>OZ023318.1:27103953-27703953 GCA_964007375.1 Ophion obscuratus | reverse complement strand
ATATAGGGATATAATATTGGATCGGCCCCTGATTTGGGCCCCATCCAAATTTCTACGCGGGATTTTGAATATGGTAAAACAGCGATCAAGTTTTTGGGGGAACTTTGTATCACTTGGCGTTCTTATTGTTACTTTAACTTTTTGTTGCTAAAAGAGCAACGATTCAACAATATTTTTTGAAAAAATTCATCCAAAAATTTGGGAAATTTAGCCGGTGGGACTTGGTTTCCGGAGACCCCTAAAAAAGTGTCCTCGTGGTGGTCAGGATACCTCATGATAGCTTTATCTGAAATTAAAAAACCAATTTTTTCTGTTAGTATATAAGCATAGCCCGTGATTGAACGAAGGATTTAAAAAAAAATTGAAATTTTAATTTTTGGCAGAGTTGTATGCAAAATAATCCAATTTTTGCTACAACTTACACCACGCATAGCCTTGTAAAATTAGTTGTAATCGAAAAAAAACCTTCGTTCAATCACTAGTCAATGCTATTTTGAAGAAGTGTGCAAAATTTCAAAAAGACCGGTACTATACTTTTTGAGAAATCGTGCCCACCGATTTCAAAAATAGTGTTTCGAGAAAAATGCCATTACCTGCGTCGCTCCCGGCCGGTCTTTCCCAACGAGGGAACTCCCAAAGGCTCTCTCTCCTAGCCTTTTACTCCGATTGACTTAGAGCACGGTAATGGGTATAAAATCATGTGCGAATTTAACAATTTTTTTCGTGTGAAAAAGTGATTCACATATAATTAATTACACATTTATTCAGTATGAATATCAAGCTGTTAGAAAATATTTTTTTTTCGATGTACAAAATGGCCGACTACTAATATTTCCTTTTGTTATATTTTTTTGGTACTCCGCGGCGTGACACTTAGCATCCACAATGTTTTGCTTAGAACAGAAAACCAATATTCTCGTCAATCTACATTGGAATACCCAGAGAAGTACGTACGGAATTTTTAAAAATATTGTTTCATTCAAAAGTTGTAGGTATTTGAACCTAAGAAATGCATTTTCAGTGAAAAATTTCGTTATAACTGCTCATAAACTGCTCATAAAATGAAAAGTTTTTGATTAATCAGAAATTTCGTACGTACTTCGCTCTGCGAAATGCAATTGGGAATATAACTTTTAAATTTGAAGTAAATCGAGTCAAAATTGTTGAAGTTATTTGTCACGCCAATTGGAAAAAAGCTGTTTCGAGAAGTTTCGAGTAGTCGGTTATTTTGAACATCGAAAAAAAAACTATATTTTCTGACAGCTTGATATTCATACTAAATAGATGTGTATTTAATTTTATGAGTGTATCACTTTTTCATACGAAAAAAATGGTTTAATTCGCACATGATTTTATACCCGTTACTGTGGCCTAAGGCCTTAAAACTTTGGGAGAATATTCTAGACATATTGTACTGTTCGACAATAAAATTCTAAAAATGGATTTTCTGAAGTTTTCAAACTCACATAACCCCGTAATATAATCGTCTCCGATATATCGTATTGAGCACATTCGTTGCAGATCGGCCATTGCCTGCCTCTGACATCTCCGAAATATGAAAATTTTCGTGAAGTTTTTTCATGTTCCGTTACCGCAAAAGCGGCTTTGCATGCCGAAGTAGCGAAAGGGTAGTAAAATATAAATGCATACACAATATAAAGTATATCAGGGAGGGCGGAATAAAAATTCCCGAGACGCCGAAACATGAATTGCATTTGCGTCGCATTAACCACATTTTTAAACATGCCTTCCACGTTTTTGTAACGCGTCGATGGATACAAATGATTGCGGCTTTGTGGCGTACCGTTAACACAATGTTCGATGTACTTTCGATTTATTGACAGGCCCGCACTCGTCGTTTTCTCGCTCAAGCGGAGCTGCACGCGACTCAATAATTCTGGCTTTTGCATGTCCCGCCTGTTAACATCCACGAATTTCGTACGCGTGATGCTGGACATTCGTGTGCGTACGTGTGTGTATCAGTGTAAAACGGTATGTCGTTGCCAGAACGTCGACAATGTGCGCCCGCTTTATTATTTCATTGGGAGCAATGGATCGCTGCATTCAACACGGGATGTCGATGTTCTTTTTACGCTTGCCACTTCAGCCATCGGCACATTGAAATTTCACAGCGATCGCCTTTGTGTTACAAGCAGTGGTCGATATTATCCCACGACATTTGTGCGAACGTGTTATCTTGCTTAGTTTGCACCTGTTCAATCGATGACTCCTATTGGTTCCGTGCAAAGTATAGGTTGGGGGTACTAAAATCGAACGCAATGCCCGCAGTGGACAAACATTGCAATAAACTCGGCTATTTGTATCTATCAAACATGTATGAGCGTAATAGGAGATTGTTGCTATTACATTCAATAGATTGTTTGATTAAAAACGGGCCACGACAGTTGCTGTGCAATAAATTGCAAAATTACTAATATTACTATAAGGTAGTCGGCCCAGTGGCCGTCAGCGTTCTAGTGATCGTCATGTTTGCGCATTAAATAAGTATTTTAAGATAAAAATCAGTCCTTCATGCAGATCTGTGGTATATTAGCTTCCAGGAGGTATTTACTATGTTGTATTACATTTCCACACCCGTAAGTATACGTATAAAAGAATAATCAAATTAAATATATTCCGCTACGACGTCTAGCTGTCATTTCGGCCGAATCCTTCATTAGGAGGTTAACGTGAACCATGTTACATTTCGGGTGATTTGAGAATGCCTGTGGACTTGCGTGAAGTAAGGTTTCCTTCACGTAATTAACAGAGATTTTAGTTTTGCGTTCAGCATAGAAAATTATAGTTTTATGTTAATTTCAACGAATTTTCATATATGACGATTACCGGTTCAGCAACATAAACACTCTGCCGATTAATCGCCACGGCTGTCGATAACTGGGACAATGTTAGCAAAAAAAGAGTCTTACGAATCGAATATCAGTTTATAGAAAATCAGAAAAGAAATATTGGGTCCGTAATTAGCATTGTCTGAAGGATCCACGGACCAGTAATCGTCATACACATATTCGCTATAGCAAAAAGATATACATATAAATAAATGTTGTCGATTACTGGGTCGTGACCATGTCGATAACTGGGTATGTCTCGAACACAGGTGAGCAGCACTCGATCGAAATAATATTAAAAGTTATTTCATGAAAAAATAGTTGTTTGTAATGACTACAAATAAATAAAAATTATAATTCTGACGGAATAGGCAATAATTTGTTTTATTTTTTAAATTAAGAAAGTTCCATGGAAGAGAAATTTATGTTGCAAACTCTTTATCAAATGTTTAAATAAAAATCATAAAGTTTGCGACAGAGTGCGTAAAAATTATTCTGCCGTTCTATATGCAGACATAATCGAGTCAACATAGTCCTACGAACCTTTACATAATTAGTTAAGGCCTTATATACCTTTGGATGTTCGGAAAATAAGGCTTTTTTAGGATTAAAAAAAAATACTTACAAAGAAATCAAAACGAGGTTTAGAGGGTTTGTTTCGCATATCTGTAGGTACCTCCAACGAGCGGACTCGTTCCAGTCGCACATGTGCACTCAGAAGAATTTTCTTTTCCCCGTAATCTACGTGAGTTTTGCTACCGAAGTACACACGATTATTGTAAAATATTTATTTTTGTACATCTAGCTCGATTTTTAAGAAAGTCGCATTTTTTACTGAAACAATGGCCTTTGTTCGTTTCCAAAAATCGCAATTGTTAAACGATAGTAAAAATCGTGTGTACTTCGCTATAAAATGTATCTAAGAAGTTATAGTTGAAATTTCAAGTCAATCAGTCAAAAAATGCAGGACCTACGAGTCCGCCCGATTTTGAAAACATTTCTTCATGAAAAACGCGTTTACAGTTTTAAAACCATTTTTCGACATGTCTTAGAAAAAATGTCCACCTAAAATAACTTTTGCGTATTATTTTCGACATGTTTATACATAATTGAAATCAATTTAAAAAAAACATTTTTTGTTTCAAAGGTATCTAAGGCCTCAAAGCAGTTTGAACGCATGTGACGATTAGTGGGACGTTGCCATGGCGATTACCAGACCAACTGTCATGATGGCATGACGATGACTCGTACAATAGCATCTTACAACCTTTACGAAATATTTTCTCGAAAACTGTACTAGGCACGGGAATTTCACAACGACCTTCTTCTTCGTAATAAAAAACTGATTAAGAACGACGTAAAATAACTTTTGCTCACTTTCCTAGTTGAGCTATATAAATTTGCAAAGTCAAGCGATCTGCTTAAGGTGACGATTACTGGGCCATTTACCTTACTAAATTATAATAGTAAATACAAATTTTATAGATTTGCATAGTATTTGTATTGGATTTGTATTTGTATTGTATTTGTAATTTTATAGATTACTAATATTACTATACTAAATTATATTAGTAAATACAAATCTTATAGATTTCCTACGGTAAACTGGAAGTTAGAACAACGCAACAAATGGTTAGCTGCAGTTTTACCTTTAAGGGGCTGTAACAGTGTGACACTTTAAAAAAATAGATTTTCTTGCCTTTTTCGATGGTTTATACTTATAAGAATATCCTATAAAAATTTCAAGGCCGTATCTCTAACCATTTTATCTTGCAAAAATCGATAGTTAAATCTTCAAACGCGTTTTTCTCGAAATGGAATTTTTCAAATTTGCTGACATCGTAACTCAAAGAGCAATTATCCGATTGACTTGAAATTTGAACTGAGTACTCTTGAAAATATTTACTCTACAATGACGTAAGATATTTTTGATTGGATGAAAATTGACGATTTGGCATTGAAAAAAAAACGACCATTTTATAGGTAAGAAAATAGACTTTTTTTCATAACTACGCCATTTTGTTAGATTTTGATATTTTTCGAAAATCCTACGTTATTGCACAGGAAATACCTTCCAGTTTAACGACATTTTTTTCCTTTTTCGGTTTCAGCTACTCAATCGGCCGGAATCATGTCAGCAGTGGAGAAACTTTTTTTTGCCTCCGAAGGCAGCGCATAAGTCGCTTAGATCTCAATATTTTTCTATGAAAAAAAAATATGTAATATAGATCAAATATAGCCAAATATATTCTTAATTTTCCGAAACATTTAATTGAGTACTGTTCTTCAAAAAAATTCCCGAAAATCACCCAAATTTTCAGCTTTCACACTGGTATAGGCCCTTAACGGGTTATACGCAGTTTGAAATTTCAAAAAATCGATTTTTTGCATTTTCGGAATGTACAAATATGTGAGTATATTCACTGAAAATTTTATATCGATCCAGCGAATATTTTCGGAAATACACACATATTTGTAGGGACGCTCGGAGCGCTACAAAGTTGACTGCTTAAACTTCAAACGCGTCAAAGTCGGTGAGCACGATTCCTCAAAAACGGCTCAACCGATCGGTCTGCAATTTTAACACAACCTTGTCAGATATATTCTTCAGGTACTGATCGAAGGAATAAGATTTCCGATAATTATTTATATTTTTTTTCAACGATTTAACGAAAAAATTTGGTCGAAAATCGAAATTGTTTCTATCGGGAGCCACGATTTTGTCAAAAATTAAAATTTCGATTATTTCTTCGATCAATACCTGGATTTCATCTATCCCTAAAAGAATCTTTTTGGTTTTTTTTTTTTTTTTTTTCATTTCAGATAATTCAAACCGGAGATACTTTGCTCAGAGCCGGACACTTTTTTTCGGGGACCTCCAGGAGACTTCCTACAGGAGCAATGTTAATCAATATTTTTGAAAATAAAAAATGCCAATCTAAAGCTAAAAGATGCCACTACACTGCCTAATACTTTTCGTTTTGCCCAAATAAAGACCTTTTCCAGAAAAAATCGTGAAAAAACGACTTCTTGGCCTGGCAACTGCGTATAACGCCTTAAAGAAGTTTTGTAAGGCGTCAAAGAAATAGAAGTTTGCGTTATGAAACGAGATTTAATTATTAAACTTGAGTCATCTTTTGCCCTTAACTCTTCTACGTCCCTGACGTATTCAGCAGATACCAACAGCTTTCCCTCAGATTGAGAGTGGTGTTCGAAATTAAAGGGGTATCCCTCTCTGGAAACTTAAAAAAATCATTTTCCCATAATGCTATAGTGTGAACTTTCAAGAATATTTTAAGACCAAGCAGACCCTGAAATTCTAAAAATTGACGACGTCACACCTATGTTAGTGGAACAGTGTGCGTCGGGTTTATCGCGATCCGTCGAATTTGATCGCGATTATTTCGAAACTACATATCTTGACACGACGGGATTGATATCTTGAGTAACTTTCACACTATTGACTTGAATGTGCACAGTTTACGTTCAAACAGTAGTCATTGCCGGTTCACGATCGCATTTTTTAATTGGATGAACCATTTGTTAATAACAATGACTTCAGCATGCTGTTTTTAAGCGAAAAATGAAGTTTCCTTCGGAGAAGCTGTCATTTTTCGTATTTTTCGAAATTTCTAAAAGTGGATCGTGAACCCATAGCCAGTTGGATATATTTGAAGAAAATTTTTGTTGTTTTCGTTTCAGATTACATTTGAGCCTGGTAGAGCTCCCACCGTTTCGGGCCTCACCGCTGGAGGACTGCAACGCCAACTGCAGCACCACGAACACTTTGAAAGACTTTCTTCCGAAAAAATTACATTGTAACCACCAGCATTCGTACAACATGCTGGAAAAAAATTAATTTGTTCCGACCAACGTGTTACTAGAAAAAAATGCATCATTCTGATCCTTTAAATTAGGCTTCCAGAGAGCCTAATTTAGTGCCCCATTAGTGCACTAAATTGCACATTTAGTTCCCCATTAGTGCATTCCGAGTTATACTCTCGAAATCGGTCGTTAAGGGGTCTCCTCACTTTAGACGCTAAAAAAGGCTATTTTCATGATTTTTTAAAATAAGTTTACATTTAGGTATTGATATAAAAGTTGTTACACTCTTGAAATACATTTAAACAATTGATTAATGTATTTATGTAACCCAAACAAACTTTAAACGTGTTTTTCTCGAAACAACGTTTTTCGACGGATTGTTGATAAAATCTTCGAAACTACTGAACCGATCCCTATGAAATTTTAACCACATATTCTTCACATCTATAGCTGAAGCGCATATCAGGGATTGTTAAAATTCTTATATTTACTATTTTTGGCCAAAAACGGTGAAAACAAATTTGTTTTTTTTTTTTTTTTTTTTTTTTTTCGAAAAATGTCCGGCATTTTGTTATTTTTGCATATATAAAAAATCGTATGATATGCACCATAGCCATTAACATACTGAATCTAAAACCGTTTGATTTTTTTGTTTCGGATGATCTATCTCCGAGATTTCATCAACAGCGCAGACCTACAATTTTTTAAGGACACTTTTTTAACTACCATTTTCGTCTGTAAATAGTGAACTAAATATATATATTTTTTTAATGTATTTAAAATAGAAATGATAAAATTATATGATAAAATAGTGCAGCAACAATATATCCTTATGAAATATTAATAAAAGGAATTACATAGATTTATTTTCCTCGTCTTATAACAAAATTGCAAGTAAACGAAAATATACATCTTGAAGAAACGTTACTTACTTTTTTCACTTCACTGAAAGGAAACGCTTCCTGCCGTCTTTGACCAGATAAATTGATTCAATGCAAAGGCATCAAATGTAATTGAGGTGCGAATTTCATTTTTATAATTTATCACAATACTATATTGTGTGGTAGAATATCATTTATCACAATATTATATACCACAATCGAGGAAGCTTTGATAGAGCCGAAATAATACGAACGCTACGCGCCGCTAGTGTTGCCAATACGCGATCGGATCTCGATGGTCTGCCTATTCTATATTCGGTCTGACCACATCGGAATATAGTTTGCCATCCAAGGATACAAACGGTATCGCGAGACTGTGTCTAGTCCTCTCAATGAATGCGTAGGTGGAGAGTAAACATTGTGTATTGTTGTGGCAGCTGGAAACAGCTCATCCGAGCTTCGAAAAACATGAGAATTGCGACGACAAGGAAGTATGACAATTCTGATGATACCCTGATTGGAGAATCTCGCTCTCTACTTAAGGCCTTAGGCCACAGTAACGGGTATAAAATCATGTGCCAATTTAACAAAAAAATTTTTCGTATGAAAAAGTGATTCACTCACAAAATTAATTACACATCTATTTAGTATGAATATCAAGCTGTTAGAAAATATATATATTTTTTTCGATGTACAAAATGGCCGACTACTCGAAACTTCTCGAAACAGCTTTTTTCCAATTGGCGTGACAAACAACTTCAACAATTTTCACTCGATTTATTTCAAATTTAAAAGTTATGTTCCAAATTGCTTTTCGCAGAGAAATACGTACGGAATTTCTGATTAATCGAAAACTTTTCATTTAATGAGCAGTTTATGAGCAGTCATAACGAAAATTTTCACTGAAAATCAATTTCTTAAGTTGAAATACCTACAACTTTTTAATAAAACAATATTTTTGTAATTCCGTACGTACTTCTCTAGGTATTCTAATGTGGATTGACGAGAATTTTTGTTTTTTGTTCTAGGTAAAAAATTGTGGATGCTAAATGTCACGCCGGGGAGCGCCTAAAAAAAGATAACAAAAGAAAATATTAGTAGTCGGGTATTTTGTACATTAAAAAAATATATTTTTTTTTTCTAACAGCTTAATACTCATACTAAATAGATGTGTAATTAATTCTATGAGTGAATCACTTTTTCATACGAAAAAAAAATTGTTAAATTCGCACATGATTTTATACCCGTTACTGTGGCCTAACCCCTGAAGCATAACCGGTCAAGAATCTAGCACGGTCATTTGTAGCGAAAAAATATACTTTCAAAGCTTTAAAGGTCTTTTCTACAATCGTATAGATTTGTTTAAAATAAGAAGTGGCGAGCACTCGCTCTAGAAATGGAAATCTTTTTTAGTTCTATCGACAAAACGTATAATCGATTGAAGTATTTTGATCGAACGTACGCGAATGGGCCTTCTTTAGAGAAACATGTAGCCGCAGAGTGCACTCTCATTTTTCTTAAGACGGAAGCCCGAATTAGAAGGTCAGAAATATCGTTTTTTTTTTATTGCTTAAATCGATAGTTGAACTATCCAAGAATATATTTACAAAGTTACAACGGCCAATTGTAAATATTTTCGAAGATACAATACCAAAAGCAGCGACGCGATTAATATTCGATATTTCCTCCTATTGAAAACTTTGAAGCGCGTTTTATCCAGCTTTCATTTTCACGATTTTTCCAAATTGACGTGCGTGGTAGCAAAAAAACTAAACGACCGATTGAATCAAACCAAAGTTTATTTACTTCAGTATGAAAATATCTTCTAAGTGAATTAAAAAAGTAGTTGAAAAAGTATTTTTAAATAATTTTTATAGCACGTTAAAGTGCTTTCTTTTACATTTTTTTTAATCTGAGAAAAGTTGTAACTTTACGATTTTTCAGCTCTTTCTTAATTCACCCAGAAGGAAAATATATGACAATTAAATTTTTTTATTGTTTTAGTCAAGAATTACAAGCTTCAAATACACATGAAACGATACCTCAATGTTTAATGGGCTCACTCGATTTTTCCCTTCTAACAAAATTCCCGAAAATATCGCTTTTTTGGACCTTCTAATTCAGGCTCCCGCCTTAAGGAATCTGCATAGGCTTGGAATTACAAAAATACGATTCGGTCATTGCATTTGTTGTTGTTTTCTATCCATCCGATTCACTACAAATTGGGACACAGCAGAATTTCGAACATTTTATATCGTACGTTTGGATGATTATTTGGTATTTTCATCAGTTTGTTAATAACACTAATTGAATTAGTTTTTTCGTCGAAAATCGAACTTTTTGTCTGCAGCATGCCATTTACGTATTTTGAATAATTTTGAAAACGTATTCCGTCATACGAAAGTTTTATTATCATAGTAAAAGTAAATTTTTTTAATGTTGCACTTTCATTTTTCGTTAAAAATCTGCGTAGGCTTGAATTACAAAATTACGATTTTTTATTGCAGTTGTTGTTTTCTATCGATCCGATTCACTACAAATTTGAACACAGTAGAATTTATAACATTTTCTATCGTATGGTCAGATGATTATTTAGCATTAATGTAAATTTGTTACTAATGAATGATTAAAGTAGAAAATCGAACTTTTTTCTATCGTTTTAGTAATGTTTATAATTGCGACAAAGTATGCAGTCGTACGATAGTTTTGTTATTACACTAAAAGTACATTTTTTCAGATCACCCTGGTTGGCTACACCGATTGCCCATGCAGCAAAGGCAGCACTTTGTCTAAATAATAATAACTTAATTGCTCATCAATACTTTTCAATAAAAAATACTCCAACTTAGCAAGACTATGTATTAATTGTTTGTAAAGTCCCGACCTCGTCATCCCAATACTTTTTAGTTTTATCGTGCAATATGACATTCTCGGCGCAAATTCATTATCGAGCGATGAATGAATCCAAAAATATCCATGGCCCACGGTACTCTTCGAAATACAGAAATATTAATTATTCCGAAAAGACCTACTCTATGTAATACAGGACATAACCATGTTGGAGACACTGCTAAAGGTCCTGCATCATGAAATATCAAATTACACGCTGGATCCCAGTGCACTCAATTTCCCAGGATTTTCCTGCGGAAAATTGGAATGTGGCATTATATCATTACGATCACAGCCATAGATTGGCGATTTGTTTATTGGAAATAAAAATACTTGGTCGGTACCGGAACCATATTAAAATGTTTTCCGTTTATATATTGGATGGAATATCGGAAGTAATGTAATATTTCATAGATTCTATCGCTTTGCCATGCTGATGCTACTGCATCACTCACTCCTCGTTAACCAATTTTTCTCTATCGCTCTCCTGCATACAGGTATTCGGATCGATCCATCTCTCTCCTGCATATAATTCAATACCCCCTCGTATTTTCCATTGACCCGTCTCTCCTCTACCAGTATAGGTTTGTGTGGGCTTGTTTCTGTTTACCAATTCGACCAGTTCTCTTTCATGTAGCATTTACCTTAATCTACTTATCTGTTAATCTCTCTCACACGCTCATGCTGCCAGATACCTTCCCCGTCGTGGGTCCAATATTTTTCATCTCTCTCCTGCATACAGATTATCGACTCTCTCTCTCTCTCTCCCCCTCCCTCTCTCCCTCTCTCCCTCCCTCCCTCCCTCTTCCTAACAGCTTGACACCCCACCCCCTTTGGGCTGCGCTTCAGTAATAAATAATAAATAATCAATCAATACCTATCCTGCAGCCCCTTCCAGCAATGCGCACCAATGGGACCCCTTCCCGCGGCCCCTTTTCGCGCGGCTCTGTCTACCGCGTGACGTCATGTAGATAATAAATAGATTTTTTTTTGTTTGAAAAAAATCTATTTATTTTACTTCATCCACCTATAGCTGAGAAAGAGTTGAATTTTCGGGCTCGCCTTATAAGACTTTATTGTAGAAAATTACTTTCTCTACAAAGTTCTCATCTGAATTTTTTTCGATATATCTAATAGCTTAGGCGTTACAGCCGTTTGAATAGATATTTTGGACAATATTCACTTGAAATAATGATGCCGCTGAAACGGTTGAATTTATGGCCATGGTTCAATAAACTTTATTATGGAGTAACATATTTCCTATGAGAACCCACTTGGAAAATATCGCGATATGAAAATTCACGGAATGGTAACACTAATAATGAGAAAAACATTTTTTTCAATGTTAATCAAATGGGAAACCTTCAATTTTGATTCGCGACCTCTAAATATTTTTTGACAACACCCCCCTTTCACGAAAGTTCCCCTGAAACGAATCACCCTAATATATATATACACGCATCACTTTTACGGTGCTCTTACAGGAGCACAGGTTTGTCGACTGATGTAAGCAAAAACAAATCACCGGGGACTCCGAGCCAGCGTTTTTTAGCAGAACTCTCAAATGAGAGTTTCGTATGTATGGTGCAAATTAGAATTGTCGCTCTCGCTGTTTTTACTTCATCAAAATAAGAAGCCTAGGCATAGGGTTACAAATAAAGAAACAGCGAGTACGTGCATAATTACGATAAAAAATGCTTGGAATATGAGAAATTTAATTTCTCACGAGAGAAACTTAATCAAAGGGTCTTTATTGATACGACGCATCTTCCGGCACCATACTTAAACGAGATCAAACGTGTAAATTATAATTTATGAAACTAATTTTTTTACTCGATGACCTGCGCAACTGTACGGAAAAATACTAAACTTAAAGAGACCGTTTTGGATGAGCTCAGCGGGGTACTATGGTCGGGCTTGCGCGCCGACCACCGAGTCGTGCGACGAATGTCAAGTCGTTTGCTCCAGCAAATAATATACAAAGTATTAGTGTTCGGTGTCGTGGTTCAGTTTTTTTTTTTTTTTTTTTTTTTTCATTAGTATAATGGGACGAAACTCGAGTGAAAGTTTTCCACCAACATTCGCTAACTGATCTACCGGATTTACGGGTTATAGTTTTCTTAAATAAGGCAGTATGGTTGTCTAAAAATGTTAAATGATACTAATAAAATTAGCCGATTTATCGAAATTCTAGGGCGGCAATTATATACGCACTCGCGGAGCGCGGTTGAGACACAGGAACTTTAAACGCGTTTTTCCTGCAACAATGCTTTTCAAATCGGCAACCGCGATATCTCGATAAACAATTAGCCGTTTGAGCTCTGATATGACATACACCTTCAGCAGACTGTTTTTCAACGTTCGTAGCAGAATTAATCCGAAATTATTTTTATATAGTACAAATTGGTCAGAAAAATGGGAAATATTCATAGAAAAAGTTTAGCATGCCGCCATTTCGTAATTTTTTTAAACTGAATCTGGCACCATACATCATAGCGCTCATACACATTAAAAATCTGTGTTTTTTTCACATTCATACAAGGTTCACGCCACTGGTCAGCAATTGGGAGCGTTTTCCGCGCACCATTGTAAACAAGCGTAGAAAAGTACACAATAATAATTGTTTTCTTCGATTTGTACATATTATTGAAGGATCAATAAACACATGTATTTATTTTTGAGTTATCCAATCGCAAAAATCACCTAGAAAACAGCGTCTAGACAACAATACTGCCTTAACCTTATTCCGTTGACACACTGGGTCATTTTGACCGGGACGAATTTTAAATAAAATCCTAACTTTTCCAAAATGGAAAGTTTTCGGAATTTTTTAACAAATTAATTTCACATATTCCGAATTTTGGCACGATTACGATATATTTGGTGCCTTTATTTGACCCTGATTTATTGATATTTGGCCCAAAAAGAGACTTTTTTCAAGAGTGACAAAAATTGAAATTCGGCGTTTAAGGGGATGAAAAAGGGGGTTGAAAGTCGAAGCATTATTATGTTTGTGGTTCCCAATTTTGACCATGCAGCGTCCATATTCGATAGAAAATGCGACTTTTGTGTGTGTGGAATCGTTGGGTGGGTCTGGAGCACCTTCGATGTGTGTGTGGAATCGTTGGGTGGGTCTGGAGCACCTTCGATGTGTGTGTATGGAATCGTTGGGTGGGTCTGGAGCACCTTTGATGTGTGCGTGAAATCATTGGGTGGGACTGGAGCACCTTCAATGTGTGTGGAATCGTTGGGTGGGTCTGGAGCACTTTCGTCTTAGGTGCTCTTAATTTCATTTTTCCTGCATATGCTTGGGCACGATTACGATATCTCTGGCGCCTTAATTTGATCGTGGATTATTCATATTTGGCGCAAAAGAAACACTTTTTTGAGAATAAAAAAATCGCGATTTTGGCTTCCTTTAGAAGATACAGGACATTTTACGAATTTTTCGTTATTAAGAGATTTAGCCGATTTGCGTTAATGTAGCTTTCTTCGGAATGCGCTATGTCAAGAAAATAAACAAGAACAAACCCAAACAAAGTACGACGTAACAATGTAAAACACGTGGAAAATTCGATTTACATAGAAAATCGGAAAAATACACTTTTTCTCTTTGAAGCGCTGTAAATCCAAAACTAAGGCTCACAACGAAAAAAGTTATTCTTGTTTTTCGTATTTTTTTCGGCCATATTTCATAATCCAATGGTCAAATTTAGGCGCCAAAGATATCGTAATCTCCCCCGAATTTTAACTCTGCAGACATATTGAGATGTGTTAAAAGTGGATTACTGATTCTTTAAAATAAAAACCGTCCGAAGGGTTGTTAATGGCAGGTGGATGAAGTATCATCAGGGTTAAATTGACCCGGTGTGTCAAAATCGTGGCCAGAGATAAGTGAGTCAGCGGAAGGTTAATCGCAGTACAAGCGACCGCAGTGAAAGCGACGGATACATTAATCGTTACCTTGACGCCAGCTTCGAAACAAATATCCCGAGACTGGACTTCGTTGTGAGTATTTCGAGCGACAAGTTATGCCATCATGATCGCCGAGAGGCTTCCTGACAGAGCTTCCACGCCTTTGAAGCATAATATAGAAGAGGGTCGGCGAGAAGTTGGGGACCAGAGTGGAAAAGAGATTTGCCCTTTTTGACGTCCCCTTTAACGCTGGAAATATATTATACCGAATGATATTGCGCCTCAGGGCACAATAATAATATAAATATTATGGGAGTACGGCCTAGAACGAAGCCAAGAAACTCAGAAGATAAGGAAACCAAATGTTTATATATATATGTACTCACACCCTCACTACCGTAGAGCACAGTATTGAGTTTGGGGATTGAGCAAAGGAGCACCTTAGCGGTAGTGTCCTGCGGGAGGAAAAAATGAAAGTCTAATAGCCCTCCTCCTCTCTCAACTTCGAGGTACATACTTGCGGCATTTCGACTTAGTATACATATTTTACACGGTCTTCGCGAGCACCATCTGATTTTTTTGACAGTTCTAAGTGTATCCTACTTAAAAAAGTAAAATCCTTCGGGCTCCCTCGATTAGTTGTCTGGAAAAAGTTCATCTTTCCATCTGGTCCTCCAATGAGCCGGAAAATTGAGAAAGAAACAGCCCGGGTGCGACTCTGTATCCCGTGCCAAGGGTTCTGTACAGTCGTTCAACGACCGAATCATGATTTCTTCAAGATTTATGAGCTTTGTGGTATTTTCATTCTTTGTTAAATTTCCCAGAACCCTTTTTTCGAAAATGAGAGACGAGGGAGTATGAAAAGAACTGGATATTCTAGATAAAGCAACACATTTGAAAAATTAGTTGAAAAAAAATATATATTCTTGATTTTATCACACCAATAGCTTTGAAGCAATAAGATTTATGAGGTTTGTGATATTTTAATTTTTTTTATTTTCACGACTCCTTTTTTCAAAAATGAGAGAAGAGAGAGATATAGAATGAACTGAATATTTTATATGAAGCAACACGTTAGAAAAATGAGTTGAAAAATATATATATTTCCATATATATTCTTGATTTGATCACATCAAACGCTTTTAAGCAATATGACATCTTTTATTGGCATCTGTTTCGCGATGAAAAATCTTTCTTCATTTTGACGATTGGTATCACGCGGATCATCGAACTTTCATCACATGTCAAAGTTCCTAATCTCAAAACAGCGTAGAAGATATACCACGTGACATTTCCACAAAAGAAAAGTCTTTTCTTGCGCTTTATTAAAAGGACAACGGAGTGAGACTTTTCCCGAAATGTCAATCATCTACGGAGAAAAGTACACAACCGCCGTTTTACCGACTGAGCGACCTTTACCTTGCCTCAATAGTTGAGAGCGTGTGACGGACTAGCCAGTCTGGAAGACAACAACTCACCATACAAGGGAACCCTTTTTACTGGTCGCATTACGTAACCCTAGGAACCAGCCGGACAGGATGCATTTAATTTTCATATACGCTTCATGAATACAAGACTACATGCTTTGGAAAGCTAAAAAATCATTCAGTCAACGTCGAAGAGCGTTTGCAATTAAGCGCAAGCAGTAGAGAAATTTAAACGCGACCGCCTCCATATCATTTCGCAAATTCATTAAAGCGGTACCCATAAAACTAGAGTTTTATGAAGCCGCAAAAGTCGAAGAGGGGCTGAACAAAATAATGAAGAGTAGTAGGGAGTTTATATATACATTTTAATACTTAACTCTCTTAAGAGCTGGAACTAAACCGAGACCTAGTAGGGATCCGGCGAGGATGAATAAAGAGGGTAGAAGAAAGGAGACTAAGCAGAGAAGAGACACTGAAGGGTGTTTAGAAAGGGGGATGAAATCCACAGGATGTCGGCTCTTGACTCTCTCTCTCTCTCTCTCTCTCTCTCTCTCTCTCTCTCTCTCTCTCTCTCTCTGCCTGTGTCTCTCCCTCTCAGCGAAGCATCCGCTGGAGGTCCTATTGCACAAGCAGAACGAGAGGATGAGAGGGGAGTTAAATAAAACGAGAAAAAAGGTCGTGAAATAATGGTGTAAGGATAGCCAAACTTTTCTCGCGAGTTTTGCGTTGTCGAAGTACATCAAGTCTCCGAAGAATCTTCAATGGTTGAGAGTCATTCCCCCATTTACCCCATGATATTTATACAATATACAGTATATATAAGTTTATAAGATGTGACAGGATGAAAGCTCTTCGAAAAACTTGGTATCTTCTGTATTAATTCCACAATATATTTTCATAATTCCAAAAATGATAAAACGTTGAAAAACTACCCTCGAAGTCGCATTTTTCCCATTTATTCAGGTTGTGATAAACACCATAACCTGGGTTGTGGTAAACATCACAACCCGGGTCATGATAAACATAACAACCTGGGTTGTGACAATCACAACCTGGGTTGTGACAAACATCACAACCTGGGCTCTGACAAACATCATAACCTGGGTTGTGACAAACATCACAACCTAGGTTGTGATAAACATCACAACCTGAGTTGTGATAAATATCCCAAACTAGATCGTTTTTTTTAAATGCAAACAAGAGTTGGAGATAAAGGAAGATATACATTAATCTTTCGAAAGTTAGGAGGAGCATGTCCTTTATGCAGGAAGAACAAATGACTCGGGCTGAATAAATCCGTCATTAGAGGATGTCAACGAATTATTTATTGACAAAATGGTATGTTAGGTTATTTCAAGAATGTTTTTGTCCTGTGTAGGGACCAATGTTGAACCTTTTTGTCACGTGAAAAAAGTGGAAACATTATACATAAATAATCGATTTGTTTGAACTTTTAGAACATTTATTGTTTCTTCGACGAAGAACTTTTGTCAGTTTTTGTTGAAAAATGGGGCACCAAGATTTATTTAGACAGTTGTGCATTTATTATCAAAAAATATCTCATAGAAAAACCAACCATCGCGAGTTGGCTAATAAGTTTTCGTTAAAATTATTTGTTAACTATAATTATATATTTGCTTGTTATGTACTTGTGGTTTTTTAATAAAAAATTGGCAGTGCGGAGAATGCAGAAAAAATTAAGAATTTATTTTTTCATAACACTTCCCTCATAACTCAAAAATGTATATTTCGAATCCCATTTGAAGTCATCCAATCTGAAATCCGAAACTGCACATTGTGATCAAAAGAATTTTTGAATTAAAGTTCTTTAATTGTGAGGGGTGAAAAGACAGGACTCTGAGTTGACATTGGGTGTGACTTGGCCAAGATGTTGTGAAGGTTAACGTTAAGGAGGTTGGAGCGTTAGCCACAAACCAAGGTTACATTTAATAAAAAATACACTTTATTGTTTATACTATACTGAATCTGTACGATTTTTTTTAACTTTTTTCACCACCCAACACCAGATATAAAAAATAGTTTAATGTATGTAATTTAACGTGCGGTTAGATGGGCAAGACTTCCACACTAAAGGTTATATAATTTTTTTGTCATTTAGCACCAAGATAAACCATCTTAATAACGGTTTACCGCAAACTGAACCTTTGAAAACATTTAGAAAAAAACCCTCATCTTGCCCATCGTAAACCATGGGCCAATAATCTCGTGAAGTAAATATCAATAGGCATAATTATAAATTACTCAAAATGTCATTGTCAATTGTATAAAACATTTTTGTCGTAGTTTTTTTCATAACAATCATCGATAATTTTATACTTTTTCAAGTTGGTAGTAACACAAAAGTTTTTCTACTTTACGTAATAAAAATATTAAAATTCATAATTTGCCCTTTAATTATATATTTTAAAAAATTAGCATATACAGAATAAATCTGTACCTCGTGCATGCATTTTTTGGGGTTCATTGAAAAGAAAATGAATAAATCGTCATTTGACTCAACTGAACCGCTCCAACCTCATTAAAATATAAAATGAAAAGCCACCCTTTTCCGTTGTACATTCGTGTTTGGATTTGGCTTACTTGAAGGGGTTTTCGCAACATTGTTTATAACTTTTTTTCATCAAATTCTTTTCGAGCTATGAAAGTTATAATGCCGCCGAAATTAGTGCACCCTAAATAATGCTAATGCGGGCGGTATTGTAACCTCCAGGTCTCACTAGCTCGCAAAGCGCTGGCAACCGTAACCGCACTCGTACGATTCAAGAATAATTGTTCAGTTAATTCACGTGGACTTGAATTTTTCGGATTCACGACCTTGGTTCCGGACTCGCCGAGCCGGTCATAAATTACGTTTGCAATTTTGGACTGTCGTGAATACTTGTCAACAATTTTTTTGTTACAAGTACGATTTACGATAAGATAAAATTAGAAAAGATTACTCCTAAATTGTACCTTTTAACAATTTGTTTAAACTGTGCATACACTGCAACAAAAAATATTACATTTTTTTCTTATCTCACGGCCTACTACAATCTTATTTGTTTCAAATATATGTTTTTCTTGGATGCAGCTATTCTTATTAAATATTAGGTACATTCAAATTGAATAAATAAACATTCGATCCGCATAAATCTTTATTGGCTTAAATATACACTGCAAATCCAAGTACATGCATATAATTTTTCAAAAATCCAAAATAAAATGAATACTCAACTTAGAGTTCTCAACTCAACTCAACTCAAATACTCAACTTAGAGTTCACAATGATTTTGTATCATAATTGGTCATTCCCTGACCCGAAATGATTTTTTTCGAAGCAAATATTTCGCCTCGTGAAATCGAACCTACAATCTACCCATCAATAGCAACGCACGCTGCTCCTACGCAATCGAATGTTTGTAGCATCTTGATTTGAATGGATAAATGCACTTAAAATAAATAATTCCAATAATGGAATGAAATAGGAAAAATTTGATTTCACAAAAAATCTAGTTAATTTAAATTTATAAAAACCAAACAAACCCGAACAGCTGTCGGAAGTTTGGGTTTGCGACTGTTTGTGTTTTTTTGGTTTGCGATCAAATATTTCATGTTGGGGTTTGTTTGGATTGCGATCAAATGTTTGTTTGGATTGCGATCAAATGCACTTTGGGGTGTGTTTGGGTTTGTTTGGATTACGATCAATGGCTCTTTGTTTGGGTATGTTTAGATTACGATCAATGGCTCTTTGTTTGGGTATGTTTGGGTTACGATCAATGGCTGAATAGTCGCGAGAGAACAATTGTTTCATTTTCACTCGGTGCCAAATAAGAAAAATCAACGCCTGAACCAACAACACTAATCGTTTTTCCTCACAATTAAGAGCGTAGCAAATGAAGAGAAAAGTGCTGAGCTGATCGATTTAGGAAAGACTACGATTGGAGTGAGCGTTCGTTGTTCCTCTCTATCTTCTTGTCGCCTCCACTCTCTGATCCAATATTCAACCGGGTTTCACGCGAAAACAATGGGCGGAAGGAAATACGATAATTTATGCCTCGTACCCTTCACTGTTCGGTTGAAAAGCCGAATGAACAAGTCCGCTCGCCAAGGGGCTGGCAACGCGCTAGCGAAAGAGATAAAGGAACACAGCGACCAAGTCGGAAATGCCAGAGGAATCTCGAGGTACACGAATTTGGTGGTACTGCATTCCATATATCGTCAGCAGCGCGTCACGTTGCTGTGTTAACATAGAGCCGTACGTTAATTTAGAAACGCGGAAAAAGAATGCCGAGGCTAAGGATTATCATATCTAATAAATCGACACTGAAAGATTTCTTTATATCGAAATTTGTTGCATCTTCAATTACCAAAACTATACGCTATCGACGTAAACAGTCGAGGGATTTTTTTCAGGTAATGTGTACAGTTGAATTAGAATACATTTTAGGGGAGGGGGGGATACTTTAGATATTAGATTTAGGCAGCTGAAAATAAGTAAATGTTTTTTTAACAGTTCGTTTTACAATTTTTCAAGTTCGTGTGTTATTTATTATTACTTTGGGGGCGTTCTCCCCCCCCCCCCCCCAAGACGGTCGAAATCGACTATACAAAAAATCCAAGGGGTCCCAGAATAAACACATTCCCCCCTCCCGTGCCCCCCGTGCCGTCCTAATTATGTATCCACTCTTGCTCTGGACTATCAGAACGTCACATTTTACGAAGTAATAAAAAATGGCGAACTTATGGCACTTTATTTAGGGAAGGCTGTGACGAGAGTTGTAAAACGGCGTAAGATGTAGCTTCTGTTGTATTGATGTGAAAGAAAACGGTGAAATTTGTTGTTCTTATTAATATTTTTAAGGTGTGCGTGGAAGAAAAAAAGTAGAATGAGAGAAAATTGAAGAAATGACACGGTTTTTAAAAAGACAGTTAATATAGGACATAATGTTTTTGAGTAATTTGACAATTCAAAAAGTACTCTTTTAAATGATTTTCCACAGCCTATAGGTTAATGTAGATTAATAGGTACGAAGTAAAATTGGTATTAGAATGTGTGTAAAATTTCAAGGGGATCGATTAATAATTTTCTGAGTTTCTGCCTATGCTAATTTAATCCGTAGTGGGCACACTTCCTAAGAATTACGTATTGGTCACACTGCAAATTACGTATTGGTCAATACAGTTGACCCCACGCAGAAAAGCAGTTGGGATTTGCGTTCTTTTTTATGTATACGACTTGAATCTTGGGCGAGAATGAAGTTGTTTAAGACTTCCTCTTTATAATCCAATAGCATTTTTCCTTCTGTTCTAAATTTTTTCACATTGAAAAAACGAGAGATTTTTTTTTAATTTGACTTTTACTACTAAAAAATTCCTCAAAATTTCAATTTTTGGGATAGAGAAAAAAAACTTCCTGGGTTCTACTCTCGAAATATTATGCTTTTAAGAAAAAAAAATAGTATTATCTTAAGCTTTTCAAAAAGTATATTTATTTTCAAAGGTTGAATTTGTCAATTTTAATAAAACTTGTGAATGTGATAAATCAATTTTGATGTTGTGAATAAGGTGAAAAAAAGTTTTTTTTTATTTGAAAAACTATACATTTTATGAAGTATAACATTAAAAAAAAGTAAAAACGATATGAAATTTGAAAAATCAATCGTGCCCCGTACAATCGGTACATAAATATGCGCGATGTTCGTCGCACATATGTCGCAGACATGACTGACATTGATACTTGGTCTTCCGGTCGCTTCTTCGCTTCCGAATTCCGCATCGTTTCCTGCTTGCTAACTCGACACTTTCTTCAACAACTGGCTCTACATTACTGTTCAAAATTGTGTTGATGCCTGCTTGCAAAGTGATTCGAAGCGTCGTCAAAATACAGTTTTTAGAAAAGCGCGTTTAAA
This sequence comes from Ophion obscuratus, assembly GCA_964007375.1. Lineage (NCBI taxonomy): Eukaryota > Metazoa > Arthropoda > Insecta > Hymenoptera > Ichneumonidae > Ophion > Ophion obscuratus. The sequence goes on along the minus strand of OZ023318.1, from coordinate 27,682,258 downwards.
TTTTGTTTAAGTGAAAATGCAACCATTTCATTAACTCACCGACTAGTCTGTGATTCCAGAGCCATACAATAGTCCATACAATTTCATTTTTCAACTTTCTTATCATTTTCTTAAGGCGTAAATTACTGTGAACATTTCACCACTCTCGTTCGTCGCTTCAGGCAACTCAAATTGAAGAGAAAGGTCCAACATGTGGTGTCATTAATGATGTTAATGATGTCATTTTTCCTCGAAAAATCGAAAAAATAGAACATCTTTTTTGCGGGCGGTCAAAAAAATTAAGAGGTCGCTCAAGCCTCTCAAAAATTCAAATTTTCAATAGAAAGACTATTTTTTCGCCCATTTTTCACCCATGAATTTTACTATTTACAATTTGTAAACTAACCTCGCAAAAGCTCTAGCTGGCCAATGAATATTCAGTGGTCACTCAAAAGCTTCGAAATTTCCCATTTTCGCTAATTTTTTTTTACTCTTCTCACTCATAAATTTGACGCTTTGTAAAGTTATCAAAAAAATTAATCGTTTTTCCTTTAGAAACAGATTTATCAAGTTTACCCCACACTTCTAATCCAAGCATCATAATATTTGTCCTCATAAGATAATTCTTTAAAGCTCTTGTCCGTAAACAAAATTATAGGTTGTTTCATTCGTAAAACTGAAATGGCAGCCGTTTCCCACGCATCGTAATGCGTTCCACAATTGGTCTCGTTAGTCAAACTGCGGACCAACCTTAGCTGTACTCTGTGACGAGCGACGCCATAATACAATAATACATAATAACATGTAATAACACATATCGTCTTATTGGTGTTTGTTACTAATTATCATAATAAATTATTCCGAAAATGTAACACGCTGTTTATTTTGTTTTTGTGTTACAAGGAACTATAGTGCATGCGAGATTTATTTTTTGGTGGAAATTCTGAATTTCGAAAACCTTGAGCGACCATTAAATATTCACTGGCGGGCTAGAGCTTTTGCGAGGTCAATTAAAAAATTATAAAGCCTAAAATTCATGGGTGAGAAGTGGATGAAAAAAAATCGATGTATTAATTAAAATTTGCATTTTAACGTCGCTCAACCTCTAATATATTTTTTGACCGCTTGCAGCTTCCGCGACGATTTTTTCTTTTTTTCTTTAATGAAGATAAATAAATGGTGAGGAAAAGAAAAAACAAATAGAGTTCAAAATTGTGCCACCGTAGGACATACAAATAAATGTCCAAACGAATTATTAGTCATCTTATTTATTCCGTCGACATAATTTGTTTTAAATAACCCCGATTTTTGGGTCATCCCCGTAGCCTTACGATGTTATATTAATATTCTATAACAAACAAATTTAACCTCTTTCAACGTTCTAAAGGTGTTTTCCACCTCAATGCGAAACCCAAACCTGTTATTAATTTATGATTTTTCCGCCATGCCTGGTTTAACGGTCTCGAGACTTTGGATGTAAAAATAAGAAACAGTGCAGTGTATGGATTCTTATAATTATTTTCAATTTTGTTATTAATGCGGCAATAATTATAAATAATTTAACATTGGCCTTTTGAGGTACTCCCAAGACTCGTGGTAACGTTTACGATAAATGAGAAATTTTCAACGACAATTTTGTCGCCCGCTCTCTCTCTCTCTCTCCTTTAGATTTTCCCTACTCAGACTCTGCTTCTGATAGGGGTCGGAAAAATGGTGACACGGAGCTTTAAGCAGCGTAACGTCGTAGCAGACGCGTCTTTTTACGGCAGCTACGCAAAAAGAAATAGAGAGAAAAAACCGAAGATGGGAAATATCTTCTTTTCCGGTACATAGTCTCTTCCCAAGTCCGGAGATCGAGGCAGCCACATAGTAAAAAGGATATACACGACCGCGACATACTTTTTATACAAGAAGAATTCCTTAACAAATGCACTCGAGGCAAACGCGAGAGAATTTTTTCATCCTAGTTCGTGAGGTGCGGAACAGCGGTCTAAAGTTTTCCGGTCGGGAAATTGCAGAAGACCGCAGCATGCAGAAAGCTGCTGAACTTTGTGGAGGACTCTTATGTACGACAATGCAATGTAAAATGTATATTTTCGCGCAAATCCCAGAACGCGGACTCTGGCTTAGACAGCCTTGATTGGTAGAAGGGCAGATTCAGGAGCAGCGGTCAAAAAGTGAACAGCAGCGCATGTTGCCTATTTTTTGGAAAGTGTTTAAAATTGTTCACACATACTCAATGTACCTCTAAATGTTTATTTCGTGTATTTACCTGCAGCCAATTCTTAAAAAATCGTCTTTTAATTGATCAATTTTAAAATACGCGCCAAAACGCCCAGACCTGTCATTTGACGGCGCGTGACGTTTTGCTCTGAAAAATACGGGTGTCTAAACAATCACAATGAGAAATATTTCATAATTGAGGGGCTATACCAGTATGAACGCTGAAAATTTGGGTGATTTTGGGGAATTTTTTGGAAGAAACGTACTCAATAGAATATTCCGGAAAATTAAGAGTATATTTGGCTATATTTGACCTATATTACATAATTTTTTCATCAAAAAATATTGAGATCCATGCGAGGATTCAGAGGCGCCAAAAAAAAGTTCCTTCACTGCTGACACGATTCCGGCCGATTGAGTAGCTGAAACGGAAAAAGGAAAAAAATGTCGTTAAACTGGAAGGTATTTCCTGTACAATGACGTAGGATTTTCGAAAAATATAAAAATCTAACAAAATGGCGGATTTATGAAAAAAAAAAGTCTGTTTTCTTGCCTACAAAATGGTCATTTTTTTCAATGCCAAATCGTCAATTTTCATTCAATAAAAAATATCCTACGTCATTGTAGAGTAAATATATTCAAGAGTACTCAGTTCAAATTTCGAGTCAATCGGATAATTGCTCTTTGAGTTACAAGGTCAGAAAATTTGAAAAACTTCATTTCGAGAAAAACGTTTTTAAAGATTTAACTATCGATTTTTGCAAGATTAAATGATCAGAGATACGGCTTTGAAATTTTTACAGGATATTCTTGAAAGTATAAACTATCGAAGAAGGCAAAAAGGTCGGTTTTTTGAAAGTGTCACGCTGGTATAGCCCCTTAATAAGTTCAAGGATGAATTCTAAATTCTTTTCATCACTGTGTAACTGTCTGGAAGACCTGCAACGACATAAAACAAAACAAGCTGTAAAGCGAAACATAACCTCAAAAATTTGTTAAAATTATTACAAAGTTTGTAACATTATTAATGGCTACAAGCCAGGCAACATCGAAAGAACGATCAAAAATCTAAAAAGAAAAATAGCTGATCCGAAAACGGTTACAATACCTGATGGGGAGAATGAAGGACAAATAACCGCAACAACTTCCCTTCCATACCTTCAGGGCATAACCGATCGCATAGGGAGGGTCCTTGGAAAACATAACGTGCGAGTCATCTTCAAACCTCAGAAGAAACTAGCACAAGTGATTCCGAGTGCAAAAGACCAAAGACCACCATTAAGTGCACCAGGAGTATACAAGATACCCTGCTCATGCGGTAAAGTGTACATAGGAGAAACCGGGAGGAAGATCAGTACACGGATCAAAGAACACCAACGGTGTATCAAATATTGCCATATTACACAATCAGCGCTGGCCGAACATTGGATGGAGACAGGTCATGCCATCCAGTTCGACAAAGCCCAAAGTCTGGCCCCATCAAACAGCTATTTTTCTAGGAAACACCGAGAAGGCTTGGAAATCCGAAAACATCCGGACAATCTAAACAGAGATGGAGGATATCACGTCAATCCTATTTGGCACACCGTCCTCCCGGTTTTTTAATTGACCAGCTGATCAATTAAAACATCTGATTGGCTGGTGCAGCTATCCGGAACGATGACTGCAACTATAAAAGGAATACCTGAGACACGAGAGCTTCAGTATCGGAGCTCTCAGCCCTGATGATGCAGACTGTAACGTTTGCGAAACGTCGGCACAACGCTGATCCTCAACACGGCCTCCATCCGGAAGCCACATACTCTTCTCATTACATAAAGAGCCGTGAAAGCCTTAAAACTAAAATTATTAATGCTGTATACATTATTTGTTACACGAATAACAATTCTTTAGGGTAGACTTACTTGGAAGTATTCACGTTTCTGAATTCTGTAGAGCAGAAATCGCTGTTTTTCGTAAAGAAATTGGCCGCCATTATGCAGTGAATCCTGGGCAAATTCGAACTATTTGCCTTCACAAATTCAGTCTACATTATTACAGTTTGACTAAAATCCAAAATCAATCGAGAAATCTCACACTATGTATTTTGAGACAAAGTAAACAGTACATCCTAGTATGAGCAGTATGCTTAATTAGAACGTCGACTCGTTCGTGTTTTTCAAAGTGTGACGTCATGCGCTCTAATTGGTGTTCTTCATCACGTGACTTAAAAGTATTTTTTTACAATTTATTTATCTAAATTTATCTACAATTTTTACCAAAATAAAATAAAATCTGCACTTCCGAGCATTGCTTTAATTATAAGCTTTCACCGCATAACAATATTTTTTGTATTCTTGGTTACTGTCAACATCCCTATTCTTTTTTTTTCGATTTTATGTATTTCGTGACACGCGGAAAAAAGATCACTTGAATCAACGAAATTGTTTTTTTTTTTTTTGACAATATTAAGATGAAACACCAAAATATTTTATTCTTTCACGTACTCGTTGGGTCGATAGAATAAATAATTCTTAAAATAACCCAATATTCCATTTTTCAATAAATAATTCGTTGGCATCCCCCAGTAACGAATTCAATCAGCCCAAGTAGTTATTTTCTCCGAAAATGATTCATTTGATATTCCGATTATTCATGTTCTTTTTCAGTAAACGTTGCCAACCACGCCGTGCTCCCTCAAGTATACACGGCTATTTTTTAGCGTGGGCAAACCTACCGCGGTTGCAATACCCATGTATTCATAGCAAAGTAATTATTCGGAAACCGCCGCGGGCAAAGTTGAAATTGAATCTTCCGCTAGTCACATTTTTCCATATTTTATCGTCAATATTTTCATTGAACATTCGGTGATTCCATGTTTTTGTTGTCTGTGCGAAAACTTTTTAAAAAACTTCACGCGTGAGCAGTTCATGTCAGCATCTAGAGTTATTTAGTGTCTTTGACAATAAGCGTTAATAATCTGTTTCAATGTATCCATTGTATGAATGAGTTGAAATAATGAGCTGATAGTGGACTAAGGGGACTGAGAGTCGCTTGTGTTTTGCCTGCTTAGCACTCAAAAATACCATCACTTATTCAGCATTGAAATGGCCGCGCTTCTGATTGTTAAAAGGATCGTTGCTTGCTCGCTGCTACCAGGATTAAGTTTTTCCCTGCGTTCCATTAGGGAAACACGGAAAAGAGGAAAACAATATTAGCATGGAAACAGGCAACAATGGTAAAGAAGCGCAATATGTCCACTGAGCTCATCAAGATTATCTTTTCATTGCACATGTTGTTACTATACACATATCTAGCTCTCATATCTTTTTTCATTTGTTTCTCCATCCCGAGAAGAAAATGTGCATTACCATCGTACTTTTCATTAAACAAGTATTAAGCACGTCTCCCTCGTCTTTTGCAGAAGTTCATGGTGCGGAGGACGAGAACGAAAAATACAGAGAACACCGAAGAGGATTTGATAAAAGATTTCTTTTAAGGGGGGAAGACGATTTGCAAATTTGAAGAAAAAGAAAATCCCGTAAAGAGCACCAGCAGCAGGAAAATCGTTTTTACGAGGAAGCCGTAGGAATCCTGTATGGCGCTGGAATCGCGGATTAGCCGATAAGACATCAAAATAATTAAGTTTTCCCTTGTTGAAACTTTGAGCGCGTTTTTCGTAAAACTGAAATTTTCTCAACTGCTGGAGTGATTACGCAAAAACTATTCAGCTGATTTTTATGAAATCCCTTTTGATTTTTCGAAACTGATTTTTATGAAATGATTTTTTGAAACTGATTTTTATGAAATTTAATTTTTTGAAACTGATTTTTATGAAAAACACATCTTCCTTGTCCCATCATTTTGTTCGTGAACCTCAATAATATTTAATTCCAAAAATGAAAAGTACTTTTGCCCTTAAGGGCCCAATCCACTTTAAAAATTTCAAAAAATCGACAGCTAGCAAGACTTGAAGAAATCGACGATGATGAGCAATCAGAAGGAATTTTGTACGGTGCAGGAATTGCCGATTGAGTTTAGGTGAGAGTTTGTCATAGTATAAACTTCAAACGCGTTTTTCTCGAAAAAAACGTTTTCAAAATCTAACTCCATCGTATCTCTAAAACTAATAAACCGATTCTCTTGAAATTTGAACCAAATATTGTAAACATGATTCGCAACAAGATCACTCTCGATGGTTTTAAAATTATGATTTTTACTCTTTTTTTTGCGAAAAACTGCGAAAAAACGCGTTCTTTTTTTTACTTTTTGATAAAACTTTATATCCGAGGGTCATTTTGTAGCTGGTGTCATACTGAATGTAATGGACTTTGATTTTTTTGTTTCAGACAAGCCGTTGCCGGGTTGTGATGGAGCTATCTAGCCCACCTATTTTTGAGGTGTTACGTTAAACTATAGTTTTTGTACTTAAAAATGAATTAAAACGAATTAAATTTTCTAAGTGTACTTCAAGACTTTATTTATCAAGCACAATAACTTTTATATTCATATCTTTTATAAAATTCTTTTAAAAATCGCAAAAATAGCCTTTTTTCGTGGCTCCAAAGTGGACTGCCCCCTTAAATATAGCAAAGATTTCATGAAGAATCATAAACTTGACTTTATTGAGCTGCCATTTCGTGAATTTTGTATATATTTTCAAAATCCTGCTTCACCGACAGCGTAAGGGCATCATTTGGGTCATTCTGGTCTTTTAGAATCATTTTTATTTTTTTTAATTTTTATTTCAGACAATTACAGCGCGAGGGAGAACTCCAGCAGTGTGAGAACTTTTTCAGCAACTTCCTCTAATTATCGATGTACATGACTGGCAATTTGCATGAAAAAGAATTTTTTTTTGCAAACTTATAATATCAAATAAAAAACACACAGAGTTACAAATTTCCATGAGTATTCTTTACATGAAAAAAAAACCACGAATTTTGTCCGCGCTATGGAGAAAAATGTAGCTGAGGGTTCAAGCTACAAATCGTTCCACGGCGGCGAATTCGTGCGGTTTTCCCAGAATTTCATTTCGAATTTTCAACCCCCGAGAGGGGTTGGAAAAAGGAAAATTCAAGGGTGATCCATTGAAACGAAAATTATTCTTCACATTTCGAACATTTAAACCATGCTCGAAAAGTCGATTGTTTTTTAGTTATTCAATAAGCAATTTTTTTTATTTCAACAATTTTTCAGGGGGTGAAGATATATTATCAGAGAGTGATCAAATACTCGATCGATGCGTCTTTTCAAGGATTACGACTATCCCATTCGAACATTTTTCCTAAAGAGTTATTGAATGAAAACTGTTTTTTTTTTTCTAAATGTCACCCCACTTATTCACCCCCAAAATGTACTTCCACGACTTCGGCGCTGTAGACAAATCTAAAGCCCGGATTTTTCTGAACATTTTACCTCAAGGCGCCGACCACGTAGGGGTTGTAGTTTGGCATCAATCCACCCCCATTCGCCTTCATCCCCTAAAAAAAACCTGCACCCCGATTTTTAGGCAAACTTTAATTTAGCACCCGCGGCACCTACAGAATCACCTGTCAAAAAACTGGCCTTAATTTTTTTCCGTTTACGGGGGTTTTCAGCGACAGCACGACTGTACTATACGCATAAAGATAGCTACATTTGTATAGATATCGATACATTATTTACTTTTTATTCGAAGATAACTTTTCATAAAGATATCGTTAAGACAATAAAGAGAAGTTTTTTTCGTCGTCAAATCAAGGTATATATCTCGGTTCTTTTAAAGATTTTTTCATAATAAATTGGTGTAAAACTAAATGAATATATACTTAACAAACTGAGTATAAACCCGATCCTTTCAAAATTAGTTATGTCCATGAAAAAAATTGCAATTATTGACGATAAAGCACCCGTTACGTAATGGAGTAGCGGGGGGTATCCAGCCAGGCATTACGGTCCTGGTATGTGGGGGGGGGGGGGGGGGGGAGGGCGAAAATTGGGGAATTTGGTGTTACGCAATTTGCATGCCCCCTTAACCGAAAGGGCCTCAAGTAAGGATTGGAACAGCTGTTATAAGACAAACTTTGTTGAGACACGATCCAGGGCTGTTGACATGCTTGAAGAGATAGACCAAGGTACCTACGTCTAATGGTCTACATGAGCTGGGAAGTATTCGAATGATAGGCCATTTGGTTCCGCAAGTGCTACTGTACGTACGGCAAAGTGTACCAATTCTTTAAAATATTTTTTCAGTCAGGAACTTGTGCTGTTTGATCAGACCTACGCCTTTAGATTACCACATTATCGATTTTATCGACTCCCCGAGTAGAATTCCTGCTCCGGCTACAAAAAAGACCTGGTCAGGCTTCCGGATTTTTTTCGCGCCTTGATCAGGATTTTTTTCAAGCCCTGATCATTTTTTGTGACATTTTTTCTGATTTCAGTCTGATCAGGGTAAAAAATTGAGGCCTGATCAGAAGGAAAAAAATCAAGGCCTGATCAGGATAAAAAATCAAGGCCTGATCAGGGTCAAAAAATCAAGGCCTGATAAGGGTAAAAAATCAAGGCCTGATCAGGGTAAAAAATCAAGGCCTGATCAGGGTAAAAAATCAAGGCCTGATCAGGGTAAAAAGTGAAGGCCTGACATGCAGTCCGAAAAGAATTTCGCTGCTGCTTCGAAAATCACCATCTCATCACATTCTCTATTGCACTGTCAAACAAATATTTAATTTAAATAGGCTCTATTTAAATTCCCTAGGTTTTTCACTACGATCCTATTTGTTTGAAATATATTTTTTAGAATATTCAATAGTATATTTCAGAAATCTAAAATAAATTGAAATACTTCATTTAGAGTTCTACCACAATGATTTTGTATCACAATCCGTCATTCCTTGGCCTTCTGAATGGATTTTTTCGAAGAAAATATTTCTGCATCCACATGGGATCGAACCTAAAACCAACTTACCTATAGCTACGCACGCCGCCCCTATGCCACCGAGTGATTGTATCATTTCGGTGGCACAAGAGACCACGTCAATTCCTATAATTATTTGTGTATCACATAAACTATATCAATTAGTTAATATCATTGTCATAATTAGCGAGTTTTATCGAATATCACGCTATAGATTTTTCAAACATAACCTATACATATATAACTCCTCTCTCTCTCTCCGACCCTCTCTACCCCCCTACCCTTTGATATGTGTATTGCAATCAAGACGAACCATTAATTCAATCAAACAGAAAAATGTTTGTCTCTACGAAAAATCTATTCAATTTAAATTAAAAAATTAAATAGATGAATTTAGTGGATTCAACTTAATTCCCGAGTAGAAATATTGTCAGGCTGGCCTGATATTTGATCTGCGCCTGATCACCTTGTAGTACGAAGGCCTTAATTAAGTTTGCCTTAATTTGCCTGATCAAGCTGGGGTCAGGCGGTGGTCCAGCAACCGGACTTACGGTTTACTTCAATTCGCCTGACCCGGCTAGCTTCAGGCGATGTCAAGCAACTGGACTTACGGCTTACTTCAATTCGCCTGATCCAGCTAACTTCAAGCAATCATCATGTAACTGGACTTCTAGTTTGGCGCTAAAAACGTGCCTAACCTCAACTTGTCAAATGATACACAGACACGAGAGAAGCACGAGGCATATTATTAATCACTTTATACATTTTTACATATAACATGTACGTTGTGAATAAGATGGACAAACACAATCGGAAGAAAATTGCGCAACGACTGCGTCTGCGTGAATAGCGGGCTCTAAATAAGGGAAAAAACGAAGAAATAATACAGCAGCAGGTTAGTATAACAATTAATTTTTTTCAAAGACTTACAATTCTTAAATCGATAAATATAAATTGGATTAAATCTGACTATAAATTAACCATACGCCAAATTATATATGCATTGGTTGAAATATTTATTATGATACATTTTACAGATCCGGAACAGATCCTCTCAGCGAGGAACAACTCGAAATTCCTGAGGATTGGCATGTGTTGGCGCTACCACTATGTAAGTAGATTTATATTTGTTTTGTGTATCGCTTTTATTTTCCTTTACTTGGTCCGTCTTCTTTGTCAGAGGAGAAAAAGAGACAGCATAGGCCAAACAAATAATGGTAAGCTGACAGCATAGTTCAATCTGGTAAATGTTTTGCCATCAGTGTTGATTAGCCCGGACAGCGTAGGCTAACTGAATAATGATAAGTTAACTGCTAGTTCAGTTAAGTGAAAGTAATTCCACCGGTGCAAGCTAGCCGATAAGAAATGCACTTCGGATGGACATTACATTCACTGAACTGACTACACTGTCAACTTACCATTATTTGGTTGGCCTTCGCTGTACGGGCCTGGACAGTGTAGGCTAATCGAATAATGATAAGTTGGCTGCGTAGTTCAGTTAAGTGAAAGTGAGTCCATCGGTGCAAGTTAGCCCATAAGAAATGCACTTCGGATGGACATTACATTCACTGAACTGCACTACGCTGTCAACTTGCCATTATTTGGTTGGTCTTCGCTGTACGGGCTCTCCTGCTTCGATTCTAATTTTCATTAAAAAATGACCGCTCGCAGCTTTTGCAACAAATTTTTGTCTTCTTTAAAGTAGATAATTGGATGGTGAGAAAAAGGATAAAAAATTGAGCTCAAATTTGTACCACCCTAATAAAATAATGTGCATACCTTATATAGATATATATGTAGACATTGAATTCTAAGTGAGATACACATTTTCGTATTTTTCAGTGACTGTCATTTCGAAATATAGGGAACACGGAATAGAAGTTCTTTCGAAGCAAATTGGACAAGCCGTTGGAGTGGTATCAAGGCCTGATTAATTCAGCAAGAGACTGGGACAAGTTTCGAGTGTCGCGGAAAAAAAAACGAACAGAACGCCCAATGTAACGTTGCCTAGAAACGTCTGGTCATAAAAACGTTAAGCTCTGTTTATTTTATTCACGAAGTTTCTTAAGTTTTTTTTTTAAAATATATTAGTTTATTTCGGGATGATAAGTGGAATATAATACGGTGATATATCTTAGTGTATTTCGAGCTTTTGTTCTATTACAAATACAAGAAAAATGATGTTTGTTTTCCACATAGATATATGTGAAAAATATATGTGATAGATTTTATATTAAGATTAGAAAATAAACGATCAGCATTATTTATAAAGTCGTGCCTTTTTCTCTTTTGTGTATGCGTTGTATTTTTTATTTCAGGAATAAATCGGTCATCCTGAGCCGTGAAAAATCATATGATTTTTCACTTTGATCAAGCCGTGAAAAATTAAGCTCTTATCAGGTCTTAATTTTTTACGCTGATCAGGCCTTGAACTTTTACGCTGATCAGGCCTTGATTTTTTACCCTGATCAGGCCTTGATAGTTTAGCCTGATCAGGCCTTGATTTTTTACCCTGATCAGACGGAAGTCAGGGATTGTGTTTCAAAAATGATCAGGGCTTGATAAAAAATCCTGATCAAAACTGGAAAAAGAAATCAGGAAGCCTGATCAGGTGTTTATTGTAGCTGGAGCAAGATTTCTACTCGGGTTGTTCTTTGAATAGAGGAAACCGAATCACAGATTTATTAAGAATCATTAAAATATTAGGAATAGAAAAAAAGTTAAGGAATGATTGGACAATATGTCTCAACGTTTTGACGACGCGCTAATATATATAGTTCGTCTGGTGTTTGATAAGAGGTTGGGCGTGCAAAAGGTGCCAAACTTTATATAGGTCCAGTTACTTGGTGATAGCTTGAAGGTAGTCTGATCAGGCGAATTTATGCAAGCCAATTCCACTTACTTGGACCATCGCCTCAAGCTAGCTGGATCAGGCAACTGGAGGAAACAGTATATCCAGTTGCCTGACTATCACCTGACGCCAACAGGATCAGGCGTTTGCCTGGTCCTTACTCAAAGGTACGTCTCAATTTTGAGACGTACCTTTGAGTAAGGCCTCCGTACTACAACGTGATCGGACCCGCAACGAATATCAGGCCAGCCTGACAATATTTCTACTCCGATCGGAGCAGCCCTGCTTTTTTAGAGCCCATAGCACCATTCACTGATAACTTTGTGCGTACAGGTTTAGAAAGAACACTGAAGGTAATGAAGATAAATATGGTGGAATTTCTATTCTGTACGATGAATAATATTGATGACAAAACTGAGGGATATGTTGGGATATTGGAAGGAATTTATACTGGCATTATGGCGTATGCCACTCATTAGCGATGCGTTTCACTTCGAATTTACATTGGATGGCATGAACCACGCACATCGATATGATTATCTTGAATCAAGTTAGCTCCGATTGATCGTCAAATACACGGTCATGTTTACGCTCATATTCACAAAGTTGCAATCAATAAATGGGAATGTTGACATGAATCAGCAGGATCAAAGCCTTGCGGAATAACGCGTATATTACATGCGTAATCAGCACTGTATTTCCTCAACCGCAATAGCCATCATTTTTTAAAGGACTTATGGGGGCCGACCACAAAGGCCAATGAAAATTTCATACTTTTATGAAATGCGGTTCTGCTTTGGGGGACACTACCTGTCTAGAATCCGAAAGAATGTCAATTTCGACTATTTTTTTATGGATGCCCTGTTGATAAAATGGAAATTTTGTTGAGTGCTCTTTGTTCTACAAATCTTCGATTATCTTTATCATTTTTTTTCACAAGATTTTGTATCAAAATGGCAGTCCGGTAGTAGTATCTTGCGGCCAGCAACGTTACATTGCCAATTCTTTACCGATTCTCATGACATTCTTTCGAACCTTATAACAATCTTTTACGTCGCAGTGCGTACGGGATTTTTTGATCCGTTGATAACTTTAAAAATAAAACTTTTCGGTGATTTTTTTTTTACCGAAAGCAATTTTTTTCAAACGTGCCCTATATCATCAAAAATCCATATTTTCCTATTTCCCTGCGTAGACAAATCTTACCTAGAACTCAAATTATGTTGAATTTTTGTTACACGTAAACAATTGGAAGAGAACTCTTGCTTCAAGCTTCAGCGCCGCCATTTTGTTACGAAATCTTGTGGAAAATTTGTAAATATGTTTAAAGATATGTTTGTAAATATGCTTAAAGATATTGGAATAAAGGCCCTAAAACGAAATTTTTATTATATCAACTGGGTATCCATAAAAAATTGTCCAATTTCACCTTTTATTCCGGGGTCTAGACTGCTAGCCTTCCTTAATTGCATAGCAGAATCATTTTATCTTATAGATTCAAAGGTGTACCGTGAGCACCGCGAATCTTAATTGATTCTTTCGGAGTCGTAAATTCCGAACCGCATGCATACGACGACGCTTGCCGGGTACGTCACACTTTAAATTAATAAAGTGCAACCGTTTTCGTTGTAAATGAAATGGACACTGATATTGGAAAATATTGATTTTAATCTGAACAAATAAATAATACAGATCGGGTTTAACAATTTTAACACGGGTAATTGAACACAAACTTGAGTTAAAGATTAAATGAGATTTTTTGTTATATCGGTTGACGATTGGTTTAATACTTGATCGCTTAGATGGTTAGCGACGACTTGTCTGTTTGTATGTTGAGCGACAACTGACTCTTCTTCTCGATGATCGACGTGTCGCGTCCACTGATAGAAGTAGCTCATTAGGAAAATTGAAACCCCCTTAATTTCTATTGGGTGGAAACATTTGCAACTTCCTTGTGGGCGAGTCCTTTTGCGACCAAACACGAGAGAAGACTTACAAAACCGGAGGTAAGTAGAAGATCTCAAAAACCAAAAAAAAAGAGGGAAAATATCAGGCGGCAACATCTGCATGCAGTCTTTTGAAAATCCTTCTACATTCCGAAATGTCACGAAACTGCAATTGACGGAAATTCTTTAATGGTGATGACGAAATGCGTACAAAAAAATACTCGAGACATTTGGTTGCCAAATGCGCCTTTCCCGGGATCTTCCCGCCGTTGTGCTGGGCGAAAGCCCTTAGACCCTTTTTTATGGTAGTCAGGTCGAAGGAAAATCCGCCGACCGGATAGTGTGCGGAAGGGTTACGCTGGTAAGGTCGCATCTTAATAATATTATTTAATATATAAATATTTGTCGGATCGTTAATTAGACGTTGCGTGATGCGATACGCAACAAAAGGATATCTCGAATAAGGTAAAATAGATATTAAGATATTACACGATAATAAGATAATGAGATGGAATAGGTTTTGGTTAAACCAAATCGCGTCCGCAGAATGAGAAAATATCGGTCATAAAGGTATATCTGGACGGGAAATTCCGCGATACAGCGAGCTTCGACCATGGTCTTTTTTTAATTCAGTATTCCCGCAATTTTTTAATTTGCGCGGAATAACACGCACCAACGACAGCCAAATTTTGCAAATCAACATTGGACGGCCCTTGAAAATGCATTTTCAATTGAAACGAACAAAAGGTATTGGAACAATTATATCAAATGAGAAAGTTTAACGCAGCTAACATTCCTGAAGACTCGAATGAAATAACAATGAAAAATCATTGCCGTCAGAGAGAATGCGACAAATTTTCACGGAGCACGTTCAAGTGCTCACGTTAAAATGTGAGTACTTAAACGTGCTCCATGAAAATTTATTAAACGTCCACACCATTGTACCACTATGTGAAAGTTGGAGAAAATTTCTTTAGCCTCCACACTCGTAATAAGGTATTCTCTTATTACGAGAACTATAAACGAGTAGGGCGTATGGGCTATGAAGTGAGCTTCATGGTATTCCTTTCACGAGCCCGAATATTTAACAATTAACCGATTTTCGTCTACAATTAAGGAAAAATACAGCCCAGGATACTGGTGAAAGGCCATAGCCGGGTAAGTAGGTAAAAATTGCCCCCGCATTTTTTCCAGCGAAATTTGGAGTATATTCTGAGGTATAAAAAAACAAATTTTCTGAAAATTTCATGCCCGTCAACGTAATGGCTTTAGATTTTTTTTTTTTAATAACAAAAAAAAAAATTCCGTATAAACGCCACTTTGTGGAGATGACACGCCGACCACATTTCTATCTAAATCTGTCTATTCTAATCCAATAATTTGTATACTAAATAACTCTATATGCCCGACATAAACGGCGCGTATAAAAAACTAAAGATTCCGAAACAACGACAAAAACAGGGGGTCACCAACCGGGGGTGTTTAAAGAAAATATTAATGATAAAACGTACAAGGAGACGGCACGACCGTGGGGTCGGGGACATGGTCGAATTTTTTTTGGGTGAACGAGTACCCCTAGCACCTCACGTAGTTAAAGTAGTAGGACGCACTACTCGGAAAATTCCGAGAAAAACCGATTCAAAGTCTCTCAGGCGCCTTATGAGTTTAAAATGTCAGGTACTTGTCGAGCCGCTGTCTAGTCTAGTCGGTTAGGGCTCGGTCTTTTGCGCCGGAGATCTCGGGTTCGGTTCCTCCTTCTGATCTTTTTTTTCTTTGTTATCCCAACAATTATTCAAAACGTTTCTCATCCTTACATTATTAAAAAAAATTATTTACATTATTTTTTTTCAAATTATTTTAATTTTTTTCAATTATTTTCTTTTTTTTCCAATAAAACAATTCATAACGGTGGGTTTTTAATTTTTCATTGTAAAGTATATGAGGAGGAACATTGGGTTTTTAATGAGAATAACAAAGTCGATTAGGAAAAATTCAATTTTTATTCATATAATAATTATATACAAAAACCGCAGTGGTAATTATCGTAGAAATAAACAATGCAGTATTTTTTGCGACATCTTGCGCAACATATAAAAGCGGATTTTTTACAATCGCAGGGAGTTTGCCGTACAAAAACAATCCATACAAAAACATGTCCCATTAACATTCATGAAAATGTTTCTAGTAACGGATCATTTTTCGGCTAACCAGGCATATTGAATCATGTCTCGAAATATTGGTGACGATAATTGATGGTGAATTATTGAATGGATTTTTATAAAATCTTCCCGGGAATTAATTTCACGTTTCTGCTCTAACAATTCGCTGCAATTTTGCAAGCGCTTTATGAAATTTTTAACTTGTCTGTAAACATTTGTCTTGTCTAGAAACAGTCTCATGAATGTTAATGGGACATGTTTTTGTACGGATGTATTGCAAACTCCCTGCGATTGTAAAAAATCCACTTTTATGTGTTGCGCAAGATGTCGCAAAAATTATTGCTTTGTTTCTACGATAATTACCACTGCGGTTTTTGTATATAATTATTATATGAATATAAATTGAATTTTTTTCTAATCGACTTTGTTATTCTCATTAAAAACCCAATGTTCCTCCTCATATACTTTACAATGAAGAATTAAAAATCCACCGTTATATATTGTTTTGTTGGAAAAAAAAGAAAATAATTTTGTATTGTAAATAAATAAAAATGTAAATAAATTTAAAAAAAATAATGTAGGGATGAGAAACGTTTTGAATAATTATTGGGGTAACAAAAAAAATAAGATCAGAAGGAGGAATCGAACCCGAGACCTCCGCCGCAAAAGACCGAGCCCTAACCGTCTAGACTAGACGGCGACTCGACAAGTGCTTGACATTTTAAACTCATAGAGCGCCTAAGAAACTTTGAATCGATTTTTCTCGGAATTTTCCGAGTAGTGCGTCCTATTACTTTAACCACGTGAGGTGCTAGGGGTCCTCTTTCACCACAAAAAAATTCAGCAAAATCCCCGACCACACGGTCGTGCCGTCTCCTTGTTAGAAAATTGTGACTAGCAGAAGAATTTTGGTAGCCGCAAATTTTCAGAGAAAATGTCTATTTCTACTAAATTGGCGCGAAATTTTTTATTCTACTTTATGGTTGGGTATAATAATTGATTGTGACTCATTTTCATTAAGCACCACGGTCATTTACCAATGGCTTACAAAGTCCCTGCTTAGCCCCCACAAAATACGGCCCTCTGCAAAAGGAATATCTCAAGGGAGAATGCCACTGCCAAATCTTCAAAAAATCGTTTTTTTTTGGAAACACTTTTAAAAAATTCTTTGAATCTTCAAAAATACGATGCATATTCTTTTATAGCGGAAGAAACAGTTTCAAGGTAGAACGAGCGCGCGCTCTTCATTTCTATAGATTTTGTTAAAATTTTAACCAGACATTATTCATATTATTATGCATGTTTGAGTGAAATTTGAGAACAGTCGGCTATTTAGATTGGGAGATAATGGGTTTAAAAATTGAAACTTTCAACACTGCACGGTGTGCATCGAAATTTAGACAGAATAATTTTTCGTAAAAAATATTTACCCCCTAAATAAGAAGACAGATGGTAACACTGCATCGTTCCACGTATCCAATGACGTAAGCCTGCGCAGGATATTTAAAACGATACTTCAACACAAATTTTTACTTGCAAGTCATTTTAAGTCTAGAAAATTTTTTCATTAGTTATGAATTAACCAACAGTTTTATTTTATAGTGAAGATCACATAAACAATATAAAATATTAATATTTATAACGCAAATATATTTATTTATGATAAAAGTTTTTAACTTCAGGAACACGATAATGTTTTTTCTCGAAATATTGAACAATACTGTTCTGCAGTGTTGCCATGTGTCTTTTTTATATAGGGGAAAACTATTTTTTACGGATAATTATTCTGTCTTTACTGAACGTTTTTAGCAAAACTGAATAGTAAAGGCAATCCAAACTTTTTTCACTCTTTCCCTAACTAGTTTGCTATATAAAAATATTTTTTTCCACATTTATAACCACAATAGAATGGTACGACGGATTATGTGACCTGCCTTTCGGTCAATGCAGATCCTACAGTGTTCAAAGTTGCAATTTAAAAACCCATTATCTCCCAATCTAAACAGTCGACTGTTCTGAACTTTCACCCGAACAGATATGTACAGATATGAACAATGTCTGGTTAAAATTTGAACAAAATCTATACAAATCAAAAGCGCGCGCTCGTTCTACCGCAAAGTGGTTCTCGAGCAATTTTTTAGGGGAGTCTCCGAGCGCTGAAAAGCGCTTCCGGCAATGCCACGCCGGTGG
This sequence comes from Ophion obscuratus, assembly GCA_964007375.1. Classification (NCBI taxonomy): domain Eukaryota; kingdom Metazoa; phylum Arthropoda; class Insecta; order Hymenoptera; family Ichneumonidae; genus Ophion; species Ophion obscuratus. Next base: position 27,664,033 of record OZ023318.1, on the reverse strand, counting down.
ACGCAGTTCTCGACTCTTGTAAGCCTATTATCTTTGGGGGAAAAAGTTACCCACTAAAAATGGTTTTATTTTCTACCAATGGGTGGCATTAGATTACGGAAAAAAATCATCAGCTGTAGCATCTATAAAACCCTTGACTTCAAACACGTTTTTCTCAAAATCGTGTTTTCGAAATCGGCACGCAGCAGAAGTCGAACAGTTTTCGTCCAATCGACTTGAAATTTTAACTGTAGCTTCTTAAATTGCTTTAACAATGAAGTATGACCGCTTTTTTCGATTTTTCGAAAATTGTAAAAAATATATCACTTTTTATATGAAAATTATGATCGAAAAAACGAACTTTTTTTTCAAACTCGTCTGTATTTTTTTTCATTATTTTTTAATTTCCCCCCGTACTTGACTGCTAAATCTAATATAATTAAAGAAATTATTTGACTCCTAAAAGGAACATCACCTTGGTGTCCTCCTCCGATTTTGTTGAAACTTTTTTATGTGGAGTATCAAAAACTAAGAGACAAGTAATTTTTTTATCGGCGGATATACTGTTTTAAGGGGTGAAACGCACCCTCGAAAATAGGGGTGTTTTTCGTTTTTTGTCTATAACGTTATCTTTCTCATCTCCAAAGTACAATATAAAACGAAATAAACATTGTTGCAGTTTGAATTTTTTAATATCTCATACCGTTAAAACGTTATCGACGAAAAACGAAAAACATCCCCGTTTTTTGAGGGCGCGTCTCCCCCCTTAAAAACCGTTTTTCTACCGATAAAAAAATACGTTTCTCTTAGTTTTTGATACTCTTCCACATAAAAAAATTTCAACAAAATCGGAGGAGGACACCAAAGTGATGTTCGTTGTTAGTTCCCGAATTAAATTTACGACAGTTCTATTGCGTGCCGCGGAGAGGATTGGCTAAAAACCAGTACTGCTATAGCGACTCGTGCATCGCCATTTTGTATTCTTTTGACAATTGCATTTTTTACACACTTCAATATATACCTAATAAACCAGTATTATCAAGTTATTTTAAAATCAAGTTATTTTGACTATGTGTTTTATTCTTTTCTGTACAAAAAAAATCCGAAGAAAGTGGTCGAAAATGGTCAGTTACAGTGGCGTCCTCGCTCAATGGACATTTCGTCCGTTCTTTTTCGTACCATGAGTTTGCGAAAGCAAAAGGTCTTCCTTGCTGCGCCGTACATTTTTACGTACTATCATATGTATAAAACGATAAATTTACTCGAGATTATCGGGATAAGTGTGAGTGTGTCTGTGAGTGGGCTCCATGAACGAGAAACAGTCCTGCGGTTATTCTCTGAGGAGTTGTAGCCCTGGCAGAGCAGTTACATCTGACATCCTTGTAGCCAAAGGCCTTCCTCTTGAAGCAACTTCCACCGCAGTGCAATTCGTATCGCTCGTTTCTGGTCTGACAATCGTATTTCTCGACGTTGTAACTCTTGTTGTTTTTTTTAACCAGGATAAGACGCAGATAGGAGAGATGAAGGCAGGACAAAAAGGAGACGAGACAATTAAGCTCCTGATGCTTATTCCTTTCGTCCCGGCTGTTTCCTCGCAAGAAGGCAAGCGCAGAGCACGTAAACATCGCTTTTCATTGTTCACTTAGGTAATGCCGAGGAAGAAACGAGTCGCTTTGCATCATGGCGGCCCCTGAGGCCAGAAGCATATTGAGAAGGAGTGCAAAACAAGGTGGCAGAATCAGCGAGCACAAAGGTCGTCATGGTTGTTGTCTTTACTTCTGACAAAGACCTGGTAAATGCGCTCATCTTATGTTCTTACTGGGTTGATCCACCGGCTGATACCATCGTTGGGTTGCAGCCGAAATATATTCGACGATTCCTATTCGGCAGAATGAACGCTGGTAGAAGTGTTTACGAATTGAGGGGTTATGTCTACTTGTAAAAGTCGAAAAATCACCTTTTTTCAAAACCAATGTATTTTGACAGTACCTCATAAATTTTCCCTGAAAGTTTCAAGGTTATTGGATGAAAATCGACAGATTCATAGGCTGTTATGTTGACGGCCTTCAGAACGCTCGGAATATCGTTCGAAATTTTTCGCTTTTTTCGCGCAAATACGTTTTCAAAGTCGGTCAGTAAAATATCTCAAAAACTACTGCATCGATGTTTTTGGCATTTTTATGACTTTGTCTATATGTAAAAATATCGTATTTGGTCGAAGGTATTTTTTTTCCGGTGTACAATTTTGATTTGATGAAGGAAAAATGCCCATTTTTCGCAAAAATCAAGACTCACTTTGTACACGTACCATTTTTTTTAAATTTGATATTTTGGAAATTCCTTCGATTTATCATTGGATAAAATCATATACTAACCAAATCTCTGCATATTTTTATGCACTTTCTTTTAATTACATATTTTTACACAAAAAAATTATAATAGTTTATCAATACCTAATTTTTGGGGAAATTTGTCATCATGATTTTCTACAAAAAAAATCCCAAAAATCAGCTGTTTTCGACCGTTACAACTAGGCATAATCTTTTAAGAGATCATCAGAGCGTAACATTTTCGAAAAAACCATTTTTTTTTCATCATCCGATAGTATAGACGGTTATAAACATGCTGTTCCATTTTTCTAGCGAAATTCGAATTATTCCGGCCTTCAGAAAAAAGGAATCGACCAGCTGCGTAAGACCTGGCGCGGACGAACGCGTTTTTCCCGAATGTCGTTTTTCAAAACGGTGTACACTCTCAAAGAGCGAGTGTTCAAGCTGCCCGTCTCAAAACTTGACGCACCATTCTTGACGTCATTCTTTATCTTGCTATGGAAGTTTTTTTTTAATCTTCATATTTTTTAACAAAAAAGCTGTGGAAAAAATAGGCTAAACTCGATACTTTTTTGCAAAGCACCGCCATTTTGTCAATTTTTATTTAAAAAAACCTCCATAGCAAGATAACGGCTTTCATCCTGATTAATAATCGTTTTGCAAATTTTGTTTGAATTAATATTTACGGCCACAACCGGGTACACTGTGAGTACTCGTTTTATCTCGAAGACATCTTTAACCGTTAAAAAAATGTAAAAAAAATTAAAATAAACGTTCAAAAATGTATTTTCTGTTCTTCATGAGTGCTGGGATTTGACACAAAAAATCATACTGATTAGCGTATTTTAGTCACCGAAAAAAAATCGCGGAAATCAGCCTTATTTTCGACCCGTTACATTGTGATGATCCCTCAAGGGGTCTTCTTACTTTGGACGCTAAGAAGGCTATTTTCACGAATTTTTTTGATAGGTTTATATTATAGATATTGATATAAAAGTTGTTACACTTAATAAATACACTTTTGACATATATGTAAAAAAATATATTTATTTAAATATATGTAATATAGACGAAAATGGTAGTTAAAAAATGTCCTAAGAAAATTGTATGTCTGCGCTGCTGATGAAATCTCGGTCATGGATCACCCGAAACAATAATATCGAACGGTTTTAGATTCAGTATGTTAATGGCTATAGCGCATATCATACGATTTTCTATATATACAAAAATAACAAAATGGCATACATTTTCCGAATAAAATGTATTTTTTTCACCGTTTTTGGCAAAAAAATAGTAAATATCAAAATTTAAAAAAATCTTTAATATGCGCTATAGCTATAGTTGTAAAGAATATGTGGTTAAAATTTCATAAGGATCGGTTGAGTAGTTTCAAAGATTTTATCAACAAGCCGTTGAAAAACGTAATTTCGAGAAAAACGCGTTTAAAATTTGTTTGGGTTACATAAATACATTTTTTTAAATGTATTTCGAAAGTGTATTTATTAAGTGTAACAACTTTAATTTCCATATCTATAATATAAATCTATAACAAAAATTCATGAAAATAGCATTTTTAGCGTCTAAAGTGAGCTTAACCAAGTCGTGATGCTCGGCCATAAAGTTGACAGATACACGGTCGTGTTCTTTTTCCCTCTCGACCTGCTCTCACTGAAGTTTTACGAAAAATTTCGATTGTAAACGTATATTTTTCCGAAACTGCTATGGGATTTTTGTCATGTACATAGCTATATACGTAACCCAGCCGATAAATAAGAAAACATTAAAAATCGAAACTCTCCCGCTAAAAAGTGCATTACATACCTGTTAAAAAGTCTTTATCGCACACACTTTGAACGAAGAGGATCGACTTTCCCATGTAGGTTTCGCCAATCGAACCGTAACGGCCAATACTTGGACCAATGTCGGCGGGACGATGATCGATTAACCAATTGTACGCCAATGCTCGGCTGAGTATTGACTAGCCAACATTGGTTTGCTGAAACGAGGCCAATGTTCGACCAAACGTAGATTCGCTAATCATTGGCTTGCCGATACGAGGCCGATGTTTGGCAAAGTATAGACTGGCCAATCATTGGTTCGCCAATACGAGGCCAATGTTCGGCCAAGTATAGACTTGTTCATTATTGGTTTATCGATATGAGGCCGATGTTTGGCGAAGTAGAGACTCGCCAGTCATTGGTTTGCGGATAGGAGGACAATGTTCGGCCAAATGTAGGCTCTATAATCATTGGCTTATCGATACAAGGTCGATGTTTGGTGAAGTATAGACTCGCCAATCATGTTTTTGCCGATACGAGGCCAATGTTCGGCCGAGTAATGCATGATCGAACCGCAATTCGTATATTGACGATTCATTGTTTCGCGTTGAAGTCATTAAGACACGAGATAAATACTTTTTACGAGTCCATTGGACATTATTCTTAACAAATATACTACCAAATCAATGCACTCATTGTTGGCCGATTCTCGAACGAGCTCATACGCGATATTCTGCCGATTTTTATGAACCACCTTAAACTGACAGAAAAATTCTATTAATATTAACTAAGCGCGTCTATTTATTTTTTATTTAAATTAACTAGATTTTTCGTGAAATCAATTTTTTCCTATTGCATTCCATTATTGGAATTATTCATTTTAAATATATTTATTTATTCAAATTAAACTTGAACTAATGAACTAATGGTCTGTCTTTATTGCAACACATATTAACGGGTTGTGGGGGTAGAGAAGGTGGAGAGAGAGGAAGTATATATATAGGTTAGGTTTGAAAATTCTATAACATGTCATTCGATAACACTGTCTAATTATCACAATGATATTAACTAATTGATATAGTTTATGTGATACAAATACTGATGAGAATCCATTTGGTATCTTATGCCATATCTGCGATTTAAATGTTACAAGCACTCGATAGTATAGGGGCAGCGTGTTTGGCTATGAGTAGAGAAGTTCAAGGTTCGAGCCCCATATGGGTGAAATATTTTGTTCGGACTAATCATTTCGAAAGACCAGGAATGACGAAATTACAATACAAAAATAATTAATTTTTTTTTTTTTGGCAGTGCAGGACCAATTTTGGTGATCTATATTGGGTCACAATTATCCGCCAAGACTCGGTCGATAATCGGGGCAAGCTCGAGTGCCAATGATGGCAATCTTGAGGGGGCTTATTGTTGGCCGATTCTCGAATGAACTCCTACGCGATGCTCGGCCGATTCTCATAAGCCATTCTAGGGCCAATATTGATTGCGAATATCGGGCCGCTCTTATCATCCAAGGCTCGGTCGATGATCGGGCCAAGCTCGAGTACCAATGTTGGCAAGCTTGGCGTCGAGCATCGGCCAATCATTGGCCACTACCGATCACCCTACATGGGTTGCTCTTGCTTCATAGATTGGCTTGATTGCATAGAAAATATGCTGCGGAGGATGTACCGGAAATGTATACGGAAAATGTACCACAAATGTATACGCAACATGTACCAGAAATATGTACCAACTTATGCGCATTTTTATACAAAGTATATTGGTCGCTTTCACTGTCTGCCACGATCACGACGAATTTTCACCGTGCAGGCATTTCTCGTATTGCGGTAGGTTGCAGAATGAGCACTTAAAAGCTTTTACCCCTTATCATATTGCTTGTATCTTATTTCGGGGACCCAAAGGCATCACTGAAGCCAAAAAACTACTTAGCATTTTTCCAAACTTCTAGAGTAGCATTACCTCTTGAGTGCAAAGTTGAACTGCATGGAGAGATACTTTTACGTATATTATCGTTTTTTTCCTCACACGACTACTTTCAGTTGTTTAGCTGTGCTAGGACACCACCTTAAGCTCACTGAGAAAATTGACCGTGTTCCTTCCGTTCTCGTTTTGCGTGTTGTCGCATTCTCGAATTCAGACCGCCAAGAAAATTTCTGTAATAAACGTAGATGGTATAATAAACTATAGATAAACGGAGAAATAATAAAAACATCGCTACGACCGACAGGGCCATCACATTTTCTTTGGAAAGTTCAACGAAGATTTGCCTACCGGTACTCCGATGCACAGATTTGTTCTCTCGAGTGGCCAATAAAACGATCAGTTTGCTGTACACATTAGGAACTTGAGAAAAATAATGAACCGCGTTAAGGGGAGGGTAGAGGTTTCAGCGTGAAAAAAAAACACTTTTTTTGCGGATTTTGTTCATGTATATGGATAGAGTAAATTTATGGAAACCTTTTGTACATTGTTAAGTGTCATTTCAAGAACATTCCGTGAAATTTGTACGCGAAAATATCCACAAACAAGCCGGTGCCGCATTTTTTTTCAAAACGACTTTTTCAAAGTCCGTGTTCACTGCCATTGAAAACTACATGATCGATTTCTTTCAAAATTGGTACACAATTTTATATATAAAACACCTCCCCCCAACGGTTAGTTTGAAATTGTTTACATTGGGGGGGGGGGGGGGGGGGTTCCACCCCCAAAATGGCGGAATTTTTCGTGAAACTTTTCACTTTACACGACCACCAAAATTTAGAAATGAAAAAAAAAAAAATTATCAAAGACCGTTGGGGGGAGGATTTGATGATGCTTTGACTAAATTTGAATGGTACTTGATTTCAGATAATTTCTAGCTGAGATACAGTGAACACTAGTCTTGTGTAGTTCGCGAACGAACTAGTTCGGAAGAGCGATCTCTCTCATGAACTATGCGAACTAGTTCGCCGTCGATCCCACTTTTAGTTCTTAGTTCGATTAACGACCGAGACCACTTCTTCACGCAGCGCTTAGGCGCTTTTTCGTTCACTTACTGCTCGATGCTCGATGGTTCGTTCTGTGGCAGTTTTACCCAAAATCGCAAGAGGCGCCACGGAACGGCGCAATGATCGCCGAGGAACGGTGGAATCGCGCTCTGTGCGCCAACGGGTGCGATTCGAAAACGAGGTCTAATTACACGTTGCAAACAGAACTTGCCCTCTCTCTGTCTTACTCTCCGCCCGGGTGACTTCTGTATTCGCATACCCACAAACAAGACTGAATCTTATTTCTATTATATGATAAGTAATTTTGACTGTGAAAAAACACTATTCGTATTAAGGTCGCTTAGGGTTAATTGACTCAGCACGCAAAAAGACATGTTATTATAGTTCCCTCGGCCACAAAACAATAACAAGTACGTATGGTGAAGTTGGTAAGTACGTGTTTGTGATTATAAACAATGATATTCCGACAAATTAATGTAATTTAAATTGTTTATATTAACTATTTTATTGAACTGCATATTTCAAAATTGACTTTTAGTTTACCATACATACGTACTTTTTATTTTCGAACTTGCCTTCGTTTTGGGTTTTGAATTTCAGTCATTAGTATTAACCTCACAATCCATTGTCAAATGTGCCGTTTGTTACTTCGTACAGTACATTGCCAATTGGGCCCTACGAGGTTATAATAAACTATCTTTATGTACATTTTCGATTTAAATTGACGATCAGTAAATTTATTAACACTGTTAGTTTTGGATGTGCCGTTATATATACAAATTGAATATGCATATTTTTCGTGTATTAAAAATACTACGTTTCTTTTAGATTGTTCACTACGATGGCATCAAAGATGAAATTTAGTTCGCTATGGACACATTTCACTGAAGAAACGGATAACAAGAAGGCGAAGTGTAAGCACTGTTCGACGTCAATTAGTGTTGCCGGAGGCTCGAATGGGAACCTAAATAGACATATGAAAACAAAACATCCTTTGATGCCTCTAACAATTGAACGACAACCGCCGGTGGATGAATCCCATTCAAATTCACAGGCGAGTGTTATTCCGACATCGGTGTCAACACTTCCTCAACGTCAACAGTCGATTGTTCAATACATTCGTAGACCACCACCGTTTCAAAAAGTTCAAGAAATTGACAAACAAGTTGTTAAAATTATTGCTAAAGGACACCACGCTCTACGAATCGTTGAAGAGGTAGAAATGCGGAAACTAATGGAGATGGTATCTCATTGCCCTGGCTACCAACTTCCCTCGAGAAAAACGTTGTCGTCGAATCTAATTTCAGACGTCCACAATGAAATAATGATGGACGTGGGAAAAAAAATTGAAAGTGCAGTTGCATTATGCCTCACCACCGACGGCTGGTCCTCTATCAATAATGAGAGCTACATAGCGATAACAGTACACTGGATAGATGCAGAAACCGAACTCTGCTCGGCTTTGCTGACTTGTCAAGCTTATAATGAAAAGCATACATCCCAAAACTTGTGCAATTTTTTAAGAGATGCCATGATAGAATGGAATATTTCCCACAAAGTTGCTGCTGTCGTTAGTGATAATACAGCGAATATTATCGCTGCTGTCAGACTTGGTGAATGGCGGTCAGTTGGATGTTTCGCGCATCTTCTGAACCTCGTGGTCCAAGATGCTACCAAAAGGATATCAGATGTTTTAGTGCAAGTTAAAAAGATTGTTGAGTACTTTCATCGAAGCACACAAGGACAAAAAAAATTAATCGCGACTCAAGAACAAATGGGTTTGCCTATTCTAAAACTCAAGCAAGATGTACCAACACGTTGGAATTCTACGTACGACATGCTTGACCGAATATTAAAGATAAAAGATGCCGTGATTGTAACGATTGCATTAGTACGCCCGGATCTAACCATGAAAGAAGAAGATTGGGAGGTAATAAAAAGAGTTTTGCCTTTGCTTCAACCATTCTATCAGATCACAGTGGAGATAAGCGCCGAGAAAAATGTGACCTTGTCAAAAGTCATCGTGTTTTGTAGCTTGATTCGAGATTTTCTGCACAAACATGCGCCGCAGAACAAGAAAGTAGTTGACGTACAGTCAGTTTTAAAAAAAGGCATGGAAAATCGGTTTGGAGATTTGGAGAATAATCTTTTGTACGCTGAATGTACACTTCTCGACCCGCGATTTAAACAAAGAGGGTTCCGAAATAAAAGAGCCTGTGATATAGCGATATAAGGGCTGAGAAATAAGATTGGCAAAGTGCAATTGCCCCAAAGTAAGGACCAAAAAGTAGCAACGAGTATTTCCGACTCTCTATCGAGTGGCAAGGAAAATACAGAAAAAAATACGACTATCTGGGACGAATTCGACAATGAAATCAATAAAATCAAGAGGCCAGATAATAAAACGGTAGCTGGTATTCGCGAACTGGATAAGTATCTGAATGAAGAATATATAAGTCGAAATGAAGATCCTCTACACTGGTGGCACGAGCGGCGCTATGTCTATCCTCATCTATATGCATACATTTTAAAAAAGTTTTGTAACGTTGCGACTTCAGTGCCCTGTAAACGCGTCTTCTCAGCGACAGGGCAAATTATCAGAAATCGGAGAACGCTACTAAAGCCAAGTTTCGAAATTAATATTCTTGCATCACAATATGTAAGTGATAAAGTGTGATATCATTAGTTTCCGACTGATTGTTAGGTACGCATAACATAAGATTAGCACAGTTAACGGTACAACAGAATTTAATTTTGTTTTTTGTTTTCTAAAGATCCTATTTTTGTTCGTAATTTTCTAAGTACTTATAACAAAACTATGTGATAACTTTTAAATTGGTTATTACTCTGACTGTTTATTCAAAGTTAAGAACTGACTGACTGTTCAATTAATAAAAAATAAACACGAATTAAGTTTTGTTTTTTCTTTTGTTACTTCATTTGTGAACTTCACATTAAAACCGAAAACATTCATTTTTAAGTACTTTTCTGTGTCTAATACCTATGCGCATTTAATTTCATACCTATTTTGGAATAAAAATGGTAAACGAACTATTATAGAGACGGCGAGCTAACGAACTAAAAGAGCGACCTAGTTCGTCATGGTGTTGCGAACTAAATTGAGCGCTCTCGTCGATGAACTAACTTGCCCAAGACTAGTGAACACCGCAAATCGTGTTTTTCCAAAGGCGTTCTTGGAAAAGCTTCACGGAATGTTCTTGAAATGACACTTAACAATGTACAAAAGGTTTCAATAAATTTACTCTATCCATATAGATGAAAAACATTCACAAAAAGTGTTTTTTTTTTCATGCTGAAACCCCTACCTTTCCCTTAACAGAATTATTCCGGTCGAAAGAGTTACACTAGAGTCTCGATTTATGGTTCAGCAACGGGACCGACGCCGCGCCACATGCGCACAAGTCTGGACGTTGACACTCTTGTGCGCAGATGGATTTGCGCCTAGCTGCGTCCTGATAGGTGCAGATGCTCTCCCACCATGCGCCACTGCGATCAATATGCACCGGACAGTAGAGACAGTTTTTTTTTCAAAGTGACGTCCAGGGTTTATTGGATTCAATTACATCCATGTATTTCAAAAATGAGCCACAACGTGTATACATTCTACGAGCTTTTTTTACCTCGACTTGATGCTAGATACAAAACGGAAAATCCATATTTCAGTATTGCAAACATGCATCTAAAAGATGACAATGTATTATTCAACTTGAAAAAAAAGGAAAAAATACCTTGGGTTTCGGGAAAATCGATAATTCACCCACTTCCCGACTACTTAGGGCTCTGAAATTTTGCAAACATGCGACAGGTAACAATGCATGATTCAACTTTTAAAAAAATCCATAAAATGTTCAACTTTTCATGTGATATTAGCGATATCTAATCATCCATATAAAATCCAGATCACCTGTCCGGGACTTAGGACTTCCGCAAGCGAAGAATGTCATCGCCCGCGCATCGACATACGTGGCTCCTCCCACTCCCAGCACCATGTTTTGTCAAACTTAAAAAAATATTTTGATGTTCAATAAAGACCGCTTAGTCAATATACCAAATATCAACATTCTATATTTAATACTTTACGGATAAAAAATTGGTGAAAAATCGAACATTTTTTGGCCCTACAAGGCAGAACCTTCCCTTAGTAAATATATAACATTCGCAAAAATAGCAATATGTACAAAAAATATTACTGTTCATATCCGGCCATGTCAAATCGTAATATCGGATACTTAATCGAGCCTAATATTGAATATCCGTTTGCGCCAAAATGTTCCTACCTATTCAATGATTAATTCGTAAAGACTGATTGATAATAATCACAAAGTTAAAACAATAAACTTCTTGTTTTATTTCATATAAAAATAATCTCCTAATATCAGAAATAAGAAAAATGGAGTTTGGGGCCTCAGATCGGATATCTACTTATAGACAGGCTTTTTGAAAACCATTATTTCTGTCCTTTTTTATGAAACATAATATAACTCAAAATATTCAAATGTAATGTGTCAAATATTTATTAGCATCGTTTTATATAGGACATTAGATCATAAAATCGTAAAATTTGAAAGTCTTAGCAATGGTTTGCCTTTTTTTTTCAATTTCAAACAAAAGTATCTGATATATGGTGCCTCTCCCCTACTATGTTGAGAAGTTCCACCTTACGAGGGCGAAATTTTCCAACAAATGCAATGATAAAGATTTTTTTTAAATTAACAACACTCATATGAGAATTATTGCAACAATTTTGACGAAAACCGTGTAGATTTTTTTTTTTTTTTTTTTTTTTTTTCAAATTGAATAGAAAAAAATGATAGAGCAATCCCAGTGAGAAATTGCTGCGAGGATATGTACATGCCGATGTCCCTTTTCCCGATAATGCTCTCCAGTGTTCGAAATAGTAAAAGCAGATGTTCGTATGCGCCCCCCCCCCCCTCCCCCACCCACACACACACACACACACACACACACACACACACACACACACACACACACACACACACACACGTATGCGTATACACAGAACGGACGAAGAGTTTGATTATTCTCGGAAATGGAAGTCACAATCGACGATATTCTGAATGGGCTTAGTGCGCTCGATCAAGTTGCCCATTTCACGGGACAAAAGCTAGTGTAGCGAGCAGGTGATAGTCGGAAGATTGCTTCTCTCGTCAAAAGAGGCAGGGAGCTACAGAATAGAATTCCCAGTGTGTTGAACAATTTGCGTGCCTACGCAGAAAATCCAATGCAAGGCTACATCGTCGAGATTCTTCTGTTGTGATAACTGGCATACCCGGTTACAGGCTAAAATATATTTCATATTAAATCGTATTGAATTTTCCTATAATTATAAGCTTTCAAACGTTGGATATGCAGAGACTATACATGAATGCATTGTTATCGATAAATAAATAAATACGCAATGCTTCTATGCTTGTTCCCTTTGCACCTATTTGATGCGTCTAAAATTGAGACTTTTCCGAACACGCTATCCGAACATTCGTTGCCGCATCGCTTCTCTCATAAAACGAGTGAAACACATTAATGAGTTATAATTTTAATAATATTAATGATGTTAAATAATATTAATAATAAATGTTAAATGATATAAATAATATTAATAATGGTTGCTTACCCTAATTTAAGGGGTTTTCTCACTTTAGACGCTAAAAAAGGCTACTTTCATGATTTTGTATAGGTTCATATTATAGATATTGATACACTGAAAAAAAATCATTGATCCAATATCATTGGTGTTATTGAATGAAATTTCGTTGATTCAATTGCAAAATTGTTGGTGTAAATAATCGGATTTATTAGTCCAAACAAAACGCTATTTATTTCAATAACATGATAAAAATGAAATTTTTCTTTCATTCAAAAGATATATTGATAACCGAGAACAATATGTATTATTGAAACTATCTAAAAAATTATCGCGAACAAATTATACAGTTTTGAATGTATTTTCTGCAACGAACAAAAAAGCGTTTCAATTCATAACATGAATATTGTTGATTCGAGTACACAAGAAAAATTGAATTTCGCTCGTTTGATTCAGATAACATTTCTATTGAGTAAATGTGCTTTTTGATTGTTTTTACCATATCCGATATTGATTTTAAGTACATTGTTCGTTAAAGTATTAATATTTTATATTTATTGAAAAATATTAAGCAAATGTCTGGATTGGTTAAAAAATTATGCGAAAGAAAAATGTGTTTATTGCACATTTGGCTGAAAAATTCAACCAAATCATGGTCGAGCGCCACCGAAATTATAGGTGTGAGGAAACCCGTAGTTCTCGGAGTAACCGCTAGAAGCCGCACGCGCGCTCGTTTCTCGTAAGTGGAGCGCGTCATAGTATATTTTCTTATCAGTTGAATATCTGATATTCTCTCCATGGATATTCCATTGGATGTCTGATATTCTCTCCACTATGATCGTGGATGATCATTCTATTGCTCACTTTTTAAATTTAAAACAAATTGAAAAACTTACGCCCCATGGCATATTCGTTTCGATCCAGTAAATAATTAATTTTATTGATTATATTTTTGTACGAAATAAAAAATGTTGTAGCAACCGCTTAATTATTTCATCCATACATCTACGGATTCTATATAGAATGATTTCAATAAAATATAATTTTATTTGAAGGATAATGTAGATATTCAGAGAACAGAAGAGCTTTTTCAAATAAAATAATATGTTAATTAAATCAATCACATTTTCCAATATTTTGTAGTATTATAACAATCTCATATATCGGTGACAATCCGCAGCAGCACATTTATTTGGATCAATCAATATATTTATTTTATTCAATTGGTTTTTTTCCAGTGTAGAAAAGTTGGTACACTTAAGGGGTAAGGCCACTGTAAATTTTTTGAAAAATCGATTTTTTTTTATTGGCTTAAAAAATAGTTTAAACCCTCTAGTTTAAAAATAGTTTAAATCCTTTTAACTTCTTTTTTTAATTTTTTCCAATAAAAAACTATTCGCAAAACTTTAAACGCGTTTTTCTCGAAACATGGTTTTTCAAAATGGCACGCAGCATAACTCGAACAATTTTCATTTTTTTTACTTGAAATTTTAACCAGATGTGAACATTTACATTATCTTGAGAATGTCGATCGGAATTTTCAAGAACTTTATTTATTGATTTTTTATTAACAAAAAACTTGCCGTTTTTTTCGTCAAAAATCAATTTTTTTTTTCAATCGCACGCCAAATCCACAAAAATTGATACTTTTTAAAATCCGATCGACATTCTCTAGCTATAGCCCTCTAGATTAATGGTTTTTTTTTTGTTCTAGATTCAAAAGTGCACCAGTGGTGCTGCGTGCCGCGGAGCCCTGGAAGCAAAACATGTCCCGGGAAGATAGCTGTGGAACCGCCATTTTGTTTTTTTTTTACTGTAAAAAAATTTTATAATAAAGTTTAATGTATGCCCGATAACACCATTAAAAGTTTTTTTTCAAATACCTTCAATTTCGGGAGCAAAAAATTAGTGAAAAAACCTTTTTTTTGGGCCGTTACAGTGGCCTTACTCCTTAATAAATACACTTCCGAAATACGTTTTTTTAAATGTATTTATTTAAGTCGTTATTTATAGACGAAAATAGTAGTTTAAAAAATGCCCTAAAAAAATTGTAGGTCGGCGCTGTTGATGAAATCTCGGAGATGTATCATGCGAAACAAAAGAATCGAACGATTTTAGATTCAGTATGTTAATGGCTATAGCGCATTTTATACGATTTTTGATATATGCAAAAATAACAAAATGGCGGAGATTTTTTGAAAAAAAAAACTTGTTTTTTCACCGTTTTTGACAAAACAAGAGTAAATATAAAAATCTTTAAAAATTCTTGATATGCGCTATAGCTACAGTTGTAAAGAATATGTGGTAAAAATTTCATTAGGATCGGTTCAGGAGTTTCGACGATTTTATCAAGAAACCGTCAAAAAACGTTGTTTCGAGAAATACGCGTTCAAATTTTATTTGGGTTACATAAATACATTTAAAAAAAATTGGTTATGTATTTCAAAAGTGTATTTATTAAGTGTAACAACTTTTATATCAATATCTCTAATATAAACCTATCAAAAAAATGCATGAGTATATCCTTTTTTAGCGTCTAAAGTGAGAAGACCTCTTAATACATTCATTCGAATTTCTATTGTTACGCACGTTGATCAATTCGAGGTAAAGGATCTCAATGCATGGTTTTTGTTAAGGAAAGATTTCTTCACCATTTTTTAGACTTAGGATTTTGAGACTATGTTTTATTACGATTTTTGGCTGTTACATGGTATTTTATTATTAATCTTTAAAAATGGCAGAGGTACGGCACGGTCTTCTAAACTGCATTTTCCAAACTGGCGTGACGCGTAGCTGAAAATCTAATCTACCGTTCCTGATGAAATTTGGGTATAAATCTTTCTATCCTTATTGTCTAAAACACAACTCTAAATGTTTTTGAAAAAAAACGTATTTTTTTTAATGCAAAATGTAGCGGTTTTGGAAAATTCATCTTTTTGTTTCAAAGCGTACCATTTCATCGATTTTCAACATCTCTCACTTTCTCTTGGTTCATATTCTGCGTATGAGTGTTAAGAAACTAAGAAATTTTTCCTTTAAACAAAAATCATGAAAAAGAGTTACTTTTTCTCGCCTGAAGGTATCTCCTCCCTTAAGGGCGTATGTGTAGTACGAGGACTTTTTGAAGGACTTCTTAACGATATTAAATAATAAGGTGGCGATGGACGCGTACAGAATATGGAAATAAAATAGATTACAAGAGCACTTACAAGGAACATCACTTAAGTGTACGCCTTCGATTTTGTTGAAACCCATATATGTGGTGAAGGATAGAAACATCTATTAGAAACATATTTTTTTATCTTCTTCTTATCTTGATCTTCTTCTATCTATCTTTTTTTATGAAGGGGAAGCCACCCCTCGAAAGAAGGCGTGTTGCCCCTTATTTTTTTGTTCAATACTTCAATAGTGGATTTTTCATCGCTCTTCATCAGAAGAATTTTGCTTTATATTTTATTCAGATCGGTGGACCGCTTGTGGGTGAAACGCCTTTCTTCGAGGGGTGGTTTTCCTCCATAAAACCGTTTTTCCGCTGATAAAAAAAAATACGTGTCTAATAGTTTCAAATATTTTATCACATGTGTGAGTTTCAACAAAATTGAAAGCGAACAGACAAGTGATGTTCCTTGCTAGTGAGGGGAAGAAATAAATATAACAAGTGTGCATAGGAAGAAAGATTGCCAGGTGACCGAGCATTTAAGGAGTAAGGCCACTGTAACGGCCCAAAAAAAAAGGTTTTTTCACTAATTTTTTGCTCCCGAAATTGAAGGTATTTGAAAAAAAACTTTTAATGGTGTTATCGGGCATACATTAAACTTTAATATAAAATTTTTTTACAGTAAAAAAAAATGGCGGTTCCACAGCTATCTTCCCGGGACATGTTTTGCTTCCAGGGCTCCGCGGCACGCAGCACCACTGGTGCACTTTTGAATCTAGAACAAAAAAAAAACCATTAATCTAGGGGGCTATAGCTAGAGAATGTCGATCGGATTTTAAAAAGTATCAATTTTTGTGGATTTGGCGTGCGTTTGAAAAAAAAAATTGATTTTTGACGAAAAAAACGGCAAGTTTTTTGTTAATAAAAAATCAATAAATAAAGTTCTTGAAAATTCCGATCGACATTCTCAAGATAATGTAAATGTTCACATCTGGTTAAAATTTCAAGTAAAAAAAATGAAAATTGTTCGAGTTATGCTGCGTGCCATTTTGAAAAACCATGTTTCGAGAAAAACGCGTTTAAAGTTTTGCGAATAGTTTTTTATTGGAAAAAATTAAAAAAAGAAGTTAAAAGGATTTAAACTATTTTTAAACTAGAGGGTTTAAACTATTTTTTAAGCCAATAAAAAAAAATCGATTTTTCAAAAAATTTACAGTGGCCTTACCCCTTAACGTTAGTTAGACTGCAACGTAACGTTTACTAGATACAGTCATTCGGAAAGGTTTCAGCAGAGCAGCCAAAGTTTAACGGGTCGACGAGAATGGTCTCAATGGAAGCTGTGTCAGCGAGCATGAACGCGAATATTTGAAAAGCGGTTTTCCGAATATCCGGTGAGGCAGTGCCTACGAACGATCGAAGTAGATAACATTTTTTCAATCATCTCATGTGGCATTTAACGTTGATTGCTATTTAAAAACGAGCGGGATTAATAGTCCGCAAAGCTTGAGCTGATGTCTTTAATCTTCGTGCAACATCTATAGAGCAGAACTATGAACATTTCGTTAAGGGGTCTTCTCACTTGGGACGCTTAAAAAAAGGCTATTTTCATGAATTTTTGTTGATAGGATTATATTATAGATATTGACAGAAAAGGTGTTACACTTAATAAATACACTTTCAAAATACATTTTAAACTTTTATTTATTTACTTAAGTCACTATTTATAGACGAAAATGGTAGTTAAAAAAATGTCCAAAAGAATTGTCGGTCTGCGTTGTTAATTAAATCTGGGCGATGGATCATCCGAGACAAAAAAATCAAACGGTTTTAGATTCAGTATATTAATTGCTATAGCGCATATCATACGATTTTTTATATATACAAAAATAACAAAATGCCGGACATTTTACGAGAAAAAAAAAACAAAAACGTGTTTTTCACCGTTTATGGCAACAAAAAATAGTACATATTAAAATTGTTGAAAATTCTTGATATGCGCTATAGCTTTAGTTGTAAAGAATATGTGTTTAAAATTTCACAAGGATCGGTTCAGTAGTTTCGAAGATTTTATCAACAAGCCGTCGAAAAACGTTGATTCTAGAAATACGCGTTTAAAGTTCGTTTGGGTTACGGAAAAACATTTTAAACATTTTGTAAATGTATTTCGAAAGTGTATTTGTTAAGTGTAACAACTTTTATGTTAGTATCTATAATACAAACCTATCAAAAAAATTCATGAAAATATCCTTTTTTAGCGTTTAAAGTTAGAAGACCCCTTAACTAAAACGAGACGATTGTTCGACGGAACATTCGAAAGTAAACGAACAGAGAGAAATGTCCACATACAAAGAGATCACCGCCTGCCATTGACATCTTCTTATCTCGAGAAAAATGTACTCATGACGTCGAGGTATATCACATCGACTTTGCACAGAACTCAAGTCAACTACGCATTGATCCTCTTTCCCGAGTTTTCGACTATAAAGTAAATCGAGCGAAGAGTAGAGTGCAATGGTTGGAAGGAAGAAAAACTTAGAAAAGTCTCCTTCAAGAAGATGTATTACTATAAAATAAAATGTGTTCACACCCGTGCAGAACAGTTGTGCTGTAATGTTTTGTGGCGAAAAAGACGGGCGTTCGAACGGTATACAATTGCAATGAAGGATGAAAGATGGGGAGGGTGGGGGATCTAGAGAGAAAAAAATGGTCTCATAAAAAAATGTAGGCTTTAGGCCACAGTAACGGGTATAAAATCATGTGCGAATTTAAACATTTTTTCGTATGAAAAAGTGATGCATTCATAAAATTAATTACACATCTATTTAGTATGAATATCAAGCTGTTAGAAAATATATATATTTTTTTTTTCGATGTAGAAAATGGCCGATTACTCGAAACTTCTCGAAACAGCTTTTTTCCAATTGGCGTGACAAATAACTTCAACAATTTTCACTTGATTTACTTCAAATTAAAAAGTTATGTTCCTAATTGCATTTCGCAGAGAAGTACATACGGAATTTCTGATTGATCGAAAACTTTTCATTTTATGAGCAGTTTATGAGCAGTTATAACGAAATTTTTTACTGGAAATTCATTCTTAATTTCAAATATCTACAACTTTTCAATAAAACAATATTTTTTAAATTCCGTACGTACTTCTCTAGGCATTCTAATGTAGATTGACGAGAATTTTTGTTTTTTATTCTAGATAAAAAATTGTGGATGCTAAATGTCACGCCGCGGAGCACCTAAAAAAATGACAAAAGAAAATACTAGTAGTCGGCCATTTTGTACATCGAAAAAATATATATATATTTTAAAAAATATATTTTCTATCTGCTTGATATTTATACTAAATCGATGTGTAATTAATTTTATGAGTAAATAATTTTTTCATACGAAAAAATTGTCAAATTCGCGCATGATTTTGTACCCGTTACTGTGGCCTAAGACCTTAAGCCTGCAGGGTCTGCATTGAAATTTACACAGAATAATTTTCCGTAAAAAATGTTTGTCCCCTATAATAAGAAGACGTATGGCCACACCGCATCGTTCCACGTATCCAGTGACGTAAGTTTGCGCGGCATATTTAAAATAATACTGCAACACAAACTTTTATTTGGAAGTAATTTTTAGTCAAACAAAGCTTTATATTAGTTATGAATTAACCAACACTTTTTTTGTTAATGAAGTTAACACAAACAATATAAAATATTAATATTTATATCGGTAATATTTTGGTTTATAATAAACGCTTTTAACTTGAGGATCACGGAGAATTATTCTGCTTTTTCTGAACGTTTCTAACGAAACTGAATAGTCAAGGCAATCCAAACGTTTTTCACTCTTTCCCTAACTAATTTGCTATCTAAAAATATTTTTTTTTTCAAAATTTATAAACACAATAGAATACTACGACGTATTATTATGACCTGGCTTTCGGTCAATGCAGACCCTGCAGTGTTAAAAGTTGTAATTTAAAAACCCATTATCTCCGAATCTAAATAGTCGACTTTTACTGACTTTTAACCTGAACTTTTAAACGCATTTTTCTCAAAACTGTATTCTTCGAATTTGCTTCCATGATATCCTAAAAACTATTCAATGAATTTCGCTCAAATTTTTATGGTATAGTTAGCAAATCGATAGTTCTCACCCGTACTAGACTATTTCTGATATCTGCCCTCGTTTTTTTAAGCTGAAAATGTCGAAAAGAAATTACGATACTTGGAACATCACTTTTAAAATCGTGCCAAAAATTCAGTTTTTGATATTTTTACTTCACTCTAGTCCCGGCGATAGCCTCGGGCCTACAAATTAAAATGACGTTTGATTTTTTTATTTCAGATGTGCACCTCCGGAATTATAGCAGCTGTCAACCAATTTTTTTTACACATGAGTGTTTTCCGAACGTTGTAAAGTCGATATTTCTGTTTCATAAAATTCTGAGGCACTGTAAAAATATGAATAAATGTATGGTAAAAATTCAAAGATAGTGTGTGTTTTAATGATTGATAAAAAAAATTGCCAAAAAAGCGAAAAAAAATAGCTATCACATGGGATAACCCCCTTAAAACGGCTGTGACCGCAACGGAAGTTAGGTTAGAATAGACCGAAGTTCCGGTACGGAATGATAGAAAAGGGTTCTATTGAAAAAGACAATAAATTAAAACTCGCAAGCGTATACGTTGGAACTCGGGAAATAATTGAGACCTCAATTTTTAAACACCCCCAATAAACTCAATTGATCAAATAATGAATAGATCGAAAGAACTGACCTTATGTGAAGTTTATCATAAATGTATAAAACGCCTCTTCCGAAGAGATCAAACGGGCAGTGCTCCTAAAGAGCACCGACCTCGCCATATATTCCAAGTCGATAAAAACTTGTTCACCTTGGTTGGACTTTTTCGCGATCCGTTCCATATCGAATTTTCTCAAGTGTTGTTACAACAATTGGGGATTTCAGTGTGCCGTCTATTACTGAAGATGGATGGCTATTGGATGGAAGTGATCTCTCCGACAGAACTGAATTATTTCACGTGCCTCTTCCTCGAGATAAAACGCGTAGACGCTCAAAGCATGTTATGGCAACTAAATTGTAGTAGACAATCCCTGATTTATTGTGAAACCCAGCTTCACATTAGATAAATAAAAGAAAAATAACATGAAAAATCTTTTTAAAAAGAAGCTTTTATTTATCAACTATTGAACTAAAAAGTAAAAAATAATATTTAGTGTATGAAGTTAAATAGTAAAGCTACGAAATAATCGAAATAGATAGTTTAGAATTAGATTTAGATTTAGATAGATCTAATTCTAACATCTAAAAACTAAAATCTAAACTTTAAATAGATTTAGATAGATAGAATAGGTAGAATAGATAAATAGTTTAGAAACTAAAAAGTAAAAAATAATATTTAGTGTATGAAGTTAAATAGTAAAGCTATGAAAGAATCGATCGAATAATAAAACTCACATAAACATAGAATTTTTAAATACTTATTCAAATATTTTATTAAATGTTTGAGGCTTTATTTCAAGTGCAATGACGTTTCACGTCTCAAGCTTAAGAAAATATTTAAATTTTTCAAAGTTCTATGTTTATTCGAGTTCCATTAAGTACGTACTGCCTGCGCCTTTGAATAGTAACCAAGGATTGGCTTCAATTTAATTTCAAAGGCTTTACTATTAAAGGCTAACTCTAAAGGCTTTTACTATTTAACTTCATACACTAAATATTATTTTTGACTTTTTCTTTTAATAGTTTATAAATAAAAGCTTTTTTAGAGAGGTTTTTCACGTTAATTTTGTTTTAAACTTTTTAGTGTTAGAGTTTGTTTATTTATTTTCCATGCCAGACCCCCATGCCATTCAGACATCGGCGTAGTCAGAAACCTTGCCTTAGGTTATAAAAGTTTCGCGAGAAACTTTATAACAACCTAATTATAAATGGTGCCAAAGTCAACAAAGTTAATGAGCTCAAACTCGATAGTCCTATCATTTGCCAATTTCCAATTTCAATAAAAGTCTGTAAAATTAACATAGAAAAATCTTATCTTTTTTTATCAAGGGTAGATTCTGCAAATGTTTCCTTGTTGGTGGAGGTGGGTTTTAAGGGGTCTCCTCACTTACGACGCTAAAAAGGCTATTTCCATGAATGTTTTGATCGGTTTATATTATAGATATTGATATAAAAGTCGTTACACTTAATAAATACCCTTTCGAATTACTACATAAAAAAATCTTATTTTTCTACGTCACTATTTACATACGAAAATGATAGTTAAAAAATGTCCTAAAAAAATTCTAGGTCGCGCTGTTGATGAAATCTCGGAGATGGATCATCCGAAACGAAAAAATCAAACGGTTTTAGATTCAGTATATTAATGGCTATAGCCCATATCATTCGATTTTTGAAATATGCAAAAATAACAAAATGGCAGACATTTTTCGAAAAAAGACGTGTTTTTTCACCGAAAATCGTGTTTAATGTTTGATTGGGTTGCATAAACATTACATTTTTAAAATATATTTCGTAAGTATATTTTTTAAGTGTAACAACTTTTATATCAATATCTATAATATAAACCTATGAAAAAAAAATAATTAAAACAGCCTTTTTTAGCGTCTAAAGTGAGAAGACCCCTTAAAGGTTTTCCGAAGTGTCGGGCTTAGTGGCTCAGCCTGCAGCGTTTTTAATAGCTTCTATGTTTACACCTCTTTTTGCATCGGGAGTCAATGCATGCCGTGTACTATAAGCGTCGAATATGCCGACGTCCATGCCACTGTCACCGAGAGCGTATTTTTAATCCATTGGCTCAATGTCTGGCTCACCGTTGCCTCAAAAGGCTTTTATGCCGATAGAAACATTCGTGTTCCACTCCTATAAAGGTCTTTAGTTCTGAAAATATATGTGTCAAGCGCCCCAGCTACGGATGTATTTTCATCCTCTGCGGAGATCGGAATAACTAGTGCGAATTATTGCATTCGATCCGGGCGCGACGACTCAATCTGTTGTTATATTCATCGCTATCATTATGGATGTGTAATACGCGGAGAATACCATATCTGCGGCTTATTTGAATGATATTCCTATCTTACCCCGTTTATTTACAAGTTGCGGCCAAAAAAAGTAAAAAACCATTTTTGAGGGTGCGTTTTACCCTTGAAAATGGGGTTCTGCAGTAACACAAAGCATACGTGTCGTTTATTGTGTCCGGAGCTACGAAACTGCCGTTTCATCAACAATCCGAATGGAACATCTCGCGCTCTTCTAATACGATACACTGAAAAGACAATATATTTCGATGCACCAGGATTGCTTAACTATTAACAAATGGTAAAATTGGATACGGCGAAATAAATACCTTCTTACAGTTAATGAATCATTTATTTGAGCCTCTGAATTGTCGCAAACAAAGATTTGTTAATAGTTAAGAAATGGGTAGTTCAATGGAACATACCCGTTCTTAACGGCGGGGTAAAGTTAATTCGGCGAAAAAAGGCATGTTTTTAAGATTTTTTTTTGGCGTAACGAATAGTGTTCGTTTATTGAAAAATTTACATATAATAAAGTAATATTTGAACAACATTCTCCTATAGTTGCATTGCAAAATATTCAAAATTGAGGGAGTGAAAATTAAACCCCGGAGGCGCCTCGAAAAAAAGTTGGTTTGCGGTGTGCACATGTCAAAATGCATTTGTTAAGGAGATGTTTCTCGACGTAATGACAGGAGGATTTTTTTTTTCTTTCGATTTCTCGATTTTTCGTCGCACTTGGGAGCCAAAAACCCGATTTTGGCTAAAAAAAATCGGCTAATTTGTTGTTGAAAAATTAGTAATTATTAAAAAAAACAAAAAAGCTCTCGACAATACCTGGTGAATTATGTGAAGAAGTACTGCGCAAAATTTCAAAGCGATTGGTCCAGTAGATTTTGAGTTATCGTGCACACGGACTTCAAATATGACAAGTCTCAGAAAAACGGTTTGAAAAACGCAGAAGAGAAGAGAACGGCATGGAGCAATAGACGCTCAAATACTCATAACTTCGTCAATTTTACTCCGATCGACTTGAAATTTTAACACAATATTCTTAATATATTATGCATTCATTTAAAAAATTTAAAAAAATTTTAAAAAATTAAATACTTTACCCCGCCCTTAACAGCCAATAGATATACAGTTGGTCTAACCCAATGCTTTGTATCAATATACTATAAATACTTATTTTCTATTACTAAGGCGTTTATTCAATGAGATCAGTGGAAAAGTTATCCCAGATGTAAAGGATAATTGAGTGAACGATATTTTGTCGGCAGATGAATGTGCAGTTGAATCAATGTAGCACTATATTGCTACTGGGCAAATGTACAAGGAACAACTCTCATGGAAAATGAGAGTTGTTCCTTGCTACTTGTAGAGGACAAATCGTTACCCAACGATTTGTCCTCTACAAACAAATCGTTGGGCAACGATTTGTCCTCTACAAGTAGCAAATCCGTTAATCGGAAGAAAACCAAGATGGTAGCATCAATACGTCGTAGAGCAACGAATAACTCTCATGGAAAGTAGGCGATCGACCGGTCTCGCGGCCGACGTCTTGGCCACCCCTGCTCTAATGCATAATTTAATATTTTCTATATATACTTTCGAAAGTTTCCTAAAGATTCAGCAGGTCCCATAAAACAAACAAATCGTTCATTGATGCCATCAGAGCAGAGAATACATTTACGTTTTCATGGTCACAAACTGATATCCTCTAGGTAAGTGGACATATGTTAACGACCGCAAACCTAAATATATTAATTGTGAACAAATATCTTCTCCTTTGCACTGTATTATAATATCACAATTTCAACTCGTTATTTGATGACTACAGACATGTACTGACAAGGAACATCCCTCGGGTGACACCCTTCGATTTGGTTGAAATTTGGATATTTTATAAAGCACCGAAAAGTAAGCGATACGTATTTTTTTTATCGGCGGAAAAACAATATATTGTTTTGGAGTGAAAACACCCCCTCGAAAAAGAAAATACACAAGCAAATATACGGCAAATGTACACTCCTTATTTTTTTTGCAATGTTCACTATAGTCTACTTTTTATTGCTTCGGATTGGAAGAATTTTCGTTTTTGTTTCATTAAAATCGGTGGACTCCTTCTATGTGAAACTGCTATATTACCCCTAGAGATGCCTTTTTTCGAGGGGTGGTTTCACCCCTTAAAACCGTTTTTCCGCCGATACAAAAATACGTATCGTTTACTTTTCGGTGCTTTATAACGTATCCAAATTTCAACAACAACGAAGGGTGTCACCTGAGGGATGTTCCTTGTGAGTTGAGAGAAATAAAAGTGATAAAATAAATCGTTCTTCTCACAGAAATACTATGGCTATAAACTTTTGTGATGAGAACACGAATATTTCTTAACGACTAACAAATTTTCTAACAGTTAATAAATACTTGAATAAAAGTGCCAATTAAATGTAATTCTTTACTATAAATAAACTGTTTTCACAGTGTGAAAGTTCTAAACTTATATAACTTCTTCTCTGACTGTTTGATCAGAAAATAGCACAGTTATGGTGAAAAACACGAAAAGCTGAAAATCATGGACTGCCTCAATTTTTATCTCGGATGAAATGCTGTTTTTTTTCAATAAATGATTTATCTTTGAATTACTTTTTTCAATGTATTTTATCATTAAAAAAATTATGTTAATCGTACTTACTTGAAAAAGTAAGTGTCGTTCACATAACCGAAGAATGGAACGGTATAGGTGAGCATCCAGATATTTCCACCTCCGCAGTCGTAGTATGGTTTTGACCACCGTCCATCCTCGTACTTGACCGTCAATATTTCATCTTCCACTCGATTGCTGTGAGTACTCCCGTTGTGGGTGTATGTATGGTAGCCTGTAGAAACACAAGAATAGATATCATTTTTCGATTTCCGTGTCAAATCGAATACTAAAATAGTGCATGAACTGACTTTCTCCATTCCTCATGAACTTCACTGCAACCTTTGCGAAAACAGTGAACCAGATAACTTTATGAGATGCTTTCAAAAAGGTGGATCAAAAGCAACGAATGAAAATTTTAATAACATCAAAATTGAAAATTAGTCAATACGTTCACACTTATAAAACCGAGGTCATGAATTTTAGGCAATAAAAAGCGCGGAAGAAGCTGTTCTCTGTACATGAAAACCCAAATTATAACATATCTCACTTTGTAAGTACATATTCTTTTTTTTATAACCGTAAAGAATGTTCAATATTGCGATATTAGGTTCATGTGCCCCCAGGGGCTCGCCGAAGATGAGCAATTGTCCCGATCATGTGGCATACCTTGGTACACTGAGAAGACAATATATTTCTATGTACTAGGATTTATTGACTATTAACAAATGGTAAAATTGGATATTGCGAAATAAATATCTTCTTACAGGTAATGAATCATTCATTTGAGCCTCTGAATTGTCAGAAATGGAGATTTGGTAATAGTTAAGGCCATATATACAGTAAAATTTTTCGAAAAATCGTTTCTTTTTTCGTAATTTCGTCCGGCGAATATTCTCGAAGTTACACGCACATTTGTAATGACGTGTCAGAGCGTTCGAACGTGATTTTGAAACTTTAAACGCGTTTTTCTCTAAACTGTGTTTTTAAAGTCGGTGAGCAAGATTTCTCGGAAACGGCTGAACCGATCAGTCCCTAATTTCAACACAATCTTTTCAAGTATATTTTTTAGTAATGAATCGAAGGTTTTTTCTCACCGATAAATATTTTCCATTTTATAAACAATTTAAGGCCGAATTTTTTGTCAAAAATCGATTTTTTTTAGCAGCCGCCATTTTTTCAAAAATTATGTGCGAATTTAACAATTTTTTTTAGCTGAAAAAGTGATTCACTCATACTATTAATTAGACATCTATTTAATATGAATATCAACCTGTTAGAAAATATATTTTTTTTTTTCGATGTACAAAATGGCCGACTACTCGAAACTTCTCGAAACAGCTTTTTCCCAATTGGCGTGACTAATAACTTTAACAATTTTCACTCGATTTACCCCAAATTAAGAAATTATGTTCCTAATTGCATTTCGCAGAGAAGTACGTACGGGATTTCTGATTAATCGAAAACTTTTCATTTTATGAGCAGGTATAACATTTTTCACTGTAAATTCATTTCTTAAGTTCAAATACCTACAACTTGTGAATGAAACAATACTTTTTAAATTCCGTACGTACTTCTCTAGGTATTCTAATGTAGAGTGACGAGAATTTTTGGTTTTTGTTCTAGGTAAAAAATTGTGGATGCTAAATATCATGCCGCGGGGCGCCTAAAAAAAAAGATAACGAAAGAAAATATTAGTAGTCGGGCATTTTGTACATCGAAAAAAAAAATATTTTCTAACAGCTTGATATTCATACTAAATAGATGTGTAATTAGTTTTATGAGTGAATCACTTTTTCATAAGAAAAAAAAATATTAAATTCGCACATGATTTTATACCCGTTACTGTGGCCTAAGGCCTTAATCGATTTGAAGGTCTTCTCAAGAAAAATTCTTGAAAAATCGTTCTTTTTGGGCCTCCTGACCGTATATAACCCCTTGAGAAATGGGTTCTTTAGTGGAACATACCCGTTCTTAACAGCCAATAGATATACAGTTGGTTTAACCCAATGCTTCGTATTAATACACTATAAATACTTGTTTCCTATAACTGAAGCGTTTATTCAATGAGATCAGTGGAAAAGTTGCCCCATATGTAAAGGATAGCTGAGTGCACGATATTTTATATTCGCAAAAATCAAGATTCGTGGTTAGTTACCGAATGAATATTTGGAGAAAGTCATTTATTGATTGTCGGCAGATAAATGAGCAGTTGAATCAATGTAGCACTATAGTGCTAGTGGGCAAGTGTACAAGGAACAACTCTCATAGAAAACGAAAGTTGTTCCTTGCTGCTTGTCGAGGACAAATCGTTGAACAATGCTTTGTCCTCTACAAGTAGCTAGTCCATTAATCGGAAGACAACAAAGATGGTAGCATCAATACGTCGCGTAGAGCAAGGAACAACTCTCATAAAAAATAGGCGGTCGACGTCTTGTGTTGGATCGATGAAATAATTTATTTACATGACACACAATACAACCGCATCCCAAAATAGCGAGTAGCAATCGCCAGGACGCGGTCGAATCGCTTCTCTCCGTCTTTCCAAATGGTTTTCAGCACCATGTACGAGGATTACATCTGGGATATGCCCACACGTCATCACTGACGTACTTTGATGCGAGTAGACATACTCGCGTGAAACATCCGGGCACTAGAATGTCACGACATCCGAAACATAGCTCATATTACCATTCCAATTGTGTCCGCGCAGTCACATTGATTTCATACCCTGCACTCGCTGGCTAACCATCCGTGTATTGTACCAGTAGAATAACCAATTCGGTCGGTATAGGATCGCGAATTAAACCGATTTGTATTGTTACGTAAAGGAACATTTTCTCAAATTTTATATCCAATCTCATGCACCAAAGAGTGTTTTTTAATGCACTTCCGAAAAACATGACCCTCGGTTTGGGCTGAATTGGTGTGCGAAGCTTTTGTTTATGTAAAAAATGAAAAGCCTCGAAAAGTTTTTATTCACCATCGATCACCCGTTCATTTTTGATAGTGTTGATTTTAGAGAAATGTGTTTTCAGTGAAAAAAAATACATTTGTTTTTTTATTACGTTTTGCCATTCTCATCGTAGTGACAATACCGAAATATTCTTTTCCGAGATAACAGTGCTCCAGTATTTTTATCAATTCGCAAATCTTTGTTCTATTTTTCAACGCTGTGGTGTACTCATGATAGGTATAAATGTATGTGATGGCCGTGTGGCTTTTTCGATGCAAGATTGGAGAGCTCACCACGGAGGGTTGGCGGGGGGGCACCCCTCCAGAAACAAAACCGAAATGGAGAAGCATTCAATATCCATACTTGCGAAGAGATTGAAATTATGACACAGCTTGAAATAACGAGTCAAAAAAAAATACTGTTCAGGCCAGATTAAAAAAATCTAACGCATTTCAGTGCACTTCATCGAAGCGGGTAAAATATAGAACATCGCTTGGTCGATATCCGCCGGGGATAATTCGTATCCACTGCTGAAAGAAATTGATACTGGAAGGGCTCAAAAAAATCCTGGATTAAATCAGGGTGAACGAGTTGTAAAGGACGTACAAGGGATCGGGCAGAAATATTTCCATGCGGAACTTTTTCACCGCGCTACACTTGGCTAAATCTCTCTCGTAGTCGACCTTAATCCTCGTCGGAACTGTGAAGGTAACAAAAAAACCAAAAATGTAGATCGACGGAAATGGGTGGCTCGAAATCGCGGGAATTGTATTCGACGCTGTTCCATTTCTACTAAAAAACTACCACTTGGTTGTACGTTTTGAAAAAAAATAAAGACCGTCATTCTATTATCCACCGTGCATTTTGACGCATTTGTACACCATGGTGAGAGTGACAGTGGAAATAAAATACCAAAGATAATCGAGAATTAAAAAAAAACGAAAAGTGCAATCAATACGATGGACCAAACGCTGACACGATAGACGACCATAAGAGCGACAGAGAAATGGCCTCTTGCTTTCTTTTTCAGTATTGTGAATATTACGAGTATTGCGGAATACTTTCTCTTATCACGAGAAATATGAAGTAATACGAAAAAAAAAATGATTAAACGATGCTGCTTTTTGCCAAAATTGAGCGAAGAATTGTGCACTTATTCAATCGAAGAGCGAGATATTTTTTTCATTTTACGACACAGGTTGCAATTGAAATTGTAGTCGCTAAACCGATCAGTAGTGGCAGCAACACTCCGTCAACATCATCCAATGCAATTTAAACAATTAACAATACGAGGAGAAAGATTTTTATTGGCTCAACTTTTGTTTTAGAGGCGCGTCCAAAAATGTATTTAAAAAAGGCTCATATACAGAATAGCAAAATGTACTACGAAGATACATACTCCATGTATGAAGTAAGAAGTCTTTAAGCACTTTTGGAAAATCTATTATTTTGTCTTTTCGTGGAGTTCAACATTTCAAGAATATAATCCCAAAATTTCAAGTCAATCAGAGCAAAACTCTCGAAGTTATTGACTATTTAGTCCCGCTCCTCTAAGACTGTAGCTCCGACAGGTAAAACTTCAAACGCGTTTTTCTCGAAAACACTTTTTCAAAGTCCGTATTCACTGCCATTTGAAAACTACATGACCGATTTATTTCAAACTTCGTGCGCACCTTCTACATATAAAATACCTCCCCCCAACGGTTAGTTTGAGATTTTTTTTTACATTGAGGGGGTTTTCCATCCCCAAAATGACGAAATTTTTCGTGAAAAATGCACTTTTTACTTTACGTGAACACCAAAAACTGAAAAATGAAAAAAAAATGTTATCAAAGACCGTTCGGGGGAGGATTTGATGATACTTTGACTAAATTTTAATGGTACTTGATTTCAGATCATTTCTAGCTGAGGTTTTTCCGAAGGCGTTCTTGGAAAAGCTTGGTCACCGGCTTGGTTGTGGATATTTACGCGTACAGATTTCACGGAATGTTCTCAAAATGGCACTTAACAATGTACAAAAGCTTTCAATAAATTTACTCTAACCATATAGATGAAAAAAATTAGCAAAAAAGTGTTTTTTTTCACGCCGAAACCCGTACCCTCGCCGTAATTAAAAAGAAAGAATCATTACGGCGGAAAAATACATTAGGGTGGCCCAAATTTGAGCTCTATTTTCTTCTCTTTTTCTCATCAACTAATTATCTTCTTTAAATAAAACAAACAATTGTCGCCAAATCTACGAGCGGTCAAAAAATATTTAGAGATCGCTCAAGCCTCTGAAAAATTCAAAATTCCAATAAAAAAGAGATTTTTGTCGTTAACTTCTCACCCATGAATTGTATATGCTTTATAATTTTTAAATTAACCTCGCGAAAGCTTTAGCCAGTTAATGAATATTTAGTGGTCGCTCAAGAGCTTCGAAATTTCCAATTTTCGTCAATTTTTATTTATTCATCTCACTCATAAATTTGACGCTTTGTAAAATCTTCAAAACAATTAATCGTTTTTCTGTCAAAGCAGATTTTTCGACGTTACCTCACACTACTGACCCAACAATTATAATCTTTGTTCTCATAAAATAATTTTTTAAAGCTCTTGTCCGTGAATAATATTATAGGTCCTCCGTTTTATCGGGTTAGAAGTATGAGGTGAATTTACAAGATCCGTTTCTAAAGAAAAAAGGATATATCGTTTTGAAACTTTTACTAAGTGTTAAATTTATGAGTGAGAAGAAAAAAAATCGCTAAAATTCGCGAGCTTAATTTAAAAATTATAAAGCGTAAAATTCATGGGTGAGAAGGGAACGCAGAAAAAAGTCGATTTTTTAATGAAAACTTGAATTTTTCGGAGGCTTCAGCGATCTCTAAATATTTTTGACCGCTCGCAGATTTCGCGACAATTTTTTTTTCCGTAAAGAAAATAATTGGATTGTAAAAAAAAGGGAAAAAATAGAGCTCAAATTTGGGCCACCCAAATATACATGTCTCGCCTCTTTCGTGAAAAACAATAACATGGAAAAAAAGTTACTATGCAGATCATACACACAATAAGTTTCACGACTTTACGATTCATTAAAAAATAGAAGAATAAATGTATCGTAATCGGTTGAGGCTGTTTTGTTGTCTAGAGCGCTGTTTTAAAGGTGATTTTTGGGGAGGTATAACTTAAAAAATTGTAACAAAAAAAAATTCCATGGGACATTTCACGCCTTTTCACCTAGCCGGTGATCCCGACCATTTTTGGTCTTCCTGATTTTTTTTGTAAAATTGTACCCCATGAAATGAATATCCACACCAATTTTTAGATGTTTGTCTCGTGTCTTTCAGGAGTTACAATTTTCCAAAAAATGCCGATTTTGGACGTTTTGGAAACGTTTAAACGCTGATAACTCCCGAACTAATTGAGATATCGACAAATGTCACTATATAATTTTTTTTAATCTTGATCTATTCTTTTGTTAAAAAATATGAAAAAAATTATCAATTATCAAAGTCACCGTTTTTTTGCTTCTGAAGTCAAAATTTAAAAAAAAATTATTGCCTTTTTCAAACAATTCCCTAAAATAAAATGACTCATTCTATGATTTTTAAGACTAGTCTCATCGTGGACCCATTTTCCGTGCTTTTTTTTTTTCGAATTAATCATTGTTTTAGACGATTTTTATAATTTTAAAGGCCAATAATGCTATCAATGATTTTGTGAGTTTCAATTCGGCTTCGACAGGCCTGAAACGGTGTATTTTTAATTTGTGCTGAATTTGACTACGACAAAAATGATTTTTAATTAAAAAAAAAATGTTCGCTAATTTTAGCACGAATTAAAAATGAAGCGTTTCAGGCCTGACGAAGCCGAATTCGGTTTTCACAGACTTATTGAAAAAGTCTGCAAACTAATCAAATAATATTGAAAAAACGTTTTTTTGTTCTAGACAACCATACTGCCTCAAAGTAAGACAACGCCGCGAAATAGATTACTCCGATCGTAAATCCTGCACGACTTCCATGATCTATTTCTGCATTAGTTTTGGGCCGTATATACAAAAGTTGTTTCATTTATGTGGCACTCCAGTGATCCTATTTCAAGTATAAGCGCATATTTACGTCCGGAATAAACTTTTCCCGCGCTTCGTAGCGTGTTCTCGCATATATTCTGCAAAAGGCGAAGGCAACGTAACCTTTTTTCATTTATCATCCACTCCAGAGCCTTGAGCATGTGTACGTAAATTCAACATCACGGAAGCCTGCTCTGTCGCTGCAAAATACATCGATAAACATATCCGTGTACACATATATCGAGGTGTACTATTTATATGAATCATATATTTGCAGTTAGGTGCGTTATATACGTGTGTACAAATCGCGCATTGTCCGTCAAGACCGTGGGTTTCGTTTTAAAACTTTTTCACGAACTTCATCATTGCGGTTGGCAGTGGAATCGAAACAATCCTCTGGCTGGAACATATCTCATCTGTGTGTACGTTTTTCTTGCCCTCAATCAACGTCCCACAGCCTTACTGGACATACGTGACACATTGCCTTGACGCCCTCGTATGAGCGATACAAATTCTTTACACAGAGGTACGAACAGAACGAATGGCTGGGTGAAAAAGTGGCAACAAAAACCAGATGATTAAAAACTCGAGATACGGAGATATCAAGTGTGTGGGCAGTGAGAGACTTGTAGCCTTAGTAGAATCATAAAAATATTTGTCCACAGTTATGAGTTTTATCGAACTGTTTCCACCAGTAGTCGCGATTAACACAATTAATCACTGATAACACTTGTTTTTTTTTATGTCATTATGCATAAAATATACTTCGCGATACGCTGATTATAGTTGTTTAGAATCCATAAACTCTTCAATGAAACTTTGACGGTGGATCTGCTTTTGAGAGTATTGCTTACCAGA
This sequence comes from Ophion obscuratus, assembly GCA_964007375.1. Classification (NCBI taxonomy): domain Eukaryota; kingdom Metazoa; phylum Arthropoda; class Insecta; order Hymenoptera; family Ichneumonidae; genus Ophion; species Ophion obscuratus. The sequence goes on along the minus strand of OZ023318.1, from coordinate 27,630,614 downwards.
CCTCCCCTTTGGATTGAAAGCTCGAATATATTCCTTTGTAGAGGAGGATGCAATTTTTTTTTATTCCAATAATCCCTACCAATCTGCTTTTGAGTTTCAAGCTTGCTTTTTCCTCCGACCGTAGGGTTCTTTTATGATGACCAGAAGTAAAAGAAATACGAATTCTTGGTTTACCTTCAAAACTGCTATGCGATTTAAAGGACTTATGCTTGACAGATAACTAACTAATTAAAAATAAATCACTATGTCCGATTAATGAATAAAATATTCCTCTATATGGATTAATCGTTCTACCCAGAAAAGGCTGAATTCTATATTCTGTGGAATAAAAAGAAACCGTCATCATTGGAATACAGTTGAATTGAATGGAGTTTTTGACCTCCATCCAATGTTCTGTCTACGCTGCTGAAAGGTGGCCATTTCTGATGTACTTTCGCTGTTCTTTGTTCCCTGCAGTGATCTTCCTTCTGGGTTTTCTAGTGTACACTTTTCCGTACAACTGTTATACACTCCCGTTGCACTGAAGAGTGGTCTTTGATCTTCGAGATTTGAACTGCACGATTTTCTTTTGTAATTCAAAGATAACTCGAATGTTATGTTTCTTGAAGACCGTGCTGAAGCAATATGCCATGCACTGAGAGTATAAGAAAACGGCCATTTCCCTTTCCTTCCTCTGGCTTTGTATGCCTTGGTCACCGGTACGCTTGATGTCCTGGCATACTATCCTCTTTCCATTGGACAAACAGATCGAGGACAGCAATTTGATTGGTTACGGTTAAGGTAATCCTATCGTTAGGCTTCAATCCATAGGATGTTCATAATTTTTTTTGAGCTTCGCTAAATATATTAATAATCGTCTCTGTAAAGTTTCAGGGTCGGTTATCGACCTGATTACAAAGAAAAAAAATGAAGATTGCGTATTTTTGTGAAGGAACTTCGAGACGAGATACAAAAACCCAATTTCCGGTCGCTACAACAGTGTATATAATAGTGGGAATCCGTCAGATTCTTAAAAATAATCAAATTTATATACTCAACAATTGTAGCAATCGAATGCTCTTTAAAAAAATACGTTCATTGACCTGATTTTTATGTAATATCAAGTTTAATTTGAACTTCCGGTATTGGATTTATTACCACTTGTTACGATAAAGAGACGTGACAGCAAGGCAACAGCTGACTGTAGTCCTCACCTCATCTCACTCATTCGAGTTTCCACACATATTTCATTTTTAACCGACATATTTCGCCGACACAAATTTTCCACGCATTTTACCAGTCGTGGCCCAAATACAATGCATTAATATTTCCCGCACCTGACATTGTTTTGACAGATCGATGTTGAAAAGCATGGAAGTTAAACTCGCCTGGTTGAGTAAAAAGAGACGGAGATAGAACCAATGTTGCCTAATATCAAACCTACAAATACTGCGCGAATCGTTGGAATAACTATTCTTTCATTTTCTAATTCAATGTGAACATTCATTAAACAGTTTACACATGGACAATTTTAGTTATTACAATTCTTTCTCCGTGTGTTAAAAATATAAATTGCACAAGACTCAAGTACGATCAGTGGTATGACTAGTGTGAAGCGATAGGGTTACATTAAGGGGTACGGCCGCAGTCGAATTTTCAAAAAATCGATTTTCTTCGCTGACAGAGTGCTTTATCATCGTAAGAATAGATTACTATTCGATGTATAGCAAGAACATTTTTTCCTCGCCGACTTTGAGCGTATAACGTAAGCCCACCTCTGGTACGGCCATAGAGTACCTAAAATTTTAAATGCGTCTTTCTCGAAACGGCTTTTTTCCAATTGGCGTGACAAATAACTTCAACAATTTTCACTCGTTTTACTTCAAATTTAAAAGTTATGTTTCTAATTGCATTTCGCAGAGAAGTACGTACGGAATTTCTGATTAATCGAAAACTTTCCATTTTATGAGCAGTTTTACACGAAATTTTTCACTGAACATTCAAATACCTACTCTCAATTCTCAATTCAAATACCTACAACTTTTGAATAAAACAATGTTTTTTTAAATTCCGTACGTACTTCTCAAGGTAGTCTAATGTAGATTGACGAGAATTTTCGTTTTTTGTTCTAGGTAAAAAAATTGTGGATGCCAAATCTCCCGCCGCGGAGCGCCTAAAAAAAGATAGCAAGATAAAATATTAGTAGTCAGCCATTTTGTACATCGAAAAAAAAATGTATATTTTCTAATAGCTTGATATTCATACTAAATAGATGTGTAATTAATTTTATGAGTGAATCACTTTATTATACAAAAAAAAATTGTTAAATTTCCACACGATTTTATACCTGTTACTATGGCCTAACCCCTTAAGGGAAGGTCAAAAGGCGTTAAAGATACAAGGCGTTCGGGTTGACGGCAAGTCAGAAGTTCGAAAAAGGCTTCTCTGCCGTCCTTTTGACGACGAACGTATCGACTACATCACAGATTTGACTCGCCCATTATCCAATCACGTGACTTTAAAAGTCAAGTGATAAACGATCAATGATTAAAGTCAAGTGATTGAAGTGATAAACGTTTAATTAAGTGATACAACAATTAATCAAGTGATGGAAGTGATAAACGTTTAATTAAGTGATACAACGATTAATCAAGTGATTGAAGTGATAAACGATTAATGAGTAAAGTCAAGTGATTGAACTTGACTTTAGAAGTCAAATGATTGAACTTGACTTTAGAAGTCAAGTGATTGAACTTGACTTTAGAAGAAGACAGTTTTGACTAGTCCATTATTCAATCACTTGACTTTAAAAGTCTTCCGAGACGATATTTCCAATATGCAGGCGAATCCATTGCTGCTCCTGGCTTTCGTTTGAAGACATTCCATTGGAACTGCAAATGGATCAGGCAATGTTCGATAAGCGGTATTAGGTTTGGGGATTTTTTTTTTTAATTAGCGCATTGATCAATCAAATTCATCCGATCGGTTGGTGCGGTGAATCGAAACGATCATTGCAAGTATATAAAGATCACTTGAAACTGAACAACTCCACACGATGTTCACTTGAAAGCTGCCAGTTCCTCTAACAAAGCCAATGGACGTAAGAACCTTAAAATCAGATAAAGAATTGTTATTGATTATTTTTATGATTTCATCAAATATCAACAGTAGTAGAGCTGTAGCGGTTCTGCTTCACTTTGGGGGGAGGGTTAAGTGGGGGAGGGTCAAGTGGGGGAGGGTCAAGTGGGGGAGGGTCAAGTGGGGGGAGGGCCAAGTGGGGGAGGGTCAAGTGGGGGAGGGTCAAGTGGGGGAGGGTTAAGTGGGGGAGGGTCAAGTAGGGGAGGGCCAAGTGGGGGAGGGTCAAGTGGGGGAGGGTGAAGGGGGCAGGGGGTCAGGGGGGGGGGGGTCAAGGGGGTGGTGTACAGGGGGGGGGTGTACAGGCAAGGTGTACAGGGGGCGTTGTGCAGGGGAGCAAGGTCCGGGGGGGGGATTCCCACGGTTCTTCGAACGTGTTCAAACCTGTTTTCCTCGATTGGGGGGGGGGGAGGTCGCCGGGCGCGTGTGACGTCATAGAGGGGCTTCTGTCGCGGGCCATGTGGTCCGTGAAGCGCTTGGCGGGAGGGGGAAGCCGGCATCGATGAGTGTTTTGTGTGTGTGTGTGTGTGTGTTGGACGCGAGTGACGTCACAGAGTGGCCTCTGTGGAGGGCCATGTGGTCCTTGGAGCGACTGGTGGGGGACGCCGTCTCAAAGCTCGCCGACAGACAGGTCCTGACAGGTTTCTTGGAAAAGCGTGCGTGCATGTGTGTGTGACAACCATATATGGGTCGGGAAATTTTCGGTCATATGGAAACGCTAGGCGCCACATGAAGGGCGGCGCCTTTCAAAGCCCATTATTTATGACATGCAGCTGGTTCCATGCCGAAAGACAATGTCTATTGCATCCGTCCCGTCTCAAAGCTCGTCTCGAGACAGGTCCTGACAGGTTTCTCGGGAAAAATCTTTAGGGATCAAAGGGACCGTGGATGGACCACTTGAGCGTAGCTGCACGCTTGGGGGGGGGGGGGATTCCCACGGTTCTTCGAACGTGTTCAGACCTGTTTTTCACGATTGAGGGGGGGGGGGGGATTTGAGTGGGAGGCTTACGAGGGAGCTTATAATTTCATGGACCAGGCTCAGACTGCACGATTCCACTGCACCATCAACATCTAAAAGAACTTTGAAAGTGCGCGGAAAATGGATCTCTCGAGTATCAACAAAGTCAGCCGAATGGCAGAATTCCTCCCAACGAAGAAGCTGTCAGAACTCCCCGTTAATTCGGAACGACTAATCTCCGACATAAGGGCAGTACAAACCAAATTTGGGAAACGCTACATCGCAGACATCGCGGATGAGTTCTCCGTCTTCTTACCGGCGCGACTTGTGAAGGCCTTCGACCAAGATCCGACAATGTTCGAGAGTATGCTGCAAGTGGCACGCGATGGTCAGCTCTGCATGCAGTACATTGGTGGAAAATACAACAGTGTCGAGTTCCGTCGTCTCTGAACATGGTGGACGGGAAAAAATTCATTGGAACACCATCGCCGAACGACTGTCTGCATCGTCGAGAGTATGCTGCAACTGGTCAACGCAGTGATGGAAACTACAACAGTGTCGAGCTGCATCGTCTCCAAGCGTGGAGACAAAATTGAGCACCATCGTTGAGCGGCTGTTCGCATGGTTTTTTTTTCAAAGTGCTGACTATGTAAAAATGTATATGTTTGGTCGAATTGTAAATGATGGATGTTTTCGTCGTAGAATAAAGAATACAAATGACATTTTCATCGAAATGTTTTTTATTCATTAAAAATCCCTCGCTCACGCTTCGTACACAGAGAGCCAGCTTTTCAACGACTCTACATTCGCTTTGGCGCAATTGTATTTTGTATTGAAGGAATGATGGGGACATTTAACGTTTGCGATTTTCGGCAACTTCTGCAGCGATGGACAGTCCAGAGTCTCCAGATCGATGACTTTTGTTGCTGAATCCGTGAATCTTGATAGCCATGCGCATTTCTCGAATCCCTTGGCATAGATCGTAGGAGCTCCTTCCAAGATTCCTCGAATTGTCGTTCTAGCTGCCTCGTATGGTATGCCGCTGTGTTCCCATCGTATTCCATGATAATTGCGTTCCAGCCACTTGTTTGTCATTTTGTACTTGGCCGGTAAAGCGTCCCAGGCGAATGGTGCATCGAAGAAGAATGTCAGCGGTTCAGCGTTCTTCTCATGGAGTTTGACGATGGACATCTCCTTCAGGACAAATTCGTTGACGGGTCTCTTGAAGCCCTGCACATCGACGATAAGCTCCATGCTGACTGAAGTGGACGCGAATTATCGGCATGATTTTATACCAATTTTTTTACTCCACCACTGATTGGATTGTACTCGACAATACGATCATGGAGGATCATGCAGTACGCTGAAGTTTGCGGTGGAATATTGTTTTTCAGTTCAAATTCAAGGCGCACGTCAACAGGGCCGGACTTGAGTGAATCGTTTTGTTTTGAGCAGTCAATGACAACGAGGGGGGCTTTTTCTAAAAATTCCACCCTGCTCAGCCATGGTTCAGCCTCTTTGTTGTAATAGGTCGGTTGAAAATTCGCATACATCTCGTAGAGTAGAGCATATTGATTTTGATCAATGTTCAAATTCAAATTTCCATATGGATAACATTGCGAGTTGAGGTATAGCTTGACGTCGCTCACGTTACAATGATCAAAGTGGCTCGCATTTTGTGCTTTCTTATTTTTTCGCCCCGTCTGCAGCGCGAGTATGACATATCGTGGCTTCTCCAGCTGATTCGAAGTTTTCACAGACCACACGTGCTTGGAGGTGGCAGGCAGCAACGGATATTCATACAGTTCCCATGTTCGGAAACTCATGGAGATTGGTGCGTCTTTGGCGAGAAACTTTAACAGTTGAATTTTTCGTTGATCCGAGACTGTCACATACGGCACGAGCCATTCTATTTTATGCAATGCGAGTTTGTAGTCTTCGAGCGCTGTTTGTACAATGGCATTGTCGTCGGTCTTTGATCTCGTGAGAATCAACTCGTGCTTGGCATTTACAACAATTTTCCGATAATCTTCGGCAAATCCGAGGAGCATGCTGAGCGGTATACAGACATCAAAGTTCCCCGATACATCTACAATCTGCTTGGTCTCTTCGACATCGAGCCATCCAGTGTTCTCGAGCATAGAACTTTTGGCCGGTGAGAGAGATGAATATCCCTTCATTACACTCGTAATACCGACATTCTTATTACGATCGATTTCTATGGCATTCAACTCATATCGCACTTCGTCAAACAAATGACAAATGGAATTGTTGACGAGACTTGTAGCAGTGGTTGGCGTCCCATCTCGCTTTGATAATTTCCCACATATGTGTAGGGAACTCTTGCTCGGCAGGATAGAGAGGTCTTGATGTTGGATGGCAATACGGACTTCATCGCTGTTATTGAAGGTTGAAGATGCATATGGCTGATGAGCGTGAATCTCACAATGGACGATGGATTCATCAAAGACCACGGGCGCCTGAATGTTTACAATTTCTTCTTCCATTTCACACAACAGACGCACAGAGCACAGACTAAATAATTTTTTACACGCTTTCGCCACGCACTTTGAGACCCAAATTCTTCAAGAGTAGCACGTTTTGAGGTGTTAGCACTTTGGGCGCTGGTCGACGACTGATTGTTTTTATCCATGGCCGTTTATTGTTATTGGAAGATCTGTTGAAAACAATGCCCATCACGACTTTATATGCAGGCGTATGGTGATTACTTCACCGCGGAAATTTACCAAATCACCGTCTTGATCCACTATGCGAAGCTGTACCGTGTCAATTGCTCGGCTCGTGATTGGCAGATAAATTACGTGGGAGGGAACTTCAATGATCTTATAGCCCGGTGGCACAGATGAAAAAAATTCATGAATTGTGTGTACTTTTTGTCCGTTAATATAGGCGCCAGCGGTAATGTTGCACTCAACGCGTAGGGCGTTCACTTTGAGAATGGCTACTGGACGATCGGATTCGTGTCTTTTATTGGCTTCCAATTTGCGTGCGGTGAAGCCTAGTAGATGCCCAATAGAATCTTTTGGCTCAAAATTTACATCATGATCACACTCGATCTCACTGCGTAGCGTGTTATTGTTGGGTTTAATGCTGATGCTGATGTTTTTACGCGCGAGCTCTGCTTGTACAAACGTCTCAATATCCTCTATTTCATAACTGCCCGTAGGTATCGTCAACACCTCATCTCCCACGTAAAGTTTATCGTGGTCAACGTCGATATTGGGAATAGAGTTGAAGGTTAACAATTCCACGAGGCCGAGAGTATAATTTTTGTGTGGCGAGAGTTCGATGGGGGGAAAGTATTGCGCCTCGAGGATAGACGATGAGCCAGATATGGTCAACGTTAAACTTTCATCCATGATGCTGGTAAATTGACAACTGAATTCCCCCTCGTCATTTCCCCCCTATATATAGTGTATATTTGTCGTTGTGCTGCAGCTGCCGACAAAGAAACTTGAGACACAAATGTCCACATTCAATCGTATCATATTCCTGATATCTAGTATAATTATAATGAACGCTACCGACACGAAAATATCTCATGAGCTCGGATGGTGGTGGAAGATTGCCGAAACTATCAAAGTACATGACTTTCGATCCGGTCTTTTTGTAAGCGACCCAATGCGTGCCAGGACCGATATTTTCATCCAAATTCACAATTGCTGCTTCACATTTGAGGGGTCCACTCGCTGGCAATGTATCGCGCATTTAAACTCCACGAAAATGTGGAATCTTGAGGATTTTTGCGTAGTTGAGTAGGTCGCGGTCGGTGAGGGGTCGGTGTGGTAGCGTTACTTCTAGTTTTTTGGCTTAATATGGAGGCCCAATCCCTGCTTATACGGTTTCAGATGTAGACCCCGACCTAATGCAATTGCTTCAATTGTCCAATTATGACGCTTACTTTCATCCAATTCACGCTTAGCTGCTTGAGCAGCATTTACAGCTTTAACTATACTAGCCGCACCACCCGACAAAGCACCCGCAGCACTAAGACCCGCAAAAATGGGCACGAGGAAGGGTAATAAACCACCAATTTTATGGGGTACAGGTAGAACGCGAGGAGTGCGCACTTTACCACCTTGCAACTTTACCGCCGCACGAGCACCCTTTAGAGCTGATTTGATAATCTTATGCGGATCATTACTCTGAATCATTGTCTTCTTTGCAGCGCCAATTATCTTTTTCAAGCAAACGCCACCCTTGCGACCCTTCATTCCCAAGCCAAATTTTCTCTTTGTCGTCATAATATTTGCCACACCCCAAGCACTGGCTTTTTCACCGGTACTAGCGTCTCTCGCGCTAACACGTTGCCTAGCCTGTTCGGCCAACACTTTATCCGCCAAATGTCTCGCCTCAAGATTGTCCGGATTCTTCGAATATGCAATATCGTGCTGTTTGCAAGCCGCATCCAATGGATTAATGCCCGGATCACCACGAGCAAGGCGCTTGGCCAACTTTGTGCCTGGTCCACAATACTGATAGCTAGGCAAATGTAGTTCAACGGGGAGTTTGTTGATTAGGCGGTTGACCAACCCTTTACCACTCTTCCCATGCACAATCATGTCTAAAGACAATACGCGACTGACGGATAGTACCTATAAGAAGCCCATTTATATGATTCCGTCGTTAGTCGTGTGTGAGATGACGTCCAGGAAGCAAACTATCGGAGGCGGACTTCCCGTGATAAATTTCGACGAGTTTGTCGAAGACCGTGGGGGAAAAAAGAAACGTCATGGGAATTTATTGCCGGATAGCATACGTGCACTGTTTTGCGGTCCATCGAATTGTGGGAAAACCAACGCTTTGCTCACTCTCATCATCCATCCGAATGGTTTGAGATTTGAGAACATTTACTTGTATTCCAAATCGCTCAAGCAGCCAAAGTATAAGTTGCTCGAACACCTACTCGAACCTGTGAGTGGAGTTGAATATCATCCATTCGAGGCGCACGAGCAAGTGATAGCACCAAGTGATGCACGATCCAACTCTATATTCATCTTTGATGATATAGCATGCGAAAAGCAGGATAATGTTCGGACCTTCTTTTCCATGGGACGACACGAGATTGTTGACAGTTTTTATCTTTGTCAGACGTACACTCGTATCCCCAAACATCTCGTGAGGGATAATGCAAATTTCGTGGTGCTTTTCAAGCAGGATGATATGAATCTCAAACACGTGTACAATGATCATGTTAATACGGACATGACTTATACGTGCTTTAAAAACATGTGCGTGAAATTCTGGAATTCCGACAAGTATGCGTTTATCACAATTGATAAGGATAGCGATATTAACGAAGGTCGATATAGACAAGGTTTTGATTATTTTCTCACTATTGATAAATGACTCATCGCTGGTGGTTGGAGAGACAGTATTGCACATGCCGTGGTAGTGACAACATGAAGAGCGAAAAATTGTTGCGTGAAAAGGATGTGTTGCGTGAAATTACCAAGGCGCGCGATGCAATCAGACGAAAGCATCGAATGATGAAAATTGGAAAAGATAACGATCAGCAGAGAATGCAGGATGTCTTTAAGCCTATAGTGGGGCCATTGGAGAAATTGGTGTCGTATAAAAACGGTGAGGTGGTGAAGGAGGAAATTAAGGATGAAAAAGTGGGTGATAATGTTGAAGAAGGAGATGCGTTGAATAGTGTGGTAAATCAAAATGCGGCACATGATTCCTTGAAGAGTGAAACACAAGATTCGTTTAAATTAATATATGAGGATGATGATGACTCGCAAAATGTTGATGAATTAATCAACGAATATCTCCTACTATTACAAACAAATAGAAAGGCGGGCTTGGATGTATTATACGGTGTACGAAATCTCGCAAACAACAAGTTAATGATTGGCAATTCTCCGATAATTTTTGATTCTCAACATATTCGCGTGGGAGATGCGAGTTATGCGAAAACTGTTGGATTAACGGAGCTGTTGTTTAAAAAAGTGCCTAATGTCGAAACTCTCACACCGGATGATTTGAAAAACTACGAAAAGATTGTAATCTCGACGAATGCACACAAAAAATTGTACAAGCCTAGTGAGGCTATACGACGTAACACCAGCCACAAATTTAACACTTATATCGCAAATATAGTCGATCATCATGTGGGACAGGGCATGCCAAAGTATAAGCTAGCTAGAAAAAACACCGCATTGGACTATATTTATTGGGACAATCCAAACGAGCTAGTGGATCGTCTTCGCTTACTTCTGGCATCACAAGCAGCCGGAAATTCATCACATGCGAATGAAATTATATCGATTATCGAGGAATTGCGTGAAGCTCAAATTATTTATTAACTCGACATCGGAGAATTTACGCATTCGCATCATGAGTGTCGATGTGTTTGGACGTCATTCAAGTAGGAGTGTACTCCACAGTAAGCAAGGTCCTCCAGGTCGACCCGGGATTGGCTTTAGAATTACCGCAGATGGTCATTATGACTTGGGGCAGAAACGATTGTGTAACATTGCAAATCCGGAAGAAGAAGATGACGCCATCACTCTAAGTGCGTTACAAAAGAAATCTCGAACTATCATTAAGAACATACGCAAAGAAATGAATGAGAGTAGTCAGTTGTTGGTTCATGGACTTGAAGCTACGATACGGGACATTGTGAGGACACTCGAGACCGATGTCAAAACTCTACAAGATTTGGTGATTCGTAATTCAAACGTCATTGTTGAATTGGACGCACGACTGAGTGGACTGGAAAATGAGCGAAAAAAGGGGCGCTCTCGTGCTGGAGCTACATAAGCCTGCTCGACGAAACTATCCGCGTCGACATGTGGACATCCGTGGCTTGGACGAGACCTGGCAAGCTGATCTCGTCGATATGTCATCATACGCGCGTCACAACTCCAAACACAAATTTCTCCTCACCGTCATCGACACCTTCTCAAAATTCGCCTGGACCGTGCCAATGCTGAGTAAGAGTGGTAAAGATGCAGCAGCAGCAATGAAGTCGATCCTCGTTAAGGGACGCATACCACAGAACTTACACGTTGATCGGGGAAAAGAATTCTACAATTGTGACTTTAAGTCCGTCATGAAAAAGTACAATATTCACATGTATTCAACATATAGCAACTTGAAGGCATCCATTTGCGAGCGTTTCAATCGTACATTGAAGAACAAGATGTGGATGCAATTTAGTCTTCGTGGTAATTATAAGTGGATCGATATTCTTGATAATCTAGTAGCCGAGTACAATGATTCTGTACACCGCACCATTAAGATGAAGCCGAGAAATGTCAACGCGGAAAATGAGAAGCAACTGCAGCAGATTTTCAATAAGCCTCCAATGAAAAGATCGCCGAAATTCGCCGTTGGCGATAAAGTGAGAATCAGCAAATTTAAGACTGTTTTCGAAAAGGGTTACACCCCAAACTGGACAACGGAAATATTTACAATCTATCGTGTGAAAAAAACTCATCCCGTCACATACCACTTGAAGGACCATAAAGATGAAACGATCGCCGGTGGTTTCTACGAACAAGAGCTTCTCAGAATCAAGCACCCCGATATCTATCTCATTGAAGCGGTATTGAAGAAGCGCGGTACTCGAATGTTTGTAAAATGGCTAGGGTTCGACAATAGCCACAATAGTTGGATAAGTAAATCCGATTTGTAGTCGATAATAAAGAAAATGGAAAAATATGTATGTTTTATGACTCTTGACCTGCTGGTCGTCCCCGCATCCCTCCAAGGCCTCCACAGCAGGCTTCCCCCCCCCCCCCTTCTTGCCGTCGCCCTTTTTTCATGGAACGTGAGGAGATGGATAGAGTGAACAAACACATGGGATTATAAAAAGTCCGTTTCTTTATTTACGGAAAATAATCCATTCTTGCAGAATATATACAACAAACATAATTTTAACATCGTGTGAACAAAATATATACATAATTTTCATAAGTTTTATACATCGATATTCATAAAAAAATGTACACAATTTTACATCAAGGTTGTGGGAAAAAAAATTACAAAACTTTTCACGACGGGATTCTATAATGCCCCCATGGTAGGGTATCCGAGGTCCCAGGTATGATATACCGCTTATCGTCATGAGGACTCAGAGCAATTTTCGTCTCGCGAATAGTGTAGACTTGGTGTAATTTTGATCGAATGCACGTTTGACTCCGCTCCATTTCAACTTCTTCCCTCAAGCATCGAGCATAATCATCAAACGTGATTGTCCTAGCCACAACGCTACTCTTGACACCTTTAACTTTTTTCGTGTCCTTCTTACCCTCGACACGTGTCGCGTACATTTTCGGTCGAAGTCCAATGAACTCGGTCATAATTGCTCCATTACATTCGTCCTTCATGAGACCGGGCACCTTCTTGTTGACGAGCGGTATACCATACCTATTGTCCGCCGAATAATCGCTTGTATCGAATTTTTCAATGTCACGCTTCATGTCGGCATATACATCATCGCTCTCAATGTCATATATGAGACTATCCGTATCGGTATACATGACTTTACATCTATCTCGATACAGAGGTACCATATACTCGTGATGAAATCCATACAAGCACGTTTTGGATATGTCGAGTATGCACATACCCACATATATCGGCTTGTTGAATTTCACCTCGAGATTGCGCAATTCCACGGCAACGAGGTTTTCCGAAAAAACACTTCGGCTGTGGAAGTTTGGCTTCGCAATCATTGCCTCTGCGCCATATCTGCCCTCCCATTTTGTTAAAAGCTTTACATCTACATGATTGCGCACATTCTCCATCGTTTTGCCAAAAACCGCATTATTCATTAATTTGAACAAATTCTTTTCGAAATCGTTTTTGGCAAGCGTTCGAAACTGGGTATTCAACTCAATATACGAACGCAGCCATGGGGATTGTGTAAACTGTAGGACTCTATTGATTTTCGTGAGGCGAAGCCCATGGCGTAAGCACTGTTGCAAATTCCGGTAGTGTATGATGTAGCGTTTTTTATCGCAGACAGTTGCTAACAGCTTTTCTTCCCGCTTACCCGGCGGTTTTTCGTGTATTGGGCAAAACGGTAGGTCTTTGTGCGCATCATGTAGAGATTGAGGATATTCCAAGTCGACTTCAAGGATGTAGCCTATAGGTGAGTCTAGCGCGATGCATGATGGATCAAAATGGGACACGTCGTCGACCCATCGAAAATCTGCATATGGCAAGGGTTGACACATTGCCCATCCATACAAATTGTTGACGTCAAAATACATCAAGTATGATGATGCTTTCGATGGATCAAACGACTCCATGTACTTGTTATTAGCGTGTGCATATCGGTTCGAGCATTGACTCAGACCACCGCGTATACCCCGCTCAACGAATAAAACCATGTCGATGTCAGTAAGTAATTCAAACTTGACATTCGAGTGTTTTAACATTGCATCCCAGGTATACCCCGGCAATGTGTAGTAATATGCGGGATCTAGGCCATAGCTCTCTACGCATGTATTTCGAAAGTTTTCGAAAATATCGGCTAATAACAGGACATCTGTCTTCAGATACAAATCGCTATATTCACCCAGCGTTCGAATGGAGAACCGCTCCCAAACTTGCTCAGCATGTGCGTACTCGCTCTCACATACTGTAGCATCTGTCAGAGAACTGTAAAATGCGTCACGTGGTGGTAGGAAAGTGTCGTCTAGCTTCGTCACGTCATCAATATATTCATAAGCGAAGACCCCTTTTCTTGTCAGCAAATTGAAATCATCTGTCGAGAGAGTTGGGAATTGTGTGCGTAAAATTTTGAGTTTGTCCCCGGTCAAGAATGAGGCTAATTTGTCGAGACTGGTGTTGAGGAATTTGTATGAGTCGATAAAGCGCAATTGGATCTTGTGCTTTGAATCGTCTGTAATGTCAACATGCTTCGTGAATGAGATGTATTTCTCCTTTGTGATTGGAAGCACATCGGTTCTTCCTTCGAACGCTGTGGCTACTTCCTTGATTATAAAATGCGCATCATAACCGGATAAATTGTGGAAAACTACTGGAATGAAAAATGACTGTTTGTAATTTAGGTTGCAGTTGGAATGGGCAGGGCCTCTATAGCGCCCAGTCAGATGGCAATGATCTCGAACGCGTACATCTTCTTGCGCAAATGGTTTCTCACATATGTGACATTGAGTCGCTGCGCGAAAACTAGCCCACTCACTCTCTGTTAAATACACCATTGGTACATTATCACAGAAAGTTCCTTTTATCCGCAGTGCTAGATTTTTTAGTTCTTCGACAAACCATGATACACAATCAGCACTGCGACGCGAGTGATATGAAGATAGCGAGTCGTCGTACGAACAACACACATAGTATCCGATACTAAATACTTCATGGTGTTGGTACATATCTTTCGCTAGGTTCTCTCCATCGGTCTTTGCCAACACACACTCCAAATCAGCATACACGATGAAAGGATGTCGCTCTTTCCGGCTAAAGTTGCTGAACTGGAGCCACTTATTGGTGTCGTTTGGTAGTCGAATTGCACAGTCGTTTATCGCCCCACAATCGACCTCATGCGATTGCAATTTTTCCTCTGATCCAAAGTAGTGCAAACATCTGTAAAAAAAAACAAGATGGTTTTGTTTAATTCGTCTAGCATATATAATTATGTATTAATAATGTTAAATTTACCCACCGATCGCATATATATTTTTTATGTTCCATTTTGGTCAGTTGTGCCCTCACGAGTCTCGACAGGTTCTTGATCCATGCGAAGTGCCCCACATTGTTGTCCTCGGTATCTTGCATGTACAGCAAATTGATGTGCTTTTCCTTCTTGTGTTGAGTTATGCGTATTGGAACAATGTCCTTTTTAATGGTGGTGGTATACACGTTGATCGATACATTGTTATGAGTTTCAAATTTTTTAATTTGATGTATCGTCACCGGGAATTCGACATCCGTCAGATTCAGTACTGTCGAATAATGAGGGTAGGAAGATGGACGGTGACTGTTTTGTTCAGCTGGATATAGAGCAGCGACAACTGCCCATGCGAAACATGCGTTATCTTTGGATTTGACGTTAACGATGGCCTTCTTCAACATTATTTCCCGCGGCAATGATATAGAGCACCCGGCACGCATCGGATTATACTTATTCACATTTATCGTGAGGTTAAGTATTTTCTGTAGAGTCCAGCCACTTTCACGTTCTTGAAATTCATCGAGTAATGTTAAAGTGGGCTCAATAACACGCTGTTCATACCACTCGTTCAAATCGCTTGTGCTAAATAGTTCACAGTTTCGCGTGTTGATACTTTTATTTGCATGTTTGTCCCCACTCGCGAATTCACCATTAAACGCTGTATTAACTTTGATGCTGTTGTGCTTGCCGATAATATTTTGCACATGTTGAAGCACTAGGACGCGAGCATCATTTAGGAAGTGTCTCGGCTCGATGTGGCTGCGATTGATGATGGAACCGGTCAGTATCCGGCTCTCGAAGGATGTTTCAATCTCCCGCCAGATTAATTCATGATCACCGTGTCCTGCGCCCGTGTGTATGAAACGATTCCGCACACAATTCCTCAATCCTTCCAGCCGCGCTATTTGGGCTATTAGTGACTGTTGATGTCCGATTAATAATCGCGGGCGCTTAATCCGGCTTTGCGTTTCCAGCCCTTCGATGAACTCGACGCATCGTTGCTCCCACGCGGTAAAATCTTCGATCGAGCGTAAAAGCACGGCTTGGTCATGTAAAATTTGCTCCATGTTGATGAGTATGAAAAAACTTCCACGATGTTAACAGACTGACTGCTTCATGCAAAGTGCGGCCAGATTTGAGCGGAGCGGATCATTTAAAAAGGCTCTTGTGGGAAAAAATCGACCCTCTCTCTCGGAAAAACGGAGTTTCCCGATAACGCGTAGATTGTTCGGGGAACATGAGACAAAAAACAGGAAGTCGGAATGCATGGGGTCAAAAGATTTTATGGGTCCTGCAGCTCAAGTGGTCCATCGGCGGTCAGCGCCTTTGATCCCTAAAGTTTATAGTTTTTCCAAGAAATCCTGACTTGTCGAGACCTGTCTAAAGTGTTGGCGAGATTCGTGGTCGGTGGCCTCGCATGCAAACATCTTGACATTATCTTTCGGAATGGAGACCTCGACAGCGAGCTTTGAGACGGGGCGGATGCAATAGACATTGTCTTTCGGCATGAAACTAGCTGCATGTCATAAATAATGGGCTTTGAAAGGCGCCGCCCTTCATGTGGCGCCTAGCGTTTCCATATGACCGAAAATTTCCCGACCCATATATGGTTGTCACACACACATGCACGCACGCTTTTCCAAGAAACCTGTCAGGACCTGTCTGTCGGCGAGCTTTGAGACGGCGTCCCCCACCAGTCGCTCCAAGGACCACATGGCCCTCCACAGAGGCCACTCTGTGACGTCACTCGCGTCCAACACACACACACACACACAAAACACTCATCGATGCCGGCTTCCCCCTCCCGCCAAGCGCTTCACGGACCACATGGCCCGCGACAGAAGCCCCTCTATGACGTCACACGCGCCCGGCGACCTCCCCCCCCCCCCAATCGAGGAAAACAGGTTTGAACACGTTCGAAGAACCGTGGGAATCCCCCCCCCGGACCTTGCTCCCCTGCACAACGCCCCCTGTACACCTTGCCTGTACACCCCCCCCTGTACACCACCCCCTTGACCCCCCCCCCTTGACCCCCTGCCCCCTTCACCCTCCCCCACTTGACCCTCCCCCACTTGGCCCTCCCCCCACTTGACCCTCCCCCACTTGACCCTCCCCCACTTGACCCTCCCCCACTTGACCCTCCCCCACTTGACCCTCCCCCCAAAGTGAAGCAGAACCGCTACAGCTCTACTACTATCAACATGTTTAGCGATTCTTCGCAATAATGTCAACTAACAAGCATGACTGCGGAATCGAAAATTGGATCACAATGTGCGACGGTGCTGAAAACAAGGAGAAAGTTCCGAAGTTTGTCGTGTAAAACACAATCTATGTTCAAGGGGAGAACAAGTATAAGGTGACGAGCCAAGAATAAAGGCGAAGGGTAAAAGAGCGAGGTAGTGGCGCGACAAAACACGGAAACGATAGTAGGAAGTATACGAGGAGGCGGAAACTCGGTTGAGTTGATACATAACTTTCACGTTTAGAGTTTCGGGCTCCATAGGAAAGAAAACTTCACGTTTGCTCGCACTCTGTTTTCTCCGTTGTAATCGACGATATCCCGGATCGATCGCGAACCTCCAGATCCTAATATCGAAGGTCCCGTTGTACGGTTGGGAACGTTTGACAAGCGAGGAAGCGAGAGGGAACGTGCTGTCTGATGCCTACCCACGTGAAACTCACATGAAGATTTTGCGCAGGTATCATGACTTCGTACACGTTTGGATGAAAATTTACGACATCACTTTATCAGAGTTTCCACACGTCGGCAGGACTGAAAGTGAGGAAACGAGAGAGGACAAGAGGAAGAGGAAGAAGCACACAAAAGGATGGAGAGAGAGAGAGAGAGAGAGAGAGAGAGAGAGAGAGAACACGAGCAAAAAAAGCTAAACAAGAATACTTAAAGAAAGAATCACGAGTTGACTCGCAGAACTCTTTTCGCCGCTTCTTTTACTTCTGTCCCCATACTATTTCTCACGCCTCTAAGCCACGTTGTTTTTTTTTCCCTCCTCGTATATTCCAATATACTACGATATTGGAAAACTGTCCGTACGGTACGCGAATAGAATAGACCTTAATAAGTATGCAGACTGATAAGGGGCACGAGAGAAAAGTTCTGCTACCAAAGATAATCAACACATGCCTTGAAAGTTCTCAACTATATTTTGGCCTTGCCCGGAAGTGTAATCTAATCATAAGCCCCAAGGTGCGCTTAATATGAGCCTGCATATCTGCTAATTTATAAATACACAATTGCATTTTTTCTATCAGAGACCAGATCATAGCGATATCGAAATCAGCTCGGTAAAATAAGATTTGTAGATAACTCGGCTGGTAGTGAGATGTAAAACGGAAAATCGACATTTCACCCATTTTCCGACTACTTAGAGCTCTGAAATTCTGCAAACATGCATCTAAGAGGTGACAATGCATGATTCAACTTATGGGGAGATATACACCTAGATGGTCGAAAACATCGATTTAGAAGCTATGAATATTCCGTCGACTGTAGAAGACCTACACTATGGGCCTGGTATCGATGATCCCATGTAAGTTGACAAATTTCATGATTTATTCATTCCCAAATTTTCAAATGCGTTTTTCTCAAAACCACGTTTTTCAAATCGGTACCCAAAATTTCTCGAAAACCAATGAACCGATTGCCTTGCGGTTTTTCGTGTTTATTCTATACACCATCATCTAGTACTTGTCATAGGATTTTTTTCCGTTACTTAATTTTTGTTCTATAGGCAAAATTATGACTAATTTTTGGCCCAAAAATCACTATTTATGTTCAAACGTCCGCCATTTTGTCATAAATCGATATTTTCAAAATCGGCTATGACAAGTACTAGATTATAGTATCTAATTTAATAATCTTCTTGGTTTTTTTTTCAGTTGATTTTTGAAGAAACGCCAGTGGGTACCGTATACGCAGATTTTTTTACGACGCTCCAAGGATCATACAATATCCTTGTATATTTTTGATATTTTTAAATAAAGAAAATAAAACATATTTTTGAATGTATATACTTTTAGATAATTAAAACCCCAATCCGAAATTTCAAATAGTTTACCTTTAAAAAATTCACAAAAATGACCTTTTCCGGCTCCTAGATGTATATCTCCCCTTAAAAAAAGATCAAGGGTCTACAGTCTACAGTGACGACCCAAAATCAGGGTTATTCAAAAGAATTAATTTTGAAGGAATAAATAATATGATTAAAAAATCGTTCGGACATTTATTTGTATGTACATTAACAAAGTTGTGTACCAAATTTCATAAAAAATATTAATAATTAAAGAAGTTATGAGGAATCTCGTGATGGACGTTTGAACGTGAGGGGGTCAACGGTGTACTTTATTTTGGACACCCGGTTGACTGGAAAAAAACGGACGATTTTTTTAAATCAAAATAAATAATATTGGCTAAGACTTGGCCAAGCTGTTTGTTGGTATCTTGTTTCAATCGTCAAAACAAAAATTTCGATTTTTCGTGGAAGAATGACAACATTATTGTTAATAACTAGAGAAACAAAAATGTTAAGAAGCAAAACGTCGGTCAAGACTAAACCATCATAACACTAAATTAGTGTACTAAAATTAAAGTCAATCTGTTCATTAGATGCAGAGAAATCGTGTACACCGTTTTGAAAAACATAGTTTCGTGAAAAGCGAGTTTAAAGTTTTACTAGCAGTTCCATCATTGTAATAATAAGTTTACCTTTAATCTGCGGTTTCTGGACCATATGCTGGACCTTCCTCTTCAATTTGAGTTACTTCAAGCGACGAACGAGTGTTCGTCATTTTAAAAGTAACCCCTTAAATATCGAGGAACGGCCATAGGAGAAGTTACCAATATTCACTTTGCAGGAGAAATTGTTTTGACTTACAATTAAGGGGCTATACCAGTGTGAACGCTGAAAGTTTCGGTCATGTTCGGGATTTTTTTGGAAGAAATGTACTCAATTAAATGTTTCGGAAAATTAAGAATATATTTGGCTATATTAGGCCTATGTTACATAATTTTTTCATAGAAAAATATTGAGATCCAAGTGACTTATGCGCTGCGTTCGGAGGCGCAAAAAAAAGTTCCTCCACTGCTGATATGATTTTAGCCGGTTGTGTAGCTGAAAACGAAAAAGGAAAAAAATGTCGTTCAACCGGAAGGTATTTTCTGTACAATGACGTAGGATTTTCGAAAAATATCAAAATCTAACAAAATGGCGTAGTGATGAAGAAAAGTCTGTTTTCTTGCCTATAAAATGGTAGTTTTTTTTCAATGCCAAATCGTCAATTTTCATCCAATCAAAAATATCCTACGTCATTGTAGAGTACATATATTCAAGAGTACTCAGTACAAATTTCAAGTCAATCGGATAATTGCTCTTTGAGTTACAATGTCAGAAAATTTGAAAAATCTCATTTCGAAAAAAACACGTTCAAAGACTTAACTATCGATTTTTGCAAGATAAAATGATATTTACCATAAAGCTGCTAATCAGTTTAATATTTTTAAAAGTTGCAACTGTCGAAAAAGGCAAAAAAAACTAGATTTTTTGGAAGTGTCACACTGATATAGCCCCTTAATCGAACGACGAAATTTTTCTGTTCGAGACTTAACAGCTTTGTTAAAAAAAAAACCCTGTTTGCACCTTTCATCGAGAAATCCCGATAAAAAGCTTTGACCTCCTCGTCAAATAAAGTTGTTTTTTTTTAATCACAGAGCGAGCTCGGTGCAGTTTTCTCGATGACAGAGTAGAAATAACGAGCTTGCAAATTATACGTTACACACTTGGCACCTCCACGAACGAAAACGCGAAGCCGTTGGGACGGCAGGTCCAACGATGTGTTGATTTTTCCGTCAAGCGCGCAAACGTAAAAACTAATACGAGCGCGTGTGTAATATTCGGCAATGGGACCTAATATAGGTATAGTATATCGAGCGCATGAGTCATGTCGCATCGAACGTATAGCCTGAATTGGAAGGTCCGAAAAATCTTTTTTTTTTTAAATTGCCTGAATCGATAGGTAAACTATCCAAGAATATATTTACAAAGTCGCAGCGGCCAATGGTAAATATTTACGAAGATACAAGCCCAAAAGCAGAGAAGCGATTGATATTTGATATTGATATTTGATATTGATATTTCCTCCTATTGAAAACTTTGAAGCGCGGTTTTGCCAGTTTTCATTTTCACGATTTTTCCAAATTGCCGGGCATGATAGCAAACAAAACTAAACGACCTATTGAATCAAACCAAAGTTTATTTTTTTCAGTATGAAATTCTCTTCAAAGTGAATTTAAAAAGTAGTTGAAAAAGTCTTTTAAATGATTTTTATAGCACGTTAAAGTGTTTCTTTAAACACATTTTTTTTTCAAACTTGAAAATAGTTATAGTTTTACAATTTTTTCTCAGCTTTTTCTTAATTCACCCAGAAAAAAAATATATGACAATTGAAAATTTTATTGGTTTTTTGTTCCAGTCAAGAATTACGAGCTGCAGTGGCAAAACGCACATGGAATAGGCTGATAAATCTGCAGTCATTTATTGTTCCATGTTAAACTTTTTTTTATACATTTCAAATATGCATGAAAAGATATCTCAATGTTTACTGGGCTCACTTGTTTTTTTCCCTTCAAAAAAATTCCCGAAAAAACGCTTTTTGAACCTTTTAATTGAGGCTCTCGCCTGAAAGGCTGAAAATGTATTATACTCGTAATTAGCGACCCAGACGGAAAAAAATAGCAACGTTGAGATCAACATTTTTATCTTAGGATTATCGTTTGGCGAGGAGACTTTCAAACTGCTGTCAAAATGGTATAAGCACGTACGAGATTATTAGATTGCTGCTTAATCTTTTCCAAAGTCGAAATGTTCCAAATAAGTCCAAAGTCGATTTACCGTTCTTTTTCTGTAGGAAAGGAAATTCACTTTCATCTGTATTCCGCAATTGAATAAATAAAGGGGGGGGGGGACGGAACGTGTTCCAGACACTCGGGGATTAAAATAGTGTTGGAAACATAGCTATTAGCGAATGGTTAAATTAAAATTGTACAAATTAACATTCCAATTAAAATGCTGTATGAACGGTAGTGATTGATCTGCGAGTGAAGGACTCACTCTGAGTCGGAATGGCTACGCTATTAAGGCCTTAGGCCACAGCAACGGGTATAAAATCATGTGCGAATTTAACAATTTTTTCGCATGAAACAGTGGTTCTCATTAAAATAATTACACATCTACTTAGTAAGAATATCAAACTGTTAGATTTTTTCCGATGTACAAAATGGCCGACTACTAATATTTTCTTTTATTGTCTTTTTTTAGGCGCTCCGCGGCGTGACATTGAGCAACCACAATTCTTTACCTAGAACAAAAAACAAAAATTCTCGTCAATCTACATTCGAATACCTAGAAAAATACGTACGGAATTTAAAAAATATTGTTTTATTCAAAAGTTGTAAGTATTTGAACTTAAGAAATGAATTTTCAGTGAAAAAATTCGTTATAACTGCTCATAAACGGCTCATAAAATGACAAGTTTTCGATTAATCAGAAATTCCGTGCGTACTTCTCTGCGAAATGCAATTAGGAACATAACTTTTAAATTTGCAGTAAATCTAGTGAAAATTGTTAAAGTTATTTGTCACGCCAATTGGAAAAAAGCTGTTTCGAGAAGTTTCGAGTAGTCGGCCATTTTCTACATCGAAAATATATATATATATATTTTCTAACAGCTTTATATTCATACTAAATAAATGTGTAATTATTTTTATGAGTGAATCACTTTTTCATACGAAAAAAATGGTTAAATTCGCACATGATTTCATACCCGTTACTGTTGCCTAAGGCCTTAATTCGGGACCACTGATTTATCAGTCATGCCAAGTCATTATGTAAAAAGACCGATAGAACTCAATAGTTTGCACATTTACAGTCGACGGTGGAAATATAGCAGCAGATTTTCATTATTCAAATGCATTTATACAAGGGCATGCTCACGTGTCAAATTTTTCCCCAACCAATCAATGTGAGTATCAATTGGTTCTGCCTCGTTATTTTACAGATTGCAAAGCACACAATCATTTAATTGCAGATGGAAAATTATACTTTATCACATGACGATTTTTGCAGTATTGAAATATGGTCGTTTCAATATTTCCACAGTGACACGCTTATGACCAGCTACAGCGTATGTACTACGTTTCCACTTTTGGAATAAATGCGGAACTTTTCACTCTCGTTCGGGTGAGAGGTGAATTTAAAAAAACAACAGCCACACAATTACTATAGTGTGGGTAAAGGGCCGTTAGTTTTGTTTTGCCCAACGTTCGCGAAACCAACCGCCAACCGAAATTTGGTCGATATTTGTCGTAGAATTGATTATCAACAAATGGGTATCTCCCCATCACAATCTCATACTGTGCATCAGTATATATTCGTAAAAAATAATCAGAATCAATCCGCCACATTTTTTGGTGGAGTCGGTTTTTTGGGAAACAATTTCGTTTATATATTTTTTTAAATCTGCTATGGAATGAGATACATCATCATTTTTTAAATTGTTTTTATATTTCGTAGTGGAATTAATCCATAAACGATAATAAAATGTATCCCAGGGTTATTGTCGGTATCCGTATTTTCTTCATTTACTGCCGTCAGAACTGTACATTCTGAGTAACAAACATTTTTAGTCCTTCATTTCCCCATCTCTATTCGCCGTATCATTTACAATTGATCCATACTATGTATATGTATCCCATACCTCTGCATGCCTTTGCCAGATAAACCGTTGTAGGTTTTCTATCGATATCATTTTCCTTCCACCGTTCGTTCGTCTGGCAAAAATTGAGCGAACGAAAACTTACAACCCCACAAAATGTATATCTGGATATCAAATGGAGGTAAAAAATTTAAAAAAAAACCATAAATGTTTCTTTAAAAATGTGAAAAAGGGGAAGAAATCAACCAAATAAAAATGGCCGTATTAAAAATTTCTTTAGTGAGTATAGGATAGATTTCAAATACACACACACAATGTGATAAACCGTTGTTGGTTTTCTATCGATATCATTTTCCTTCCACCGTTCGTTCTTCTGGCAAAAATTGAGCGAACGCAAACTTACAACTCCATGAAATGTATATCTGGATATCAAATGGAGGTAAAAAATTTAAAAAAAACCATAAATGTTTCTTTAAAAATGTGAAAAAGGGGAAGAAATCACCCAAATAAAAACGGCCGTATCAAAAATTCCTTTAGTGAGTATAGAATAGATTTCAAATACACACACACAATGTGATAAACCGTTGTTGGTTTTCTATCGATATCATTTTCCTTCCACCGTTCGTTCTTCTAGCAAAAATTGAGCGAACGAAAAATTACAACTCTACAAAATGTATATCTGGATATCAAAAGGAGGTGAACAATTTAAAAAAAAACCATAAATGTTTCTTTAAAAATGTGAAAAAGGGGAAGAAATCAACCAAATAAAAATGGCCGTATCAAAAATTCGTTTAGTGAGTATAGAATAGATTTCAAATACACACACACACGCAAAGCGATTTTATTCCGTAAAAACTCCATTTCCAATTCAAATGTAACCATGATCCGCAGCGTGAGAAACCAAAGAGACCTACTGAAGACTTCAGCCGAAACGTCGACAAGAAAGTTACAAGAAAGCAGGTGGTTCTTGACCACGAAAGAAGTCGAAACTTTAACGAGTTTTTTTTTGCTCGAAATATATATTTCCGTTCATTAGATGACTTTTTGCAAAGTGAGCTCACCGATTTATTCTTCCACCAATCATACGAATCGTGCATATGAAATATACACGTATATACATGTACAAAAATGCTCATCGTGATACACGGTTTTCTATCTGCATTTCATTATCCTTAAAGGGATGTTATAAAGGAAAACCCCGTCCACTATCATTTCCACTTTTTTTCCTATACCACTATCCTTCAAAGTCTCATTTTTCTTCCCGCCTTGCTATATACTCTTCCGTTCCCTTTTCCTTCCTTTTACCTCAAACGGGGAAGCCGTTGATGCTTGCATCTGTGATCTTCCCCCAGGCTCTGTACTCCAGTGGAAGTGTCTTTCTTTACATCTGCGAGCAGGCTTAATGCACGCGGAGGGTTCGTTTCTCTCTTACCTCCTGCCTCGTTTTTCTCTCCTCCCTTCCTTGTGAACTAAATAAGCAAGTTCCGCAGGGCACCGAAAACGGAAACAAAGATAAAAATGGCATCGTCTTCTCCTTTCGCCGCTAACATTTCTTTCTTTACTTTCCGGAAGTTCTCGAAATGCGGATACTTTTATATTCTTATCGGTATTGCTTACATGCATGCCCCGTCGTGTGTTTTACTCTCGCTGCCCTTTTCATCGAGCTTTCGACTATATCCGTCCATCGTATGCATACCCAATTCGCCATCTGATCCTCCTGGGACCGATTTAAGATCCACCAAATCTGTAAATCTGAATACCGGTTCACAACTTCCTTGCCGGAGAATAACGCCACTGAAAAAACAACGGTGAACGCTGGTTGTACGAGAAAGGGTGCGGGGTAAAGAAAAAGCAGAGTAAAAAGGCCAACGTAATCGTAAAATATGCGCTATTTGGAATAATTAATAAAGCTAAATCACACGAGAAAAAAAAAATTGGTTGCTGCCAAAATTCGTATTTTAGTCAAGTGACTACTGGTGACATCTATACCAACCTATATTTCAAGTTTGTACACAGAGTTTTCGAATTAATTTTAATTCCATAGCGAGTGTCGTTAGCAGTTCATTTAAAGGAAGGTTCTGCCTTATTGGGCCAAAAAATGTTCGATTTTTTCACCAATTTTTTATGGGAAACGTATTAAATACAGAATGTTTATATTTGGTATGTTGACTAAGCGGTCTTTATTGAACATCGGAATATTTTTTAAATTTTGACAAAACATGGTGGTAGGAGTGGGAGGTGGGACCCACGTATGACGTTGCGCGGGCGATGACATTCTTCGCTTGCGGAAGTCCTAAGTCCCGGACAGGTGATCTGAAGGAAAAAATCAAACATATTTTTACTTTGTACAATATTGCGTATAAGTTGACCTAGAATCAAGAAGAAAAATTGAAAAATAAAAAATGTGAGCTTTCGGAAGGAAGTTTGTTTTTTCCCCAAAAAAAATTGAAGTTTTGTGCTCACTTTTTTTTATTTTTCAATTTTTCTTCTTGATTCTGGGTCAACTTATGCACAATATTGTACAAAGTAAAAATATGTTTGATATTTTCGCTTCAGATCACCTGTCCGGGGCTTAGGACTTCCGCAAGCGAAGAATGTCATCGCCCGCGCACCGACATACGTGGCTCCTCCCACTACCACCACCATGTTTTATCAAACTTGAAAAAATATTTTCATGTTCAATAAAGACCGCTTGGTCAACATACCAAATATCAACATTCTATATTTAATACTTTTCCTATAAAAAATTGGTGAAAAAATCGAACCTTAAAGCCTAGATAGAACCTTCCCTTAAAGGGTTACACCTAGTTGGAATTTTTGGAAAAATCGATTTTTCGTTTTCGGCGGATTCTTATAATGTAACCTTTCAAAAATGTTCTCTGAAAATGTCTAGTCGGTCCGTTGGAAATTGGGGGAGTTATGAGCGTTTACAGGTAGGTCCGCTTCCCGCTTTACCGTTACAGGTAAAAACTTTAAACCCGTTTTTCTCGGAATGACTTTTTCAGAATTGGTGATGAAAAATCCCAATAACAACTAAACCGACCTGCTTCAAATTTCACAGACATTTTTTGTATATCAAAAGGCAGTCCTTAATTAAAGGATTTTTGTTCAATGCATACTTTTTTTATATCACGGAAAAGTAGAGTGTTTTTTTTTCACCGAAATTTCGATGATCACTTTCGATCGGCGACCATTTTTTCAAAAATCATTATTTTATTGAATCCCTCGATTAAAGACTAGATAATACGGTACAAAAACTAAATTAATTTGGTGTTTCATTTCAGATGATTTGTTCCCGAGCAGGAGTGGTCACCGCGAAGGACCTTTTTTGCACAGCGGTCTGTGCTATTTACTGTATCTCCGTCGTTTATAAATATTTCCCAATAAAAAAATTGTCAAAGAAACTTGAAATGATACCCTTTAATATGAAAAAAAGTTAAAAACCTGCAACCATTTCCCAAACAAAAATTCACGAAAGAATCTCTTTTTTTCCGGCCGCGAACTAGGTGTAACCTGTTAAGGGTTTATAAATATTTCCCAATAAAAAGATTGTCAAAGAGACTTGAAATGATACCCTTTACTATGAACAAAAAGTTTAAAAAACTGCACCCATTTCCAAAAAAAAAATTCACGAAAGAATCTCTTTTTTCCGGCCGCGAACTAGGTGTAATCCGTTACGGACTCACACCACTCTAAACGTCTAAAATTAAGTGATTTTGCGCGATTTTTTTTAGTAGAATGACAAGTAAGAGGATAATAATATTCAAGGATGTTATTAGTCCTATCTTCGAGTGAACAAAAAAAATTCAATTAAAAAATTATCCAAAATGGTTACGCTCGACTCATTTTCTCGAGGCATGCTGAATTTGAGACGGTCTGCAGCACGTAGTATAACTGACACAAATTTGAATATGGGAAGAACAAAATTTAATTCTATCAATTTACATGAGTATAGCTAGGAAAATACTTCGGGATTTTGAAAATATTAATTTTTGTGTAATCGGCAAGCATTTAAAGTAAAAAGTCAATTTTCGACAGAAAAAAGGGACAATCATTTGTCAATAACTAATGTTATAATTAACTCATGGAAAATCCCGTACGTATTTCTCTTCGAAAAGTTATTTTAAAGACGTGCTCGAAATTTGGACTGAAAATAGTGAAAATTGTTGGAGTTATGTTGCGTGCCGTTTTGAAAATTGTGTTCCGAGAAAAACAGTCGACGTCTCACACGGGCCTGCGGACCTTTGTTTTACAGGTACCAATCTTGTTTCCCCTTATTGAGGATGGTTCAAAGCCTCTCTAAAGCAAATTTGTTAAAAATAAATTTTTTGACAATTCTACAGTGGTATAAGTCCTTAAGAATTTAAATATTTATAGTTATAGTTTTTTTTTTTTTTTATATCATTTGTTATTATAAATTAATTCAGTGATATGTCGACGGTAGCAAAGCGAAGTCGAGCTAGTTCGAATTACCCTAATACATCCTCATATATATGCAGACAGTATGATATTCGAAAATTTTAAGAACGAATACTGATTTCATAAAACGTGTTTTTTTCTTATATCGTGATAGTAATAAAGGATCAAGATCAATTCGCAGAAAATCTTGGCTCCTTCAGTGAAGAGCGAGGAGAACGTTTTCACCAAGACGTAAAAATCAGGAAAGATGGGACACACACATGATGGCTGATTATATTTGGAGTTTGATGCGCCTCTGCCTTAACAAGTCTCACTCAAGAAAATCACGAAAAAGAAGCTTACTCAATGTCAAAATATTCAATAAAACTTACATTTTCGAAAACATTATATTTTACGAAAAAATTGTACATTTACATGTTATTACGTAGAATATCAGTATTAAGTATAAACATAGTAATCAGTACAGTTTTGCGGCACCAAATCCGCTGTTGAGCTGCGTAGTAATTCTTTTCAAATCTGTTTGATTGTTTTGATAATAATGATAAATGAATCACTGTTAGTAAAATACTGTTAAAGTGATGAGTTATTATTATATTAGTGTTAGCAATAGTATTTTAAAGTAAGTGTTGTATTATTAATAGAGTCAAATTATGTCTAGTAGGGGCCATTCATAAAACACGTAACGCAGAGGGGGGGGGGGGTATTAGGAAAATAAGCATATTAAATATGGAAAAGGGTGATACTGAGACGCTGAAAATGTTCTGTACTGCCCACCCAAAGTTCCGACTACGAGGAAGTTGTACCTTCTCTGATATCGATTGAAGCCCACCTGCAGCATCCTTGGGAACACATTGCATTCTAGGCGCATCGTGATACAAAGTTATCAAATTATTTATTATTGATGTTACACAACATAAAAATATATTTCTTACTACGTATAAATTGTACGTTTTTATATATTACATATACAGGGTGTCCCTCTTATCTCTGCCACCCGGAATAAGTCGGTAATTATCGACATCACAAAAAAATGTTCCAGAAAAAAGTTGTACGGTGTGAAGGGGCCATTAAATGCGAACAATTTGTTTTCTTTCGCTGGAGGCGCTGACGCACAGTGAAGGTCACTTCGACTTTTTAAAATGGAATGATACATTTTTTTCAACCATCTTCTGGAGCACCTCAAGCCACATAAAAAAACATTAGGGGGTCAACGTTGTTCAAGGTCATTCAAGGTCACCTATTAAAATGAAATACAAATCTAAATAGCTCGGATGACTACCAAATATTTGGTAGTCATCCGAGTCAGTATAATCGATGCTGACCTTGACTGACCTTGACTGACCTTGACCAACTTTGACCCCGAATGTCTTTTATGCAGCTTGAGGTGCTCCACAAATGGTTGAAAAAAAATGTATCATTCCATTTTAAAACGTGGAGGTGACCTTCACTGTCCGTCAGCGCCTCCACCGAAAGAAGAAAAATTGGTCTCATTTGATGGCCCCCTTCATACCGTACAACTTTTGTCTGGAACAGTTTCTTGTGACGTCGATAATTACCCAGCTATTTCGGGTGGTAGAGATAAGAGGGGCACTCTGTATCTTTACTTGAAGTAAACAATATAAATTATTCCTTCTGAAACAATATATTTAAATGGTTTTAGTATTTTACTTGCTTATTATTGTTGAAAAAGAAACGAGAGCAGAAAGGAGGGCAGGCTCCAGGTCACGTAATTTCCAGGAAAGTCAGGGGGTCACCGGCACCCGTCACGAAATGTCACAGAGGGGGGAGGGGCTTCGAATATTTATAAAAAATTTAGTAAAATGCTCACTTTTCCAAACGAAAATTATCACCAATTTTTTTAATACGATTTAATTTGATATTTTATAGATTACAATTATGCAAACATTCTGACAAATGTTTACAGCGTATCCCTGATTCTTTTAAATAAAAACCGACCGAATGTTTGTTAATGGCAGGTGGATGAAGTACTATCCGCGTCGTGGCCGGATTGAAATTCCGAACTTTGAATGATCAGAACGCTCAAAACTCCGAAAGAATTTTACACGGAAGACCAAAACTCCGAAAATCTGAACACCGTCAAAATAATTCAGCTATAGAAGTTTTGAAAGTTTCAAAATATTCAATAAGTCGACGAGTTATTTAGAGATTTTTTTTTATCAATTGATTTTGCATCAATTTTGAAATTTGTCCAGATAATGTTATACGTTCTAAATCATTTACAGCCAACTGTGTAGACTTTCGATGGCATGATCTTGACATGGGGGCCGGGTTGAAATTCCGAAGTTTGAATGCGCTGACGGTTTAAAATTCCTAATTTTAATGTTCAAACATTA
The DNA here is from genome assembly GCA_964007375.1 of Ophion obscuratus. Classification (NCBI taxonomy): domain Eukaryota; kingdom Metazoa; phylum Arthropoda; class Insecta; order Hymenoptera; family Ichneumonidae; genus Ophion; species Ophion obscuratus. The sequence goes on along the minus strand of OZ023318.1, from coordinate 27,600,367 downwards.
CAAGGTTCGTCGAGATCATGCCAGCGAAAGCCTACGCAGTTGACTGTAAATGATGCAGAACGCATAACATTGTCTAAACAAAGTTCAAAATTGACATAAAATCACTACTTAATAAAAAAAAAATCTTAAAATAATTCGTCGATCTGTTGAAAATTTTGAAAGTATCAAAACTTCCATAGCTGGATTGTTTTGACGGTGTTCAGATTTGCGGAGTTTTGGTAGTTCGTGTCAAATTCTCTCGGAGCTTTGATCTTTCGGGGTAGTATTCTTTCGGAGTTTTGAGCATTCTGATCATTCAAAGTTCGAAATTTCAACCCGGCTCCTCCGTGTCTAATTGACCCAGTGTGTCAAAATTGTGGCGAAATATAAGTGTGTCAACAAAGGGTTAACAACAGTAAGGTTGAAGTGAGAACAGTGGCAACAGTAAGTACACTGAACCTTTTCTGTTTCTCAGAAGTGGACATCTATATATGTACGTCTTTTTCACATCAGAACCACCCTCGGATGCCAACAGTTTCTGTAAGTCACTCCCGCGCAATTCGGTTGTGAGAGGTGATTTTATATTATTTTCTTGTCAAAAGTTAAAAAACCAGCCGAGTTTGTATGTTTTTTTCTTCTTCACCTATCGCAGTTATGTTCGAAGACATTGTTCTCTCGCAATATACACCTATATTGCGGTATTTGAGCATTGTGTTTGTTAAGCTAACAAAAATAGAAACTTGTCAGTACCCGCTTTATAAAAAAAAAGAGAGGCTCGTTACACAGTGGCTCAATTTTTCGAGGTACACAGAGGTAAGTCATAATATGAATATTTTCGCGTTGTGATTTAGATAGGTACTGGTACTACCTCATTAGGTAGGTAATCATTGTTGATTAATATTCAATAAATGATTGTGATTGATCTCATAATATGCTGTTTTTTTAATTAATTTTTCAATAGTTTACTGTACAATACTCCCCATTGTATAGAGAAAAGCACTCCGGTACCTGCAAGTGTACAGGGAATCAGGGTAATTTTCTTAAATTTTTTTTTGATTTTGACATTTTTGTTGACTGTGAAATTATCCATGTTTCACTGTGTACACCCCTAAGTACACAGTGGATCAAATTCCATTTTAAAAAAATGGTTATTATCTCAATATCTATTGTCGTTAGGCCGTTCAGTGTCTTTTAACGGCGGGGTAAAGTTAATTCGGCGAAAAAAAGGCATGTTTTTAAGATTTTTTTTTTGGCGTAACGAATAGTGTTCGTTTATTGAAAAATTTACATATAATAAAGTAACATTTGAACAACATTCTCCTAAATTTGCATTGCAAAATATTCAAAATTGAGCGAGTGAAAATTAAACCCCGGAGGCGCTTCGAAAAAAAGTTGGTTTGCGGTGTGCAACATAACTCGCAACAGAATCATTTGAAACAAAAAAATCAAAATGCATTTGTTAAAGGAGATGTTTCTCGAGGTAATGACGGGAGGATTTTTTTTTTTCGATTTTTCGATTTTTCGAAGCACTTGGGAGCCAAAACCCCGATTTTCGCTAAAAAAATCGGCTAATTTGTTGTTGAAAAATTAGTAATTATTAAAAAAAACAAAAAAGTTTTCGACAATACCTGGTGAATTATGTGAAGAAGTACTGTGCAAAATTTCAAAGCGATTGGTCCAGTAGATTTTCAGGTATCGTGCACACGGACTTCAAATATGACAAGTCTCAGAAAAACGGTTTGAAAAACGCAGAAGAGAAGAGAACGGCATGGAGCAATAGACGCTCAAATACTCATAACTTCGTCAATTTTACTCCGATCGACTTGAAATTTTAACACAATATTCTTGATATATTATTCATACATTTAAAAAATGAAAAAAAAATGAAAAAAAATGTTTAATAATTTACCCCGCCCTTAACAAAATGAAGCCATTGAACACACCCCATGTTTAGTCAAGGTTTCATTCAGATTGTGTGAACGGTTAGGCAGCTATAGACCTCTGAAAAAAAAATGGGCCACTGATCCCACTCTGACCCTACCACTTTTCCGTTATATCGCAAAATGATCCTTTGGAACATGTAAATGTATCGTTGGAAACCCTGATATATTTGCACAAATCGTTCCAGAGCTGTCTTTGCGCTCCCACGTGACGTAACTGCACGTCGTGGATAACTACGAAACTTTTATGTCATTATCAATACAAGGTAGAAAGTAGAGATGAGCTTCCGGGCAAGTAAATAAGGATAAGTTCTGAGGAATTCTCGGATGCATCAAACATGATGGGATCCACACAATACGGAAGAAAGCTACGTGGATGCCTCTTCAGGATTTTTCGCCGAGCACATAGTACGTTTTGCAAATGGCGGACCTCGTTAAATTCAACAATGTAGGATGTTGTTACCTCGAGTGAGATATTTCCGTCGATTCAATTTTATCAAGCAATGCAGCTATCATTTTTACATCAAATGGTAATGTAACTATCAAATAGGGTAAGCACAAACGGAATTCCACTGCATTTTGCTGCTTTTGTTATATTGTATTCTCGGGGTAGTAGATACATTATATAAATTCTCATATACAGCAGCAGTAATTAGCGTGAAGCATGCATTGTTGGTCTGGCAACTGTTCCACTATACGGAGGGAAGAAATGAAAAGAAAGAGAGAGGGATAGAGGAAGAGAGAGGGGTGCAGAAGGAAGCTACAAGGAAGCGTGTGCACAGCTCAGTGCTCTCCTTCCGACGCCATTACCATTTCGCATATCCATAGAGAGGACGTGATATCTATAGGTAGTTGTTATATCCGGTTCCATATTGTCACAAGAACTTGAGCTTTCGGAAAACCACATACATCCAGTGCAGAATCGCTTGAACCACAAGCACATTATACACAGTGCGCCCAAGTTGGTAGATATCTATCGCTATCATACCCCTATAAACTAGACTTATCTACAGACCAAATCCTCAAAATTTAACCTCGCTAGTCATTCGATCTTTGCACAAGCAAACCGCCGTGAAAAATACTGTAACCGCATGTTGATGTGTGCAGGATTCACGTTTGGAATACATTGTATCCAATAAAACCCAACACACTATTTCTGAGACCTTTGAAAAGTTTAAGGGGCTATACCAGTGTGAACGCTGAACATTTGGGCAATGTTTGGGAATTTTTTGGAAGATAAGTACTCAATTAAATGTTTCGGTAAATAAAGAATATATTTGGCTATATTTGACCTATTTTACATAATTTTTTCATAAATGAATATTGAAATCCTATCTACTTATGCGCTGCCTTCGGAGGTGCAAAAAAAAAGTTCCTCCACTGCTGACATAACTAGGCATAATCCCATAAAGAATCGTTTGATACTTTAAAATCCTAGTCAACGCGGTTTTTCATTATTTTCGCCGCCTTAGTCACGCAATGACAGCCTTTAAAGTTTACCAAGTATCCTGCCCCGGGCCCGCTCAGATCTTGTAATCCTCTTATTAAATATCTCAAAAAAGTTCACGAAAATGGCATTGTAGTAAAGTCGTGCTGTATATTGGAATCGGAAAAAATTAGAAGAAGGCTAGTTTTTTGACAGGTGATTTTGTACGTGCCACGGGTGCTAAAACCAAGTTTGCCTAAAAATCGGGGGGTAGGGTTTTTTGGGGGGATGGGGGTGGATTAATGCCAAACTACAACCCCCACGAGGTCGGCGCCAGGAGATAAAATGTTCCGAAAAATCCGGGTTTTATTTTTGTCCATAGCGCCGAAGTCGTGGAAGTTCATTTTGGGGGTGAAAAAGTGGGGTGAAATTTTGAAAAATCAGTTTTCATTCGATAACTCTTTAGGACAAATTCATACAATTTTTGTTCAAATGGAAACGTTGTAGCTCTTGAAAAGACGCGTCGATCGAGTATTCGATCAACACTCTCCAATAATATCTTCGACCCCAAAAGAATTGTTGAAGAATTACCAAAAAAATTGTTTATTGAATAACTCAAAAACAATCGATTTTTCGGGGATGGATCAAATGTACGAAATGTAGAGAATAATTTTCTCTATATTTTCGTTCCTATGCACAACTTTTGAATTTTGCTCTTTCGAACCCCTCTCAGGGGTTGAACATTCAAAATGAAATTCTGGGAAAACTATTGACCGAAACTAAAGAGATACGAATTTGGCGCTGTGGACAAAAATTTAGCTGAGGGTTCAAGTTGCATATTCTTCCACGGCGGCGAATTCGTGCCGTCAATAGTTTTCCCAGAATTTCATTTTGAATGTTCAACCCCCGAGAGGGGTTGGAAAATCAAAATTCAAGGGTGGTCCATAGCAACGAAAATATGGAGAAAATTATTCTCTACATTTCGTACATTTGAACCATACTCGAAAAACTGATTGTTTTTGAGTTATTCAATAAACTATTTTTTTTGTTTGTTTTTTAACCATTTTCTGGGGGTGAAGATATAATCGGATAGTGATGATCGAATACTCAATCGACGCGTCTTGTCAAGGGCTACAACGTTCCCATTTGAACAGAAAACGTACGATTTTTTTCTAAAGAGTTATTGAATTAAAACCGATTTTTTAAAATTTCACCCCACTTTTTCACCCTCAAAATGAACTTCCACGACTTCGGCGCTGTGAACAAAACTGAAGCCCGGATTTTTCTGAACATTTTGTCTCACGACGCCGATCTCGTAGGGGTTGTAGTTTGGCATTAATCCACCCCCATCTCCTTTCATCCCCTAAAAAAGAACCCTGCACCCCGATTTTTAGGCAAACTTGGATTTAGCACCCGCGGCACCTACAAAATCATGTATCAAAAAACTAGCCTTCTTCTAATTTTCTCCGATTCCGGGTTTTTTCAGCGACAGCACGACTGTACTATTGGGTGACTGTCAAGATAAATTATTCACGGTTTTCGTGAAATAACCAGTAAAAAAAGGAATAATTCCGTTTTCTTATTTGACGAGCTTCGATTTTATTTTTGGCAATATTCGCAGAATTTTACATATTAAAAAAGTAAGCGAGCGTTAACTAAATATCATTATTATTTGCGCAACTAACAAGCTACAGAATCCTACTGCAATAAGCGGCCTGCCACGCACTTGAGCGTTTTTATCACGATGAATGCCGAATATTTTTTTACAATTAGGTACTAAGATCGTACTAGTTGTTAAAGACGATCTTGATAGTCAATCGATTGAAATGTTCTATCACCTTCCATCATGTTCTATCAGCGAAGTGTTCATATTTTGCAAAAATTCAGGGAATATACTGAAAAGTCAAATTACCATTTGTGCTAACGACATTAAGGAGAGGGTAGGGGTTTGCACTTTTGAAAAATCGATTTTTTTGTCCTTTCTTATAGTTAAACATTTCAAGAATATAATCCCAAAGTATAAAACATTTTTTGTGACGTCGATAATTACCGAGTCATTTCGGGTGGCAGAGATAAGAGGGACAACCTGTATAACCATTGATGTACTCGCCCTGTATTCTTTTTGAGGCCTCATGCCACACACTGAAAAAAAAAATTCGGTCGTCCAACCAAAATTCAGTTGGTTTAACAAAATGTATCTTTAAATACGTTCAACTTGATTTTTGATTGGCATAACAAACGTTTTGTTAATCTAACTGATAGTTTTAGTGGTGTGAACTGTAGCTTACTTAGCATATCTGAGCAACTGTTAAAACAACAAAATTTCGAGACAACAAAATGCATTTTGCACATTCAACGATTTCTTTTTCTCAGTGCAGTAACGGGTAAAAAATCATGTGCGAATTGAACAATTTTGCTTTTGTATGATAAAGTGATTCACTCATAAAATTAATTACACATCTATTTAGTATGAATATCAAGCTGTTGGAAAAAAAATATCTGTGTACAAAATGGCCGACTACTCGGAACTTCTCAAAACAGCTTTTTTCCAATTGGCGTGACAAATAACTACAACAATTTTCACTCGATTTACTTCAAATTCAAAAGTTATGTTCCTCATTGCATTTCGCATAGAAGTACGTACTGATATTTTTGATTAATCGAATACTTTTCATTTTATGAGCAGTTTATGCGCAGTTATAAGGAAATTTTTTACGGAAAATTAATTTCTTAAGTACAAATACCTACAACTTTGGAATAAAATAATATTTTTGAAATTCCGTACGTACTTCAGGTATTCTAATGTAGATTGACGAGAATTTTTGTTTTTTGTTCTAGGTAAGAAATTGTGGATGCTAAATGTCACGCCGCGGAGCGCCTAAAAGAAGATAACAAAAAAAATATTACTAGTCGGCCATTTTGTAAATCGAAAAAAAATATATTTTTTCTAACAGCTTGATAATCATACTAAATAGATGTATAATTAATTTTATGAGTGAATCACTTTTTCATACGAAAAAAAAATTTCAATTCGCACATGATTTTATACCCGTTACTGCCCCCCCCCCCCCCCCCTTAGATGCCCAAAAATACGATTTTGCCTCAGACAATTATAACAAAACATTGTTCCATCGAATCAAATTAGTCCCGCGGAAAAATGGACACTCACGTGACGACTCATCGACTGTAAGTGACAACGTCACAAAAAGAACCAATAAAGACCAAATTTTCTCAGATGGGGAGGATAGAAGAACGGAGTCTCACATCCTTAATATAATCATGCGATAGGGAGAACCAAAGCTTCCAAGAGTTCCGGATACAAGTTCTCCCGAGGGAGAAATCCCTTGATGCCATTCGCAGTTATTGGCTGCGCATTTCTCGATTGTGAGTGTTGCGAATTATGATATATCCGTATACATCATTTGAGACCCTCTTACATTCCTTACTCTAAACGTACGTTTCTGCAAGCGAAACAGTACAGGTTGGCGACTTACGAATTCTACCCTCGTTTTTCACGATCATCGAACGCTGAGTGAATCCTTATTTATCGTATTCCATTACGCCGCGGGCCAAGCCATCGCGCTACACAGATCGTTGTGCGTTGATTAAATTTCGTGACGATCGACGCTCGTGATTGCCGTGCACAAAAACAGAAAAACAAAAGCGGAAGAGGATGAGAGAGGGGCATAGAGAGATTGTTGGGAAAAAAATATGAGGAAAGCAAGCACAATAGCCGCGAACCGATACGTCATAGTGCATACTAGGGAGTGCGATTGATTCGATACCCCAGGGGCAAGCACGGAAAACTCAACATGTATTCCCATATCTGTATCTACATATAAATACGTCTATATATATGTGTGTGTGTGTGTGTTTTTTTAAGAGGTTTAGAGGGAAAATGCCTGCGCACCGTAGCAAATAATTGCCGTGTGTCGGGCTTGCACCGACTAAAAACCCCCGTTCCTCTGTGGCCTTACAAATTCTCCCGCGGGACGACCGCTAGGTATTACATCGCGGGAGAGGCCTTAGCCGTAGCTCTTCCTTCAGTGCTATCAGACGACCTTACATCCCCCGTTCCACTCGAGATGGTATGAGTGGTTTAGGGGTTCGTGTCGCTGATTTCATCTATGACTGCCTGGTCTTCCGGCGTCGTCTTCTTCCTCGCGCGTTCTGCACGTCGCAATTCCTTCATTACTGCGGCAGCATAAGCCGATACCGCTGTCCATGCGTCTGCTGACTTCAGCATCAACTCAGCCAGGTTGTCCGGGGTGATGCGTGTCTCCAGCTGATCCTCGACTATCGCGCGGGAGGCACTAAAACGTGGGCATTGGAACAATGCATGTTCAGCGTTCTCCTCGACTGCTACACATGCTGGGCAGTCCAGGGAATCTTCATAATTAAACTTATAGAGATCAGCCCGAAAGCAGCCGTGTCCTGAGATCACTTGAGTGAGATAATAGTTGAGCTCCCCATGTAGACGGTTCACCCACATCTCCACCTTCGGGATTAGTCGATGTGTCCACCTTCCCTTGGTAGAGGCATCCCACATCGTCTGCCACTGGTTGAAACTGGTTGCTCTCGCTTCTGTCCTTGCATAACTGGGATTTCTAGCTCCCTTCTGCTGGTACATCGATCTACGCTCCCCAGCGAGCACCTCAATGGGCAGCATTCCCGCGATAACGTTGATAGCGTCCTCGGAGACAGTGCGAAATGCACAGGCTACCCTCAAGGCGCTGACGCGATACGTTGCTGCAGCCTTCCTGCGGTACCCCTGGATTTTCAGTGCGTCAGCCCATATGGGTATGCCATAGGTGAGCACTGAGGTCGTCACTGATTACAGCAGTTTCCTCCTCTTCTGTCTGGGGCCACCAACATTAGGCATGAGTCGCGCCAGTGTGGTAGCCACCCGAGCGGCCTTTCTGCTGATCTGCTCGGTTTGCTCTTTGAAGTTCAGCCTCGCGTCGAGAATCACACCCAGGTACCGAATGAACGGTTGGGATGTGATTTCGGCGTTTCCAACCCTGAGCGTTACCGTTTCCATCACCTTCCTGCTGGATACGAGGAGTACTTCTGTTTTGTGGGCTGCAAGCTGCAGTCCAATAGAAGACATCCATTCCTTTATCTTGGCGAAAGCTTCGCCGAAGAGTGCGGTGATTTGCTCCAGGAATTTGGCGATGACAATCAGCGCCGCGTCATCTGCAAACGCTACGACGGACACTCCTTTCGGCAATTGTAATAGCAGCAGATCATTGTACATGATGATCCACAGAAGCGGTCCAAGTACAGAGCCCTGAGGAACTCCTCCAGTCACCCTATACGTCTTCGGTCCATCCTCTGTGTCGTACATGAGCCACCTATTACATAGGTAACTGGCCACTATTCTCCGTAGGTACCATGCTACACCTAATGTTTTTAGGGCATCCATGATACACTTCCATATCGCCGAGTTGAAAGCGTTTTTGACGTCGAGAGCGCCAACTGCGCAGTACTTCTTGGACCCTCTTGTCCATCGTTTCCCCGCAGTCGACTCCTGCGCCTGCTTCACCACTGTGTTAATGGCATCCAGCGTAGAGCGCTCCTTTCTGAAGCCAAACTGGCCCTCCGCCAGTTGAGGGTCCACGAACTTCTCAATCCTGTTATGGATGATGCGTTCGAAGATCTTTCCGTCGGTATCCAGCATACAGAGCGGGCGATAGGATGAAGGTTCGTCTGGCGGCTTCTTCCCTTTCGGGAGGAGCACTAGCTTCTGCCACTTCCACTTGTCCGGGAAGATTCCTTCCTTGAGACACCTATTGTACATGCCCAGGAATATTGCCGGTGCCAACTTGATCGCTGCCTTGAGTGCGATGTTGGGTATCCCATCTATGCCGGGGGCTTTATTGTTGCCCACCCTGACAATCGCCGTAAGAAGCTCTTCTTCAGTAATGGCTGGGATGTCCTCATCGACGTCCTCCGCGAGCTGGTAGTCCTCCTCGGGTTGCTCAGGGAACAGATGTGTAACAATCTTTTCCAGCAGGGCTGCGTCCATAGGCGATGGCATCGGCTGGCTTTTCAGCCGAGTCATTACTACTTTGTATGGCCTGCCCCAGGGAGCATCTTACACCTCGCTGAGCAGTTCGCCCCAGCTTTCAGCTTTACTCTGCTTGATAGCCTTTTTAAGCTTCAAGCGCGCCTTCCTGTGCTGTTCTTCCAAATCGGGGAACGAGCGTTTGCCTCGAGCTCGTTGCGCTCGGCGGCGAGTTCGATGACACTCCCTTCGGAGGCCGGCAATTCGTTCGCTCTACCAGTGTACCGCTGGTCGGAAGTCGACATCACGTTTCCGTAGCATTGTGGCATCGCATGCTTCGCTGACCCTCTGCATGACCACCTCGACCTTCTCGGTTGCACTTTATGCTGCGAGGGGGCTGGTGTCAAAAGTTTCACGAAACAAGTCCGCGTCAAACATTTTCGCTTTGCAGCCCTTCCCGTTTGTCTTCGGTGCCTTCGCTATTCTGCTGAAGTCTCCACGAATCTCCCAGAGAATCGCTTGATGATCACTGTGAGTGTAGATATCACTGACTACCCAGCGGCACTGGTTGCCTCTGGCCAGGCTACTACTCACAAAAGTGAGGTCCACTATAGAGGAGGCTTCACCTTTAACAAGAGTGGGCTTTGTACCTGCATTAAGTAGTACTACATCTAATAAGGACATAGCCTCAAGCAGAGCTTGACCCTTCCTGTTCGTCACTTTACTACCCCATTCCACAGCCCACGCGTTGTAATCTCCGGCTATAGCTACCGGGAATCGTTGTTTAGCGTCTGCGACTAGTTTGTCGAGAAAATTCTCAAACTCATCAGTCGTCAGGCTAGGCGGTGCGTAACAACTGTAGAAATGAACTCCTTTGGCTTTTATTCTCACGAAACCAGTTTCCATTCGACTCGCAAGATCCTGAAATGGAAGCTTTCCGCAAGACCAAATTGCGGCCTTCCCACTTGCGTCAGATTCCCAGGGTTGCGTGTCTAGATGTCTATATGGTTCCGAGAGTATCGCCAAGTCAGGCTTCAGCTCGCGTACAGTCTGCATGAGCAGGTCCTGTGCGGCTTCACAATGGTTGAGGTTGAGCTGGAGTACTCTCATTTGCATCGTTTTTGGAGTGCCTGGAGAGCCTGGAGAGCCCGCGTATACGCTGGACATCGGCTGCTACCTGCGATGTGGGCTGTGGGTGCCCCATCTCCCGATTCTGCACATATGACACACTTTGCGCTTACTGTGCATTCGGCAACTTTGTGGCCAGTGATACCGCACTTGATGCAGTCTTTAGCCCGGTCGACACTGCTCTTGCAGTTCCGTGATAAGTGTCCAAATTTCCAGCACTTGAAACACTTTAGTGGTCTCACCACCTCTCGGATTCTGCAATTACACCAGCCGACTCGGATGATTCCTGTATCCAGAAGTTTCCGGGCAGCAGGCACCATGATTCGTATTACCGCGGTCTGAGTCCTGCCATATGCTTTACGCAGAGACTTAAGAGAGTATTCCGTGGCTGGATAGTCCGGTCCCAAGACTCTCTGCAGGGCCGCCGATATCTCCTCCTTCGTCGCATCCTCTTCCAGGTCCTTGATCTCCAGATCCACTTCCTGGACTGTGTGTGTGTGTGTGTGTGTGTGTGTGTGTGTGTGTGTGTGCGCGTGCGTGTGTGTGTGTGTGTGTGTGTGTGTGTGTGTGTGTGTGTGTGTGTGTGTGTGTGTGTGTGTGTGTGCGTGCGTGCGCGTGTGTGTGTGTGTGTGTGTGTGTGTGTGTGTGTGTGTGTGTGTGTGTGTGTGTGTGTGTGTGTGTGTGTAATCCCTTGCATGTATGTGTATATTTATCAACGCATTACTATTATTAGGTGTACAAATAAGTTTTAGGACAGTTTTCAAAAAATTCAAGATTTGTTAAAAAAGAAGTAAAACACAGTTATTCATCGAAGTAATCTCCATCGCACTGAATGACCTTCAGCCATCTCTCAGGTAACTCGCGGATGCCTTTCTCAAAGAAACTTTCGTCTTGCGAGGTGAGAAATTTAGCGACCCATTTTTCCACTTCTTCAAATGTTTTGAATCGCACGTCAGACAAATCGTTCTGCATTTTCCGGAATAAATGATAATCGGATGGGGCTAAGTCTGGTGAATACGCCGGGTGTGGTACAGCTTCCCATCCAAGCGCTAGTAACGTATCCTTGACCGGTTTAGGCCGCGCGTTGTCATGGAGCAGTTTTACTGGACGTTTTCCTTTACCAGAAAATGGACGTTTCTTCTCAATTTCTTGATTCACTTGCATCAATTGATGACAATAGCGATCGGTAGTAACTGTTTGACCAGGTTTGAGAAGTTCATAATACAGTACGCTTTTCATATCCCACCATATGCACAGCATGACTGTGTTACAATGAACATTGCGCTTTGGCGTGGATGTTGTCGGCTCGCCGGGGTCAACCCAATGATATTTGCGTTTCGGATTATCAAAATAAATCCACTTTTCATCGCCGGTCACAATTTTCCACAAGAAAGACTTTCTATGTTGCTTGTTGTAAAGACTCACACAAATGTTAAGACGGCTGTTTTTATTTTCTTGAGTCAGAAAGTGTGGTACCCACTTTGTTCCTTTTCGAATCTTACCCATTGCTTTTAAATGATAAGAAACAGTTTGTTGAGTTACTCCAAGCTGTTCCGAAAGTTGTTTCTCCGTCTGACAAGAGTTTTCATCCAGCAACGCTTGCAGTTCCTGATCGTCCACCTTTACAGGAGGCCCCGTGCGTTCACGGTCACTAACGTCGAAATCACCTTCTTTGAATCGCTTATACCAATACTCACATGTACTTTTAGATACAATGTTGTCTCCAAGAACAGAACATATCGATTCACATTCTTTCCTAACACTTTTTCCTTGATGGAATTCATAGCGAATGCAGTGTCTAATAAATAGCTTATCGGTCTGCATGTTTAATTTACAGAATTTATAGGTTATGTTTATGACTCCTTTACGTTTCGATACTACGTCAATCGATACTACGTCAATGGCGATATCAAGCGCCATTTATGATAAGTGAGCGGGACCTTTGAATTAATTTAGAATAGCTGTTATGATACAAAATCGAAGTGTCCTAAAACTTATTTGTACACCTAATATATTGTTACAACCTGCTTCTTAATTCGGGAGCAGGGGGTGGCAAACAAAAAAGCGACGAGCGGAAATGATGACAAATGGAACTCTCAATCAATCGTTATGATTTTCGTCTTTGTGCAGCAAAAATAAATATATTTAATATTTCATTATACATCATAAGCATGCATTTACATTTTCATTTTATAAACTGTCAATTCGGCCGGATTTTCATTTTATTTCACGTATGTTCTACTTTTTTTTCGGGCCCCGATAGAATAATCCCCGTCTTGGATAAGGTGCCATAGGGTGGCCCAAATTTAAGCTCTATTTTTCGTTCCTTTTCTCACGCTCCAATTATCTTCTTTAAAGAAAAAATAAATTGTCGCAAAACCTGCGGGCGGTAAAAAATTATTTAGAGGTCGCTCAGGCCTCTCGAAAAATTTAAATTTTCATTCCAAAAGCGATTTTTTTTCTTTCACTTCTCACCCATGAATTTTACGCTTTATAATTTTTGAATTAACCCCGCGACAGCTCTGGCCGATCAATGAATATTTAGTGGTCGCTCAAGACCTTGGAAAATTTCAATTTTCGCCAATTTTTTTTATTCATCCCACTCATAAATTTGGGGCTTTGTAAAATGTTCGGAACAATTAATCGTTTTTCTTTAGAAACAGATTGTTCAAAGTTACCTCACACTACTAACCCAAGAATTATAATCTTTGTTCTCACAAAATAATTCTTTGAAGCTCTTGTCCCCCGTTTTATCGGGTTACAAGTGTGAGGTAAGTAAAAAAACGGTTTCTGAAGAAAAAAAGCATACATTGTTTGGAAAATTTTACAAAGTGTTAAATTTATGAGTGGGCAGAGAAAAATAATTCTCGACAATTGGAAATTTTTAAGCTCGTGAGTGACCACTTAATATTCATTGGCCGGCTCGAGATTTCGCGAGCTTAATTAAAAAATTATAAAGCGTAAAATGCATGGTTGAGAATTGAACGAAAAAAATATCGATTGAAACTTAAATGTTTGGGAGGTTTGAGCCACCTCTAAATATTTTTTGACCGCTCGCAGACTTCGCGACAATTTTTTTTATTCTTAAAAGAAGATATTTGGATGGTGAGAAGAAGGAAAAAATAGAGGTCAAATTTGGGCCACTCTAGTGCCATAACTTCCGTGTTTTTCATGCCAGAGAAATCTTTATTTTCTTGTTTGATTCGTTTCGAAAGAAGCTTTTTGCCGAGGAAGCAAAGTTACCGCGCGATTCGACATCGCTCCGTTGAATGTCGAACATGACACCGTGCATCATTTGTAGGAAACAACTATTATGAGATTTATTTTCGCGACTTATTTACGGTGTGCATTGAAATTATACATCTTTCATACATCAAATCCGTCTATCTTCATAATTAAATTTTATTTCCTGAATTCTAACGTATACTCTTGTGGGATTTTATGTATTGCCCTTTCCAATTGAACCCTTTATGGTAGGGAGTGGTAGCCCCCCCCCCCCCCCACCCGCACTTTACTAATCTAACTTAACTCCCATTGGTTAAGGTTCCGACCTCCCCCCCCCCCCCCAGATCAACCTGAAATTGTATATAAACCTTCCTGTTAAATTAGAAGGCAACCCCTAAAGGGATTTTTGCGACTCGCAATAGTTTTCGAGATATTGAATTCTTTTTTTTTCAAGGGTAAGGTTCCGAGTCCCTCTTCGATCGAGCTGGAATTTTGCACAAACCTTCCTTTCAATATTTTAAGGCAACCCCGACATGGATTTTTGGTGACTCGCAATAGTTTTCAATATCTGTTACGTCTCCGTTCATACCTATATATATTTTCGCGCACTTCGTTTTGTCCAATTAAAAATAACCAAGTAAATAAAAGAAATAAAAACACAGGCGTGACGTAGCTCCAGTTGTACACAGATGTCGCGCACACGGACCGGTACGTGTGTGTGTCGGATGGGTATGGCTGTAGCCTGTGAGCTATTTCTCGACGAAACGCGACTAGCTCCGAGGCTGGGAAGCGAACTCGTGACCGGCTATATTGGTATAGGTTTTCCGCAGTTTCCCTATACCCATGACAGAAATGTCATGATGAATATAATACAGAGGGGGAAGTCGGCTGCGGCCGCAATGGGGAGGGGGGATGATGGAGAGAAAGAACAAGTGTGTAGAGCGGTGGACATATAAGTGGAGCCTTGTAAAAAGCCGAAAAGGCTGTGCAAGTAAAACTTGAAATAAAAAAAAAAATAACCAAGTAAACCCAAACAAACAAACAAACCCAAACCCAAAAACTATTGCGCATCGCCAAAAATCCCTTTAGGGGTTGTCTTAAAATACTAAAAGGAAGAAATTTCAGCTCCATCGGGGGAGGGGTCGAAACCTTACCCCTTCCATATGGCCGCCTTAACCCTAGAAGTTCACTCACATTTTTCGCTACTTATTTATACACACTGGGTCTGTGAGAGCCGCCCAACTTTCGAATGATTTAGTTCCCTTAAAATTACGTCTATTCAGATGATTTTTTTAAATGAAAGAGCAGTCTGTTAGGAAAGCACCTACGAAGAGAAAATCCGAGTTCTTTTCTCCTCTTGATATTTGATTAAAACATTCTTGTTTCAAAGTAACGGCAATAAGTTGATGAGACAAATCGTTAACTATCAACCAAAATTAGCGATACAAAGAAATTTTGGAAAAAAAACTTTTAAAACATGAGTCACTCCGAAATAACAAAATACAACTTTTTACTCCTTGGACTAAATATTCCAAACCTCGTAGTTTTCAAGTTACGCCACACGATACCTGCTATTCGGAAACCTGCCGTTTTTTTTCAAGAAAAAGCTAAATCACTGCAAAAAAATCGCAAATTTTTCTTTTTAACGAAACTAATGCCAACGGTTTCCTTTTCAAAGATCTTATCACTAAACAGTGAGATTACTATTTTTTCTAAGTCCAGCACGCGATTCTGCAAGGCGCAAAAAGCGCAAAAAACCGGAATTTTCAATATAACGTATCGGGTGCAAAAATCGCATAGAATTGCAAAAATAAAAAAGCAAAATGAAGCTGGTTTTATCTTCTCCAAAACGCCGTTTGGTTAATTGGTTTGCGATTTTTTTCCGCCGAAATATTCGATTTTTTGTTCTGATAGAAAAATTACAAGGTGCTTTTTATTTGTGGCCAAGAGTGTATGTACAGGATGTTCTAAACAAAGTGGTCGAATATCCGAAGATGGCATCCCACGAACGGCTTTTTTCCACTGGAACTCATAGATTTCCAAAGAAGACTACGATGGTCACAGCCAATTTAGCTACTGAAAGCGCAAGGTCACACGAATGTCGCCATTAATTTCTTGAAGGATAAAATATATTCTTACGGCGCCTAACTGTAGTCAGATTAGAGATAAGTTCAGTAAAAACAACATGCGCCGGGCTCGAAAATTTCCAGAGTTATGACACTTCAAAGCTGCCGTTACCGCTGGCCATACGCGCCTGTCATTAGCATTGCCCCAGTGAAAGTTGAAGTGTCAGATTGATATCTGGGTAGTCAGGCCTCATGCATGTGATAAAATCACTGGTTCATATTTTCTCCAGCAACGAAAAGGGTCCTACCGGAAATGCTCTTGTGGTAGCATTGAACGCGCAGTTCGTTCGGTCGCGCATCAGGCCTGTGTGTGTGCACATATTGATCTCTAGGTTGACTCTATACCAACAGGCGTAAGGATCTTCAATATTGCGGACCTTGAAGTTTGGGGGAGCGAACGGATGCCACGTCTTCGCTTTACGATATCGCTTCGACAAAGTTATCGCTTATGATACCGGATAAATAAAGAAGTCTCGAAATGGCCAAACGTATACGTGAACTGAAATAAAAAGGAACGTGGATGAAGAGATGAGAGAGGGAGAATAAAAATGAAATAGGGCGGAAGGTAGATGAACCGTAATAAATCGTGATCCTTTCGAGTGCGATTTTTTTTTTTTCATTATGTTCAAACGTGCACAAGTCGAGATCGAAAATAGCGTTTTACCCCATTACTTTATCTCTGGGGACACACGCGATGTCCGTGTTCAATACCCCGTGAAAGTTGTTAAAAAAATTGCAAGCCGAGGGGGGGAAAATATACATATATATATATATACGTACACTCGTATGGATGCATACACTGCGAGACCGCCGGCACTGGAAAAATATATATGATTGACTGTACCCCTTGATTGATTCGTTAATTCTTCTGTCGATATGACGTCTGCAAAGCTCGGAACTTCGATAGTACCGCGTCTTTACGTTTTCACTGCTCGTTATATTTTCCCGACTCGCAATTTTGAACGATCAAAGGGGATTTTCCCTATTTGTCACAATTCAATCCGGGAAAAATAGAATTCTATGTCGATCCTATTATTCGGCTCGCTTTTATCGGAGTTTCGCGACTCCCTGTATGCCAGAATTGAAGGTGATATAGATATGTAATACTAAAGAAAATTTATTCTTCTTTTTACTTCAGAGTAGCAGGCAAAACATCTTTGTCCATTATTAGAATCTAATTAGATTCTACTTCGATCTAATTAGATCTAATTAGAATCTGATAAGAATACTAATTATTTTTAATTCGTTTCTAGATTTTAACCGATATTCTAATTCTAGGATTCTAATTGCGGTTTTGATGCTAAAACTTCAGTTTCGAAATTGTGAAATTATCCACTATCATTGTCCATTAATCGTCCATTGATTTAAAACATTTTCCATTATTGGAATCTAAATTAGAATCAAGATACTATTTTTTCACTTTGTATCTAGATAGAAATATTTTTTGAAAATTAGAATCTAGATTCTAATCGTGATGCCAATAACAATTGACAATGTTTTAAATGAATGGACAAATAGTGGACAGTTTTGATTACCATCTGGATACTAATGCAAACAAATAGTGTTTAGATACTAATTGAGGTTCTAATAATGCACAATGTTTTAAATTAATGGACATTAATAGTGAACAATTTCAAAAAATAGTATCTAGATTGTAATCTCATTCTAAAAACATCGCTTTAAAAAAATTACTATTTTATATTATTTCCCGTAAGCATGATGTTTTTATGTTAGAAAATTTTATGAGATGATCATTTTTGTCAAGAGACCGGAGTATGTAGCTACTATTATGATATGTGTTATACTGTTTTCGGAGGCCCTTCACATTGCAAATTTGATTAAAAATTGAATGAATACATAATTCACAGAACTTTAACGAATGCTATCCACCCGTGAACGGTAGCAATAGCGTACATGATGTTAACAGAAATGTATAGCTATTCCTCTCCTATTTTTGGGTGCCTGTTTATATCCATTATTTCTGTTATAGTACTCACTATCATTATTACTGCTGTTGATATATTTTAACGTTCTTGTGGGTAAGATTTATATAAGTACTATATTCTTTTTATTAGCATGATTATTTTTATCATTATTGTTGTTTTTATAAGTATTATTCGAGTCTCCACAACTAGCTGGTCAAAATACGATCCCTAGAATCTTATGTCAAGTCCAACATGCAAAATGAGTTGGAAATGTAGGAATTAGAGTTGGTAGGCTGAATTTTAAAGTCCGTTGTTATTGTCATCCATTTCGATGATAACACCTTTGATGTTAAACCTATTCATCGCTGCTTACCATAATCGCTTATATATCTGCGAACACGACCATGGAAGTCGTTTTGAAACAACGTATCCCCCACAGATACCTCGTTTCGATATTATTTCGATATTTTGGCTACTATTGCAGTATCGTTGGGAAAAAGTAGCCAACCTCTCGTTGTCATCAAATTTACATCGCAAGATTGATACGGTTTTTGTGATCTTATTTTATTTTGTTCTTGGCATTTGTATTTGCGATTGCGACTGTTCATAAAGGTGTACGATTTTGCCAGTAAATCAGCCACTGAAACCCAAGACCAATTCTGTTTACCATGATCATCATGTCCATCACGCCAACGCTTTGTTGATGAACGTACATTTTGTATGTATTCTTCTCCCCCAGAACTGAACCCGGTCGGTTCTTGTGTTCCAGATCTAAGCTGGTGGTCTCCAGGAGGCAATATCTGAAACCTGATATTGGCTGCCATAATGTCCGCGTGGAGATACTCTGCCTGCTAGAGGTGTCTAAAAGCGAAGGTTACATACCGTATAGAGCTCGACCTCATATGGCATCGCTAACACTTGGCCCAGTTTATAGGTCGGAGGCAAAATATATTTGCACTATGTGTATCATCATAGTCCTGCTTCAGACCATGAAGTGCCTCCTTAGAATTCTATATTATTATTATCATCACTAACTCTACAAAATCACACTATGGTCTGCTGGTCGGACGGTAGATTTCGTAGCTCAATAATTCTTCCGTTGGTATATTAAACATATACGAGAGACCTGATCACACCCAAAAGTAGCCGCGATTTGGAAATCTCGAATATATGTCCAAGATGTAAACTAAAATCAATCATAAGTGGTAGAACAAGTAAACCACGCCAAAAAATTACTGGGTGAAAGCTTTTTAAAATTATCTTTCCACTTGTGTTTAAATATTTACCTTCGTTGCGGTAAATATGATTGTAGAAGGGAAGAGAAATGTGTCTAACAACTCCAAGATGTCTTAGCATCAGCAGATTGTTCCTCATCATCCAAATTCTATAAAGCATAATAACACGGTAACCTCGGAGGATGATCGCGTTATTGGTATTCAGGATGCACGTCTCCTTCATCTATTTATCAGTACATCCCACGGGGCAAGTATATCCAAAGTTGGATGGATCTGAGGTCGTGGGTCGTCATTTCACCGTGCAATATTGTGGAGTACAGCCGTTGCAATGATAACCGGCACATGTTCTTCACTCTTTAGAATACCAATCCAAGTACCAGAGCTGGATGTCTTGTTTTTCTAATTCCGAATGTTTACTCAATCATGTTACGTATTTTTATGTCTAATTCCGTATAAAGATGGACTACTCTACTTCAGGAATACATCTCTGGTGTCATGAAATAGGTGGGCAATGGATATCCACTATCTTATAGAAGGATGTCATCAAATGTTTCATCTACGAATAAAGCACCTATTCTTGAGTTATTGAAATTGTAATATCATCCATGGATCCTGGCCAATGTGCTACTAAGTCAATAAATAGTATGTTATTATTAAATATCACCCGAATATATTTAGCATTATGACCACCTGTAAATCAGCAACTTAGGATGGTAAATACCATCCTAAGTTGCTGATTTTTTTCTTTTTGCATTGCGAAGTTAAGTCATATTAGACTTGATTAGAATGACTGGCCAAGTGATTAATACCCCCGTAAGTACCTTCTATACAACTCTCAGAAATCACGCAACAGAAAGAAATTCCAATTATGCCTTCCGCATCTCGACAGGATGTATCTCGACTCGGAGAGTATATTATAACCAGCCACAAACTAGCCCCAGTATAAGTTACACGACGGACAATCCTATCAGCACTTGTTCTACAGACTCGACCGAAGTCACCTATGGGAATTGACGTGGTTCCCGTGCACGGTCTTACATACAGGTCTGGCAACTTCGGTGCTGTAGAGAGAGGATCTCGTTAGTGTGACCAATTTGGGAGAGTTCGAGGCTCAACTACTAGGTTTGCCGCAATCTAACAGTCACCGTGCGAGCGACGAAGGCAGAAATCGGCAACAATCGTTCTTTGTCTAACTAACCGCCTGTCCCATATGCTGGTATCTAATCTTGCACAACCTCATCGCTCATGATGCTAATATGTTTTCTAAAGTATCAAAACAGACGAAAGTAGGCTAATTAAAGGCTTAACCGAAACCGCTTCCGATATCCCGATCCGATTTCGTTCCATTCGTGATGGGCTTGATTCTTCTGATATTTTACATTCTTCATCTAAATCTAAATTACATGCATTTTGTGTCGGCAAAAAATGGTTTTAAGAGATGAAATCGGCCCTCAAAGAGGCATGCCTTCAGTGTAATTGTTTAGTTTCGCAAATTACTAGTAAAAAAATGTAATTAAAATCAATTGGAAAATAATGAAGGCAAAAAATGAAAAATGGACTTTTTCAATTTCAATGGCACCAATGGCTCAATGGCACCATATTTAGGCTTCTTTTCGTTTTACCGGAATCGTGATCGAAAATCAACATCATCCATATCTCCAGAATGATTTAGACATCTTCACACTATCCTTGCTCTTCGATTTATAACACGAGCAGATTCTTCGTTTTATGGAACTTGCTATCAACTGGAATAATTTATTGTTAATCTTCGTCTGCAGTAATATATTGCTCCTTAACATGCATAATCTACAACGAGCAATCCGCGGCGTAATACCCAACCGTCTGGTATATCATCATTGTTATATGTGTCATGTAACACACGGTGCCATATGTTTTCAACGCGTCGGTTGGGGCGTTTAACGACCGAGAGTGGAGGGTTCAAGTTTCCCTTCAATGGCGCAAGTTTCGTACAGTTTTATACGTTGTGAAAAAGAAGATGAAAGTTAATCATCGGTTAGTGAATAAAAATCAGGTTGAGTCAAGTTATGGAACCGCGCCTAAGTATACACTATTAATGACTAGATTTGACAGGTTTTTTAAAACATCTAGGCCCTTCGAACCCTTCATAGATAGAAGCTGGTGTATCTAGAAAATATGGTGAAACCGTTTTTCCTAAATTTCAAGATATAGAGCCATTAAAAAATAGATACATAAGTAGAATACGACTAAAACACAATTTAAGAAATATATCGCGTAAACTTTTTTACTCTGGAAATATGGCGAAAAATATTGATAAATTTTATTGTACCAAATAAATCATTTGCTTCTTGTTAAATGATTTGGTCGCTAAACTGACCACATGAGAAAATGTTGCTTTGTTGCTTTGATAAACGTTCAGACTTACTCAAAGGAGAACCTTACGAAAAAAAACGAGCTTGTCTATGTAGTTAGATTGATGGTGACAAATCAACGAGGAAGCTATGTGCAAGTTTAAAACTTGTTTGGTTTAACAATAACAATCGAAATGAACGATAGGAGTGGGATAAATCATTTACAGCTCTAATAATGATACTGGACTATCTGAGTAAGTAGAAAATAATCGAAAAATATTTGCTCGTCATTTTAAGAGGGTTCGTTTTTTTTAAATCCTCTTTTTCTTTGAAAGCACGTATTTTAATATTTTTAACTATTTTTTATTTGCTCCTATCGTTGAGTTTAAGTGAAGCTACATATCAAACTTCATTGAAATGGATTACGACGTGTACAAAAGGATTTTTTCATGAAGAGAATCCCATTGATACAACGGGATTTTTTAAATGACAACTGAAACGACGCATTTTCACTAAATAAAATTGTTTTAGGAACGTCTTATTTCCAAACGACAGATGACGGATGCAATGGTAGTATTACCGAGCCGCTAAATGCAAATTCACAGAAAAAAAAGCGAGTTGTGCCAATAGTGGTACAAAGCGATTATTCGGGTCGAGCGATTATTTTGACCACTTTAGTGACAACGTCGATTCGCGCTTCTGCTAACGATAGCACTTTGCAAGTTCGGCAAATATGGGCTCCGATAACAGATACTCGATGAAATCGATTGTATCAAGAGAACTCCCATACTGGGTGGAGTGCCGGAGCTGCTGTTAGGATAGAATAAAAGTGGAGAACTTTTGAAAGCCAATCCAAACATGGGCTTTCAAATTCAAAAGATGAAAGGCCATATCGAGCTTGTCTCACAAGGAACACCACTCAAGTGTATGCCTTCGGTTCTGTTGAAACTCATATTCGTTATAAAGCATTGAAAACTATTAGACACGTATTTTTTTTTATCGGTGGAAAAACGGTTTCAAAGGAGTGCAGCCACCCCTCAAAGAAAAGCGCATCGCCCCTTAATTTAATTTTTTAAATACTTCTATAGTGAACTTTTCATCACTTTACATTGGAAAAATTTTGGTTTTCGTCCGTTTTGAAGATCGCTGGACTGCTTTTGGGTGAAACTGCAAAATCACCCCTCGATACTCCTTTCTTCGAGGGCTGGTTTGACCCCTTAAAACGTTTTTCCGCCAATAAATAAAATCGTATTTAATAGTTTTCCATGCTTTATCACACGTATAAGCTTCAACAAAATCGACGGCCGACACTTAAGTGATGTTCCTTGCAAAATTAATAAAAAAAACACGTTAAATTTTTTCTTTCGCGACCGAAGAAACAATTATTTAGAAATCATCTTTTGTCGCTAAACGACCAATAACTTATACATTTGCTATAAGCAACAAACAAAATCATTTAGCAAAACTTTTTGATCGAATCCCTCGCTTGCCTTTTTCAATTCGCAATGTGTGTCCAGTTCTGTTGGCTATCGAGTTACACAGGCCAATGAAGCATCAAGTGTAATCTTCACGTTGGATTTTGTATACGCGATTAAAATAATATAAAGTTTATCGTCAATAGACACAAAAATGTTATTACTCAAGTGAACTTTTCCGTGGTGATATGAATACAAAACTGTCAAGTGAAAGCTATTTTTCTACTGACAAATATATTCGATCACATGATCACTCAAATACCAATGAGAAATAAATATTTAAAAAATCGTCAACGCCTAGGAATTCTCGTTTTTATTTTATCACAGATCTGACGCAAAATCTATAAAAAGTTTCAGTTTCCTTCCTCGAATGTTTCATCCTATTCGAGGCTCCGGAGTATTTGCAGATGCAACGAGGGAGGACGCGATGGCGGGAAAGAGGAGTGATGCCATTGGGGGGGGGGGGGGATTCGCCGACGCGTATGCAGATTCTAGACAGCACTTTTTTCATGTGTCGCGAATAAGCGATCGAAGCTCTCCCTCGCGAGCCCCAAGCGATTCGAGCCGTCTCTCTAACTGACAATTTATAACTCGATCATCTCTCTTTCCCTTTAGGTTCCTCTCTCTCCCTCCTGCTTCCCATCACCCGTTCCGTCCCACTCATCGCCAACCGAAATAAATCGATTGATTATTGCGAATGTGCACTCCGTTATAGTCATATAATGCTCGTGTCAGCCTACGCTACATGCTCAGCTCGAAAACAAAAAAATCTGTCGCACCAAATAGAATTTTACCGGAACGACGGACAAATTGTGCCGATAAAAGTTCACCATGACACCTATTCACTTTACTGTTAAATAAAATTCTGATAAAATTGTATTTCACTCCAAAAGCTTAAACGATCCACACAATTGTGCAATTATCTCGACCAGAAGGAATCGCTTTTGCTCTAAAAAATACCAGGACACCAATGTGTTCAGCGTTTTTTTTTTTCAACAGTCGGCCTAAATTATTTCACGGAGATAGACCGTGAGAGGCAAAGGATTTGCATTTCCATGCGAAAGAGCAAGGGTTTATAATTAAAGTGGGAAGGAAATCCCATGGCACTCATTTATCTCCGCGAGATACAATTCCCCAGTGAATGAAATACAAAAAAAACGGTAGACCTAAAACGTACTACGGTTTTCCTGCAAATAATGGGCCGTGTTTTGTGCAAATTGATTAATCGTTGGAAGATTGTGCGAGAGATTGACGGTAATGAAAAATGAGAAAGTTTTCCTCTCCTCTCTTTCGCAGGAGAGGAAAAAACTCTCTGTCCAAATAAGTATGTTCTTTCGCGCTCTTATCTTCACCCCTTTAAAGGACACTTCGTGAAAGATGAACGTCTCAGCTGAAACACTCAATTCGCATCGCGAAGCATTTATTCGAGGGGAAAAAACAATTAGGCACGACTTTTTGTACAATACATTTTTTTAAGGCTCCACGGGAGATATAATACTAGAAAAAGGAGTCGCCATTTGAAATTCTTAAAGCCTTAGGCCACAGTAACGGGTATGAAATCATGTGCGAATTGAACAATTTTTTTTCGTATGAAAAAATTATTTACTCATAAAATTAATTACACATCTATTTAGTATGAATATCAAGCTGATAGAAATATATATATATATATATATATATGTGTGTATATATGTGTGTGTGTGTATATATATATATATATATATATATATATATATATATATATATATATATATATATATATTTCCGATGTACAACATGGTCGACTACTAATATTTTCTTTGTTATCTTTTTATGTTAACGTTTTTATATTATCATATTTTCGTGTCAGACAGTATCGTATAGTATCGTAATGTTATCGTATTTTATATTGTTATCGTTTTATTGTCATCCGCGGCGTGACATTTAGCATCCACAATTTTTTACCTAGAATAAAAAACAAAAATTCTCGTCAATCTACATTAGAATACCTAGACAAGTACGTATGGAATTCAAAAAATATTATTTTATTCAAAAGTTGTAGGTATTTGAACTTAAGAAATGAATTTTCGGTGAAAAATTTCGTTATAACTGCTCATAAACTGCTCATAAAATGAAAAGTTTTCGATTAATCAGAAATTCCGTACGTACTCCTCTGCGAAAAGCAATTAGGAACATAACTTTCAAATCTCAAGTAAATCGAGTGAAAATTGTTGACGTTATTTGTCACGCCAACTGGAAAAAAAACTGTTTCGAGAAGTTTGGAGTCGTCGGCCATTTTGTACATCGAAAAAAATATATATCTATTTTCTAACAACTTGATGTTCATACTAAATAGATGTGTAATTCATTTTATCAGCGAATCACTTTTTCATACGAAAAAAAATGTTAAATTCACACATGATTTTATACCTGTTACTGTAGCCTGAGGCCTTAAGGAGGCTGCTCAGGGTCTTTGAGGGGCAGGCGGCAAGAGGGTAACGCATATGCTTAAACACGGGCGCCTATAACGGCTTCCGACCCCGATTATCGTTTTACGCGAATCAGCTGAAATTTCCTTTTTTATTTCACGAATATCTCAATAACGAGACAGACAAAAACGCTGTACGCTTCGATGAAATTATTCATAAAAATCTCAAGAATTTTTTCGCCCGTTTTCCATTCAATTCTTACTATTTTCATTATGTTGCGACAGTCATATTAGAGTCCTTATGAAGTATTATGACATAGCAAATATGTCATAATATGACATAATATATATATGACATATTATATACATAATATATATATAATGTCATACATAATATATATATGACATATATATGACATATTTGCTTATTATGTCATATTATGTCATGACAGTCCTTATTATGACATAGCAAACTATGTCGTTCGTGAATAAGAGCCGAATTTCAATGATTAATTGATCAACAATCAGGCAGACGAAGTACTTGAAATTTTACATGAAGTAACACCTGTTCTTAAATATCCTCAATAAATTTCAGCAAATTCTTACTATATCGCGATAGTTGAGCATCCTTCTTACATATACATCCTAGATATAAGGTTAAATCAGACAGAAGTTGCGTGACATGTTGTCTAAACCTCAGATTTCCTGTTATAAGTGTGCTTTTTTGTAATTTTTTTTCACTTGTATTTGCTTACATTTACCTGTCTTCTGACAAAACTGTGTTGGAGCTGCTTACAGCGGTACCTCGTTATAAGTTTGTAAGGATCAATGCGAGAGCTGAATTCGAAAATAAGCCGAATTGCAGCAAGTTACAATTCATTTCACTACAATTATGTAGTGATTCCAATAGTTCCCAAAAAGTCACTTTCACACATAGATTACCCAACGAAAAATCAAGAATATTATGTGAATGCTTTCATTGTGCTTTTCTTCGTCATATCCGAGAGTAACGTAACTTCCCAGGAGAACGAATAAAAAAGTACTGCAAATTAAAAGCGTTACAATTCCTCAACGGATCAGTGGAGCGATTCAAAATATTGCAGGCAAACTTAGAGTAAACGAAGAGATAATGTAACCAATTTTCTTCCTCATGGCAGCATTTCCGTAATACTTCCATACATTCTTAATTCAGGGAATTATTATTCAAATTACCAAAAGGCTGCATACTAATGATTACAAAACAAGGCTAATAAAACGTCTGGATGCTGAACTAAACGAAATTAAACTTTTTAAATATTTAGCTACCTTGGTGAAATATCTTTTTTCATACAAATGTACTACAAGTTTTCCCGCTGATTGAAAACCTCCCCACGAAATGTATGGCCAACATTTCGCTGCGAATTTTCCAACGAGTCTTGTGCTTCGCATATATGATTGTCTCCCAAATTCACTTAACTTATCTTAACGTCAATGTGCATTTCGAAATTGACGTCGTCGTGAAGATACGAAAAGCTGTACTCGACATTGCTTAAGACAATATACGGGGAAAAGCAAACCTTTAGCTTCGGAGGAAGCACGCAAGATGCTGAAGTAACCCTAATGTAGAAAAAGGAGGTAATTGTACTCATGGAAGCAAAAATGCTCTCTCTCTCTCTCTCTCCCCCCTCATTTTCTGTATCACGCCAACCTACTATTTTTGAAGATTAAAAATGAAGCTCTTTGATCCTCAGTAACACGTCATGAATGAGACAAGAATTAGAAGAATGAAGGTTGATTTCATCAGGTTTGGATGCATTAAAAACTTTCCACGACCCGTTTACGCACTTATATATTCATTAATTGCAAATATGTGTATATCACACATACCTACATAAAATTGAAAACTGTAAAACATGGCAACAAAGGGAACCGGACATTAATGAGAGTTGATAGTGGAACGATAACTCTACGCTCATATCTGTATGTATATATACGCATTCTCCTGTATTGTAGACACATCCGAACAACGGACGTTATTGCTACTTCGCCACTCACTTGCCAAGAACTCCTAGTGCGTGATTTATGGCACCAACGGTCTCTTCCACAGCTGCTGCTTTTGCAACGCTGAACGAGAATTCACATAGGTTCATGTTGCGCAAAATCGTCGTTTCTGCGGTTTCCTGGGTCGTGATGCCACCGATCCGTACTTCGTCAAGGGTTTACACAGCCGAACAATTGCAATAAGTAGAGTGAGAGGCTACAACACCAAATAAGCGGATTGCACGCTGAAATAACCTCACTATAATTTGTCGTCCCTGATGTACCGACATTGTGGTAGTTAATGAAAAAATCATCGAGTAATCCATAGTTATGGATCAGTATAATCGGCATAATTATTTTATAGCAATCATGCTACCAAACGAGTATCTAGGATTTGTAATCGAGAACGAATGATCAAAATCATCGAGCAACAAGATAGCAACCGAGGCTAATTCTTCTAAGCCCAAAACAACGAAACAAGTATACAATTATTTTTCGGAATGAGGGTCTATTTTCGGCAATTTGGCCCGAACTTTAGTCTTCTAGCGAGACTCTCATCCAGCATCTGAGAAATGACGTGAAGTCTGAAATCGGGAAAAATCAAGAGGCCGCGTCTGAAAATATGAAAAGCGTTTTGACGGAAGAGCCCGTACTTAAATTAATTGGCGTAGGTGTCAAAACAAAGCTACATGCAGACGCCAGTATCTTTGGCTCGGGTGGGATGCTGATGTAGAAGGATTCGGATGATGGAATGATACACACAGTCCATCGTACGAGCTGGAAGTCCTCCCTAGCCGAAGAAAAATACACTCGCTGTGAATTGGAAATCCTGGCAATTGTAGAAATGCTGAAAAAACCAAGTTTCTCTACTAAGCATATAGATAAAAATGGTAACAAACTGCTATATAACTTTAACCGAGCTTTAGAAAAGAAAGATTCGTGCATACGGATAGCTCATTAGGCACTGATGATTGAAGAAGTTCAATGTACTATTGAACCTTTTCCAAAAACGAATGGAAGCAGTTGGAAAGCAGACATGTTGGGAAAATATCAAAAAGGAGAAACCTTTGCAAACGACAAACCGTTGATATCTATGTTTAGAAATTATAAGTTTCTATGAGTTTCTAGGAAACATACAAAATGTAGTGGTACTTTCTTAAAATATAAAACAATTTTTCGTGCCATCGTTAAATTATTAAAGTTTTTGATTTCCTTCAGATTATAGTCAGCTTCAGTTCACACTTTACCTTTCCAGCGAAAGAATGTTTTGCTCTGATCGATATTCATTGTTGGCAGCTCCTCGGGCCACTTTTGAGGTTATGAACGAGGCGCGTGTGTCTCTGACTTCACAACACTTCCGCCAAGCTAAGCATTATCATACACCACGATTTGCGATGTTGCCAATTCGTCCCGCGTTGATTAATCGAGAAAATATTGTAGGAAGTAATTACACAAAATAATGAAAACATTTCATGTAATCATATAATGGTCGAAAATACGTAATTTTCTAAGTAGGTGTAAAAACCGTATCGAAATCATGCATTTAATATGACGATTGTTTGATACCTAACAGTTGGTAACAGTCAATCTGCCCGATGCATAATCATAGGGCGTTTCTCCGTACTTCACCCCCGACGGCTAGACCCCATAACAACCTTAAGGACGTATAATCATTAAGAACAATCCAATCTTCGGACTTGAATTTTTTATCATATTGACGAATACGTGATGCATTCTTTGGCAAAATTTGAGCTATATCAACCCTTCAGTTTTATGTAATAAAATTGCAAAGTCGAGCACTTTGAGGTAATGTGACACGTCGTCTTATGAAGACGGTCGACCGGAAGTGCGGTGATCGCGGTTTTGCTGCACACGTATCCAACTAAGGTCGTGAAAAACCGAAATTTGATAAATTAGACATCATAGATTTTTTTAAATAAAAAATTTCAACTTCACCGTGTAGTTCAAGCACTGCATTATAAAAAGATTTCAATTTCCGGTTGAACATTATCAGAACGTAGAAGAAATATTCAATTATATTATTTTTGGAGCTTTACAATTGATCGCGTATCAATAACATGTTCAATTACAATTTTACCAATATAGTATTAATTCCGCTAAAGTAATTCAGGGTTTTTAAAATAAGATTCCGACAGATTTGGTGCAACGTTTTTTAGTCTAAATATTTTATGGTAAATATGACGGAGACTACTCCGCAGTCATTCGAAATATAATTTTTTCAGTTTTTACTAACAATTATGCATAAAACATTTACCGTCTGTGGGAACGACTGTGGGTAACATAAATGTAGTCTCTTTCTTGACCCTAAAAAACTAGTGGTACCTCCTTAAGGTACAACGAGCGCGCGCTCTTGATTTCTATAGACTTGTTCAAATTTTAACCTGACATTATTCATATCATTATGCATGCTTGATTGAATTTTCAGAACAGTCGACTATTTAGATTGGGAGATCATGAGTTTTGAAATTACAACTTTTAACACTGCAGGGTCTGCATTGAAATCTTTACAGAACAATTTTCCGTAAAAAATATTTGTCCCCTATAATAAGAAGACATATGGCAACACCCACGTATCCAATGACGTAAGTTCGCGCGGCATATTTAAAATAATACTGCGACACAAATTTTTGTTTGGAAGTAATTTTTAATCAAACAAAGTTTTTAATTAGTTATGAATTAAACAATACTTTTATATGTTAATGAAGATAACATAAACAATATAAAATATTGATATTTATAAGGCGAATAATTTTTTATGATAAAAGTTCTTAACTTCAGGAACAAGATCATTATTATTTTTTTCTTGCAACATTGAACAATACTGTTCTGCGATGTTGTCTTCTTATTATAGTGGACAAATATGTTTTACGGAGAATTATTCTGTCTTTACTGAACCTTTTTAACAAAACTGAATAGTAAAGGCAATACAAGGTTTTTTCACTCTTTCCCTAACAGATTGCGATGCAAACATAATTTTTTTTCAAAATTTATAAACACAATAGAATGGTACGACGAATTATTTGACCTGACTTTCGATTAATGCAGACCCTGCAGTGTTAAATGTTGCAATTTTAAATCCGATTACCTCTCAATCTAAATAGTCGACTGTTCTGAAATTTCACTCAAACATGCTATTGTATATATATATATTGTTCATATCAAATGATATGAACAATATCTGGTTAAAATTTGAACAAAATTTATTTAAGCATACCTTAAGTCGTGATTGCGGGGAGTTGTGGCTTGAGGCCTTAGGCGACAGCAACGGATATAAAGTCATGTGCGAATTTAACATATTTTGCGTATAAAAAAGTAATTCACTCATAAAATTAATTGCACATCTATTTAGTATGAATACCAAGCTGTTAGAATACATATATATATATATATATATATATATATATATATATATATATATATATATATATATATATATATACAAGATGGCCGACTACTCGAAACATCTCGAAACAGCTTTTTTCCAATTGGCGTGACAAATAACATCGACGATTTTCACTCGATTAACTTCAAATTTAAAAGTTATGTTCCTAATTATATTTTGCAAAGAAGCACGTACGGAATTTCTGATTAATCGAAAACTTTTCATTTTATGAGCAGTTTATGAGCAGTTATAACGAAATTTTTCACTGAAAATTCATTTCTTAAGTTCAAATACCTACAACTTTTGAACAAAACAATATTTTTTAAATTCCGTACATACTTCTCTAGGTATTCTGATGTAGATTGACGAGAATTTGAGTTTTTTGTTGTAGGTAAAAAATTGTGGATGCTAAATGTCACGCCGCGGAACGCCTAAAAAAAGATAACAAAAGAAATTATCAGTAGTCGGCCATTTTGTACATAGAAAAAAATATATATATATTTTCTAACAGCTTGGTATTCATACAAAATAGATGTGTAATTAATTGTATGAGTGAATCACTTTTTCATACGAAAAAAAAATTGTTAAATTCGCACATGATTTTATACCCGTTACCGTGGCCTAAGGCCTTAATGGCTCATTTTGTACAAATGCGGACCAGTCATAATGCCCGTATTGTCTTCTTCGATTTTCCTCGTATTTGTGAAACACTTCCGTCCGTTTGAGTGCATACCGGAAGTTGTCGGTTAAAAATACGTAGGTCGACCGAAACGATCAAAGATAAAAGTGTCAATATGGCGGCCATGGAGAATCTCATTACTTGCTACGCAGCATGTGTAATCATTGGTCTTCCAACTCTGGGGTGGCTTGAAAATCCGGCGACAGCCGATGCGAAGGAAAAGTCAGTGGATTCCGACCAAACGTTGTTCCTTCGTTATCCAAAGACCTCACTTATGGCAGAAGTCACGCGTACGGGCAATTGCTACCTGAAGATGACGTCGCGTTTTCGCAGTAACGATATATCGAGGGCTAGTAAAGAAAGATACATTATCCACGGACGATCCGATGACATTTGATCCAACGACTATCAATCTGTACCGGATGATCTCGGAGGCCTTCCAAGATAAAGCGTACACCGTATTCGTTGTTTCAAATAGGTTCGGGCGCTCGTAAAACCTCGGTCTGCCATCCACGTGCCCGACGAATTGACGTAACACCGTCGTAAGAAAATCGAGAACAAGGGCGCGTGGGATCGTGGCAGCCAAAAGCAATGGCAAGGGAAGAAAAGTGTAGGGGAATGGAAGACTAACGATAAACTCACGCCTTCACAGCCGTGGCATCGAACAACAAATAAAAACGCCGAAACTTGAAGCTTTAAGTAGATACGGAACATAAAAAATGGCGTCGAAACCTTCTTCCTTGTTCTCCTTCTGTTTTACGACGTACACGTGCTTTCCGAACGCGTCAAGAGGGTTACGATCCATAAGAGAGTTACCGTGAAACAGCCTATCCAAAGGTTGGCTTCTGGGTTCATCAAATGATTTTTTTATTCATCTCAGGAACGAAGAATGTGGAAGAAACTTTTGTTGAAAAATTTACCTTGGTTCGTACCTCCAATAAACGGCTTACATGTTGATTTTGATTGTTTTCTGTATAGCTAATGTCTATGATTTTGGTTCGAGCATGTTTCAGAATTATACACTGGAACGATACGCAATAAGTGTCAGGCAAGAGTCGAAAAACGTTAAAAGAAACGTCAAACATCAAACGTCAAACGTCAAACATCAAGCGTCAAACGTCAAACATCAAACGTCAAACGTCAAACGTCAAACGTCAAACGTCAAACATCAAACGTCAAACATCAAACATCAAACGTCAAACATCAAACGTCAAACGTCAAACATCAAAAGAAACAGAAATGCCACGTCGTGGATCTGGAGCCGTTCGTAGCCTGCCTGTGATATCGACGTACTCACGTATTGGAAACCAATCGTGTTAGTTGGCATGTAATGCTAGAAGCCTTTGAAATTTTGGCATTGTTACTTCATCTGTGAACTAAAATCTACCTATATTTCGAATTTCCAATTCCTCAGCTGCACTGGAATTATCGTTTATTTGTTGTCACAGCAATCCGCGACGCTTTTCATGGTGCCCATATAAACGTGTTCACGTAAACATGTTTGACATCTGTCAGAAAAGGAAAAAAAACGCCTCCAGAATAAAATTCCTCAAGGAAATCATTCACTGATTTACCTATTTTCACAAAAATAGTAGCGATGCAACAGCTATGATATTTTTCTTCTGCGTACGACAATACGTTTCAAAAGTGTCGATATACATCGAAGGACTTGGCCAGATAGAAAAGGGAACGAATAGCGTCGGGGGTCCTGAAAATAGTGAGAAGCCAAAGCAAATATTCGATCGAGTCAAGGGTCTCGCTGTAGGAGTACGAAGCTGTCTTTCTTCTTTGTCGAGACTCAGGGGACTTGAAAACGCTGCGGTAGACACATCCAACGAGATACGGTACGATCTACACGTGTCCTGTCGTTTATATCGAGCCGTCGATATGTGCTTTCGTGATTTCCCACACTCGCGTGCCACTTGGCACAGTGAGAAAAGATGCAAGCCTGTAAGTTTTCCTTTTCAATGGCATCGCTTGCTATACCCATGCAAAATGTCACTCGTGCTTTAAATGCGAACAAATTTTGGTTGAAAAACTTCAAGAAGAGGCAAAGGTCAGGCCCAGTTCGTGTTACACGGTTGAAACGTGTTGAATGAACATCGTTCCTTCCTTCGCAACTTCAATGGTAAATGTATCGGTAAATTAGCGGTACCAGTAGACCGTGATGGACGCGACTGTTCTTTACGAGACGTCATTAACGGGGTCGTTTAGCGTGAAGGCGTTTTTTAATGCTTTTTGGGGGAATTTTTTTTTTTGACAAACCATTCAAATAAAATAATTTATAAATTGTATATAATTTTTATTAACATTTTAACAAACTTTGTGAATTTTTTGAAGTCATTATATAGAATATAGTCGGAGATACACCGCCTAACAGGAACACACATATAAAAAGAGGTGCTCCACTGCTGCCATAATTCCGGTCGTTTTGCTTATCTGAAATAAAAAAACCCAAACGCAATTTTAATCGTCAGGCTTGAGGTTCTACATGGAACCAAAATAAAGTTAGAATTTAAAAAAAAAACATTTCTTTACGCTTTAGAAAAAGAATTAAATATTTCGTATTTTTTGGGGTCTATATAGCTGATAAAAAGAAAACTAACGGAGCAATCTTAATTATTTTAGTTCAACTTGTAGTTATATATGTACTAAAGTTGCTGTATAAATTTGAGCAGAATCAATCAAATAGTTTTTGAGATATCATGGCAGCAGTTTGAAAAAATCGTGTTTTGAGAAAAACGCGTTTGAAAGTTGTTGTATACAATTCATAATAAAAAAATGGTCTCAGCATCAATCTGCTATTCCTCGACAGTAGAGTACACCTTCCTCTTCTTCAAATAAGTCATGCAAGGCCGTTTTCTTTTCTATTGATCTGACACACTAGACGACCTCCTCAATGCCACAGTCTGTTTTTATGCTTGAACTACGTTTTATTCCTATTATAAATACCTCGTGTCAATGAGCAACTAATTATTGGTGAGAAATCAACCCTAAGATGACACTCATATTTTTCGCTACTGGTGTTAGTCATACACACTGGATCTGTAAAACCTGTTCATCTTTCGAATTCTGTAGTTTCATTGAAATGACATCTATTCAAGTGACTTTTCTTTAAATGCCAGAGCAGACTGTTAGGGAAACGCCTATGAAGAGAAATTCTATGTTCGGCCCATATCCCGTGCGGAAATGTAACCGGGCGTTCCCTACTTTGTGTCCGGTCCTGACCAGACTTGCCTTGTCTGATTAACCTGGCCGGGTCCTCGCATGGATCAAACCGGGAAGATCCCAAAATCGTTTTTTTACGGCTTACCCTCTATGTTTGGAAATTACAATCTTCTTGCCAGGATACATTGCGAGTAAGTACATCTTCACATAATGTATACCCGGCCAGAACATTGACATGTTCTAAAATGTGGTGCCTGTCTTTAAGAACTAAAGAAAAGCTACTTTGCTTTTCACCTCATCAAAGATATTTATAATTGATTGAGATGAAACTAATACACCTGTTGTAATTCGATTCATCATTAAAAGCAT
Organism: Ophion obscuratus; assembly: GCA_964007375.1. Taxonomy (NCBI): domain Eukaryota; kingdom Metazoa; phylum Arthropoda; class Insecta; order Hymenoptera; family Ichneumonidae; genus Ophion; species Ophion obscuratus. The sequence goes on along the minus strand of OZ023318.1, from coordinate 27,565,526 downwards.
TTACTGCATCAATGATAATCAGTGAGGATAACGATGCTTATCATAAGTACCGGGATTACGATAACTAATGATTTGATCATAAAGAATAGCCAAATTATTTCTTGAGGCAAACAAGTAAAGCAGGCCATTCGTGGTTCTTGAACGCCTTGTCGCCATGTTCGGAAATATCAATGTTCTGGCCGGGAAGACATTACCTGAATGTATTTCGCCAACAATCCGCTAGGTCCCGTGCGGAAATTAAGTTGGGGCTGTGATCAGGCCCCAATAATATTCACCTAACTTTATTCGGGCCCTAATCTGGAAGCCACATGAGGGCCGTTAGCGGCCGGTCACACTTTGTCAACAAGGGCCATTAAAGGCGCAACGACCGGGGCCTTATAAGTTGCCTCAATGGCGCCTCTTCAAAACCATTTTAGCGCCCTGAAAATGCCCCAACGGCGCCTCATCAAAACCATTTCTGCGCCATAAAATATCCGTATCAGTGGATATACGTGTATGTTAAATGCGTCAGGGTATATTTGTATTTGTTTTTATGTAATTGTTCCTGTGCATAGGTGTAGGCGTGAGTACATGTGTATGTATGTGTGCGCGCGTAGAAATGTGATTGCGTATTTTCATGTGAGCCTTTATGACAAACTGCCATGGCAAAATTAATACAAAAAATAATGTGAGGCGAACTCTCTTCACTGCAAACATTTATTTTTGAGGAAACATCCACTATGATACCATTTTTTAGAATTGTGATAGCTTGTAACACTTAAGATTGAAATTATAAGATTATCACATTAATTATAGTTATATAGTTATGCCAGTCTTTTGCATTATTTAAACGAATATATTCTACTACACATCGATTCTAAGGAATGGATGTGTAGTAGAAATAAATAAAAATATATGGGTCTACTGAATCACTGGAATCTATTTCTATTGAGGGAAAGATCTGGAAGACAAAGACCAATTTATTTACTTACCCTACACAGTCAGATAAAGTTTATGAATGGGAAATATCAGCGAAGTCTTCAGAAGAAATAATTTTCCCTATGATGAGTATTGAGCGGAAATTAGTTGCTATAAAAATGTCGAGAAAACCAGTTGGAACTGTTGACACTTATGCGCTAGCATTACTCCATGTATGAGTGAAACCATGAGTAATTGTTTGTATCTATGTAAAAGGTTTCTTTAATTTGATAAATAAATAGTCTGATGTTTGTCTGAATATTTGTGTTCATCGTTGATTTTTTATTTGCTAATGCCCTTACGCTTTTTCCCAATTTTCGTTCGATAATATTATTCGATCGATGTATATAATCGATTTGAATGATTGAAATACCATCAATAATGTAGCCTAAGCTATTTATACTGGTTTATCGCTATAATAGTCAGATCTGGGCCTATTGTGGAAATCCCTACAGGTTTATCCCTATAATGGCCAAGTCGGGTACTATTGTGGAAATCCCTACAGGTTTATCCCCATAATGGCCAAGTCGGGGCCTATTGTGGAAATCCCTACAGGTTTATCCCCATACTGGCCAAGTCGTGGCCTATTGTGGAAATCCCTACAAGTTTATCCCGATAATGGCCAAGTCTGGGCCCATTGTAGAAATCCCTACTAGGGAAAGCACTAGGGAAGCCCTGAAAGGCCCTTATTTTTATTAGGGATGCCCTATCAGTTTTCCGCACGGGGTGGCTACAAGCGAAGCGCTTCGCGTAAACAAGGTACCATCCTACAAGGATAAAAGTTCGTCCTGTGAGTTGTACCACGTACAGAAGTGCTATTCTTGCAGCATGCACCTACGCTTATGATTTTTCGATGCTTGTGAAATAACCCTTTGCACTCTAGGCCTTTTTCGCTCGGATGGTGATCTGTGTACATTTTTTTGTCGCTTTGCATATCAGGAAATGCGAGCAAGCGTATGTATACACTCATATACTACCTCAGCACGTAGATAACCAACAAACAATATGTTGTCGAAATACTGAATTGAATACACTTCCGATTTTACCTCCTCAAGAGTTTCACAAACGCTGAAACGGCATTTTTTATTTCCTCGTTTGTTTCTGGTTATTTTCCGATCTATTTCCTACAACTTTCCTGGTTTACCGCTTGTTCACCGACCCGTTCCTGATCAGTTCTCCAGAAAGGGAACGGCGGTTCGGGACCTAGCCTTAGACCCGTTACATTGCGAACTCATTCTAGGGTGGAAAGCCCGACCAAAGCCTGATATTAACTAGCGAAGGCAGGTCAGGGGCAGTACTTTTTGCTGACTCAAATTTCTACATGGGATTTTGTCGAAAAAAGTTGTTTGAGCAGATGAAAAAGTTTTGCGAAAGAGAAGAAACGTGAGTTGTCCATTTTTTGGTCGGGTCTGTGAGACTCATGATTGTCATCCTAGGGTTAAAGTAGTGGATAATTGATTCGTGAAGGACACTAGTGCAGGGAGAGAGGGAGATTTTAAAAAATCTATAAACCCATTTATTTCTAATCTACTGTTATTCAAGATTACGAATCCACATGGTTCCATTCTTTTGTTTTGTTCATACGTAATAGTTGCAAGCAGCATAAATAAATATTTTTTATAGCTTAAAATAATACCGCATGTACACATCTCTTGAAGTATTCATGCCACATATTTGAATGATTTTTCGGATTTCTTGAAAAATATAAATATTAGTAAACTTTTTCCAGTCACGTGAAGCCCACTTTGATACACTGTTAAATGCCAAAAAGACCGAAAGTGAAAAAAAAAAATAACGTTTGCATGCCACGATAAAACATAAGGGACTAAGAGATACGACGAAAGGCAATTCGAGAGAGGGTCGAACGATCGATTGGGCTTCCGGAATTGGAGGGGCCGTTCTGTTCAGAATGAAAAATGATTATTGAAAATTCGCCTGGTATGCCCGTGCTGGATGTTTTTTTACAGGAGGGCAAGCTGTCGTTGTATCTTCGTGGAAGATGTGGGTAAAAAAGGACAATATGGTGCTGAGAATATTGAAAATCGTGATGTGAACGAACAAGGGAGGGGAGTTGAAAATTGCTTTTTTTGGTGAAAAATGAGTCGATACAGCGTAGTATAGGATCCCTTGATTTCTCAATGGCATTTCAAATGGTAGCACTTGCATCGCGCTTTCTAACCGCGCGTAAACTCGTGAGCTGAAAGCAATTACCCGCCGAAATGCAGCAAAGAGCAAGCCAAAAATACTAATTGCGCTAACGATTTTATTTGTAAAAATAATCATTAAACAAATCTTTTTACGAATCATTATTTGTAAAAAGATCATTTGCAAATAAATTAGGTAACAAACGCAAGAATTTCTTTACTTTTACGTAAATGATTCTTTACTTGTACATAAATGATTCTTTACTTTTACGTAAATGATTCTTTACTTGTACATAAATGATTCTTTACGTTTACCTAAAAATGATACGTGTTTGTTGGAGAATGTTCGCTTCGAAAGAAAATGTCAACTATTTGAGACCGAAGATGTTTCGTCTTTGCGAAAGTGTCGAAATGGTTGAGTGTGTTCTTCCAATCCTTCCAGTACACAGCTCCATAAGGAAATTTTTTTTTTGTTCGTGAAATTACAATCTGTCATTTATACTCTTGACAATAAGTAATTGGGATGTGTTTACAAGGTACAGGGTGTAATATGTTAGCGACCAGTGACGCATCTTCATAGTGTGGTTGTGATTTAGTGTTATATTGTTTTTATTATTGTTATTATTTGGTTTGTTTGGTTTATGTTATAACTTTTTAGTTTTGCTGGAAGCGACGTGGGAGGTCCAAAGGCTTATGGCGCTTCAAACGCGTTGTTTCTGTACGCCGTTCCAGTAGTTGCGTGGCGAGTTTGTTGAGGTGGATGCGAATTCTTTTCAGGTAGTTGGTGCTGTGCCCTTACATTTCTTGATGGACTGTATTGATTTGGAGGTCGTTGCGTATGGTCTCATTAGAGACGTACCATGGGGCGTTTAGCAGCGTACGAAGTGCCTCCATAAGGAAAATGAAGCCTATAATGACCCAAACTATTTTTGCCTTCACATATCTTGAAAACTTGTTTTTATGTAGAAACGTTTTTGTAACTAATTTCTTAATCTTCCCGACTGCAGGATTAATTATTTCAAATTTAAAAAAAAAACCCACTTGTTAAACAACGAGATTGAATTCGACGCTGCACGTGTTGCTGTGAAACGTTGATGTCACCACAACACTCCGTCGTGTATACTCGCAGTGTTAAGGGGTATTCCTCTCTGGACAGTTCAAAAAATCGTTTTTATTTTGCACATTGTTACAGTGTGAACTTTCAAGAATTTGTTTTAGACCAACCGAGCCCTGAAGTTCTAAAAATTGCCGACGTTACATCTATTTTAGTGAAACAGTGTGCGTTGGGTTAAGGGACAACACCACTGTGACGGCTTCAAAAAATCGATTTTTTGAAAACCATCTAGAAAAATCTAAAATACATTTAAGATTAAGATGCCGTTGGACCCATTGGACCCAAAAAAATGTATTATAATTTTCATACAAAATGGCGGTGCAGAGCCTATCTTGAAAAACATGTTTTTTTTACAATTAGCTTCACGGAAGGACGGTTTTCTCGTAAAGTACAAGACCTGGAACGAAAATTTAAAAAAATTATAATCTATATATTATTAGCTATGGGACTGCGTGGGGAATTAAAAAAATCAAATTTAAAAAAAATGGTGCACATTAAAAGAAATAAATCAATTTTTAGCCCCAAAAATAAGCAGTAAATTGTTTATAAAAATAAAAGTTTACATTTAATCAAAAAACGGCTACGTACTCCCATGGAGAATGTAATTGTGAAGATACAATTAACATTTCAAATCGATCCATGCAAAAGTCTTCAAATACTCCGTCCTCCCAGTTTGAAAAAAGTGGTTTCGAAAAAAAAAACGCGTTTGAAGTTGTACGAGGCGCCGGAAAGAAGTCCGAGGCGCTGCGGAAAAACGATAATTAAACCTTTTAAAAAACCGCTACAGGACCAATTGCATATTCTTTTTATGACCCCAAAATATTTTTAAGCAAAAAAAACAATTTTTCTTATCGACTTATCGACGTTACATCTATTTTAGTGAAACAGTGTGCGTTGGGTTAAGGGACAACACCACTGTGGCGGCTTCAAAAAACCGATTTTTTGAAAACCATCTAGAAAAATCTAAAATACATTTAAGATTAAGATGCCGTCGGACCCAGGTCGAAAAATTTTTTTTTTTCGGAGATATTGAATATTTTGTGGCGCGGTGCAGCGCTCCGTGACGCTCGGGGTCCCGCGTAGCTGCGCGCCTCAGGGTCGGCAGGTATACCGGGCCTTTCCCAGGTCCTGCGGGTCTTTCCCAGGTATTCTTTTATCTCCCTTCACAAGAACCGGCTATTGTTATAAATATAGTTTCGAAAAAAAGCCATAGGTGGCGATAATTGAAAAAATGTCAAGGCAGGTATAGGGATAGCGTCATAGCGTCAGTTTGCGAATAGAAGCGACGCTACTCGTGTCTAAACACTCCGAATCATTTCGTTTATAAATATCGAACGCTCAGAATTATTCTTTGCACATCGAAATGGATAATTCGAAAGAGTACGCGGGGAAAAAGGGAACAAAACGGAGCTATGTGACGAGGAGTCGAACGAAAATTTCGAATCGGAAACCTCCGAACCGTTATAGCTCCGAAAATAGTTCTGCAGAGTATGTGAGCACGTCGGCGAAAAAGTTAAAATCGTCGGACGATTTAGAGGTCGGTGTTACTAGCGATTTCGGTTATCGTATAGTACACCTCGTCAATGCATTGAACATTATATCGACGTTAGTGAAGTGCAAAGCGTGTCGCAAATCGTCGATATTACAGCTGATATCGCGGTATTATTATTCAATGATGGCCTGAGAAGCCTCATGAAAGTTTTGGAGACGTTGGGGATAAATATCGGCCCAAATTGTTTCAATTTTTGCGTTGAAACCGACGCAGCGCGGATCGAGCTGGCGGAGCGCTCGCTCACAGACTCTGCAAAAGAGGCAAGAAGAGCCTCTACAAGTTCGAGAAAAGATGCTAGGGACAATGATTTGCTTCTTGAAGGCCAGCTATATGGTGCCGGCATCGCTGATTAAAGGTAAACATTTTTTTTCCAATTTATCGCATAAATTAACAAACCTAAAACTTTGAACGCGTTTTTCTCAAAACCACTTTTTTGAATGCGGCACGCAGCAGAACTCAAGCAATTTTTATCCGACCGACTTCAAATTTGGACTGCATCAATAAAACTAGATTATCTAAAGAAGTACATAGGATTATTTCGATATCTCAATAATAAAAAAAGTTATAACCTATTGTCGACGAGAAATTTTGCTCGAAAATCGTCCTTTATTTTAAAAAGCGTGCCTATTTTTTAAAAATCAATATTTTTTTAAATCCCTGTGTACTTCTCTTCAAAATATCATATTATTAACGAAAACGCTCGGTATTTTTTTTCAGATCGACTTTGAAGAGAGTTCTGCTGCGTGCCGTGAACCACTGCAGAGGCACCAGTACCTGAAGCGGGAGCTTCCCCAGCGTCACCATGGGGCGTGAAAATTTTGAAATTTTTTTTTTTATGTATCTTCAATAAACAACGAACAAAACAAAAAAAAATTTCGAATATCTCTTTTTTTCCCACAAAAAAAATTCTTGAAAAATGGCAAAAAACAGGGGTTGGCAGTGGTGTTCTGCCTTAAAGATGATTCGCGTGTAACGAAAGCGGACATCAAAGCACAAGAACACTCAAAAGAGGCCCGAACTGCCCGTAGATTGCATAGATTAGGTGTGCAACACAATTTCGATGATGAGGAAGGGCAGGATATGGTGCCGGAATCGCTGACTAGAGGTGAGACGACAATATTTGACAAGATCGTGTAAAATACGTGCCAAAACATTGAACGCGATTATCTCGAAATTACATATCTTGACACGGCGGGATTGATATCTTGAGTAACTTCCACACTATTGACTTGAATTTGCACAGTTAGCGTTCAAAAAGTAGTCATTTTCGGTTCACGGTTGCATTTTTTAATTGGATGAACCATTTGTTAATAACAATGACTTCAGCATGCTGTTTTTCAAGAGAAAAATGAGGTTTTCTTTGGAGAAGCTGTCATTTCTCGTATTTTACGAAATTTCGAAAAGTGCCTGCGAATATTTAAGCATACATTTTTTCGTTCCGATTTTTTTGCCTCGACATTTGCATTTTCGTGAATATACAGTGTTAAAAATAATCCCACCCAATATTATAATCACAAAGTTATCAGGTTTATCCAGGTTTGTAGAAGCGGGCGCTTCAGGTAGAAACAACGATCGGGTCTCGTAGCCAGGAAGCTTTAAACACGATCCGCCATTCACTGAAAAACTTTTGGAAGTTATTCGCCCAATCTACGAGGATTCGACTAGAGAAGAGTTGCCGGAAGATGCCGAAGAGCCCACACGCAAACTAGGAGTGAATCCTACAATGGTATACTCTCGAGTATGGCACAGAAACGCCTCCAATGTGGAGGCGTTGTCCATCTTACGTTGAAACCACCGAGTGTATAGCCACTCATTTTTGTGACACAAGATTCCCCCCGGTATTGCAAATAGTATCAGCGATGAGCATTCGCTCAGGTGACCAGTCCCACAGTCTCGCAGTTATGCGCGACTATGAGCGCATCCAGTGTGCTGACAGAAGTTCAGTAATCGGATTTCGAGAAGCAAGAAATACGCAACGAGAGGACAGCAGCACCGAATACGTTGTGCATCTAGAGGAAGAAGCTTCACGGTGTGGGTCCGCAATTGTTAATCAAGTTTAAGTTGCAGATATCAATTATTATCCCTATCGAGACTGCTCGAATCACTGTCAACGTTTTTTTTTTTTTTTTTTTTTTTTTTTTTTTTTTTTTTTTTTTTTTTTTTTTTTTTCGAAACTACACTTAGGCAACTTAGGACCGCGCTATGTCAGCAACCAACAGACTGATTCACTCCAAATTTGGAGAGCCCATTAAGGGGAGATATACACCTAGGAGCCGGAGAAAAAGATCATTTTTGTGATTTTTTTCAAGGAAAACTATTTAAAATTTCGCATTGGGGTTTCAATTATCTAAAAGTATATATATATATACACATATATATATATATATATATATATATATATATATATATTCAAAAATATGTTTAATTTTCTTTATTTAAAAATATCAAAAATATACAAGTATTAAATATACAAAAATATACAGTATGATCCTTGGAGCGTCGTAAAAAATCTGCGTGTACGGTACCCACTGGCATTTCTTCAAAAATCATCTGAAAAAAAAATCCAAAAACATTATTAAATTAGATGCTATAATCTAGTACTTCTCATAGCCGATTTTGAAAATATCGATTTATGACAAAATGGCAGACGTTTGAACATAAATAGTGATTTTTGGGCCAAAAATTAGTTATTATTTTGCCTATAAAACAAAAACTACATAACGGGAAAAAAATCCTATGACAAGTACTGGATAATGGTATATAGAATAACCATAAAAAACCTCAAGGCAATCGGTTTATTGGTTTTCGAGAAATTTTCGGTACCGATTTGAAAACGTGGTTTTGAGAAAAACGCGTTTGAAAATTTGGGAATGAATAAATCATGAAATTTGTCAACTTACATGGAATCATCGATACCAGGCCCATAGTGTAGGTCTTCGACGGTCGACGGAATGTTCATTGCTTCTAAATCCTCGACCTCGACTATCTAGATGTATATCTCCCCTTAAGAACATATCACTCTGTCATCCGGACTACGAATACTTTTTGAATTAAAAATGACGTTTTGTAGGAATTAATAAGACTGTAAAGTAAAAGAAAACTGGACAGTTTTCGAAATTGTGACACCATTTTATGACCGTTTTTTTAACGGGCTCCATCTACCTATGTGGGTAAAACAATAGCATTTTCCAAAAATATTTCTAATCGCTATCAACTTTTAGCTATATTCCCTGAAAATTTAATTGAAATATACCTAAAATTGAATGAGCTGTAGCTTTTAACAGTCAGCTGAGCGAACGGTCGCGGCACCATACTTCAAACTTTAAGGGCCTAACTTTTACAATTTATTTTGGGCGTATGAAAAAAGGGATAGGATTTATTTTGAGAGGGTTTATTTAACACACATTAAAGTATAAAAAAAAATGTATTATAATTTTCATACAAAATGGCGGTGCAGAGCCTATCTTGAAAAACATGTTTTTTTTTACAAATAGCTTCACGGAAGGACGGTTTTCTTGTAAAGTACAAGACCTGGAACGAAAATTAAAAAAAATTATAATCTATATATTATTAGCTATGGGACTGCGTAGGGATTTTTAAAAATTAAATTTAAAAAAAATGGTGCACCTTAAAAGAAATAAATCAATTTTTTTGCCCCAAAAATAAGCAGTAAATTGTTTATAAAAATAAAAGTTTACATTTAATCAAAAAACGGCTACGTACTCCCATGGAGAATGTAATTGTGAAGATACAATTAACATTTCAAATCGATCCATGCAAAAATGTTCAAATACTCCGTCCTCCCAGTTTGAAAAAAGTGGTTTCGAAAAAAAAAAACGCGTTTGAAGTTGTACGAGGCGCCGGAAAGAAGTCCGAGGCGCTGCGGAAAAACGATAATTAAACCTTTTAAAAAACCGCTACAGGACCAATTGCATATTCTTTTTATGAACCCAAAGTATTTTTAAGCAAAAAAAAACAATTTTCCAACATCCTAGAGTGGTGTTATCGCTTAAACTCGTTTTTCTCGAAACACTGTTTTTAAAGTCGGTGGACACGATATCTCGAGAACCACTTGATGGATTTCCAAATTCACACAACATACGAAGAAACATATTTAAAGGTCATTGACGATCTCACTTCTTTATAAATCGATCCTCATTTTCTAATAGTTACGTAAAAATGACGACTTTTTTTCATAGATTTTGCATGCCCAAGTTTCATTCCGTCGCCACGTTGTCAAAAGAAAATATTTCAAAAATCGACGATCGTCAACGACTCGTATTTATTGTTAACTTCAATGACCCGTTTGGTTTTTAGATTTCGGATGGACTGTTCCAGCTGGAAAGTGTCCACTGCGAAACGTCGCGAAAAAAATTCATCACCTACTGGCGGCCATGTTTTTTTTGGGTTTCTGTATTTTTTTTTAAGGCTCTCAATATTTGCGCCATTGCGTAAAAAAATGCGTTTTTTTTTCACCAAACGTTTCTCAAAAAAGAAATCGAAACTTGGATTTTTTTTCGAGCCTCTAGGTAGATGTAGCCCCTTAAGTATACGATCGTAGTTCGGAAGACAATCTCAACTCCTGGTCATAAATACGTGTGGGTTTTTTATTCAGCTCATTACGACGTTCGCGATCGTGGTCCAGGTCGTAAAGCAGTCATGCCGCGCAGCTTGTGCCCCTTTAAGGCTTCAATGTTCTACGAAAAAAAAATCCCTTCATTATGCAATAGTATTTAAAAAAAAATATGCACTTAGTTTCATAGCAATAAATCCAAAAGTTCGCTTGGAAAAAAAACTTGAGCACGCACCTGAGAACGTCCGGAAAAGGAAAATTCTTCCCTAAAGGGCGAATCCAGGGATCGTTCATACGTCCCCCATCGTATACGGAACTAGGACGACCACGTGTTCTTAGTGCGCGCCATTCCCCCGGTTCCTTTCTCGCCCTCTTCCTTTTTCGCTTCTGTCTTTCCCGGCATAGTTTATGCGTTCTTTTTTACGGTGGCTTGGAAAGCGAATGACTTGATAAATGAGGGCATAAAATTACCATGAAACCTCGTATGCTGTACTCTTTTTGATGTTCGAGGCAACGAGTCATGTAAAGAGAGAAACATCGCACCGGTTGAGGATTTTTAAAAAGATTCGTCGCGAGGTGATTTCACGCGTAACGTGACTTGTAACAGCACGAGCCTAATTTTATCTTCACGTTGAGTTTCCGTTCGATCCAGGGATGAAAAACTTGGGTAGGTACTCCTCCTCAATCTTATTGGTAATGTTTCGTTTTAGGTGCATCAAACTTGCCATTTAATTTAACTTGGACTATGCCATTTGCGTGAACCTTTTGATAGCATTCAGATAGTTTATTATTAACGGCTCTGCTTTAGTTTGTGGCCCAAAAACCAGGTCGATTGTCAATATGTTTCTGCGATGAGAATATTGTGATGACGAGAACAGAACTTCACACACAATTAACGCGTTAGTAACGGGTATAAAATCATGTATAAATTTAGCAATTTTTTTCGTATGAAAAAGTGATTCACTCATAAAATTAATTACACATCTATGTAGTATGAATATCAAGCTGTTAGAAAACATATATATTTTTTTTCGATGTACAAAATGGCCGGCTACTAATACTTTCTTTTGTCATCTTTTTTTTAGGCGCTCCGCGACGGGACATTTAGCATCCACAATTTTTTACCTAGAACAAAAAACAAAAATTCTTTTCAATCTACATTAGAATACCTAAAGAAGTACGTGCGGAATTTGAAAAAATGGGAACGTCCGCTGTATTCCCGGATGTTGAAGTTTGCATCGTTGAAATGCAACGACATATTTTTCCACCGAATTTCCCTGATTTCATTTAACAAATTCAAGCTGTAAAAATTAAAGCTATAAAAGCGTAAGGTCGTTTGGTGCTGGGAAGTATTCTAAAGCCGTTTTCGCCCGACGTTACGGTTCGTTAATTCTTCGACTGCACACCACCGCCACGAAGCTCTGAGTGCATGTGAGGTCAATCTGACCCGAGACGTTTTTCAGATCGTTGTATTTCGGTAAATATTCATTTTTTTTTGTAGAGACGTTTTTTGTAGTTCATGATCCTTATTTCGGGGCCCAAAATTTATTTTTTGAGTAAAACAAAAATTAAGTCCCCAAACATTCGTTGAAAGTGGGAGTGCGTTGAGGAATAGGTACTTGCAAGAAAAATATATTTTTTTCAAATATAAAACAACAGACCTTCGAGGTTTTTAAAGAGGAGCGTTTGCAGATACGAAAAAAGACAGTGTCGACCCTCTTTCCAAAAAGTATATTTATTCGAAGGTTCAAATGTGAGCGTTTTCGATATAGTGAACAATGGAAAAAATCGACTCCTTCGGCAGGTTAATTGTTGAAAACGTATATTTACCGTATTTTTCACTTCAATGACTTGTTATCAATCACATTTACCGTAATCAGCGCATAAATACATTCGGTGTCGTTGCATATAACCCTCCTGCATAACAGAGACTTGCTTTGAGTTTTATGATCGATGTTATAAATACATAATTTACGATAGTGGCGCAAAATAAAAAATGTCCATGAGCATTTTCTATCGTAACTCACTTACATGTAGTAATAAAATACCAATTTTCACAAAAAAAATGTTTTCACTTTCACCGCACCGCATATACGGGATCGATTCGACCCCAGGTCCTTTTTCGACGGCTGTCCTCAGTCACGGGCAGTATATAGGATAGGGGCCGAGTGTCCACCTATAGAATAGGAGTAGGGGAACATACAGGCAGTTGAAAAAAAATGAGGCCGAAATGACCCAGTTTGCAGTCGAAGGGTGAAGGGAAGATTCTGCCTTGTTGGGCCAAAAAATATCCGATTTTTCACCAATTTTTTATGCGAAAAGTATTAAATATAGAATGTTCATATTTGGTATGTTGACTAAGCGGTCTTTACTGACCGTCAAAATATTTTTTAAAGTTTGACAAAACATGGTGGTGGGAGTTGGAGGAACTACGTTGTCGTTGCGCGGGCGATGACATTCTCCGCTTGCGAAAGTCCTAAGTTCCAGACAGGTGATATGAAGCAAAAAAATCAACCATATTTTTACTTTGTACAATGATGTGTATAAGTTGACGTAGAATCAAGAAGAAAAATATTGTACAAAGTAAAAATATGTTTGATTTTTTTACTTCAGATCACTTGTCCGGGACTTAGGACTTCCGCAAGCGAAGAATGTCATCGCCCGCGCACCGACACACGTAGCTCCTCCCACTCCCACCACCGTGTTTTGTCAAACTTTAAAAAACATTTTGAATTTAATCAACATTCTATATTTAATACTTTTCCCATAAAAAATTAGTGAAAAATCGAACATTTTTTGGCCCAACAAGGCAGAACCTTCCCTTAAATGATGCTAGACTTGCAAGGAAAGTTTGCGAGGTCGATCTCTCCGATTTCGATTAAACTTGGTATGCTTGTAGAATGGGTAAAAATAGGCGACACGTATTATTTTATATCTGCTAAACCCGGCTTTTAAGGGGTGAAACGCACCCTCGATATAGGGGTGTCTTTTGTTTTTCGTCGATAACGTTATCGTTCTCATCTCCAATGTATAGTAAACCAAGAAATAAACATTGTTGCAGTTTGAATTTTTTTTATATCGTTAAGGCGTTACCCCCACTTGTAGCGCAAAAAAAGGCCTTTTTCATGATTTTTTTTAAAGAAAACTACAAAACTTTTTTAATCGATCAATATACAATCTTAAAGAACACATCTTGAAGAACTTTCAGTAATTTTTTTATTGAAAAATATTACATTGTTTAGTGGCAAATGGCCGTCAATGAAATAATGTTTTTATATACACGGTTTGCGGTGACCAACATTGCGGCGAAGTGGATCATCTGAAAAAAAAAATGCGGATATATGCGGAATATTTTTAAAAATATTCATTTTTCACAAAATGGCGGACAGTCAAAGTTAATGGTTCGATTTTAACGAAAAAAAAAAAACGGCCGTTTTTTGGCTATAAAACGGCCATTTTTTTCGAAAAAAAAATCCAACGATTAAAGACTACATTTTTATGTATTAAATAAGCCTGCAAAATTTCAAGAAGATCGGTTCATTAGTGTTCGAGTAATCTTGGTCACCGACTTCAGAAATGCCATTTTGAGAAAAAGGCGTTTAAAGTTTCAATTTCCGGTCGTTTACACATCGGATTCTTCTCTTTCAACGCTCATATCTCAGTCAATTTTGTTCGGATCGACTTGAAATTTTCAGGACATATTCTCAGATACTTATACTTCAAAAAAATGCAATAAAAAATATCGATTTTTTTTAAATCGCAAGTACGGGTAACCCCTTAAAACGTTATCGACGAAAAACGAAAAACACCCCAATTTTCGAAGATGCGTTTTACCCCTTAAAAATCGGGTTCCGCAGATATAAAAAAACACGTGTCGCCTATTTTTACCTATTTTACGAGCGTGCCAAATTTCATCGAAATCGGAGAGATCGACCTCGTAACCGTTCCTTGTTGGACAGTCTCGTAGAGTCTCAATAAAGTCTGGAAGGTTTGGGAACTCAAAGAACTACTGAAAACCGCGGCTCGAAGATTCTATCGGCTCTTTTGGTACCACTAACTATTTGTCTCCCTTTCTCTCCACTATTTCGCTCTCCTTAGTTCGCGATTTAATACCAGAAACCCCATCTCCGCGTTGCATGACTGGAGACCGAGTACGATGACTTGAAATTCAACGAACCAACTTGCCCGCCTATAAACTCACTTACACTACTGGTTATCCCAATTCAATGCCGGATTGAACGGGACATGGCCGGCATGTCGTTGTGTTCTACGAGTTCTGTTGTATTCGCTTAAGATACTGAGAACTGTGCACACATAGGAGAGGTCTCTTGACGACGTCCGTGACTGCTGCGATTTGCATTTGGGTCCTCGTGCTCAACGACGATATTCTAGAATGGTATGAAGACGTCAACGGCAGATCGAATGAAAGAGACAGAGATACAAGGAGAGAAGAAGCAAGAAGTACGTGCTCTAAATTAGGAGCAGACACACCCCCAGCCGTTGACGTAGATTTTCAGAAGGGCCGTTGACTCGATTAAGCCGACGGAAAATCGGCTTAGCCTTCCTGGTTAAAATCGGTCCTCAGGGCGGTACACCTATACCTACACCCGAACTGACTCTAAACGGAGGAGAGTATGTAGCTCTTCGAAACTTGGTAATTAGTTTGTGCAATGCTACGAGGAAAGACGGACGGTTAAAATATTACGTACGACATAATCGAAAACGAATCATACATGCACAGACCCAGTAGTGTACACGCAAATTCTATGCTTGCAACTTCGTTCTGGTATTGATGCAGTAGCGAGAATCTGGAATCCGGAAACCGAACAGATACAGACTCGACTTTATACTTTAATTAGTCGCAAATAAGGGGCCAGTCCACTTTGGAGCCACGAAAAAAAGGCTATTTTCGCGATGTTTTTTTTTTGAGCATTTTATAAAAAGTATGAATATAAAAGTTGTTGGGCTTGATAAATAAAGTCTTGAAATACATTTTTTTTAAATTTAATTCATTTTTATTCATTTTTAAGTACATAAACTATAGTTTAACGTAACGCCTCAAATATAGGTGGGCTAGGTAGCTCGATCACAACTCGACAACGGCTTGTCTGAAACAAAAATATCAAAGTCCATTAGATTCAATATGGCACCAGCTACAAAATGACCCTCGGATATAAAGTTTTATCAAAAAATTTAAAAAAATGGCAGATGAAAAACGGAAAAAGTTTTTAAAAAACGCGTTTTTCGCAGTTTTTCGCAAAAAAAGAGTAAAAATCAACATTTTTAAACCATCGAGGGTCATCTTGTTGCGAATCATGTTTAAAACATGTGGTTCAAATTACAAAAGAATCGGTTTATTAGTTTTAGAGATACGATGGACCTAGATTTTGAAAACGTTGTTTCGAGAAAAACGCGTTTGATGTTTATACTATGAAAAATTCTTACCGCAATTCAATCGGCAATTCTTGCACCGTACAAAATCCTTTTTGATTGCTCATCATCGTCGATTTCTTCAAGTCTTGCTTGCTTTCGATTTTTTGAAAGTTTCAAACTTGACTCATAAGCAGTAGGATGACAAGTAGATGAATCGTTGAATTATTATATAAATCCTTCGAAATGAATTACTTTAAGGCCTTATATACGTGAAAAAGTTCAATTTTTATTTATTTACAGAATTGAAAAATTCTGTAAAGCTATCAAATAAGATTGCATTTACAATAGATACCGCGCGGCGCGCCCGACCGCCAACTTCAAAGCCGTTTTTCCACGATTCACTTTTTTCAAACTTGTGAAAGTTGTAACTCTAGAACAAAGGTTCCGATCGCTTCGAAATTTTCACAACATATTCTTAGTATCATCACCTATCGTGTGAACCACAGAAACAAAAATTTCAATGACACAAAAAAATATAAAAAATAAAATACAGACAGAAAATTGAGTTAAAAAAATGAAGTTTCGAATTTTTATTATAATAATTTTTTTAAATAATATTGTTGGTTCACACTGAAGATACATTCATTATGCAATTATAAATATGTTCATTTTTTCAGACACCCACATTGACGCCGAAAACTTTCATCAACAACGCGCGCTCAGAAAAAATACATTGCTTTATTATGTTATATCTCTGCCATTTGTTAATATTTCTGATTTTTTTACGTATACTTAACCATGTGCATAAATGATCTGTAAAAAAATGTTGTCAATATATGCGTCATTATTTTTTAGCCGCGTCTAGAAAAATACCTTCGAAAATCGGCGAAATCGCGTATTTGAGACCTTAAGGCAGAAGGAGCCTGAATTAGAAGGTCCGAAAAATGTTTTTTTTTTAATTGCTTAAATCAATAGATAAACTGTCCAAAAGTATATTTACAAAGTTACAGAGGCCAATTGTGAATATTTTCGAACAAACAAGGCTAAAAGCGGAGAAGGGATTGATATTTGATATTGATATTTCCTCCTATTGAAAACTTTGAAGCGCGTTTTCTCCAGTTTTCATTTTCACGATTTTTCCAAATTCGCGGGCACGATAGCAAAAAAACAAAACGACCGATTGAATCAAACCAAAGTTCGATTTCTTCAGTATGAAAATATCTTCAAAGTGAATTAAAAAAGTCGTTGAAAAAGTCTTTTTAAATAATTTGATTAGCACGTTAAAGTGTTTTTTTAATACATTTTTTTCGAACCGGAGACAAGTTATAATTTCACGATTATTTCAGCTTTTTCTTAATTCAGAAAAAAAATGTATGGCAATTGAACATTTTATTGGTTCATTTGGTTCAGTCAAGAATTACGAGCTTCATCTTTCTCGCCGATTGGGGACTGCAGTGGCAAGACGCACATGGAATAGGCTGATAAATCTGCAGTCATTTATTGTTTCATGTTGAATTTTTTTTCTTAACATTTCAAATTGACTTCAAAAGATACCTCAATGTTTACTGGGCTCACTTGTTTTTTCCCTTCTCAAAGAATTCCCGAAAAAAAAGCTTTTTTGAACCTACTAATTCAAGCTCCTGCCTTAAGACAGTGTTAAAGTCTGGAAATTTGGAGAAATCAATTTTTTGGGATTTTCTCAAAGTATCGACTCTTAAGAAATGTCCTGAACACGAAATTTCGAAATTCCTAATATTTACGCCACGAAACGAGACTAGAATGGGATCGACCGGTTGGAGGTACGAAATTCGGAAGCTTCTGAGGAAGCTGCCGGCAGCTTCTGAGAAAGAACGAGCTGCAGAAAGTCATCATTTCGAAGTGGAGGAAGGTACACTTTACGAGGCAGGAATGGCCGATTAATACGTCGTAAGTACAAAATGCCATTGTACCACTTACAAGGAACACCACCTGTCCACCAGGTGTCCTTCTCCGATTGTGTTGAAACTTTTTTATGTGAAGAGTATTAAAAAGTAAGAGACACGTATTTTTTTTATCGGCAGAAAAACGGTTTTAAGGGGTGAAACGCACCCTCAAAAATGGGGATCTTTTTCATTTTTCGTCAATAACGTTTTCGTTCTCATCGCCAATGTATAGTACGCGAAAAAATAAAGGTTGTTCCAATTTGAATTTTTTTATGTCTCTTGCCGCTCAAACGTTATCAACGAAAAACATCCCCATCTTTGAGGGTGCGTTTCACCCCTTAAAACCGTTTTTCTGCATTTTTGATACTCTTCCACATAAAAAAGTTTCAACAAAATCGAACTGTACCCAAAACATTAAACGGGTTCATCTCGAAACTACTTTCTTCAACTTGGTTGACATAAAATCTCGAGTTCTGTTTTACCGATTCACTTCAAATTTGGTACAAACATTCGGTATATATCCCTCTATTGTATTGCGAAAATCGGGTACAGCAAAAAATTATTATTAATATTTAAAACATATTTTAACTTAAAAAAAAATAGGGTGAAAAAAGAATATTTTTTTCAGACAGTCTCCACTTTTGAATTCTTTTTTCTCTTTGGTACCTGCGATAATGACATTGTTATTGATTAAAAAATGGGTTTTATATCTGTATCAGATGATTGGAAGCTTTGGAATCACGTCAATCGCCTCAACCCGTTTCTCACGGCCATGTTTAAAGGCCCATAACCTTTTCAATTTTTATTTTTTTTTGCACATAATTTTTTTTGTACGTTTCCGGAACATGAGTAACAAGACTGTGGAAATATGGATGGTAAAAATATATATTTTTTTATTTACCAAGCCTGAAATAACGGCCGAAATTTACGTCTCTAGACTAGAAGACTGCCTTAAGCACAGACAGCTTTGTGAATTTACCGCATAAAATGTGGATAATTTATAAAGTTTTATAATAATTTGTACGCCTGTTTAAAGGGAACTTCGTGTGAATTCATTCGGAGAACATTTCGATTCAACTATCAATAAAAAGTGATCGATCGCTCAATATTCGAACTCTCATTCCAGATGGCATCATTATATCTATACATTTAAACATATGTGCTGTCGAAAATTTAAGTTGCAGCTTTTCCTACCGTGACTCGATAAACATGTGAAGACTTAATCGAAATGGACAATTTAAATAAATCGTCAATTCGACAAAATCCACCACAAAGTTGTATTCAAATGAGTAGCGAGCTCCTTGCATTCTCTTCCTGTTTCTTCCACCCTATTGCCGTTCTCTCTCTCTCTCTCTCTCTCTCTTTATCTCTTTCTTCTTCTCTTCCCATTCCCCTTTTTTACATCTATCCTTTATAATCATAAGATTTCCTTCATGCGCATCATCCCTTCTTCTACCATACTCTCGTATCTAGTCATTCTGAGCTACTTATATCTGTGAATCTAATAAAATTACGCTAATTATTAAGCTAGCTCGACCTAGATCGTTATCTCTGGTTGACATAGAATCTCATGTTCTATTCAACCGAGTGACTTCAAATTTGGTATGGACCTTCAGTATATATCCCTCTCTAGTCCCTATCTTGGGCATAGCGAAATTATTATTAATTGCATTTTCTAAAAATGAAAAACTTAAAAAAATAGAGCTCAAAATTAACTTTCGATACGCAGTCGCCATTAAAAAAAATTCTCCTTCATTTCTGCCATAATGATATTATCATTGATCAAGAAAATTGGTTTTATTTCTGTTGTGGATGAATGGAAGCTGTAGAATCTTGTGAACCACCTCAACCCTTCTCTTTCGCCATATTTTGAGGTCCATAAAGTTTTCCATTTTTTTTGCACAAAATTATTTCTGTATGTTCTTCAAAAATAGAAAAATGGACGGAAAAAAAATATATATGTATGTATCGTTTCCATTCATTTTTCCATTTTTGAAGAACTTACACAAATAATTTTGTGTAAAATATATATATATATATATGAAGCACGAAAAAACGCTCAAAACGTAGGCCCTAGAATACTGCCTTACTTTGGAGAAGAAGTAGAGTGATACACTTACCTTCGATATTTAAATTTCCTCTCGCATCGATGTCATTTGATTCTTCCAATTCTTAGTAGTTTACTATTCTTAACGAATCGTTTCCTGGTTCCAAATATTTTCTTCTCATTTCCATCAATTAAGGAGTCTTCTCACTTTAGAGGCTAAAAAAGCGATCATGAATTTTTTTGAAAGGTTTATATTATAGATATAGATATAAAAGTTGTTACACTTAATAAATACAGTTTCGAAATACATTTTTTAAAAAATTCAATGTATTTATGTAACGGGTCGTCCATTAATCACGTGAGGCTCAAATAGGAGGGTTTTGGATAACATGACGATTGATCACGCTGGGGGGGGGGTGTTGTGACACATCACGTGTATTTTTGTTTGTAACCGCACGGACAATGACATATAAATATGCTGACAATACTTATATATTATTTCGTTTTTCATAATAAAATACCGCACTCTCTATTGCTTGTGTCAGACGTTTCTTAACAAAAAAAAACGTGATGTGGGGGGGGGGGCTAGAAACCTCACCACATATCACCATGGGGGAGGATGGGTTCAAAAAGCTGCCTAAATAACCTCACGTGATTAATGGACGACCCTTAACCGAAAACATAATTTAAAGGCGTTTTTCTCGAAACAACGTTTTTCGATGGCTTGTTGATAAAATCTTCAAAACTACTGAACTGATCCTTATGAAATTTTAACCAAATATTCGTTACAACTTTTTTACGATTTTAAAAATTTTCGATATTTACTATTTTTGGCCAAAAACGGTAAAAAACGCTTTTTTTGTTTTTTTTTTTTTTTCGAAAAATGTCCGCCATTTTGTTATTTTTGCATGTATCAGAAATTGTCGTTTTTAACGTCTAAAGTGAGAAGACCCCTTAATATACGTGGTAGTAATCACTGAAAAAATCAAATAAAATCGTAGATCGACATGTGGATTATACTCAGAACTCATTTTGAGATTTCCCATCTTTCATCTGTTTGCATAAACTTGATTTAGGGATTCGGGGATAAAAAAAAACGTAGAGCGCGTTAATCATAATTTGTATACGATTCCGTAATCTCATATTACTTGCCCCGGGCCCTCATTGGCATTTTTAATTTCGCCCTGATATATCAATGGATAAATTTCATTAAATCGTGTTTGAACATCGATGAATATTTCTCCATCAAGCCATGCTTCTCCATTCAAACACACCCACGCAAACGTACATTCCTTCGTCTATTTCTCTTATCCTCGGTTCTCATGCCAGACCCGTCCTAATCCCCGATTCTCCTCTCGGTCTTATAGCCTCGAGGATTTCCTCTTCTGGAAGCAACGCTAAGTAACACCGAGCCTTCCTCCACCCGAGGCAAGCACGAAGCAACTTCGAGAGCCCACAAAATTGGGTCTAATGTGTTACCACGTAAACGTAACTTCACCAGCGCATGTATTTGTGATAAACTTTCCACTCATCACTCTCCTCACTAATCCAGGAACCCTGCGGCTGTAAAATCGTAGATCAATTATGTGTGATGCTATTAATAACTCTTTACCTCCATCGATCGACTATTGCTTGAAGAAAGAGCTTGAGAATTTTTCAATCGTATCTGCGATCGAAATCTCGAACGTAGCTCGAAAATCGCCTTTAGTACGTTCTGCTTTCCGGATGGATTTTTTTTCAGAATTCAAAAATCCTTTTTCACTTTTAACGGACTAAGTTTTTTTTCAGGTTCATTCGTGATGCATCCTACTCTGGCTTGCTTTTGTATAAATCACATTCAATGAGAAAAAACAGTCGTGTTAATTTCAGAAACGATGAATTTAGAATGACGCCAATCTGATTGCTCAGAGGTTACCGTCGAGAGGCATGAAAAATGCATGAACTTCGGGAATTTTTTTTGTACAAAGTGAACACTTTTGGAAATGGGCTTCAACGTATTTTATTCTTCTATCAATGGAGAGAAAATTCTTATTTCATTTATTTCAAAAAATCCAAAATTCTTTCAGTTCATTTGATATCAAAATGGGCTAAGCATTATTAAGAGGTCTTCTCACTTTAGACGCTAAAAAAGGCTATTCTCATAACTTTTTTTGATAGGTTTACATTATAGACATTGATCTAAAAGTTGTTACACTTAATTAATACACTTTCGGAATACGTTTTTTTTTTTTTTTAATGTATTGAAATTACTATTTATGGTCGAAAATGGTAGTGAAAAATGTCCTAAAAAAATTGTAGGTCTGCGCTGATGAATTATCGGAGATGGATAATCCGAAACAAAAAAAAACGGTTTTAGATTCAGTGTGTTAATGGCTATAGCGCATATCATATGATTTTTGATATATGCAAAAATAACTAAATGGCAGGCGTTTTTCGAAAAAAAACAAAAAAAAACGTTTTATTGCAGCGTTTCCGGCAAAAAAATAGTAAATATCAAAATTTAAAAAAATCCTTGATGTGCACTATAGCTATAGTTGCAAAGAATGTGTGGTTAACATTTCATAAGGATCGGTTCAGTAAATTCGAAGATTTTATCAACAAGCCGTCGAAAAACGTTGTTTCGGGAAAACGCGTTTAAAGTTTGTTTGGGTTACATTAATGCATAACAATTTTTTTCCTGAATGTTCGAAAGTGTATTTAATAAGTATAACAATTTTTATATCAATATCTATAATATAAACCTATCAAAAAAATTCATGAAAATAGCTCTTTTTGGCGTCTAGAGTGAGAAGACCCCTTAAACTAAACTAAATTTGGGGGGCCTTATCAATTTTTATTTTCTGAAAAACCCCTGGATAACAAAATGGCAGCTGTTTGAAAAAAAACCCAATTTTTTCCCGGTTTTTTTGCTTCAACGGACGGAAAAAAGATTTCTAAATCAATATTTGACAAAAATCGCTTTCTCATAGCCCCGCAGATTAAATTTCCTTTCAATTGCGCTGAGATTCATGTAAATCGGTTCATCCGTTGAAGCTGTAGAGCGGCCCGCGCGCTATAAAATGCTGTTCCCAAAGAAAACGCATTTAAAGATTAACGTTACAAAAAATCGTTTTTAAGGGGGGAAATCCCTTTAGACGCCCGAAAATGAGTCATTTTACATGAATATTTTCTAAGGTGATAACATAATCGCATCATTTTAAAATTTCGACATTGTCTTATTACAACTTTCAAGTATCAATTTTTTTTCTTTTTTAAACAAAACAAAACGGCGGCTCTATAAGGTATTCTTTTAGGCGTCTTTTGAAAAACTGCTCATGTTATAGCTCAAAAAGTTATTGATCGATCTGGCTGAAATTTTGGGAGGTTTCTCACTATAACATTATTGGAAGAATATGTCTATAAAAATATAAATTTATATTTAAGTATAAATGTATATTAATATTATATATATATATATATATATATATATATATATTTATTATATTCTTAAATTGATATTAAAGTAAATATCTTCTGTTCCGGCAAACGCCTTAAACTTTTGAATTTTTTAACGTGGCTTTTAAATGCAGAAAAAAACCCAAAAAGTCCAACATTCAACGCCCTGCGTTAATGAGAAGTGAGAAGAATGTAGCTGCCAGTTGACGTTTTAAAATTGAAAATATCTTGATTAGTTTCACAGATATAAGCGTTTGAAGAACAAGTTTTTTCTGGGAAAAAATGTAAAAGTGACAAAAAATTTAATTAATGAGAATGAATCGCCGAAATTACCAGTTACCACTAGACAGGATTAATGAAAATTCGACGAAGAATCTTGCTTATATTCAGTTTTTCGACATGCAAATATCTCGATATTTCCTGAAATGCAAGCGTCTTGAAAGAAGAAGTTTGCCGGAAAAAATTGTAAATATACACATAACAAAAATACTAAAATTATTCAATCAATTATTTGTATTTCTTATGAATTCCAATCTATCGGCGAGCGATAGAGAACATAAAGCTGGAGTCGATTTTGTCCGTTTTGGTACGTTTTCGTGGCACTATCTACTATGAAATGAAATTCGAAATTTTGTTCCGGCAACACGGCTTATCGAGTACCCGATGTGAGACGAGTACTCGAAAAACTCGGGTACTCGATAAAGTTCGAGTATACCCGTCTGATCACGGGTGCCCAAAAAGTTCGGGTACTCGATGCGAATCACAGTCTAATTACCCGACCCAGCCCGACCCGACTAATTCTGCTACCCGTACACCCCCACCAATCATGAATTCAAGAACCATTTTTTCCAGACTACTTGACAACAAACCATATCCAATATGACGATTTTCCACTTAGGAAATCCACAAATATACCATAACGCCCACTATTCTCAACAAAAAAATCATTTCGAATGAAGCAATTATTTGGCGTGAAAAAATTTCTTAAAATAAAGCCCCTTTTTGCTATTCTACTCACAGATGTAAAGCAGATTTTAGTTGACGTTGACTTACCAATGAACAGAGCGATGATTACTGTGGTTCTCAAAGAGCACACGTCAATTCCTTTGTTTTCATAATGGAATGCCAAGAGCATGATTCTACCTTTATTCCGAAAGTCGCGAACAAACGCGAGCTATTCCAGAAATGATAACTCACGCCCTCTCAAGACAAACGCTGTGGTGAGCTTTCTATATGGAATCTGCAACAGGCGCATTCCAAACTCTAACGGGGAGATCAAACAGCCCTGATCAGAAAGCGAATTTCTTGGATTCGGAACGAGGAAGGAAGCACAAAGTTGAGGGCGAAAAAAGACGACAGCAAAGCGAAAACGAGAAAAATCCTAGCATTGGGACGAATCATGGCTTAGGGCGTTGTTGGTGACTGGTCTAAGCTATTGGGATTAAAATAACGTCGACTACGAGAAATAGAAAGAAAGAGAGAGAGAGAGAGAGAGAGTCCGAGACAGATAGAGATGCGAGATAACAAAGGGAGGAAAGCGAAAAGCGAACGGGGAGAAAAGGACCCTCCTTTTATGTTCGATCTCCGACAGCGATAAACATCTACGATACTGGTGCAAGTGCAAGAAGCATATAAACGTAAAAATGCTCAGTATCTCCGAAAATCTACTTTAGTCACACTCATCACCGTATCCAGTACTGACAAATTCGTATTCTAACAAAATGAAACAACCAGAACCATAAATGCGATACTGGCATTTCAATGGAATTTTTTTTGTTAACGGCGGGGTAAAGTTAATTCGGCGAAAAAAGGCACGTTTTTAAGATTTTTTTTTGGCGTACCGAATAGTGTTCGTTTATTGAAAAATTTACATATAATAAAGTAACATTTGAACAACATTCCCCTAAATTTGCATTGCAAAATATTCAAAATTGAGCGAGTGAAAATTAAACCCCGGAGGCGCCTCGAAAAAAAGTTGGTTTGCGGTGTGCACCATAACTCGCAACAGAATCATTTGAAACAAAAAAATCAAAATGCATTTGTTAAAGGAGATGTTTCTCGAGGTAATGACGGGAGGATTTTTTTTTTTTTCGATTTTTCGATTTTTCGTAGCACTTGGGAGCCAAAAACCCGATTTTCGCTAAAAAAATCGGGTAATTTGTTGTTGAAAAATTAGTAATTATTTAAAAAAAAACAAAAAAGCTCTCGACAATACCTGGTGAATTATGTGAAGAAGTACTGTGCAAAATTTCAAAACGATTGGTCCAGTAGATTTTGAGTTATCGTGCACACGGACTTCAAATATGACAAGTCTCAGAAAAACGGTTTGAAAAACGCAGAAGAAAAGAGAACGGCATGGAGCAATAGACGCTCAAATACTCATAACTTCGTCAATTTTACTCCGATCGACTTGAAATTTTAACACAATATTCTTGATATATTATGCATTCATTTAAAAAAAAAAAATTTTAATACTTTACCCCGCCCTTAAGGAGGCTGCTCAGGATGTTTGCGGGGCAGGCGGCCAGACGGGAACGCATATGCTTAAACACGGGCGCCTGTAACGGCTGCCAACCCGAATAATCAAATTTTTGGTTACGTAAAATAAATAAATTTCGTCCAATAAATATGTGGCTTGCATATAACTGGCTGCTTAGAAATGTTATTAATCTTTTTTGTTTATTTACATCGCGAATAAGTTATCAACCAAGTTGAAATGTGGCAGACGCGCAATTTAGTTCTCAGTAATTGATATCACTGAGCTCAGATACGAACGCCACATCGTGAGCGCGTAGCTGTCAAACATCCTTCGCGAATTCCGTTTTTTTGTTCGAAAATGAAAAGATCGAAGGGAAAATGCAAGCAGAAAAACAGTAGTATCGACGGTTGGAGGAAGTACAACCTGGAATGCGGCGGAAAAAAGTAGTTGAGCCAGAAAAAGAAAGCGCAGTCGAGGGACGACGCGTAATTGATTTGAAGGTTATGTCGAAACACATGCACTGCAGCTTCTGTAAAGAATTATTCAAAATATGCAAATACTCTTTATGGAACCGCGGTGAGAAATTTATAGCAAGGAAGCAATAGTTTGTGCGTTTCAAATTTTGGCGCCTATTCAAAATGGCCGACTTGACAGCAGCGTTGCCACGTGCCGTAGGGCGCTTAAGGCGGTCCTCTGGTTTCTTGGGTCGAAAAAATCGATTTTTTTTTCTTTCATAAATCACATCTACAACATGTGTAGAAAATGTGTGCCAAAGGATTTTTGGATATTCGAAGTGGTTCACAAGTTACGGCCCTGCAACGGAGCAGGTATACGGAGCGCGATTCAAACACGAGCAATTCAAACACAATAAAGCGCCTCTTTCCGAAGCAGTTCAAAAAGTTGTAAAGGCAATTTATGAGGATTTATCCAAAGAAGAATTGTTAAGCAGATGCCTGGGAGCGGAAACTCAAAATAATAACGAGTCGCTCAATTCGTTAATCTGGACTTTTGCTCCGAAGCACCTCCATTCTGGGCCAAAAGTGGTTGAAATCGCCACGTTTCTCTCTGTCATAATCTTCAACGAAGGATTTAAATCTATCCTGAAGACCTTGGAAACCATGGGAGTGAAAATCGGCCCACAAGCTAAAGGATATGTTCAACAGCGTGATAGCTCTCGGATCGACCGTTCAGAAAGGCGCACGAGTGATGTAAAACAGGCCCGAATCGCGAAAAGGAAAAATGGAGCAGCTCTGCGTGACTTCCAAGAAGAAGAGGAAGGCCTATTGTATAGTCCAGGCATAGCAGATTGACGGTGAGATGAAATTTTTAGTATAAATCAAATGCGCGAACTTTCAAACGCGTTTTTCTCGAAACACCATTTTTCGAAACGGTGACCACGATATTTTAGAAACTACTGCACCGATCTTGTTCAAATTTATACAGCATCTTTAATATGTTATAAGCCAGCGATTGAACTAGGATTATCATGATTGCTTCGATAGTTTTTTTTGTACGAGCGAAAAACTTAAGAAAAAATGAGTAAAAAATAGAATGTAATTTTCAAAAGTGTATAAAAAAGTCAATTTTTGTAATTTAGAATTCACTCTAGTTCAATCGCTAGTCTTAAATGTAAAGATTAAAATGCCGTTTGGTTTTTCGATTTCAGATAAGCAGAACAGCCGCAATCTTGGTCACCGTCAAGCACCTCTTTTACTTGATGTCTTCCTGTCGGCCACTATAACTTTTGTTCTATTATATATTTTGACTTCAAAAAATGTGTAAAGCTTATTTAAATGTTAATAAAGATTATGCAAAAACAATGAGATTGATTATTTCGATGCTTCGCCCGTAAAAAATTATTGAAAAAGCCGTAAAAAACAGCCGAGAAACTAGAGGACCGCCTTAAACGTTTTACGCGAATCAGCTGAAATTTTCTGTTTTATTTCACGAATATCTCGATAACGAGACAGACAAAACGCTTTTGTAGAAATTATTCATAAAAATCTCAATAATTTTTTTCCCCTTATTTCCATTCGATTCTTACTACTTTTATTGTGTTGCGATAATCGTATTAGAGTTCTCATGAAGCTTTTGCTATGTCGCCCGTGTATAAAAACGTAATTTTAATGATTAATTGCTTAACAATCTCGCAGACGGAGTACTTGAAATTTTACAGGGAGTCGTAACACCTGTTCGCAAATATCGTCAATAAATTTCAGCAAATTCTTACTATTTCGCAACAGCTGTGCAACCTCCTTAAACACTCCATCGCGTATCATTTTATAATCCATTATTCTATTTCAAATCTGAGCATAAATATCTTTGATTCAGCTTAAGAATAATTAATCCAGCGATTACATTGAGGAGCTTGCAAATGCAGCTTATCAATCATTTCGCCGAGCCTACTTCTAATCATATTTTCCTTCCAACCAGACGTTTGATATTTCCTCTTTGATTTTCTGTACTCGTACTTCGTACCTCTTGCCCTCGAGCGATGGCGGTTCTAGATGCATAAGGCGAGACGAAACGAAATTAATTATAGAAACATATTAACTTTAGTCTTGCAGCCTGAGTCTGAGAAAAATCGTTTAGAGAAAAATATAGCGAATATGAAATTTGGATTGTGTCGAATAATATTTCATCGTAGAGTCAATGAGTGTGGAAAAGAGGGATTGATTTTTTATGATGCTAGTTGTTGCCAATACTCGGAATAATTCCAAAACACTTCTTCGTGTTGCAATGTCGATAATTACAGTATCTAAATTAATAGTCGAATGCGATCTCCAAATTTGCACAGTTCGATGATCCGGAAAACTAATGAGTGGCCGTAATTTCCATATCCGAGTTTTAAACGTTCCACTCGCATACCCCATGACATTATCACTCCTTCGAATAACTGAAAAACGAATCAATAAGCTTTTTTCTGAGAAAGCTGTCATCAATGAAAATACTTCTCTTCGTAAGGTAGTACATCGCGAACAAGCCTTTGCTTTTACTAGTATTTTTTACAGTCACAATCTATCACAATAAAGAAAAGCCGTTTAAACTTTGTTCTGAAACCGTGAAATAATAATAATTACTAAAATAACAGTATTAATCACGCTAGGAAAATGAAGAAATAAATTAAATTTAGTTGAGGCAGTTTATACCTAAAATCATTCAGCACTGCGTCTTGCTCACCCTTTAAATATGATAGGTTTACTATCTAGACGTATGACTTAGTATCCAGGCTTACTGTCTAGATGTACGACCGATTGCGAGCGAAATTTGCCAATTTTATCCATTAATAAAGAACTTGATAGAATCAACTAACTCGCCGTACTGATTTTACCTAGATTTAGCCTACTAATAAACTAGGTGATTTTACCTACATTTACCTAGGCTTACTAGGCGATTTTACCTAGATTTGCCTAGACTTACCCTACTAGTAAAGTAGTCGATTTCACCTAGATTTACTTAGACGTACCTTACTAGTAAACTAGGCGATTTTACCTAGATTTACCAAACAAACTCACCCTACTAGTAAACGATGTGATTTTACCTAGATTTACTTAGACTTACCCTACTAGTAAACTAGGCGATTTTACTTAGATTTGCCTAGACTTACCCTACTAGTAAACGAGGTGATTTTACCTAGGTTCACGTAGGCTTACCCTACTAGTAAACGAGGGGATTTTACCTAGATTCACATAAACTTACCCTACTAGCAAACTAGTCGACTTCACCTAGATTTACCCTACTAGTATACGAGGTAATTTTACCTATATTCACGTAGACTTACCCTACTAGTAAACTAGTCGACTTCACCTAGATTTACTTAGACTTACCCTACAAGTAAACTAGGTGATTTCATCTAGATTTACTTAGACGTACCTTACTAATAAAGTAGGTGATTTTACCTAGATTTACCTAGACTTACCCTACTACGTAAACTAGGTGAATTTACCTACATTTACCTAGATTTACCTAGACTTACCCTAATAGTCCCTGCGGAACTAATAAAAATGGGAGGCACAAAACAAAGAGACTGGAAAAATCTTTGACCAGTTTCGTATAATTGACTTTTTAAACGTTTGCTCTAATGAAAGGAAAATTGTAAAGGTCTTTAGCCTTTCAAAGTGAATTTTCAATAATATAATTTTTACCTTACAATTTTCTTCAGCCTTCCATCACAGTTATTGTTGAAGAGAAAATTATACGGAACTGGACAAAAACACTTTCTCTTTATTTCGTGCCTCTAACTTTCATCACCTCCCCCGATACTAGTAGAGTAAGTCTAGCTAAATCTGAGTAAAATCACCTACTTTACTAGTAGGGTAAATCTAGGCAAAATCGCGATTGTGAGTCACTCGATTCTGTCAGGTTCTTTATCAATGGAGAAATTCAACAAATTTAGCAAATGGTCGTACATCTAGATAGTCAAGCCTGAGGAACTAAAAAACTCAACATGTATACTCATACAACCAGAGCTGTTTCATCGCTGCATAGAATTGTTATAATAAAGAGGACGTATAGCGTCCAGTTTTTTCTTCAATATTTCCTATCGACACCCCTCGACCGATTGAATTTCGATAATCTCGAAGAGATAACATCCACTAAAACGGCAACGACGTTTCGGAGACAAGCAAGAAGATTTAAGAGTTGCGGAAGTGTTTCGGAAATCCGAAACAAATTTATTGTCCGGCAGCTGCGGATGAGTGGATTCATGCCTCCCTTAACCTCGCGCGATACCCGGAGGGTTGAATTTTTTTCGAACTGAACGAAAAACGCCTGCTCAACATAGGGACCACGTGCTGTTCATGGTAATGGATGTCCCCTATAGTCGTACAAGGAAAAGCGCATATCAACGATGTTATCAACGATCCAAGGCTGTCGATAAGGACGGACTATTTGTTATGGCATTCTATACGCATGGGAAATTGCGTATCAAAGCAAATGCTTCGCTGAGCCTATTTCGTACGTGATCTTCATTTTTCCACTATCAGACTCTGCTATATTCCATCCAAATAATGTTTAAGGCGTTACCCCCACTTGTAGCGCAAAAAAAGGCCTTTTCATGAATTTTTTTAAAGAAAACTACAAAACTTTTTTAATCGATCAATATACCATCTTAAAGAACACATCTTGAAGAACTTTCAGTAATTTTTTTATTGAAAAATATTACATTGTTTAGTGGCAAATGGCCGTCAATGAAATGATGTTTTATATACACGGTTTGCGGTGACCAACATTGCGGCGAAGTGGATCATCTGAAGAAAAAAATGCGGATGGATTTAGTCAAATATAAGTATAAACTAGTCTTTGATCGAAGGATTTTAAAAAATATTCATTTTTCACAAAATGGCGGACAGTCAAAGTTAATGGTTCGATTTTAACGAAAAAAACGGCCGTTTTTTGGCTGTAAAACGGCCATTTTTTTCGAAAAAAAATCGAACGATTAAAGACTACATTTTTATGTATTAAATAAGCCTGCAAAATTTCAAGAAGATCGGTTCATTAGTGTTCGAGTAATCTTGGTCACCGACTTCAGAAATGCCATTTTGAGAAAAACGCGTTTAAAGTTACAATTTCCGGTCGTTTACACAATGGATTCTTCTCTTTCAACGCTCATATCTCAGTCAATTTTGTTCGGATCGACTTGACATTTTCAGGACGTATTCTCAGATACTTATACTTCAAAAAAATGCAATAAAAAAAATCGATTTTTTCAAGATCGCAAGTGGGGGTAACCCCTTAATACACAAATGTTTTTACACGAAAATAATTCACTTCTGTCCTTCCGTCATGAAATAATTCGTTCAAATGCCAGATGCCTCATCATGAGGATCCTCAACCTTCGGATTAAATAAATAATATTTAGCAACAACGTAAATATCACAACAATCTAAAATTCGCCAAAAGTGCATTCCTGTATTTGACGTAAAACACGACGTAGCTCGATATGCGATATCCAATACAACGAATATAACTCATAAGCAACAGGTATTGCACTGGATTATGAGTGAAATCAAACAACTTCCCTGCATGGTATCCTCTGTCGCGTTTTACATGCCGGTGCATCTTCACATAGGTAACTGCATCTTCACATGTCTAACTAACTGTAACATCGCAAGAATCTTGTGGACCTTTTCAACTAACAAGGAACATCCCTCAGGTGGCACTCTTCGATTTTGTTGAAATTTGGAAATGTTATGGAGCACCGAAAAGTAAGCGATACGTATTTTTTTATCGGCGGAAAAACGGTTTTAAGGGGTGAAACCCTCGCAAATAGGGGTGTTTTTCGTCGATAACGTTATCGTTCTCATCTCTAATGTATAGTGCACAAAAAAATAAACATTGTTACAATTTGAAATTTTTTAATATCTCGTACCGTTCAAACGTTATCGACGAAAAACATCCCCATTTTTTAGGGTGCGTTTCAGCCCTTAAAACCGTTTTTCCGCTGGAAAAAAATCGTATCGCTTTTTCGGTGCTTTATAACATATCCAAATTTCAACGAAATCGAAGGGTGTCACCTGAGGGATGTTCCTTGTAAGCACTCCTCCAGAATTTCAATTTAGAAACTCGTCGAACGATAGAGGGGTGAAGCAAAGTTCATTCCAACTCGTGTCGATTGTCTCCAGTTCAAATCTATCTTTTTTACCAAATTTTCAACTTCTTCTCGTTTAATTCAAATGACTCTTTGGAGTCGTATATTCTCATCAGCGTTTCTACTTCACCGTGATAATGTATAAACGTCAAACTGAATTTCAGCCAGCTTGACTTTTAATTCCGCTGAGCTATTTGTTGAAGGCCTTCAACATTTCACTGCATGTCTACTAATTGGCTGGGCTCTGTTTGTAATTCTGGTATACGAAGGGCTCATTCTCTTCTCGCGTACCTCAACACAAATGTACTCTCATCCGTGAATGAGCGCATTCGTATGAGGATATACGTACAGCATATGCACGTGTGTATACACTTGCGTTTGGAAACAAAGGTAATCGAAACGTGATATTTAAAAAATGGATACGTTGGAGTATAACAAGGAACAACGGAATAAAATGGCGAGACGTATTAAAACGCCCACGCAGAGGCAAAAAATACCAGTCCAACTCGCAATTCACCACGAATATTCCGAATGTGAGTTACGAGCCTGATTTTTCCCCGAACGGGGAAAAACTCGTCCCAATCGATAATTGGCACATTCTGGTCTTTTTCGATTTTTGTGCGAATACACGAAATTCTCTCTCGAATAGTAATTACTAAAGGTATTTCGAAATAACTCGCAAAACGACCTTTCTATTCCATCGAAAAAAAAAAAAAAAAAAAAAAACAGAATCCAGGATCACAATACATCACTGCACGTCCATGCACAATGAATTTTTATGAAGGGCAATTCTTCGAAGTGTCACCATTTTTTAATTTCGTAAACCTTGCGATGCAAAAGGATGAAAGGTTGATAGTTCAATTCAAGTATGATTATTGAACGATAGGCACATTATTAGGCGGAAGGGGATACCTTTAGGCAAGAATAAAATTTGCTGATTTGCATGATTTTTTTAAAAGACTTCACCATTTTTTGGACCTACGAGGAAAGCTTGCGAGGTCGATCTCTCTGATTTCGATGAAATTTAGCATGCTTATAGAATGGATGAAAATAAGCGACACGTATTTTTTTATGTCTACGGGACCCGATTTTTCAGCACTGAAACACACTCGAAAATAGGGGTGTTTCTCGATTTCGTCAATAACGTTATCGTTCTCATCTCCAATGTATAGTACACGAAAAAATAAGCATTATTGCAATTTGAATTTTTTTTTCATATCTCGTAAGGTTAAAACGTTATCGAAGAAAAACAAAAAACCATTTTTCGAGGGTCTATTTCAACCCTTAAAAATCAGGTACCGCAGATATAAAAAAATACGTGTCGCCTGTTTTTACCCATTCTACGAGCATGCCATATTTCATCGAAATCTGAGAGCTCGACCTCGCAACCTTTCCTTGTTAGAGAACGATTTATTACTACTTTTGGATGTTACATGGTATTTTTACTTATTATTAATCTTTAAAAATCGCGGAGGTATGGCACGGTCTTCTAAACTGCATTTTCAATAATTGCGTGCCTTATAGCTGAAAAGCTGATCGACCGATTCTTATGAAATTTAGTATAAATTTTTTGCTACCCTTACTGTCTAAAACATGACCCCGAATGTTCGTGAAATTTGAAGAAAAAAACATATTTTTTGTTGTAAAATATAGACATTTTTTCAGAAAATGAATTCTTTTTGTTTCTAAGCGTACCATTTCTTCGATTTTCAACATTTCTCACTTTTTCTTGGTTCATATTCTGCGTATGAGCGTTAATAAAAGGAAAATATTCATTAGGATTTTTCAGATTAATCCCTCCGACGCTACGGGTCACGCCGTCTGTAAATACACTGTAACAGACAAAAATAGAAATGTAAAATACCCTAATTCTCAAAAATGGTAAACAATTCGTTCCTATAAAAAAAAAACGTGAAAAACAGCGATTTTTTAACTCGTCTAAGGGTATCTCCGCCCTTAAGGTAGTCCTGTCGCTTCACACTAGCCACACCACTGATCATACTTGAGACTTGTAGAATTTATATTTTTGACACATGCAAAAAAAATTGTAATAACTAAATGGTCCATGTGTAAAATGTTTAATGAATGTTCACATTTGATTAGAAAAATGAAAAAATAGTTATGCCAACGATTCGCGCGGTATTTCTAGGTTTGATATTTGGCAATATTGGTTCGATCTCCGTCTCTTTTTACTCAACCAGGCGAGTTTAACCTCCATGCTTTTCAACGTCGATCTGTCGAAACAATATCAGGTGCGGGAAATACAAAGCATTGTATTCGGGTCACGACTGGTAAAAAGCGTGGAAAATTTGTGTCGTCGAAATATGTCGGTTCAAAATGAAATGTGTGTGGAAATTCGAATGAGTGAGATGTGGTTAGGACTACAGTCAGCTGTAGCCTTGCTGTCACGTCTCTTTATCGTAGCAAGTGGTAACAAATCCAATACCGGAAGTTCAAATTAAACTTGATATTACATAAAAATTAGGTCAATAAGCGTCATTTTTTCTGAGAGCATTGGATTACTACAAGTGTTACGTATGTAAATCTGATTATTTTAAGGAATCTGACGGATTCCCACTATTCTATTCACTTTTGTAGCTACCGGAAATTGGGTTTTCGTCTCGGAATTCCTTCATAAAAATACGCAATTTTAATATTTCTTTTCTCTGTAACTAGGTCGATGAACAATCCTGAAATTGCACAGAGCCGATTATTAATATACTTAGTGAAGCTGAAAAAAAAAATTATGAAAATCCTACGGATTGAGGCCTGGCGATAGGACTACTTTAACATTCGAAACCAAGGAGCTCGATCTAGCACGAGATGGTTAGTTGCATTGAAGGAATAATGTGATTTTTGAAGCAGCAAAGTGAATATCATTGAAGAAAAATACAATGGATTAAAACAACTGGACTTATCTGAAAAAAGAAACGAAAAAAATCGTTTCACTACGATGATTACGTTCGCATCGTTCCTGAAGTATTAATTAATTTCACTACGAAAGTTGGTTCAGGAAACTACGCGCGCGAAAGTTCACTTTGGTTGTGAAAACGGTGACGAAGGGTATTTTCCATAAGCCCTCCGATGAAGTACGTGAGCATTATAGTAAGCGATAAAGAGCTCGCAGATGAAAATGGGAAGGTACATAGAAAATTTCGAAAAACTTTTGACTCCTTCCAAGGCTAGGAATTGCCTGAAAATCCTAATATAATATGACATAGGAGTCTCTTGATGGTCCTAGGAAGATCCAGGGCCGTAAGTAGATTCCACCGTCCGAAGGGGGTGGAGACGTGATATCAATTTGAACCTAAGGGGCGAGTTTTTACCCCATCCCTAACTTCTCCCGTGTTGAGAATACGAGGGAGCGAGTAACGATGAAAAAGTGAATACACGTAGCCTTGTACACTCGAAGAAGGAAGAACGAAAAAAAGTAGCTTCCAGCTCGATAGCTGCGTAAACCGACCGAAAGAGGCTTATTTGATCTAATCAGCATTCGTTATCCTCGATAGGCAAAAGAACACTCTCTACGAATAAGAAATAAGTATGAAGTTATATGCGCAGTAAAAATGAATTGAATATACGGGTTATGTGTGCTGATTTTACCCGACTTATCGATTATACCTACGGCAAAATAATTCATACTGTATTATTGCGAAGTATATATAGGGGAGACCGGGGCAAAATGGTATAGCGAGGCAAAACGGTACCGGGGCAAAACGGCACTGGGGCATAATGGGATCGGGGCATAATGGGATAGCAAAAAATGAAGTTTCTTGGTGCTTGATTTGGGGCAAAATGGGACAGGGGCAAAATGGGACACACAAAAATGAAGTGTCGCAGCCCGCTGAATTTGGGGCAAAATGGGATGACAGGAAAATTCATGCTTCGGCTCTATGAAAGAGCTGTTGAAACATAATCTAATCTAAATGGTGCTTGTGGTTCGTTTCAGTCCACCTATACGCAGATAATACGGACTGACCGATATATTTGTCGACAAATATCCGTCGATTTCATGGGGAGCGGCGGTCCTAGTTTCATAAAACAATTTACGTAAAAATTGACAAGAGTTTTCATCAATGGCTTGAAAATCAGTATCAGTAACGTGCAGTTGGTTCCCAGCTGCTTCCGATATCGGCAGGCAAAAAATCAAAACGTAAGGCGACATCAAGAAAAGGTACAAGTGGCATTCTTACGAATTCTCCGTACTACAGAGAACTTCGTGAGACAAATCCAGCGGCATCGATAACAACCGACGATAACGCATCATGCCTTTTCTGCGGGGGCTTATATTCGAAATCCAAGGAATCCTGGATTCGTTGTAATTCATGCGAGAAATGGGCCCACTATTCACGTGCCCATGCTGACGATAACTTAATCGAGTACGTTTGCGATAATTGTGCCGATAAAAATTAGCTTAGTTAAACAAGCAATAAAAATTAAACATTGCCACCGTTAAATTATAGTATCGTAAGTAGAGTGTGACCCAAATATCGTGTAACATTCAATAAAACCTGTTTTCACTCATTTATTACCCCTCGTTTTTTACCCCTGCATTTCTTTCGTTTCTGCATCGAATTATTCCACTGTCCCATTTTGCCCCGATCCCGTTTTGCCCCAACCGCCTCTTTCTGAGGAGCCTGATTTTCTCCGGCCCATTTTGCCCCAGTCCCGTTTTGCCCCAATGACGTATTTTCCAGCAGTGTTGATTTTCACTATTCCATTTTGCCCCAAACCCGTTTTGCCCCGGTCCCATTTTGCCCCGGTCCCATTATGCCCCGCTATACCATTTTGCCCCGGTCTCCCCTAAGCATGAGTGCCTTGCGATTTTCACTCATATCATGTGATCAGCCGTAGAGCATTATTCTTTTTTTTTTCCATTTGATGTCTCAATGATCAATTTGGCGAGAATGAACAAAAGCGATATTTTATTTCACTCATCTAAAAATGTAAAAATTTCTAAATCTAATAAATTTGCACAGAATTTTTTATTCCAGTTTATGGTTGGGTATGATAATTTTTATTTTATTTTATTTTTATTGTAGCTTCCATTTGAACGGGGTCCTTTTCCTTATTACATCCCCCAACATATTCTACTCCACATCCCAATGGATATGATACTTGATTTGTGACTTATTTTTATTAAGGGCCACTGTAATGTAATCAATAATTCAGAGGGGCATCATGCCCCCACAGATTACAGGCCTCCGCGAAAGGAATACGTTAAAGGTCCGTCTTCGATTTCGTTGAAACTCATAGATGTCATAAAGCATTGAAAACTATTAGACGCGATTTTTTTTGCGGAAAAACGGATTTGAGGGGTGAACCACCCCTTAAACGAAGGCGTTTTACCCACAAGCAGTCCACCGATATGAATGGCATGAAAACCAGAATTGTTCTAATGTGAAGCGATCGAAAATCCACTATAGAAGTATTTTTTTTAATTATATTAAGGGATTGACTTTTTTAATTTTTTTAGGGGTTTCTTTAAGGGTTGGTTTTTCCCCTCTTTTATTTCCTTTTTATCGGTGGAAAAGCTGGTTTTCCCCCTCTCATTTCTTTTTTATCGATAATTTCGATGTTTATCAATTAAAAAATACAAATCTAATAGTTCTTAAAGATTTATCACATATATGAGTTTCAATAAAATCGAAGACGGACAGTTCAATGATTATGGAAACAGCTTATGTTTGGGATTTTTTTTAGACAATCATGATGATAAATTTCCACAAAAATTAGGTATTTGAAAAAGTATTATCTAAAGAACAGTGTGCAATGTTTTTTGTGTAAATATATTTAATTATAATCGATTTGCAGGTGATGTAGGGGAAGCAACGCTCGAAAACGTCTTTTGCGGTGAGCAATGCTCTTCTGAACCTGGTTATCGAATATCAAAAAATCAAACAAATTTTGTTAGTATATAAGTTTATCCTGTGATTCATGGGAAGGAATTTTCGTAATATGAACTTTAAAAAAATTGTGCCTGTTCAAAGTGAGAATTGATTTTTACGAAAAAAAGATGGGCATTTTTCGTTGATCAAATCGAAAGTACACATTAGAAAAAAAAATCCTTCGATGAAATTCGATTTCTAGATGTTTTTACATCTAAAAAGGGCCCGAAATATTTCAGAAACATCGAAGCAGTAGTTTTTAAGATATTTTGCTCGCCGACTTGGAAAACCTACTTTCGAGAAAAAAAAAAGCGTATAAAATTTCGAGCGTTGCGTTACGAATATCGAGACTAATCCGAAAGGTGAGGTAAGCGGGTTGGCGTAGCTCAGTGGTCAGAGCAGTCGACCGGCAATCGAAAGGTCCCGGGTTCGAATCCCGGCCCGGAAATGCACCGCAATTTTTCTCGGCTACTTCTCTTGGGGTTTTTTTTCGGGGGATCACAAGTTTCGAACGATGCTTCGAGTGTTCCGACGGGCGTCGACATAACAGCCTATAAATCTGTCAATTTTATTCCGTTCAACTTGAAATTTTCAGGCAACGTTTACAAAATGACAAACTGCCAAAGTATATTGGTTTAAAAAAAAGATTGTTCATATTCATCAGCAAACTCAGTTAAAATAATAAGAACCCAAATTGAATAATAATAACCTCATCGTTTATCGGTATTTCCAAAAAAATCAAGCTTGGCAAGACTATGGATTACGGGAAATCCCTTTAGTCGCCCGAAGATGAGTCATATTTCATCAATTTTTTTTAAACGTGATGAAATAATCTCATCATTTAAAAGTTTTGACATTATTTTGCTGCAACTTTCAGTCTTAAAACAAAATTACTTTTTAAACAAAACAAAATGGCGGCATCATAAGGCCTTTAGGCGTCTTTTGAAAAACTGCCCATGTTATGGCTGAAAAAGTTATTGATCAATCTGGCGGAAAATTTTGAAAGGTTTCTCCCTACAACATTATTAGAATGATATAGCTAAAGTTTTAAAGGGAGTTACCTGAGTAAACGTGAGAAAAAAAGGTAAACTTCGGGAATTTTTATCTCAAAAACTAATGTTCCGATCGGATCCGGGTTTTTTTTTATTGAAAAATGTGTGCATTGAGGTATGTTTAGGAATTTTTTAAAATAAATTCGTTTACTGGAAGCGATTCAAACGCGATTATCTCGAAACATAGTTTTCAAAGTCGGTGCCGGAAGTATCTCGAAAACGGCTTGTCCGATTTTTACCAAATTTAGATACAATATTCTTCGATAGTTTTTCTCGTTCGCCACGTAGGAGTTTTTCATTTGATTGAACCATTGCTTTTTTATACAATGTATAGGGAATCCAAAAACGTAGGAAATTGCGAACGAAAAACGAATGTTAAATTAAAACGGTCGCAATTCCGTCAAAAATGAAAATTTGAAAAAAATCCACGCAGCGAACGAGAAAAACTATCGAAGAATATTATATCCCAATTTGGACAAAATTGGACAAGCCGTTTTCGAGATACATCTGGCACCGACTTTGAAAACTATGTTTTGACATAATCGCGTTTGAATCGCTTCCAGTCAACCAATTTATTTTTAAAAAATTCCTGAACATACCTCAATGCACATATTTTCCAATTTAAAAAACCCGGATCCAATCGAAACATTAGTTTTTGAGATAAAAATTCCCGAAGATTACCTGTTTTTCTCGCCGTTTACTCAGGCACCTCCCCTTAAGGTTATCGCATAAATAAATTACTTTTTTGGAGTAAAAATTGTCGAGAAAATGGTTAAGAAGTTGAAAATTTGATTACAAAGCCTACTGAATTTTGAATTTTATACTTTTTTATATTTTTATATGTTAACCTCCCAAAACTCAGCCAGATCGATCAATAACTTTTTCAGCTATGACATGAGCAGTTTATCAAAAACGCCTAAAGGAATACCTCATAACGCTGCCATTTTATTTTGTTTAAAAAACAAACAAAAATTAATACTTGAAAGTTGTAATAAAATAATTTAAAAAAATGTTAATGATGCGATTAATTTATCACCTTAAAACACAATCCTAACACAATCCCCCGTCTAAAGGGATTCCCCCCTTTAATTGTGTGTAAAATCCCCACCTCGTTATTCCAATACTCTTGCCGGAAAAACATATAGAAAATCGACTTGTTCTTTGGGCCTTAAGCTTATGCAAACCCCTTAATGAAATTGTTGATCCAACAGTAAAATTGACTTGTGATAATACACTCAGCAAAGCGACACGACAGTTTCGTACCAACACCTGTTTAGTCTTTGGATGATACTCATGAATATCTCATTCCAAGAACGAATTATCCGTGTAACCTTATAAATGGGAATTAGTCGCGTTCATTTCTCGCAGAGCCCGGCTAACGGATCCTTTCTGTATGCAGTGGATACGAAAGTCGCGGTTTTAATGAGCCATTCACATGTACGGAAGCACGAGACACCATCGTTATGTACCGTGTGGTGCGGGATACCTGTTGCCGTTCGAAGTACGCATTGCCATCGCCTAATGCAACTTCGTACCACCAACACAAGGATAAAGCGCGCCAATAGCGGTGGACGCACAATTAGTAGGTGAGTTTGGTGGTTTCTCAAGTCAAGTGGTCCAGGCCCATACTCTGATGAGTGACCGCTTAGCTGCGAACTGACGAACGTGCGCAAACTACTCACGAACAGCAGGAGACCATTTCTGATCAAAAGGCAGCTCAAACCCTTGTCGATAAAATTGGAAAGGCCTGCTGGCGAGTGACACCCTGGCGGGATCCTATAGGAATTAGGAAAAATAGAGTGAAAACTAGGGGTTGACAGAAAAATCGTAAAAACCTGAGCAACTATGCGAACGACCATTGGGGAAAAAATGTGACGCATAGAAAAAAAAAACTTCTGCTGACTTAAGGCGGAGGCCTGAATTAGAATTAAAACGAAGTTTATTTTCTTCGGTATGAAAATCTCTCCAAAGTGAATTTAAAAAGTTGTTGAAAAAGTCTTTTTAAATAAATTTTGTAGCACGTTGAAGTGTTTTTTAAAATACATTTTTTTTTCAAACCTGAGAAAAATTATAATTTCACGATTTTTTCAGCTTTTTCTTAATTTACTCAGAAGAAAAATATATGACAATTGAAAATTTTATTGGTTTATTTGATTCAGTCAAGAATTACGAGCTGCATCTTTCCCGCCAATTGGGGACTGCCGTGGCAAGATGCACATGGAATAGGCTAATGAATTGCAGACATTTTTTGTTTCATGTTGAAACATTTTTGGATACATTTCAAATATAGACGAAAATATACCTCAATGTTAGTGGGCTCACTTGTTTGTTTTTCCCTTCTAAAACAATTCTCGAGAAAACGCTTTTTTGGACCTTCTAATTCAGGCTCCCGCCTTAATCCGTCATTGGTGTAACCCAACTAATTATTTATTGGAAAAACAGAATAGTAGGGTACTTTGAGAAATGTTCATTTAAATGAATCAAGGAATTATCTGAATGATCCAATATTTGAGTGTTTCATCTCAATACTTGTTTGGTCACCTGTGGATGAAGAATTCTGTTGATCCAGGTTATTTTTTTTTCTGTGCGCACAATATGTACGTAGCGTCCAAAAGACGCGGTCTACGCCGTTACAATTCCATTCACTTTTTACACGGACCATCAGGCAAAAAAAACTTTCATTAAGACAGTATTCTAGTCTCGGAATTGAAAAAAATTCATTGTTTTTTTACTTTCTTCCAAAGTATAGACATTGAAGGCCTTCGGCCACAGTACGAGTATAAAATCATGTGCGAATTTAACCATTTTTTTCATATGAAAAAGTGATTCACTCATAAAATTAATTACACATCTATTTAGTATAAATATCAAGCTGTTAGAAAATATTTTTTTTTTTCGATGTACAAAATGGCCGACTAATAATATTTTCTTTTGTTATCTTTTTTTGGCGCTCGGCGGCGTGACATTTAGCATCCACAATTTTTTACCTAGAACAAAAAACAAAAAATCTCGTCAATCTACATTAGAATACCTAGAGAAGTACGTGCGGAATTGAAAAAATATTGTTTTATTCAAAAGTTGTAGATATTTGAACTTAAGAAATGAATTTTCAGTGAAAAATTTCGTTATAATTGCTCATAGACTGCTCATAAAATGAAAAGTTTTCGATTAATCAGAAATTCCGTACGTACTTCTCTGCGAAATGCAATTAGGATCGTAACTTTTAAATTTGAAGTAAATCGAGTGAAAATTGTTGAAGTTATTTGTCACGCCAATTGGAAAATAGCTGTTTCGAGAAGTTTCGAGTAGTCGGACATATTGTACATCGAAAAAAATATATATATTTTCTAACAGCTTGATATTCATACTAAATAGATGTGTATTTAATTTTATGAGTGAATCACTTTTCCATACGAAAAAATCCTTAAAT
The DNA here is from genome assembly GCA_964007375.1 of Ophion obscuratus. NCBI lineage: Eukaryota > Metazoa > Arthropoda > Insecta > Hymenoptera > Ichneumonidae > Ophion > Ophion obscuratus. The sequence goes on along the minus strand of OZ023318.1, from coordinate 27,522,971 downwards.
TCGCACATGATTTTATACCCGTTACTGTGGCCTAAGGCCTTAAGAATATCTCCTCCGACGAGAAATTTCGGAATTCCCAATATTTACATGGTTAAAGCAATTCGGAACGAGACCAGAATAGGGCAGATCGGTCGAAGTTACGAACTTCAGGCGCTTCTAAATAGGCTTGAACTGCTCGCAAGGAAGAACGAGGTCCAGAAAATCATAATTTCAAGGTCGAGGAAGGCACACCTAATGAGGCAGGAATAGCCGATTAATATAACGTAAGTACAACATGCCATTGTAGTACTACTCAAATAGTTGCGGTTGTCTGAACTTGTACTCAAAACATTAAGCGGGTTTATGTCGAAACTACTTTTTTCAACTTGGTTGACATAAAATCGCGAGTTCTATTCAACCGATTGACTTCAAATTTAGTGTAAACATTCGGTATATATATATATACCCTCTATAGTATTTCAAAAATCGGGTATTGCAAAAATATTATTATTAATTCTTAAAACATATTTTAACTTAAAAAAAAATAGCGGGAAAAATGAACATTTTTTCAGACAGTTCCCACTTTTGAATTATTTGTTCTCTTTGGTACCCGCCACAACGGCATTCTTATTGATCATGAAAATGAGTTTCATTTCTGTATTAGATGAATGGGAGCTTTATAATCACATCAATGCCTCAACCCTTTTTTCAGGGCCGTATTTAGAGGCCGATATTTTTTTCAATTTTTATTTCTGTTCCACAATTTTTTTTTGTAAGTTCTTGGAACATCACTAAACATACTGTCAAAAAATGGATGATAAAAATGTATAAAATATAAAAAATTTATAAAGATGTATAACAATTTGTACGCATTTTTAAAGGGGTGTCAATTCGTTCGGAGAAAATTTCTATTCAACTACAAATAAAAAATGACCGATCGCTCAATATACGAACTCTCGTTTCAGATGGCATTATTATATCTATACATTTAAACATATTGGCTATCGAAAATTTAAGTTGCAGCTTTTCTTACTGTGACTCGATAATTATGTAAAGCCTTGATCAAATTGGACAATTTAAATAAATCGCCAATTCGACGTTGGTAGCGAGTAGCGAGCTGCTTGCATTCTCTTCCTGTTTCTTCCACCCTATTGCCGTTCTCTCTCTCTCTCTCTCTCTCTCTCTCTCTCTCTCTCTCTCTCTTTCTCTTTATCTCTTTCTTCATCTCTTCCCATTCCCCTTTTCTAAATCTATCCTTTATAATCATAAGAATTTTTTCATGCGCAACGTCCTTTCTTCTACCATACTCTCGTATCTAGTCATTCTGAGCTAATTATATCTGTAAATCTAATAAAATTACAATAATTATTACGCTACCTCGACCTAGATCGTTATCTCTGGTTGACATAGAATCTCGAGTTCTATTCAACCGAGTGACTTCAAATTTGGTATGGACCTTCAGTATATATCCCTCTCTAGTTCCTATCTCGGGCATTGCGAAATTATTATTACTATTTTCTAAAAATAAAAACTCAAAAAATAGAGCTCAAAATTACTCTCTTCACGCCGTCGCCATTCAAAATAAATCTCCTTAATTTCTGCCATAATGATATTATTATTGATCAAGAAAATTGGTTTTATTTCTGTTTCGGATGAATGGGAGCTTTAGAATGTTGTCAACCACCTCAACCCTTCTCTTTCGCCATATTTTGAGGCCCATAACGTTTTCAATTTTTTTTCCACAAAATTATTTTTGTAAGTTCTTCAAAAATGGAAAATGGATGGATAAAACATATAAATATATATATATATATATATATATATATATATATATATATATATATATATATGAAGCCCACAAAAACGCCCGAAATGTAGGCCTCTAGACTAGAATACTGCCTTACTATGGAGAAGAAGTAGAGTGATACATTTACCTTCGATTATTAAATTTCCTCCTGCATCGATATCATTTGATTCTTCCAATTCTTAATAGTTCACTATTCTTAACGAATCGTTTCCTGAGGAAAATTTCTATTCAACTACAAAAAAAAATGATCGATCGCTTAATATACGAGCTCTCGTCCCAAATGACATCAGTATATCTATACTTTTAAATATATTTTCTATCAAAAATTTTAGTTGCAGCTTTTCTTATCGTGACTTGATAATTATGTAAAGCCTTGATCGAATTGGACAATTTAAATAAATCGCCAATTCGACAAAATCCACCGCAAAGTTGTAATTAAATGAGTAGCCTGATGCTTGCATTCTCTTCCTGTTTCTTCCACCCTTTGGCCCTTCTCTCTGTCTCGCCCCCTTTCTCTTTCTTCCTCTCCTCCCATCCCCTTTTCTCCATCTATCCTTTATAATCACAAGAATTATTTCATGCGCAACATTCTTTCTTCTACCATGCTCTCCTATGTAACAATGTTGAGCTACTTATATCTATAACTGTAATACACAATTACGCTAATTAATAAGCTACCTCCACTTCAAGAGAAGTATACATGCTAAAGGGTAGAGATCTCAGTGACACCGGAGGCAAAATACCTCACGGTAAATAAAATCATGAAAAGTGCTTCTCGTTTGGAAAGCCTGGACATTTCGGTTCCGTACTTCAAGAAGAAAAGAAGTGACGAAAATGCAACTGTACTTGTCGTCCCAAGTTAGAATGCGGCCACCGTATCTTTGCGAACTGTACACATTTCACACTGCAAATAATTAAAAGTTCTAAGACCTTTGCCTCAAGGCGTTTAGCCTGAATCCGCCATTCGGCTAACCCGCCGTTCAATCCACCCAATGCACTACTATGCACAGAAACATTTATTGCACCGGCTTCAAACGGGCTCACAAGTCTCACATAAAAGTTTGCGAATAAACAAATGCAGCAACTGCTTCATCTTTGCAAACGAACTTTCGCTATTGTCACTCGCAAATATACCCAGCGCAAACAGTACGACTCAAATGATAGAATGATTGGCATATGAATGAACGCCGATAGGACAATAAAAATAAAAATTTATTTTTATTTTAAATTTATTTTTATTTTTATAAAAATAAAAATTTATTTTTATTTTTATTGTCCTATTGTCCTATATTTTATTTATTGTCCTATTGTCCTATATTTTATTATTGGCATTATGCCCACATTTTTGTATAAAAATGTGGGCAGTCTTTTTTTATTGCCCAATGGGAATAAAAATTCTAATTAGTATTGTATACTGTAATCGGATAAGTTTTTTTCTTTTTTTGTGGAAATCTTATACACACAACAAGTACTGTCGATAATTGCTGTCAAGCTGGTCTGTGGGAAAACACAAAGTGATATCGACAGAAACAGCTAGAAGGAAAAGATTAAGAGAATACCCACGTGGTAGTTGGCCCAGTAAAATAGATTTCCCACACGGCTTGCTATATTGGAAATGTGATTACCTATGTGGATTCGAGTGAATCGATTGCCGTACCCACCTCTCGTCTGTACCTTCCCTTGAATCTCGATAAAATCTTCACGTGAATTCACGTGAAGACTTTATCGAGATGCAATGCAATTCATTCACAACCACAGTCACTGATAAGTGTTACGATTGCATGGATCTCTTTTTCGGATTTACTGTGGTACAATATATCGATGATATTCAATAGCAACGATATTAAGGCGTCTTCTCACTTTAGACGCTAAAAAAAAGGCTATTTTCATGAATTTTTTCGATAGGTTTATATTATAGATATTGATATAAAAGCTGTTACACTTAATAAATACACTTTCGAAATACATATCAAAAATGTATGTATTCGTGTAACCCAAACAAACTTTAACCGCGTTTTTCTCGAAACAACGTTTTTCGACGGCTTGTTGATAAAATCTTCAAAACTACTGAACCGATCCTTATGAAATTTCAACCACGTATTCTTGACAACTATAGCTATCGCGCGTATCAAGGATTTATTTAAATTTTGACATTTGCTATGTTTTTTGTCAAAAACGGTGAAACAAACACTTTTTTTTTATGTCCGCCCCTTTGTTATTTTTGCGTATATCAAAAATCGTATCACATGCGCTATAGCCATTAACAGACTGAATATCAAACCGTTTCATTTTTTTGTTTCGGATGATCCATATTCCGAGATTTCATTAACAGCGCAAACCTCCAATTTTTTTAGGTTATTTTTTTAACTACCGTTTTCGTCTATGAATAGTGACTTAAATTAATTAATTTTTTTTTTGTTATGTATTTCGAAAGTGTATTTATTAAATGTGGCAACTTGTATATCAATATCTATAATATAAACCTATCAAAAAAAATCATGAAAATAGCCTTGTTTAACGTCTAAAGTGAGAAGACTTCGTAATTAAAGAAAAAAACCTTTTCGTAACGAATGATGGATCGGTCCGACTAGTATTAAACATATGTGTTAACAGTACTTTTACCGGTTATATTTACCATCATAATAAATCCATCGATTGATCACAAAATCAATTGGGCATCCATTATTACGTTGGGTTATTCTATTAAGGAGAGATATAAACCTAGATCGTCGAGGTCGAGGATTTAGAAGCTATGAACATTCCGTCGACCGTAGAAGACCTACACTATGGGCCTGGTATCGATGATTCCATGTAAGTTGACAAATTTCATGATTTATTCATTCCCAAATTTCCAAACGCGTTTTTCTCAAAACCACGTTTTTCAAATCGGTAACCAAAATTTCTCGAAAACCAATGAAGCGATTGCCTTGAGGTTTTTTGTGATTATTCTATACACCATTATCTTGTACTTTTCATAGGATTTTTTTTCCGTTACTTAGTTTTTGTTTTATAGGCAAAATAATAACTAATTTGCCCAAAAATCACTATTTATGTTCAAACGTCCGCCATTTTGTCATAAATCGATATTTTCAAAATCGGCTATGACAAGTATATATATATATATATATATATATATATATATATATATATATATATATTAGACTGATTCAAAAAAAAAATTTATTTTTTTTCCTTCGGGATTCTCGTGCTATTGTTGGGCACTAATAAAAGAAAATTTCTCTAAAAAGATGGGCGTGGTCACTCAATTTTTAGAGGTGGCTATGTCGACTTTTTTGTATTTAAATTTTTTTAACGAACGTATTGCATTTAAGCATAGTCACGGCTTCGGGTTACGGATAAAAATCACATCCAGCAGCTATTTCGTAACAAAAATAAACTCTAACAATTTGAAAAGATTGCAATATTCACAATTCAGATCCAGGTAGATCAATAATGGCGTCTATACTACTCTCTTTATTCATGTAGATTTATTTATACCCATTAACATTTCGCACTTTTTACGAAAAATTAAATTATAAGCTTTTATTCATAAATCATGTATTTACATTTTCAAAATGCTACACTTATATTATCTTCAAACTCATTTATATTTCTTCCCAGCCACTGTGCATAACATCGCGCATCGTGGTGTTGTTTTTTTTCAATGTGACTCAATTAAAGACAATTTTAAACAATGGCTCGGAAAAATGGAGACAAGACAATTTGGCTTATCGGCAAGGAAATTCCGAAAATAAGTACCCGTCATTTACCGTCAAATCGGAAAGTTTTGAGTTTGTTCTTTTACAAACATAACAGAGAAAAACTGACCATACGTCGAAGTGCACACGAAACGATGAATGAAGTTTTCGAACAATGGAAATGTGCTGAAATTCCAACACGTCGATTGAATAACGCAATCTTGAAATTAATAAAACTCCAACTAGTCTGGAAAAATCTTTAAAAAAATCGGGTTTAAAAGAAGTTGCCGTCACAATGGAGAAATAATCGAAACGTGTGATAGCAAAAATCACCGCTCAAGTTCGTTAACATTTGGGCAGAACGAAAATGTGCAACGTTGAACAGTTTGTCCAAATCTCTCTTAAATTTACACTCCTTCAATATTTGTGAGGGCAAATTCTTTTTAACCCGATTTTTTAAAAGTTTTTTCCAGACTAGATGGAGTTTTACTAATTTCACGATTGCGTTATTCAATCTACGCGTTGGAATTTCAGCACATTTCCATTGTTCGAAAACTTCTTTCATTGTTTCGTGTGCACTTCGACGTATGGTCAGTTTTTCTCTCTTATGTTTGTAAAAGAACAAACTGAAAACTTTCCGATTTGACGGTAAATGACGGGTACTTATTTTCGGAATTTCCTTGCCGATTAGCCAAATTATGTTGTCTTCGTTTTTCCGAGCCATTGTTTAAAATTGTCTTTACTTGAGCCACATTGAAAAAAAAACAACACCACTTACAAATGCGCTGCGCCAATACAAAATGGCGCCACGGATGCGCAGTGATTTGCGCAGTGGTATGCGCGATTTTATGTACGGTGGCTGGGAAGAAATATAAATGAGTTTGAAGATAATATAAGTGTAGCATTTTGAAAATGCAAATATACGATTTATGAATAAAAGCTTATAATTTAATTTTTCGTAAAAAGTGCGAAATGTTAATGCGTATAAATAAATCTACATGAATAAAGAGAGTAGTATAGACGCCATTATTGATGTACCTGTATTTAAATTGTGAATATTACAATCTTTTCAAATTGTTAGAGTTTATTTTTGTTACAAAATAGCTGCTGGATATGATTTTTATCCGGAACCCGAAGCCGTGACTATGCTTAAATGCAATACGTTCGTTAAAAAAAATTCAAATACAAAAAAGTCGAGATAGCCACCTCTAAAAATTGAGTGACCGCGCCCATCTTTTTAGAGAAATTTTCTTTTATTAGTGCCCAACAATAGCACGAGAATCCCGAAGGAAAAAAAATAATTTTTTTTTTTAATCAGTCTAATATATATATATGTATATATAGTACCTAATTTAATAATCTTTGTGGTTTTTTTTCAGATGTTTTTTGAAGAAACGCCAGTGGGTACCGTATACGCAGATTTTTTTACGACGCTCCAAGGATCATACAATATCCTTCTATATTTTTGATATTTTTGAATAAAAAAAATTAAACTTATTTTTGAATGTATATACTTCTAGATAATTAAAACCCCAATCCGAAATTTCAAATGGTTTTCCTTGAAAAAATTCACAAAAATGACCTTTTTCCGGCTCCTAGGTGTACATCTCCCCTTAATACTTATTATTACGTTTTATGCAACTTAAGAGAGCGTAATGACAAAAGGTGATCGATTAATTTCACACTTTTCCGTTCAATGAATTAAATACGGATCCTGATACTCTAAGACATATTGAATTAGTTGTTTGACCTGAAAGTCTTATAGAATAAATACATGCAAGAATTTTTTTATAGTAACGCAATGGAGCAGAGTCGACGCCGGTCGAAAACTGGCCATCGTTGCATAATGATCTATTGAGCATACAATCCTAGGGAATTGTATATGTTCTAGAAGATGACTAAAATGGTAAGACAACCGAAGTTCTTCGATAAAATACCTTCTTTCGAAGGTAAAGGGTTTTACTGCTTGCGATTAATAAAATATTCCATTCTCACAATCAATTTTATTCCGAAATTAAATAATAATTCCGAAATATTTTATTTTCATTTAGCAAAAACGACCGTTAATATTAAACATACTTTGCTCAAAATTGTTATCAGCCTTAGGGCCCCCGGGATCTCTACAACTAGTTCAATTATTTCATTCTATCATATCTCATTCGATTCATAATTGAATTTTCTAAAACTCCTACCACATTCAACATAATCTATGAATCATATTCATTTTTGTACCCCAATACGTTTCGAAAGGTTTTTCACCTTATTTTTCTTCTATATCAAATTTTTTTAATCGTGTTTTTATTGAATTAATTTTACTACTAGTTAAGGCGATTTTCCTGACTACAAACATTGTTAAAACGAGATGCAGGAGTTTGATACTTAAAGTTTGATCAAAATGTTCTTGCTTTGCAAACTCGGAGTACCTATTTGTGTGCTGTGACGTCTTGTCATCCGGGCCAGTAAGAACCAACGCAAATAAATTAGTCGTGAAATCCACCCTCCGGAGAATTGCTCCCTGTACCAGGCAATCCCGGGTCCGAGCACCGAGATGTGCGAGAACTTCGCATGATTCGGAAATCCACAGTAGTAAGCAATGACAACGCTTCCCAGTGTGGGAGCTTATTTTGAGAACTCGAATCAATTTTTCTCCCGGATATAATGGTAGAAGGCAGGAAATGCATTTTTAACATTGTATAAAAATGAACTGTTGACCCGGGTTAAAATCCCGAATAATGTAGTTAATATGAATATTGACTACGTGTAGCCGAAATTAATGTAGTCAATATACTACTTAATGTAGTCGATATAAATATGAACTACATTAAACGAGACAGCCAAATGGCTGTCACAAATCGATATTTTCAAAATCGATTGTCGACTGTCGGATTTTCACACTTTTCTATTCTATTAAGGAGAGATATTATTATTATCTATATCTAGAGATATTATTTTCTATTCTTTTAAGGAGAGATATTATTTTCTATTCTATTAAGGAGAGATATTATTATTATCTAATATCTAGAGATATTATTTTCTATTCTATTAAGGAGAGAGTCAGCCATTTTGTAAATACAGAATGGCTGACTAACGCTGCATCATCGAAAAAAAAGTTTGACAGCAAGTGAATTCGATTATTCAGATAACGTAGAGCGGCTCTTATCTCTTATTCATAATCCTTTATGGAGGACTCCGCTCCGCTTCGACGAAACATCACAAATTGTATGAAAACAAACCAGAAAAAGACCCTCATATTCGCTGGACTTTTTAATCACTGTAAATTTTGCATAAGAATTATATTTACTTTTAATAAACTGATATAATTTAATTAATAATTCGAGAGAAAGGCAAAGGACAATGAATTTCATTGCAGCAATACAGAATAGACTTTATATTTTTACGTTAAATTTTATTTTTCACCGTGTCTATATGCGCTTCGACATTGCGTTTAAATTGAAGAAAAATCGCGAGGGATTTCCTCGTGAAAACAAATAGTGAATGGGTTTCTCTCTCTCTCTCTCTCTCTCTCTCTCTCTCTCTCTCTCTCGCTTCCGCTGTATATTCGCACGGAATTCATCTTCTAAGAACGCCCAGAAATAAAAACTCGAGTACAGCAAAGCGGTGCAATTAAATACGTTTAAAACTATTAAGCAAGACAATTCTTTTATCTTGCGTCGATGGCTGCAATAGTGCACAACTGTGTCAAGTGTCAGAGTAAGCCGGTAAAGTAAAGATTAAGAAACCGGGAAAATAAAGGAACTAAACCGTCAGCGAGAACACCTTTGCGTTAGCATTAAAACGCTTTAAGGGGTCTTCTCAGTTTAGACATTAAAAAAAAGGCTAGTTTCATGATTTTTTTGATAGGTTTATGATATACATGTTGATAAAAAACGTTGTTACACTTTCGAAATACATTTTTAATTTTTATTTATTTATTGAAGTCACTTTTTATAGACGAAAATGGTATAAACTTTTTATAGACGGTTTCATGAATTTTTGTGATAGGCTTATATTATAGATGTTGATAAAAAAAAGTTGTTACACTTAATAGATATTCTTTCGAAATACATTTTTAATGTTTATTTATTTATTTAAGTCCCTATTTATAGACGAAAATGGTAGTTAAAAAAATCCTAAAAAAATTATAGGTCTGCGCTGTTGATGAAATCTCGGAGGTGGATCATCCGAAACAAAAAACCAAACGGTTTTAGATTCAGTATGTTAATGGCTATAGTGCATATCAGACGATTTTTGAGATATGCAAAAATAACGAAGTGGCGGACATTTTTGAAAAAAAAACATAAAAAACGTGTTTTTTCACCGTTTTTGACCAAAAAAATAGTAAATATCAAAATTGAAAAAGAAACCTTCATATGCCTTATAGCTATAGTTGTAAAGAACACGTAGTTAAAATTCCATAAAGATCGGTTTTGTAGTTTCCAAGATTTTATCAACAAGCCATCGAAAAATGTAGTTTTGAAAAAAAACGCGTTTTAAAGTTGTTTGGGTTACATAAATAAATTTAACAAATTTGTTTATGTATTTCGAAAGTGTATTTATTAAATGTAACAACTTTATATCAATATCTATAATATAAACCTATCAAAAAAATTCATGAAAATAGCTTTTTTAGCGTTTAAACTGAGAAGACCCCATAACGGGGTATCCGGAAATGATGCATTTTTTTGTAGTTACACATTGGTTGGAATAAATCATTTTTTTTCCAGCATGCTGTACACATGTTTGTCGTTATAATGTAATTTTTTCGGAAGAAAAGTTTTTAAAGTGTTCGTGGTGCTGCCGTTAGCGTTGCAGCCCTCCAACAACGAGGCCCGAAACGGCGGGATCTCTACCAAGCGTAATCTAAAATGTAATCTAAAATGTAATCTAAATGAAAACAAAAAATTTGTTCTTCAAATATATCCATTCCTCATCATCCAGATCGTGTTGCACGCCTAATCTATGCAATTTGCGGGCAATTCGAGCCTTTTTGAGTTAATTTGTGCTTTGACGTCCGCTTTCGTTACACGAGAATCATCCTTAACCCGACGCACACTGCTCCACTAAAATGGGTGTAACTTCGTCAATTTTTAGACTTTCAGGGTCCACTTGGTCTTAAAATATTCTTGAAAGTTTGCACTATAACAATATGCAAAAACATTTTTTTAACTTTCCAGATCGGGTTACCCCCTTAACGAACACTGCGTTCGAATTTTCAAAAGGCGTCGCTCAACCACTATTGTAGACACTTTGAAAAAAGCCCACCTACACACCCATCCACACGCATTGCTGCGATACTAGAGCACAGGAAATGAGACAGAAATCCGAGAGTTGCAACTTGTTCCTGAGGAGAATAAAGACAAACATGATGGTTGTTGACTCTGACGCAACTATTGCTAGCTTCTGCTTCATCTCGAACGTACAGAAAGCACCCAAATGCCTTCCTCGAGGCGACAGACCTTATGACAAACTTTTTTTTGTCCTGCAGGCAATCGCGCATATATTGGGCGCATTCACTAAAAACAACTAACCACTCGCACCGATCAATTTGCTTATTAACATCGATTTTTTTTTCAAACGTCAAATAATGGAAATCTGTAAAAAAATCAAGAAAATAAAATAATCTGCTTGTTTTTGCAACCACGGTGAAGAAAAGTGCATACATCTTCAGATTGTCAGTTTCGACTAATGTCTAATACCAGTCGTTAGCATTATATAATGCATTTGTCGATAAACCTACTCAAGCTGAATTAAACAATCATTTCCAGATTGTTGGGCTGTTCTTCTGAACTGGCTCGTTCAGATATACACTACTGACAAAAATGAAGGGAGCGAAATTTTTTCAAATTTCCAGATCGTTTGCACATCGCACTGTCTGCGTAAAAAATTATCGTAGGAAATTTAAAAAAGCATTTTCAAGCTCGAAAAGTAGAGATTTCAAGCCTAAACTTGAACATTTTTTTTAACCATTTGTTACTAATGAATCAAGAGAAAAATAGCGAATGAAAAATCTTTGATTTTTTCTCATAAAGGTCTACATGCACGGATTTTTTTTTCGATTTATGACACAATACCGTATAGACAATCAGTTTATACGATAATTTGTCGCAAAGTTATAGGCGGAGAAAGCGAAAACGACGCTTTTGACTTTGATAATCAATATCTCATGAACCAATCATCGTACAGAAATTTGGAGGGCAATTTCGGAAAGCTTAAATTATGTCCTTCGAGGGGAAAAAATCAATTTATAATACATTTTTTTAAATGTGATATATTGATGTAAAAAAATTTACAAAAATCGCGTTTGTTTCCTAAATTACAATAGTTACGATATCTTCGTAGATAACCGTCGCGACCATTATGTTTAGACATTTTTTCCCAGTTCAGTGTTCACAAAAAGTATGCAAAGCGTTAAGTTCCTCCGATATTTTTTCCCTGTGACCCAAATGATAAAACTTTAGAATTAAAAAAAAAATCATCTGAAGGTTCTTGTGCTTCTTAAATATACTGATTCGTTTTTGTAGTGAAAAAAAAATTGTTTCTCAAAATTTACCGGTATTTTTCCTCAAATGAAGTGCAAATGTATAAGAAAAGAACAATATATAATACAAGTAGAGACTACCTGAATGACAATGAATACATGAAATATTATCACCAGCATTACTAATTGGATTTTAAATTAGCCGTACATATATCTGCATATAAATTGCAATTCACGCTATTCATAGTTTGGAATTAATTAGGATTCCATCGGAATAGCGAATGAAAAGTTTTGTACTATATATTATTTTTCTGTAGAAATATTACTTTTCTACAGTATCCCCACAATGAAAACGAAATAAAGTATTTTCAAGTCTTAATCTACGGTTACTCTCAACTCTAATTTTTTGTTCGTCATTAATTTACGAATTAAAATACGGCATGCCAGTGTATATGGCTTAGTTATCGTTTGTATGTGGAAATAAAACTCATTGTTAAAAAGCATTAACTCTTACTTAAAATTATAGTCTTAGAAGGTTACTTGGTCTCAAAATTTTCGTAATCTTACATAGGATTGAAAAAAAATGTAATGAGAAAATAAAAAATTGCTTTGTTGAAAATTGTCGTTCTTTACAAAAGCAATATAATAAATAGAACACTTTTTTTAAGGAATTTGTCATATTTTTACATTAAATGATGAACAAAATTGGTAAAAATTATTGTTATTTGCTCGGAAACTACGTGCGCCCTACGTTTTTCGTTTTGAGTCTCACGAGTATTTTCATGGCTATTCAAAATTCACAATCACAAATTTTCAGGACAATCTGTATTGGGTTATAGAACTGTATGGGGCTAGGAAAAATTATTTTTTACTTTTTAGTCCGTTCTTAAAACGTGGTTAAATGTTTTTTTAATTTAAATATTTTGATTGCATATAATAACCTATTAAATAATAGCCTATTAAAACATAACCTATTAAAAATGCATTCTAATAAAAAAAATCGTTACGTATTCAAAATGAAACAAAACTTTAATCCTCCTCTGCTTCTGTCGCTCACTTTGTCACCCTTTCTCTCAGTCTGCTCTGGGCAAGAGAGTACATCCCGATGGAGAACCTTGCCTTCAACGCTCAAGCTCCTCTATACTCACCAGCTGACAGCTATATATGGTATATACCCCTCTTGTGTACCACAGCGTGGAGGTTACGAATTTCAAGATTTTTCCCGGTCCTCGTCACCCTGCAAGTTGAGTGAGCTATCCTTCTTGAACGACCCAGCCACGGGCAGAGCTTCATTCGGGCATCAAATATACGTACGGACAATCGATACGAGGAAAGTAAATCTTTGGCATGTACAGAAACGTGAAAAGGAATAAAAATGATTTGACGTCTGTCACGAGGTCGACGATACAGCACGGTTTTTCCACCCTCAGCTTTGCACGATAAACGTCAATCGTAAAAAGTTGTGTCTCTTCCTTAAGGAGTAACGCAACTGTAGAATTGTCAAAAAAGAAAAAAAAATCTGGCGTAAGACATGATTCGAACCATCTAGAATAAGGGGGAAAAAAAGTTTGGTACCCGTAAGAAAAAATACCTCATTTTCAAGGTATTCCTTTCGGGGAGGGCCGTATTTTGTGGGCGCATAAACCAGGCCCTTCTGAATTGTCGGTAAATTACAATGGCGCTTAATAGAAAATAAGTTACAATCAATTGTTGTATCCAACGAAATACTGGGATAAAAAATTTTGCGCAAAGTTATTAGATTTAGACATTTTTACATTTTCTTTAAAAAGTCGGGGCTACAAAAATTGATCTACTGGTTACATTTTTTTTTAGTTTCATCATTAATATTTTATTCAACGGGCTAGATCTACATCTACCTAGGTGGGTCAAAAAAATGGATTTTCTGAAAGTATTTTTATTCGATAGTTTCAGTTTTTACCCATATTTCCTGAAGATTTCATTATTCCTCAAATTCAATGAGGTACAGCTTCTAACAGTCGGCCGAGCAGTACCATACTTCAAACTTTAAACGCGTTTTTATCAAAACATTGTTCTCAAAATCGGTGGACACGATGTCTCGAGAACCACTTGATGGATTTTTTTCAAATTTACAGGAGATACGATGAGAAACATTTAAAGGTCGTTGACGATCTCACTTTTTAAAAATAGGTCTTCATTTTTTAATACCTATGTTAAAATGACGACGTTTTTTCATAGATTTTGTATGCTCGAGTTTCAATTCGTCGCCGCATTGTTAAAAAAAATTACTTTGAAAATCGACGATCGTCAACGACCCGTATTTATTGTGAACTTGAATAATCCGTTTGGTTTTGAGATTTCGGATCGATCGTTTAACCTGGAAAATGACCACCGCCAGTCGTCGCGAAAAAAATGTTCTTCTGGCGGCGGCCATGTTGTTTTTCTGTATTTTTTGGTGAATCTTTTTTAACGGCTCTCAACATATGTACCTTTGTGTTTAAAAAAAATGCGTTTCTTTTTCACCAACCGTTTTCCTGAAACAAAATTGGCATTTGGCCATTTTTCGGGCCTTAAGGTAGATGTAGCCCTTTAAACATTTGGTGAACTTTTTACACGCGTAGAACAGTTTATGTTACTCGTAGACATCTAGGGTTATTCAGTGTAGAAATTACTAGACAGAATATAGCCAGCATGTCATCTCCATAAAGTGCCGCATAAATGAGACGATTATCAGAGTCGTGATTTTTCGTTAAAAGTTCGGTAACTTGGCTTGAAATTTCATCAGTATACTGGAATGTATTTTTATTTAATTATAGATTTAAATCGGTTAATTGTTCAATATTCGAGTTCGTGAAAGGAATACCTTACATGTATGTTAGGGTAGCACAATTTTGAGCTTTATTTTCCTTTTTCTCACCATCCAATTATCATCACGAAGGAAAAAAAATGTCGCGAAAACTGCGAGCGGTGAAAAAATATTTAGAGGTCGCTCAAACCTCCCAAAAGTTCAAATTTTCATTAAAAAAACGATGTTTTTTTCTTCTTTTTTCGTTTACTTCTCCCCCATGAATTGTACGCTTTATAATTTTTAAATCAACCTCGCGACAGCTCTAGCCAGCCAATGAATTTTTAGTGGTCACTCAAGAGCTTCCAATTTTCGCCAAATCTTTTTTTTACTCTTCTCACTCATAAATTTGACGCTTTGTAAAATTTACGAAACAATCCGTTTTTCTTTAGAAACAGATTTTTAATATTCATTCAGCCCAATAAATATCCATTAAATATTCATTGGCCGGCAAGAGCTTTCGCGAGGTTGATTTAATAATTATAAAGCGTTAAATTCATGGGTGAGTAGTTGACGAAAAGAAAAATCGATTTTTTTATAAAAATTCGAATTTTTGAGGTGTTTGAGCGACGTCTGAATATTTTTTGACCGCTCGCAGCTTCCGCGACAATTTTTTTGTTTGTTGAAAGAAGACAATTGGATGGTGAGAAAAAGGAAAAAATAGAGCTCAAAATTGTGCCAGCCTAATGAATGTACATGACGATTGTGAAAACGGTGTAGGAAGTAAGCAGGAAAATAGATCGCGAACCGTGAGCAATTTCTGGTCTCCTATGTATGCACTTGGTCTTTTTGCGCTTCTCGTTGTTCTGGTGCTGACATTGCAATCTTTTTATTAAAGGACAATATAAAGCCACACGAAACAAAAGACATTTGCTCGGAACATGTCGATTTCATCGGACTGCATACCAGTTGCATTGATACTTGACCACAACTCGTTACCAATAATATTCTGCCCCGGAGTTTTTATACGGAAATCAATAATGAACTCCAAGAATTGTGCATCTTCACTTTTTAAACTTTGCCCAGCTGTTTCTCCTGAATGATGACGTGGTGGAAAAAAAACAGCGGACTTTTTTCTTCCTCGTTCAAAACTTACGTCGCAATAGAACTTCGCATACCTATTACGGAGCTATGGCAATGTCTTAATAGGGGCACCGAGAAAAAGTACTCGATCTTTTTTCCCTGTGAAGTAGAACATTTTTTTTTTCTTTGCATTTCTTCAACTTTGTCGAGCTGTAACGACTTCGTATGGCGTAATGAGAAATTCAAACAAATTTGAATTCTATTGGCTTCGTGTAGTTACACAAAAAAAATAACCCACGGCAAAAGTAATTTTATGAAAATACAACTTTGTCGTGTTACTTATCCATCATGCGGTGGGAGAACGTTTTCACTCCGCGCCCCCTTTGAGGGAGTATCACCCAACAAAGTTTTATTCTGATAAAAATATCTCTACCGTAGACAAATTATTTCGTCGAACAAAAAAAAACCGTACCGAGGCAAGTGAACAAGAAAAAAGTTCTCTACAATTTTTCACCGCGCCAAAGGTAAGAAATTATAGCTTCACGAATTTTAAGGAATATAATCAATTTCTTTTTGCTTATCTAGACATTGAAGAAGGGCAAAAGAGGCGACGTACTTTTTTCTAGAAGCCTCTATTAAGGCGGGATATACATTTTGCAAATTTGCAAAACGATTTTTTTAATTAATTCATCATCAAAATAGCGGAACTGTGGCAGAGTGTTACAGCAAGGTCAACGCGGGAGTTGCGAATCGGCGTGCAGTCTAGCTTCTCGTAGACTTTGATTTGCAAAAAAGTTCAAACATTTTTTTCAGTTGAAAACATGTATATTTTCTATGTGACGGTAATTAAAATGAAGAAAATGCAAATTTAAGAAAATGGCACGCATTTACACTAAAAATCAACATTTCACCCAACATTTCTGTAAAATGTCGATTAAAAAAGTAGTTTTTTCCCAATTTTTCAAAAACAATTTTCGTCAAGTAGAAGGTATCAATATTATCAATATTTCTACCAAGTGTCAACTCAATCGGCTTAATAGTTTTTGAGTAATCCTGCACGCCAATTTCGATAGTGCAGTTTTGAGAAAAACGCGTTTGAAGTTCAAGCCCGCTCCGAATCCGAGCGGTGAGGTACAGCATTGACAGACGTTTGAAGTTTTTCGAATTTCGCTTTGAAAGTTTGGAAAAATATTCTACATACAGTGGCGTGCAAAAGTTTCGGGCCAACCTTTTTTTCTCAGTTATTCGATAAAATATTTAATGCCCGAACCTCTCCATCATTTCAAATATTTGAGGGCGCTATGAGATGCATAACAGCGTGGTATATTATTTTGTTTGTATAGTGTATGGTTTGTGTACCGCGTCGACCGCGTTCGGTCAGTGTGCAAAAATATTGGGCCGCTGTCTCACGTTCTCCAGCCACACGGTTTGTTTACGTTTTCTTTCGCGTTTTCGTTCGCGTTAGTTCGAAACATAAAGAACCATGAAAAAAATCAGTTCTATTTCTGCCGCAATGGCGAAACACACAAAAATTGAGGTCCGCGAAGTTGTGTTAAAACTATTTAAAAAAGGAAAGAGTTCTCGTGATATGGCAAATAATCTATCTATTGGGAAAAGCACAGTAAACCGTATTATTGCGAAATATAAATCAACAAATTCGTTGTGTGATAAAAGTCGAAGCGGTAGACCACGAAAAACTTCAAAACGCGTGGACAAAATCATTAAAAGAAAGTGCGTCATAGATCCGCGAAAAACTGCAGCAATAATTTCGCGAGAATTACGCAGTGAAAATCTTGCTGATATCAGTCGGAATACGGTATCCCGACGTCTGAAAGCTGCGGGATTGATTGGGCGCGTCGGTGTAAAGAAACCACTCATTAGCACAAAGAATAAGAAGGCTAGATTGAATTTTTCCAAAAAATATCAACATTGGACAGTATCGAATTGGCGGAAAGTTCTTTTTTTCCGACGAATCCAAATTTCAATTATTCGGAAGTGATGGCCGCAAGTACGTAAGACGTCCAGCAGTTACCAGATACGATGTACGATATCAAATTCCAACTGTAAAACACGGTGGCGGAAGTGTTAAAGTTTGGGGAGCATTTTCTGATAACGGTATTGGTCCGCTAATAGAAATCCAAGGCAATATGAACGCTATAATGTATCGAAATACATTGCAAGACCATATGCTCCCATTTGCAAAGAAAAATATGCCGAATAGGTGGATATTTCAACACGACAATGATCCCGAACATGCTTCGCGTCTTGTGAAGAATTTCCTTGAAAGCCGAAAAGTGCGCCTTCTCGACTGGCCCTCGCAGTCACCGGATTTAAATCCGATTGAACATTTGTGGCAAGAGCTCAAGGTTCGCGTTGGAACGAAGAATCACTCCAACAAGACGGAATTACGGGATCATTTGCAATATGAGTGGGAAAAGATGCCACAAGATCGCATCTCGCAATTAATTGCGTCTATATCCCGATGATGTGCTGCTGTAATCGCTGCTAAGGGCATGGCAACGAAGTATTGACTCTAGAGAGAAAACTAAACCATGTTTTGTTATTTTTATAATGTTTTGTTTTTTGTTTTCATACGCAATAGTATATGGCCCAATACTTTTGCACAGTCATTAAATAAAAACTGTTGGATAATTAATTGTTGAAGAGTGATATTACTGTTTATACCACATTTTTCAAATATCAAGCATTTCGACGCCAATTATAAGTGTCAACACTCGTTTGTATTTCCAGTGCAATCGTATTTCTATGCAATATCCACGAAAAATAGGGTGGCCCGAAACTTTTGCACGCTACTGTATATAGTTCTATCGATTAAAGAAAAAAAAAATCGATTTTTTTATCGTTGTAAATGTATATTCCGCCTTAACGTGTCGTGAGACAGAGTTGTATTTTTATAAAATTAGGGTTGCCGTAGACACGATATTTTTTTTAACGAATTTGGACCCATTCGATCAAACAAAGACGAAAAAAGTTTTCCACATTTTTTCACCGTGCCTTCATTAAAGATTTAGAGCTTGGCGAAGCTCAAAACGCGCGGATGTACCATTTTTTGAGGATAAAAAATCTTGATGTAATATCTTTGAAATGAATATCCAATGGACGAAATTAATATGTAATGCAATGGAAACAAATAATACAACAATAATCCTCGGTGCAGATTTCACGTATCGATCAACGAAAAAGTTGGTTAAATTGCGGCCACGTTTACAGGTCAAAATCATACCGAAAAAATTATAACGTTCTTTACTGCAGCGAATATTCAACAAGTGGAAGGACGTATTCAAAACAATGGATTCGGCATAAGGGCGACAGGCGATTTAAAAGTCTGAAATAATTTTCGATTACTCTCCTCAGTCAGTAGTACAGTGCACTGAGAGAAAAGTGCATATTGTTAACAAAAAACTCGCATGGTAAAAGAGAGTATAGTCGAATTCCCTGTCGTTTATTGTCACTGCAACCATAGTATGGTCAAAACAACTATAAGCGAAAAGTATTCGTAAACATGCAGTAAAAAAAAACCAATTGAATCAACAAAATATATTGGTTGATCCAAACAAATGTGCTGCTGCGATTTAAATAAATCACATTGAAAATGTGATTTATTTAAATAACTTATTTTATTTGAAAAAGCTCTTCTGTTTTCTGAATATCTACATTATCCTTCAAATAAAATTATATTCTATTGAAATCATCCTATATACAATCCGTAAATGTATGAATGAAATAATTAAGCGGTTGCTACAAGATTTTTTTATTTCGTACAAAAATGTAATCAATAGTATTGATTATTTCTTTACTACATCGAAACGAACATGCCATGGGACGTAAGTTTTTCAATTTGTTTTAAATCTTAAATAAAATGTGAGCATTAGAATGATCATCCACGATCATAGTGGATGAGAATATTAGATATCCAATGGAATATCCATGGAGAGAATATCGAATATTCAACCAATAAGAACGGATACTACACTTTGATCTCAGCCACAGGCCAAGAAGCGATACTCTTTAGAGTTTCTCCGGCGTTTAAGTAGATTTTCGGTGCGCGCTACGCTTACGAGAAACGAGCGGGCGTGTGGCTTCTAGCGGTTACTCCGAGAACTACGGGTTTCCTCACACCTATACTTTCGGTGGCGGTCGGCCATGATATGGTTTAATTTTTTCAACTAAATGCGCAAGAAACAACTTTTATTTACCGCATAATTTTTCAATTCAGACATTTGCTTAATATTTTCTAATCAGAATAAAATATTAATATTTAAACGAATAATTTACTTGGAAATCAATATCGGATATGGTGAAAAAGAATAAAATAACATATTTATTCAATGGAAATTTCATCTCAATCAAACGAGCGAAATTCAATTTTTCTTGTGTACTCGAATCAACAATATTCATGTTATGAAATGAAACGCGTTTTTGTTCATTGCAGAAAAATGCATACAAAACTATATAATTTGTTCGCGATAATTTTGTAGATAGATTCAATAATGTATTGTTCTCGGTTAACAATATATCTTTTGAATGAAAAAAACTTTTAAATTTTATCATGCTGTTAAAGTCAATAGCGTTTTGTTTGGCCTGATAAATCCGATTATTTACACCAACAATTTTACAATTGAATCAACGAAATTTCATTCGATGACAGCAATGATATTGGATCAATGGTTTTTTCTCGGTGTGCGACTTTGATGGCGTGTTCGAATATCTAGTATCTCCGAAATTACTATGGTTATTTCGGGGATACTAGATAATCAAACACACTACCAAAACGGCATGATTAGATATACGCTTATAGTTATGTCAACCATATTATAATTGCGGTGTCAATAAACTATAGGGAATTTATCTATGCCCACTTTTACCATGGCTGTTTTTTAATAAATAATATGGACATTTTTCTCAGTGCAACTTTATACTAATATGGTTAACATTAACACTTGTTGAGTATGAATTGTTACAAGATCTTACGAAAAGTGACTATACTAACAAAATTATGGTAATCTTATGGTAAATACGTAAATCATTTGTGGAACGTGTCAATAAAGTAGAGACAGCGGTAGCATGCTCTGATCGATATAGATATATTAGCGCATTAATTTAGCAGTTTTTAAAATTTGATATTTCGAAAACTATTGCGTTGCGCCAAAAATCAATTTAAGCAGTGACATATGTTATCAAAAAGACTATCTATGCAAAATTCCACCTATATCGGCAATAACAGCTGTTCGGAATTGCAAGTGGAATTACTTTTATCTGTTATGCCAAAGCTACGATCAAAATAACATAAGTACCCGGTACCATAGCGGCAGCGTGCGTAGTATAGATAGGTAGGTCGTAGGTTCGAATCCATGTTGAGGCGAAATATTTTCTTCGATAGGAATAATTTCAGAAGGTCAGGGGATGAGAAGTTATGATAAACAATCATACAGGTAGTAGTACTCGCAATTGAGAATTTTTGAATTTGTCAAATAGTAAATACATTTAGTAGACATACCATTCAATATGATAAAAATCACTATTTTTTTATAGTGTAAGGGAATATCCATTTTATAAAAACCTACTATATTATACAGCATTGAACAATCAACGTATGCTGGTAAGACTATTGGTTGCGGTTAACATATGAGCATAGTTAACACAACTGCTAGAATATCATAAGCAGTACTATATTTTAGGCAATTAGCATGGCTATAAAATATTGTTGTCCCCTCAGGGTAATATAAAATAAGTTAAAGGGTATTAAAAGAAGTTACCATCCATTTCTCTCAGTGTAGGTAAAAAGGTATTTGTACACGACGTCTTTTTCAAATTATCCTTCGAAAAAAATCAAATGTTTTGTTAAGTTTCTGTGTTCGATAGCTTATCCTAAATATACATGTGTGTCTGTTTACAATAACCTTGGGAAAAAACGAACAAAAAAATCCAGCCAAATTAACAACAGTTTCGTGTAAGATGTACAAGTACTTTTTTGACCCACTGTACATCTTAAAATTGATGAGGACCTTACCACAACGTCACGTAAGTAATATAACTTGCCTTGATATTGATTAGACTACAGAGAAACAAAATTACAAAACGTTTTATACACAGAACTTTGTCCCTAATTTTTCCAATTTATGGTCGTTTTTTATGGAATAAAACGATATGTGAAAGCGTAAAAATTCGTTATTATTTATCAATTTTCGAGAAATAAAAATGAAGTAAGATAAAAGTCTGAAACGAAAAACGTAATTATTCCGAAAAATCAACGAAGTCATTTCAGATGACGATATTCGTTTCAACCATATACTAATATATTTTCGGCCTTATTATTATACAAAATCAATGCCCATACCAACTTAATATTCCAATTCTTCTGCTTTCTTTTACTATTTTTGGTCAAATCGCGAAGTACTGCAATTCCGATCAAATCGAACTTTAGGCTGGCTATGCGATGCACCCTCAAACCGCAAACGACCTCAATAATTTTCTGCCTTCTTCACATTGATTTTCTTCGTACCTTGAATTTCGTAAAAAAAAAAAATACTCACCTACCTATTTACGAAAATATGACGTCTTTATTTTCACAAAAACCTCATTCTCATGGAACAAAATTGTACGAAAATCAACCTGCGTATCATAATTAACCTTAGGGGGAATAAAAGTTTTCCTAATCATTTTCGTTTGCTAGATGATAAAAAATTAACATGTCACGTAATTAGGACTTGATTTATCAGAGTCGAAAAAACGCGAATGACATAAATCGGTGCTTTTACCGTTTGCGATGTGCGTGTAGCTCATTCGGTAAATATTTATGCAGGCTACGTGCTGGCAGTGTAGATACAGTTAATCAAATGGAATCTGCCTCGCATGCGCGACGAATTTATTTTCCGAAACATGTTAATTAGCGCTGATTTATCAGAGAGAATATTTTACGCGGCTCGTTAAATGCACGCCAAATACGATGTGTCCAGAGATCATACAAAAAATTAGTTCTTTGACACGGAAAAAAAAAGAGTAAACCAAATGTGGGACAGCTTTTTCAGTCATCTTTTTCCAAACCAGCTTCTTGAATGATCGCCATCGGTTTTAACGTTAACGCTGCGTCATCGTTGCCTCAGCATCCTTCTCGCTCCAGACTGGGATTGTCGCATCCTGTGCAACATGTACGTTAGGGTGGCATAATCTTGAGCTCTATTTTTTTCCCTTTTCTCACCAGCCAATTATGTTCTTTAAAGAAAAAAAAAATATCTTAAAAGCTGCGAGCCGTCGAAAAATATTTACACGTCGCTCAAGCCACCAAAATTCCAAATTTTCATTAAAAAATCGATTTTTTTTCGTCCACTTTTCAACCGTGAATTTTACACTTTATAATTTTTTAATTAACCTCGCGAAAGCTCTAGTCGCCAAATGAATCCTAGTGGTCTTTCAAGGTTTTCGAACTTACCAATTTGTCGCAATTTTTTTACTCGTTTCACTCATAAATTTGACGCTTTGTAAAATTTTTAAAACAATTAATCCTTCTTTGTTTAGAATCATATTTTTCAAATTTACCTCAAACTTCTAACCCAAGAATGATAATCTTCGTTCGCATAAAATAATTCTTTAAAGATCTTGTCCGCAAACAAAATTATAGGTCGTTTTGTTCGTAATACTGTAATGGCAGCTGTTTTCCGCGCATCGTAATGCGAAGCCATAATACAATAATACATAATAACACATATAGTCTAATTGGTGTTTATCAATTATTATAATAAATTATTCAGAAAATGTAACACTTTGCCGCTTATTTTGTTTTTATGCTACAAGAAATTATAGTGCATCCGAGATTTCTTTTGGCGGAAATTTTGAATTTCGAAAACTTTGAGCGACCATTAAATATTCATTGGCCGGCTGGAGCTTTCGCGAGGTTGATTTAGAATTATAAAGCGTAAAATTCATGGGAGAGAAGTGGGCGAAGGGAAAATCGATTTTTCAATGAAAATTTGAATTTTTGCGAGGCCTCAGCTACCTCTAAATATTTTTTGACCACGCGCAGCTTCCGCGACCATTTTTTTCTCTCCAAAGAAGATAATTGCATGGTGAAAATAAGGGGAAAAAAATATCTCAAAATTGTTCCACCCCAGTGTACATAAACGAGCTTGCACAATTTTGCATCTTCCTTTTACTCTTAAAGAGTTAAGGGGGGAAATCACAGTAGCACACAAAAAAATAGGCATATTTTCGGGAATTAATTTTGGCTGAATAAAAGTATCAATCGAAAATCTGTAAAGTAGGTTTTATAGCAATACTAAAAAAGTACAAGATGTAATTTTTTCAATAAAAAATATTTAAAAATGGCGGCTGCGCAGCATATGCCCCAAGGCGCCTTTTTTTGAGCTCGCCGAAGACATAACTCGAGCAAATCTTTACCGATCGACTTGAAATTTTGACAGTAGCTTCGAAACATCTTTCTCCACGGAGCTACGTAGGATTTTTTTATTTTATATGGCTTACTTTTTTTTATCGACGATTTTATGGCGTTTTTTTTTTGTTAAACATTTAACTTTATTTTCAAACATGCACCATTTTGCGAAAAATCAATACAGGGTGTCCCAAAACTCAACGATAATCTGAGACCGGATGAAAGGCCAAGTTATACCTGTTCTGGGAAAAATACAAAAAAAATCCATATCACTCAGTTCAGCGATAATAGACATTTAAAAAAAAAAGTTGAAATTCGACACCCTTGGTCGCATTTTCAAGTCCTGTGATCACCAATGTCACAATTTCGCTGTGATTTTTTAAATTTCGTGATCTTCATTAACGATGCTATTAATCGCAACTACAAATTAATGCAAAAAACATTGTTAATTTAATAAAATAAGTTAAGTTTTAGTGAGTCATGGTTCACAAAAATATTGTTACTTAACTTTGACACTTCATTTTGAAAAAAAATGTACTACACTACCCTTGGCAAGTTATTTCAAAAGATGGCGCATTTAATCAAGATTTCAAAATGGTGCAACACTTGCCACTTTTCTTGGCATTAAAAATTTTATGTCTTATTTTTTTCAAATTGAGCTCATTTTGAATAACTCAACATTAGGAATTTTTGTTACTAAAATTTGTTATTTTTTGTTTCTGGTCTGAAATAAAATTATTATTTTTAGTAAAGAGGTAATTGAGTCAGTTAATAACCAATTTTTATTATAAAAAACATATGTTTTTTACAATAAAAACATATGTTTTTTACAATAAAAACATGTTTTTTACAATAAAAATTGGTTATTAACTGACTCAATTACCTCTTTACTAACCAACTAACCAAAGTCAGTTAATAACCAATTTTTATTGTAAAAAACATATGTTTTTTACAATAAAAACATATGTTTTTACAATAAAAATTGGTTATTAACTGACTCAATTACCTCTTTACAAAAAATAATAATTTTATTTTAGACCAGAAACAAAAAATAACAAATTTTAGTAACAAAAATTCCTAATGTTGAGTTGTTCAAAATGAGCTCAATTTGAAAAAAATAAGACATAAAATTTTTAATGGCAAGAAAAGGCGCAAGTGTTGCACCATTTTGAAATCTTGATTAAATGCGCCATCTTTTGAAATAACTTGCCAAGGGTAGTGTAGTACATTTTTTTTTCAAAATGAAGTGTCAAAGTTAAGTAACAATATTTTTGTGAACCATGACTCACTAAAACTTAACTTATTTTATTAAATTAACAATGTTTTTTGCATTAATTTGTAGTTGCGATTAATAGCATCGTTAATGAAGATCACGAAATTAAAAAAATCACAGCGAAATTGTGACATTGGTGATCACAGGACTTGAAAATGCGACCAAGGTTGTCGAATTTCAACTTTTTTTTTAAATGTCTATTATCGCTGAACTGAGTGATATGAATTTTTTTTGTATTTTTCCCAGAACAGGTATAACTTGGCCTTTCATCCGGTCTCAGATTATCGTTGAGTTTTGGGACACCCTGTATATCGAAAAAATCCTACGTAGCTCGCTAACTGTTATTATATGGAAACTAAAAAATTTTGGTTTTTTCTTCCAGGTCAAAAATTAAGGAGTCTACGTCTTCGGCCATCGACACGCTTTCAAAAATAGGCGCCTTGGGGCATATGCTGCGCAGCCGCCATTTTTGAATATTTTTTTATTGAAAAAATTACATTTTGTACTTTTTTAGTATTGCTATAAAACCTACTTTACAGATTTTCGATTGATACTTTTATTCAGCCAAAATTAATTCCCGAAAATATGCCTATTTTTTGTGTGCTACTGTGATTTCCCCCCTTAAGTCTAGTTGTAAAAGTCGCAAAAATCACTTTTTTCAAAACCAATATATTTTGACAGTATATCATCTTATAATATTCCCTGAAAATTTAAAAGTTATCGCTTCGAAATTGACCAATTTACAGGCTGTTATGTTGACGCCCGTCGGAACGCTCGGAGCGTCGTCCGAAACTTTAAGCGCTTTTTTCTCGAAAGTACTTTTTCAAAGACGATCAGCAAAATATCTCAACACCTACTCGATCGATCTTTCTGAATTTTTAGGGCTTTTTCTAGATGTAAAAATATAGTATTCGATCAAAGGATTTTTTTCCGATGTATACTATCGATTTTATGAACAAAAATTGCCCATTTTTGTCGCAAAAATCGTGACTCTCACTTTGGACACGTGCCATTTTTTTAGATTCGATATTTCCGAAATTCCTTCGATTAAGGCCTTAGGCCAAAGTAACGGGTATAAAATCAGGTGCGAATTTAACATTTTTTTTCGCGTGAAAAAGTGATGCACTCATAAAATTAATTACACATATATATTATGAATATCAAGCAGTTAGAAAATATATGTTTTTTTTTCTCCGATGTACAAAATGGCCGACTACTCGAAAATTCTCGAAACAGCTTTTTTCCAATTGGCGTGACAAATAACTTCAACCATTTTGACTCGATTTACTTCAAATTTAAAAGTTACGTTCCTAATTTCATTTCGCAGAGAAATACGTACGGAATTTCTGATTAATCGAAAACTTTTTATTTTATGAGCCGTTTATGAGCAGTTATAACGAAATTTTCACTGAAAATTCATTTCTTAAGTTCAAATACCTACAACTTTTGAATAAAACAATACTTTTTTAGTTCCGTACGTACTTCTCTAGGTATTCTAATGTAGATTGAAGAGAATTTTTGTTTTTTGTTCTAGGTAAAAAAATGGTGTATGCTAAATGTCACGCCGCGAAGCACCTAAAAAAAGATAACAAAAGAAAACATTAGTAGTCGTCGATTTTGTACATCGAAAAAAAAATGATAGCAGCTTGATATTCATACTAAATAGATGTGTAATTAATTTTATGAGTGAATCACTTTTTCATACGAAAAAAAATTGTTAAATTCGCAAATGATTTTATACCCGTTACTGTGGCCTAAGACCTTAATTGTAGAACAAACTAATACTACAACGAAATCTGTTTGATTTCATTGATCCAAGATTCGACTAGAATTAAAAATCCAAAATCGGACTAACATTAAAAATCCAAAGTTGGACTAACATTAAAAGTTCAAAATTGGACTAAGATTAAAAATCGATGCCTCAGAACTTTAAATAGCTTTGTTTTTTGGTCACCGTAAAAAAATCAAGAGGTCCTTCCCGGATATGACCTGTTAATCGATTATAATTAGATATATTTACACAAAAAAATTACAGAATATTCTTCAGATGATTTTTTTCAAACACGTAATTTTTGTAGCAATTTATCATCACGATTTTCTATAAAAAAAAAATCCCAAACATGAGCGGTTTTTGACTGTTCCACCTAGGCATAACCCGTTAAGATTACTTCGCTCGAAAATGTGTGAAAAGGTATTCAGAAGTGCTTCGCATTCAAGATACAAAATTGGACTAACAAAAAATCGATGCCTGAGAACTTCAAGAAGCTTTTAAACGATTCTTGGTAAGCTATAGAACATTTTGTTTGCCAGCAGTCGATACTTATAGTGCGTCTATACACTTCACCGTAGTAGATAAAAGTCGATCTTATTGTACGAAGAGTACGCGATGTCTCCGATGCCTCCGAATTTTCTTTTTAATTACTTGGCGTCAAGGCGCTACCTCGCCTCTCGATAACTTTACATTAGCAGACTACAAGGTGAGGATATAACGAGTCGAGTTTAATACGAGGGTGGCTCGTGTGTACCTTCTTTATTCTCTGACTAAGCAAATTCTCAGACCGCACTTGAATCATTGATTTTTCTTTTTTCTTCACACGAACCTCTTCGATGTCGTTTCTGATAAAAGCAGGCCAAGAAACGGGGATAAATTACGTGAGGGAGGGAGAGTGACGAGAAAAGATTAAGGTTAATGAAGACCAGTTTCTTCCTCCTCGGATTATGAGCTTAAGGGAGCTCGCAGTGTCAAATTTGCAAAAAATTGACTTTTTGTTTTATTATCCGATAGTATAGACGGTTATAAACCTCCTGTTCAATTTTTGGACAGCGTTTTTCTCGAGATGTCATTTTTCAAAACGGTGTACACTCTCAAAGGACGAGTTTTCAAGCTATCGGTCTCAAATTTTGACACAGCATTCTTCACGCCATTCTATATCTTTATATGGACGATTTTTTTAGCAATTATCCAGAAGTGGGGCTCCACCCCAATTTCGGCGGGAAATGTTTTTTTGCCATAAATTGCTTCAATTATTCACCACTATGATATTCAGCCTGCGGAGGCGGACATTGTAAATTATTTCCATAAGTTATGGGGTTTTGAAGTTCAAAGAAAAATAAGTTTTCATACGGACAACGCTAGTTATGGGGTTTTGAAGGGGCCGGGTTGAAATTCCGAACTTTCAATGATCAGAACGTTCAAAACTCCGAAAGAATACTACCCCGCAAGAATTTTACGCGAAAGACCAAAATTCTGAAAATCTGAACACCGTCGAAATAATTCGGCTATGGAAGTTTTAAAAGTTTCAAAATTTTCAATAAATCAACGAATTATTTCAAGAATTTTTTTATCAAGAAGTGATTTTACGTCAATTTCGAAATTTGTCCAAACAAATGTTATATGTTCTACATCATTTACAGTCAACTGTGTAGACTTCCGCTGGCATAATCTTGCCGAACCTTGTAATTTCGGAGCATTAGAATTAGGAATTTTAAACCGACGGCGCATTCAAAATTCGGAATTTCAACCCGGCCCTCATGTCAAGATCATCCAGCGTAAGTCTATACAGTTGACTGTAAATGATGTAGATGGTATAACATCGTCTAGACAAATTTCAAAATTGACGCAAAATCTCTTCTTGATAAAAAAAAATCTTTAAACAATTCGTCGATTTATTGAAAATTTTGAAATTTAAAAGTACCATAGCCGAATTATTTTGACGGTGTTAAGATTTTCGGAGTTTTGGTCTTTCGTGCAAAATTCTTTCGGAGTTTTTATCTCTCGGGGTACTATTCTTTCGGAGTTTTGAGCGTTCTGACCATTCAAAGGTTGGAATTTCAACCCAGCCCCATCTTGAATTTCGGAACATTAAAATTCGGCATTTTAAACTGTCGAAGCAGTCAAAGTTCGGAATTTCAAGCCGGCCTCGTTTTGAAGTTCAAAGAAAAAGAAGTTTTCGTACAGACAACCCAAACAAATTCACACACTCACCAATTTCACCGATTTCCAATCTCGTCTTTGGAACCGTGTATTTTTACGAACTTTCAACGGGGGCAGGGGGGAGAGGGAAACGACTGTTGCAAATTTATAATGGCATTATATTCTGAAAGGCTTATTTTATGAATCCCCCCACTCTTCACATCCAGTTTAGGTGTGGAAAAGCACGAAAATGCCTTTTTATATCGCATGTTTCGCCAACCTTCAAAACCCCGTAACTTATGAAAATAATAAAAAAAATATCTGCCTCTGCAAGCTGAATATCACCAGTGGCGACATAATAGAGGCGTCCATGCCAAAAAAAATATTTGCCATTGAAATTGGGGTGAAGCCCCACGTTTACATAAAGACTCTTTTTTTTTAAATCATCGTATTTTTAACGAAAAACTGTCGAAAAAATAGGCTGAATTCGAGACCTTTTTTGAAACTGCGGTGATTGTGTTAATTTTTATATAAAAAAACAACCTCCATAGCGAAGTAGTGGCTTTCATACTAATTAATAATCTTTTTTTTTTAATGTTGTTTCAGATAATAATTACGGCCACAACCGTGTACACCGTGAGGGCTCCTTTTTTCGGGGACATTTTAAACCGTTAAAGAAATGGAAGAAAGAATTAAAATAAACGTTCAAAAATGATTTTTTTGACATAAAAAATCAGACTGATTAACGCATTTCAACCATCGAAAAAAAATCGTGAAAGTCAACTATTTTTCGACCCGTTACACTGTGATGATCCCTTAAAACTCCTCGTGTGCCTAGAGAAGACGATTAACATTCTCTCACCACGAATTAAGGGGTCTTCTCACTTTCGACGCTAAATAGCCTGTTTTCATGAATTATTTTGATAGGTTTATATTATAAATATTGATAGAAAAGTTGTTACACTTAATAAATACACTTTCAAAATGTATATTTTTTAAATCTTATTTATTTAAATGACTATTGATAGATGAAAATTGTAGTTAAAAAAATGTCCTCAAAAAATTGTAGGTCTGCGCTGTTGATGAAATCTCGGAGATGGATTATCCGAAACAAAAAATCAAACGGTTTTAGATTCAGTATGTTAATGGCTATAGCGCATATGATACGATTTTTTATATATGCAAAAATAACAAAATGTCGGACATTTTTCGAAATAGCACAAAAAAACGTGTTTTTTCAACGTTTTTGGCAAAGAAAGATATTAAATATAAAAGTTTTAAAAATCCTTTATATGCGCTGTAGATATAGTTGTAAATAATATGTGGTTAAAATTTCATAAGGATCAGTTCAGTAGTTTCGAAGATTTTATCAACAAGCCGTTGAAGAACGTTGTTTCGAGAAAAACGCGTTTAAAGTTTGTTTGGGTTACATAAATACATGACATTTTTTTACAATGTATTTCGAAAGTGTATTTATCAAGTGTAACAACTTTTATATCAATATGTATAATATAAACCTATTTAAAAAATCATGAAAATAGCCATTTTAGCGTCTAAAGTGAGAAAACCCCTTAAGAATTGACAACGATCGCTTTGATATATTTTTTAATCCTCTGAAATTCGCGAAAATCGACAGCAAAAAAAATGTACGACACACGATTAGCCAGTAAAGTCGCAAGAGTTAGGTCCTTCTGTTTGCCAGCATAGGAGTTGTAAATCGCAAATCTCAGTGCGACTGCAAGGAATGTTGCAGCATGAGGGAAAATCTGTCGCGCTTTCTCCGTAAAACAGCGGGGAGAGTCCTTCTCGTTCAATCTCCCCGGATAATCCAGCTGATCCAACCATCAAGCTCTCCACTCCTCATCCCCGATGAAGCACTTCCGGCTGAATTTTGCACCTGTCACTGTACGCCGGCAAGAAGCGAGAAATAGTATTTTGCGACTTTATCATCTCGAGAACGTTTTAACGCTTTATAAAGATCTACATTAACCGAGCTTATTTCAAATCCTCATTAATACGTAACTACGCAACCAGCTTGATTTGTTAATTAATTACACAATGACCATTGTAAGTATTACAATGAAACGTATACGAATTGGCCACGAATTAAGATATATATTTGCGCCTGCCACAAAGTGCATACCTGCAGAGAACATACAAACCTGGCTGAAATTTTGCCCACACATTTTCCAAGTCGTAAAATGTGTGGGCAAAACCCGTGGGTCATTTTCGAACCTCGTAATTTTTAACATTCGCAATCAGACATTAAAGATCGGTACTTTTATCTAATCCGCTACAAGTAGACGAATAATCGATTTTTTGGGGGTTTTAAATAAATAATGACGACTTGAATTTGTTTACATATCGAAGAAAATTTTAATTTATTTTGGCATACTCGGCTTCAATAGAAATAAATTAACGGGCTACATCTACGTAGGCGGGTCAAAAAATGGCATTTTCCAAAAATATTTTAATTCGATAGTATAACCTTCTATATTCCCTGAAAATTTCATTGACATATTCCTAAAACCGGATGAGTTGCAGCTTCTAACAGTCGAGAAACACTTTAAGATCGTTCAAATCGATCTTCATTTTTTTAAAGGTACGTCAAAATGACGTTTTTTTTTTCATAGATTATGTATGCGAGAATTTAAACTCATTCTCGCGACGATAAAAAAATTGATGATTGTCAACAACTCGTATTTATTGTTATCTTGAATAACCCGTTTGGTTTTTCGATTTCAGATGAACCATTCAATCTGGAGCAGGTCCGCCGCCAAACGTCGGGAAAAAAATTTCATCATCTGCCGGCGACCATTTTTTTGTTGTTTCTTTTAATTGTATTTTTGGTGATTTTTTTTTAAAGGCTCCCATTATGTGTAAAGGGTGTCTCAAAATTACCTGACATTTTAAATTACACGCCGTTTTTTGTGTGGCAAACATAGAGTAGTAATCTTTGACAACTGGCATGAGGAAGTATTGAGGTTTACTCGTCAAAAATAGAAAAGCCGTCGAAATTATGACCCGTGCAAAAAGAGAAAACGAAAAGAAGAATCATGTAGAGGTTACGAACAACGAAAATGTGGAACATAGTATAGTGAGTCGTTGAATTGATGAATTTCACTTCGAGGAATTGATAATATAAGTTTTTTATTTTATTCATTTACTACTTTTGGTACCAATACTACTTTTGGCCTAGCAATATACAGGGTGTCCCTCTTATCTCTGCCACCCGAAATAACTTGGTAATTATCGACATCACAAAAAAAATGTTCCAGACAAAAGTTGTACGGTGTGAAGGGGGCCATCAAACGCGACCAATTTTTTTTTTTCGATTTAGGCGCTGACGCACAGTGAAGGTCACATCTACTTTTTTTTAATGGAATGGCACATTTTTTCAACCATCTTGTGGAGCTTTCCAAGCCGCATAAAAAGATTAGGGGGTCAAAGTCGTTCAAGGTCATTCAAAGTCAGTATTGATGATACAAATCTAAATATCTCGGATCACTACCAAATCTCAAGCCACATGAAAAACTTTAAGGGGTCAAAGTCATTCAAGTTCATTCAAGGTCAGTATCGATTATACAAATCTAAATATCTCTGATCACTACCAAATATATATAATAATATAAAAAAAGTAAATATGAAAAATCTGCCGCGTCTCTAGATACATTTTGTACCGCTGAACGCGCCGAACGCTTGCAGCGCTGCCAGATCGCCGGCTCAAGTCGGCTCTAGTCGCTTCGTGTCGCTAGCGTCGCTAGACATATCGCTTGATTTAAATTGCTATATCTCTGAAACTAGACGGTCAAAATTCATGATTTTTTTACCCACTTTGTCGTATGTTCCTCTGTAACTGAGGATTTTTTAAGTAACACGTTTAGAAAAGTTTCGACGTTATTGCATGAAATGTGAAATTTTCCACCGTTCCCCATATGAACACGTGTAAAATCGTGTTATCTTTTATTGCCGATATATCGAATACAGAACGGTGAATCCTTCTAACATTTTTCAGGTAATCACATGATAGTAGCTTAAATATGCCCTCAAAATAAAAATAAAATCTATAGAAAAATGCCTTGGCGAGACTACTACCTTAAAACGTTACATCTGAGTGGAACAACATTTTCACTGCTTTTTTATTCACGTAAATGATGTGTAAACATCACAAGAATGGTATACAAAAGGAATTATACGCGGTAATTGTTTTAAATATTTTGCGAGCTTATCTGAGCTCGAGAAATATTTTTCGAGCTCATCTCAAGCGCCTCCGAGCGCTCCAAAATGCACGGAACAGCCCATGGGGAACGTAAGGATTTAAGGAGTAAGGCTACAGTAGAATTTTCAAAAAATCGATTTTTTCGCCAAAATGCTGCTTTATCATCATAAGAATAAGTTACTATTCGATTTATAGCAAGAAAATGTTTTTTTCACCGTCTTTGAGCGTATAACGTAAGCCCACTTCTGGCACGGCGATAGAGCTTTTTTACAATTGGCGTGACAAATAACTTCAACAATTTTCACTCGATTTACTTCAAATTTGAAAGTTATGTTCCTAATTGCATTTCGCAGAGAAGTACGTACGGAAATTCTGATTAATCGAAAACTTTTCATTTTATGAGCAGTTATAACGAAATTTTTCACTGAAAATTCATTTCTCAAGTTCAAATACCTACAACTTTTCAATAAAACAATATTTTTCAAATTCCGTATGTACTTCTCCAGGTATTCTAATGTAGATTGACGAGAATTTTTGTTTTTAATTTTAGGTAAAAAATGTGACGCCGCGGAGCGCCTAAAAAAAAGATAGCAAAAGAAAATATTAGTAGTCGGCCATTTTGTACATTGAAAAAAAAGAGATATATTTTCTAACAGCTTGATATTCATACTAAATAGATGTACAATTAATTTTGAGTGAATCACTTTTTCATACGAAAAAAAAATTATTAAATTCGCACAATTTTATACCCGTCACTGTGGCCTAACCCCTTAAAGTTGTTTAGTCCAGTCATTGCACAAAAAACATACGTCGACCTAACAACTAAAGACCTACTACCAAAATGCGTCCGTGGGTACACGCAGGATTTAAATGAAAGCTTCAATATGTCATGTGGAGGGTAACTCCTAAATCAGTTTTAAAACTTTAAACGCGTTTTTTTCGTAATCACGTTTTGGAACCGGAGGACCGCACAATTCGGGCAGTTTTCATCCGATTGGCTTTAAGGTAGAACCAGCACGCGCTCTTGTTTCTATATATTCTGTTCAAATTTTAACCAGACATTGTTCATATCATTATGCATGTTTGAGTGAAATTTCAGAATAGTCAACTATTACGGATCTTTAGATCGTAAACGGAATGAGTAACAGACCTGGATTTTGGATATTTTATGTACGATGTTGACACAGAACCGAATATTGAATTAAAAATTCAATTAAACTATTTTTCATGGGGGAGCATGAAAAATAATTTAATACATGAAAAAGGAACAGAAGAATTTTTTTTTCTTTGCCTGGCATGTGAGATGTCATTTTTTAAAACTCCTTGAATAGAGTGCAAATATCCTTTTTCCTTTTTTATCTTAAAAAATAAACAAATGGGAGGGGGCATCAAAGCTGTCAGTTGTAGACCATTTTTGTTACGGGGTCTATCTCAAAAAATAAACTAGTTAAAAACTTGAAATTTCTGTATATCATGGACCATATAATGTATTTAAACAACAAATACTGAAAACGCCGATTCATAGTGTAGTATATATAATAATTTAGTGTAAGCATAATGCAATAAATGTATGATAAACATATATAAAACTATTGTTATTTAAATATTTACAATACCATAGTCTTATTTTTGGAGTCGGTGCCAGCCAAGAACGAGAGATTGACGTCACTGAAGAAACGAGATTGCAAATTCAAAAAAGACTGTAGATTGTATATTTTAATTATTTTTCATCGCCTCCTCTTTTTCTGCGAACAATGTGACAGTATTGGCAATTGTCTGGTATCGATTCCAAAAACAAGTCATTTGGTATTGTAAATATTTAAATAACAATAATTTTATATATTTTCACTATTAGCGAACAGCAGGAGTATACAAAGCTTTCTCTAGCCATCATCACCCCATATGGTTTCACTTTAATACTACCAAGGAACTAAAGCAGCAAAAAAGCATTACCTAATTAAATATCTAGTTTGAAAAAAAGTGAATTGGTCATGCGTACGGAACCTTAATAGAGCGAGGCCCGACTTGCACTTGGCCGAGTTTTTATCAATGAATTCAGTTTGATTTTTTATCGAAACAAAAATGAACTCAACGTTATGTAATTTTTCGCAAAAACCATTTTCTTTCATAATCGCATATACTTATCTAGCTAAACTAATGTAAATGTCGGATTCTTGTTCTAGGTACTAATTCATAAAAGTTTTGCATCCTCCCGGAGAGCGCCTAAAAACGCTCTCAGTGTAGCTACGACTAGACCGCCATTTTGTATTTCTTTTTATTAAAGAATTCTTTTGTATACGTCAACAAATTTCTAATTAACCCTCCAAACCTCATTATGATTGCTTTTCTAGTATTGTCAACAACAAAATTTCGAAAAAGTCTCATTTTTCGGTGACCCACATACAACGCCTCAAAACCATTGGAAAACTGACGAAACTGTATAAGCTCCAAATTCCGGACATCTCTTGAAAAAACCGTTCAGCCCTTATTTTTACAAGTTTTCCAACATAACCAAATCCCGCAACCTACTACGTACAAAGAGGAATTAGAGACGCACGGAAAAACATGAACCAATATTCGCGAAATTAATAGTTCAATCCCGATCCCAAATCATTTTTTAAATCGCTTACAATGGGACAAATGACGTTTACGGGGGAAAAAATGACAATAAATAAAGAATAAATAAAAATCGATAGCTCAGCACCGATTCAAAATCCTTTTAATTAGCTTACAATTAGCGAAAATAGGGTCTACGGAAAAACGCGAATGAATATTTCCTGACTTAGTAGTTCAATATCGTTTCAAAGCATTTTTCAAATGGCTTCAAATTGAAAAGAAAAAAATGTGACAATTCGTTCCATAACTCATTTTATTTAACTGCAAATAAGAGCTATACAAAGACCATATCAACAAATGTCTTTATTTATTTGTTGTTATTCATGTGCGCTTCGAAGTCACGAAATCTATACATTTGTGCCTTCAAGGCGAGTGGAACCACAAGGATTGCGTTTCAGAGAGAAGGTTAACCGTGTCAGCCACAGAGACGAACGAGCATAATCAAGTAACACAATGTATACATATACAATGTTCAAGATTCATCGGTAGATATGTAATGTTAGTTGAAGTGCACTATGCGAGCAGTTAAACTCACGAAATTGTAGGTATCCGGAAATTCCAGTTGGAAATCTCATTATTCATATGCATCCCTGCATACACCCGATGCCAGGCAAAATCAAGGTTCTGTGAGAATTCAATCATTCTCACAGAACTTTCATAATTCGCAATGGGTTAGAAATCTGAACAACAGATCGTTCTGGACGATGCTGAATAAACATTGATTTTCGAAAATCGTCAACGAATTTTAATGAAAGGTTATTCGATAATTAAACTATTGTCAAATTCTACTTTTCCTTCCAAAATAAAGAAAAAAACGCTTTAACTTGTCGGAATATATCTATGAATTATCATGAATTGCTCGGTCTCGAACTTCTTGTTTTAAATTATTCGTAAAGCTTTTTTTTAAAGGAAACTTGGTAATTATGCAGTTTGCGGACTTTCCCGAAAAACGACGGTAATTTTTATTTTTAACGTGAACTTATTTGTTCCATTATATTGAGTGATATACCCCCCCCCCCCCCGTCCTAAGAACCTAAACGTCGTTCTTAAATATATTTAAATGAACTAAAATTGGACCACGTTGATAATTTCTGGGGCCCTAATAACAACCCAAACAACGGCTGCAGGGGGAGAGGAGGAAATGACCGCCGCGAATTCTCTTCGGCATTGTATTCAGGAAGGTTTCTTTCATAAATCCCCCCACCTTGCACCCCAAATATAGGCGTCCAAATATTTTAAATAATGCCCTATTTTATTACGTGTCTCCGGTAACGTCAAAACCCGAGGAGATTACGATATCTTTGGCGTCTAAATTTGACCATTGGATTATGAAATATGGCCGAAAAAAAATACGAAAAACAAGAATAACTTTTTTCGTTTTGAGCCTTAGTTTTGGATTTACAGCGCTTCGAAGAGAAAAAGTGTATTTTTCCGATTTTCTATGTAAATCGAATTTTCCATGTGTTTTACGTCGTACTTTGTTTGGGTTTGGTGTTGTTTATTTTCTCGACATAGCGCATTCCGAAGAAAGCTACATTAACGCAAACTAGCTAAATCGCTTAATAACGAATAATTCGTAAAATGTCCTGTATCTTCTAAAGGAAGCCAAAATCGCGATTTTTTATTCTCAAAAATGTGTTTGTTTTGCGCCAAGTATGAATAATCCACGATCAAATTAAGGCGCCAGAGATATCGTAATCGTGCCCAAGCATATGCAGGAAAAATGAAATTAAGAGCACCTAAGACTAATCAACGTTGAACGGTATCGTACACATATCGAAAGTGCTCCAGACCCACCCAACGATTCCACACACACATCGAAGGTGCTCCAGACCCACCCAACGATTCCACACACACATCGAAGGTGCTCCAGACCCACCCAACGATTCCACCCACACATCGAAGGTGCTCCAGACCCACCCAACGATTCCACACACAAAAAAGTCGCATTTTCTATCGAATATGGACGCTGCATGGTCAAAATTGGGAACCACAAACATAATAATGCTTCGACTTTCAACCCCCTGTTTCACCCCCTTAAACGCCGAATTTCCATTGTTGTCACTCTTGAAAAAAGTCTTATTTTGGGCCAAATATCAATAAACCAGGGTCAAATAAAGGCGCCAAAGATATCGTAATCGTGCCCAAAACCCCATAACTTATGAAATTAATAGAAAAAGTCAGCCTCCCCCAGCGGAATATCAATAGTGGTGACCAGTTGAAGCAGCTCATGGCAAAAAAAATCCGTCGTTTTTCGAAAAAGTCCTCAAACTGCACAATTACAGAAAAATGTTATGTTTATATTAATTATTATATCATTATAAAATTAATCAGTGAGTTGTGGAAATTTGTCTATTGTTATCACAATAAAGACATTATTTGTTGAACAGCCCCGACAGTTCTTAATTGCAATTCGTAAGACTGTAGCCGAATGAAAAATTAGCCCCCTTGACGTTCAGTTACCGTAAATCCAATTAGCCAATGAACATACAAACATGTAAACTTATTCAGAAAGGCAAAACAAAGAATAGCGAGATTGTGGAAAATCACCGCTACCCTGAAATCGCATCCGTGAGAATCCATTCCGGTGGAACGTAGGAACAATTTCCATCAGATTTTCCAGCCCGCAATCACATTTCCGATGGATTAATATCCGCTTCAACCTGAATTGAAGATTCCCGATATTCCACTCTTCTCCCCCATTTCTCCATGGCGCTCTCCCCACTCAGAGCCTCTCTCGGTTTTGGCTTAAGGCCATCTGAACCTCTCAATCAATCGCGCGTCATTTTTTCTCGAAAATGGTTTCATTCAGTGTAGGGTGTAGGTGATACGATTACTTTTACTTTTTAGTTCAGAATCGTGATTGTACGAATTACTCGTGTGATCGTTCCATTCATCGAGCCATTCTCACTGTATTTCGAACTCAAACCACCTCTAATTACGATATATTACCCTGCAGATAAAATATTATAACTTGAGGCGATTTTTTTATTTTTCACCTCTGTGACAAATAAAAAAATCGTTTTTTTTTGTGCATTTTCTCAGAGGCACAATTAGGGTGGCACAAATTTGAGCTTTATTTTGTTCCATTTTTTCACCATCCAATTATCTTGGACGAGAAGTGGACGAAAAAAAAATCGATTTTTTAAATGATAATTCGAA
This sequence comes from Ophion obscuratus, assembly GCA_964007375.1. Lineage (NCBI taxonomy): Eukaryota > Metazoa > Arthropoda > Insecta > Hymenoptera > Ichneumonidae > Ophion > Ophion obscuratus. The sequence goes on along the minus strand of OZ023318.1, from coordinate 27,483,572 downwards.
TTCTTGGGAGTCGTGAGCGACCTCTAAATATTTTTTGACCATTCGCAGCTTCAGCGACAATTTTTTTTCTTTAAAGAAGATAATTGGGTGGTGAGAAACAGGGGAAGAAAAAGAACTCAAATTTGTGCCACCCTGGTATATTCAACGATATGTGAAAAAAATGTCGAATGAAAATATTGAAAACTGATCAAGTTATAGACGATTTAATGAAAGCAGGTAGTGCAACGATTTACGTATACTAAAACGCTCAATCGCGTTTTTCTCGAAACTACTTCTTTTTACCTGGCCGAAACTCTAGAAATAGTTGCCCGATTTTTCCTTTTAAAAAACCGAAATTTCTGTAATTGCAGTTGGTATTATTGTACGCAGCCGTTTCTTTTTTTTTAATTTAGTGTTTTTAAACTCCGGAATATAAGTAAAAATAGCCATTTTGTAATTTTTTTCTCGAACAATGGCTATGTAGAACGCGAACTACATTTATGTAGATTATAAAACTTGTTTATTTTTATTTTTCAGCCCAATCATTGTCAAATTATCGATCCAGCCGTTGGATCACATTTTCTATACAGAGGCCATCCTGAATAACTTTGTTAGTTTTTAATTGTTTTTTTAATAAAAATGTACACGAAATAACTTCAATGTATGCTTGATAACATACCTTTTGTCCAAATCTCGAATAAATAATCTAGTAGAGAAAATCGGAAAAAATGACCTTTTTCGGCCCATGAGGGAGGACACCATTGTCCTCCCTTAAGGGGTCTTCTCAATTTAGACACTAAACAAAGGCTGTTACATGATTTTTTTGGATAGGTTTATATTATTAGTTGTTACAATAATATAAACAAATATATTATTAGTTGTTACAATTAATAAATACATTTTCAAAATACATTTAATTTTTTTAAATGTATTTGTGTAACCCAAACAAACTTTAAACGCGTTTTTCTCGAAACAACGTTTTTTGACGGGTTGTTGATAAAATCTTCGAAACTACCGAACCGTTCCTTATGCAGTTTTATCCACATATTCTTTACAACTATAGCCATAGCGCATGTCGGGATTTTTCGAAATTTTGATAATTACTATTTTTTGCCAAAAACGGTGAAAAACACTTTTTTTTTTGTTTTTTCGAAAATTGTCCGCCATTTTGTTATTTTTGAATATATCAAAAATCGTATGATATGCGCTATAGCTATTAACATACTGAACCTAAAACCGTTTGATTTTTTTGTTTTGGACGATCTATCTCCGAGATTTTATCAATAGCGTAGACCTACAATTTTTTAGGACATTTTATTCACTGCCATTTTCGTCCATAAATAGTGACTTAAATAATTTTTTTGTTTCAAATGCATGAAAAAAGTGCATGAAAATATCCTTTTTAGCGTATACAGTGAAAAGACCCCTTAAGAGCTATGTACAAAATGTCAGCTGTGAACCTAATATCTTTTGCATCGTGTCTACACTTCTAGAGCGTATGATGTTCTATGATAAAAAACGAAAATTGATATCCAAACAAGTGTTGGCAATAGTGCATCGCCAAGTTTGATGGGCGCAGTCCATGGACATAGGAATATTTTCTGTCAACGATAGGAACCTAAGCACAATGATACAGGAAATAATAGTGCTCGGTCGATTCGGGGCCTGCTTTATGAAATTTATAGCCGTAATAACATAGAAACATAAAAAGACATTATAGCGAAGCTGAGCTGCGTTTGCATTCGTACACGTTTCGCTTTAGAAGAAAAGTATGTCACTGCACAATATCACAATGATAATCGGCTTCGCATGTCCGACGTATTTGTAAGGCTCAACAGTTCGACTTTGCAATCAAATTAATGTTGTCAATAAAATCCCAATTAAACTCTAATGGATATAAAACTGAGTGTATGTACGATAAAAGTCGCAGCGAGTACAAATCGTACTAGTGTGATGACAAATACTTATTACCGTCCTAACCATCGATGACTGCCCGATATATGAATTCAATATATGAACTGTTTCGAGCTATAATAATTGTCACTGAAAATCCAATCAAACTCGAACAGAGAACGTCCATTTTGCAGCTTGTTTTGATAAGCTTCTGACAGAATAAAGTTAATTGCCCGTTGAATTCTGTAGAACAAATCTTCATTCAGCCAATAAATTGTCATTTGTTGCCAGAATTTTTCCGGCAATAATGATTAAACAATATTGACGACGTTGGGTTGCGTGATACACACACACACACATGTATTACATACCTTTTTTTCAATTTGAAGATACGGAGGATAGTCTGATTAAATTCAATGGCCGATTGTGGCATCGATCGTAGTGATATCGATTTCTCTCTGTCGTTTTAATTATTTCACTCACGAATGGCGACTGCAGTCTTAACCCTAAACTGCCCACATCTATCGGTTTTCCTCCCACATAGCGTGCTCTATACCGCGTACTAGTAGTCAACGTATAGTTGCAGAATACCTGTATAGCTTGCGAATAGGTTAACCTCGAGTGCTATAAATAATTTTCATCCTATGTAAAAAAAAAAACAGTGAAAATCAATCACCCATTCGCCTCTCATATTTTTATCCGTCCGCAAAAGCATCTCTCCTCCTCTGCCTGTCATTCTGGGGAAATGAATATTTCGATTTTGGCCACGTCCTACAGAAAGATTCACATTAGGAGAAAAAGAGTGAGAAGTTCACATGCTTTCTATGTAGGCCATATTTTTATTATATAGATTAATTATATTAGATTTGATTAATTACATGCTTTCTACATAGGCCATATTTTTATTAATTAGATTAATTAGATTGGGTTTTTTAATTGCATGCTTTCTATATAGGCGATATTTTTATTAAGTAGATGCCAGGCTAACACGTTTTGCATTCCGTGAAAAAGTAAAGGCGTGTTTGGATTTTACTTGCGCAAGCGGGGAGATTTTTTCATTACTGATACAGCAATTGGTACTCATATTTTGCGGAAGTTTAAGGAGAGGGTAGGGGTTTCAGCGTGAAAAAAAAACTTTTTTGCGAATTTTTTTTCATCTATATGGTTAGAGTAAATTTATTGAAACCTTTTGTACATTGTTAAGTGTCATTTCAAGTACATTCCGTGACATTTGTACGCGAAAATATCCACAAACAAGCCGGCGCCGCGTTTTTCTCGAAACCACTTTTTCAAAGTCCGTGTTCACTGCCATTTGAAAACTACATGACCGATTTATTTCAAACTTGGTACACACTTTCTACATATAAAATACCTCCCCCCAACGGTGAATTTGAGATTTTTTTTACATTGAGGGGATTTTCCACTCCCAAAATGGCGGAATTTTTCGTGCAAAATAGCACTTTTTACTTTACATGACCACCAAAAATTTGGAAATTAATAAACAATTATCAAACCATTTGGGGGAGGATTTGATGATACTTTGACTAAAGTTTAATGGTACTTGATTTCAGATAATTTCTAGCTGAGATACAATGAACACCGCAAATCGTGTTTTTCCAAGGGCGTTCTTGGAAATGCTTTGTCACCGGCTTGTTTGTGGATATTTTCGCGTACAAATTTCACGGAATATTCTTGAAATGACACGTAACAATGTACAAAAGATTTCAATAAATTTACTCTATCCATATAGATGAAAAGAAAATCACAAAAAAGTGTTTTTTTTTTCACGCTGAAACCCCTACCCTTTCCATAAGCGAATGCAAACATTCGCTATTAATGGCACCCATTCAAATTTAACGTCATTCCTTTATCATTCATTCGCTATTATCAATATCAATAATGAGTCTGATGATAATTCATCATCGTGAGATTGACCTTACATAACCTCTATTTATACAATTGGGATAAAGTTCCGAAAAGTTCCTCCAATAAATTTGGAATTTTGTGTACCCATGTATTTTTACTCGCTGGTCGCGAATAAGATAGTGAAAATACCAGCAAATTTTATTTTCAAGGTCCAAACTCACTAAAACTGATTTTCTAAAAGTTTTTCTATTCTATTGCAATAAATGTTGATCTTAGAGAAAAATGTTTCCTACAAAAGTTGTAGCCTATAAAAAGATTAATTTTTTATTATCTATACAAGTCTTGTCTAAAACCGATCCGTTTCGAGAAAGATGGGATAATGCTCCGAAAAGTATATTTTCCTAAACTTCATTAGTTTCGGTATTATCTACTTACGCACTTTACCGCGGGAAGGTTGCAGTTTGATTTTTAATACTATACGCATACCCAAATACACACACAACACAACAAACAAACTCAAACAAACAAAATCAAACGACGGATAACACGCAACAAACAAACTCCAACCTTCTCTCGGTAAAGTGCGTAAGTAAATAATATCAAAACTAATGGAGTTTAGCAAAATCTACTTATCGGAGCATTATCCCATTTTTCTCGGAACGGAACGGTTTTGGACAAAAACTGTATAGAACATAAAAGATCAATACTTTTATAGGCTACAACTTTTGTCGGAAATATTTTTCTCTCAGATCGAAATTTGTGAAAATAAAGTAGAAAAACTTTTTCAACCCGTTTTTGTGAATTTTGACCCTGTAAATCAAATTTTCGGGTATTTTCAGTATCATATTCGCAATCAGCGGATCAAAATACTTGGGTACACGAAATTCCAAATTAATCGGAGGTATGTCCTTTTCGGAAATAGACCCTACTACAATTGATTCTAATACCATAACGGAAATGAAAGAAACAAATTATTACCGCAAAAATCAAAGCGACAGTAGAGCGTGCGTGGTCCGACCACGTGCTGCCTGACTCTACTATCGCGTATCGGCCACTCGGAAGGTGACAACTCGTAATAGCAAGTGTGAGTAGTAATCTTACGTAGTAGCCAGACACAGCAGCGCGAGACATTCCCGAGCAGTGGGCACGCACGTCTGGTCGATAATAGGCCACTTCCAACGTCAAGATTCCCTTCATGAATGTTACGACTTAAAAAAAAATCATTACGAATCATACCTGCACTATGAACGAATTAAGGGGGAAGATACCTCTAGGCGAGGAAAAAATTTCCTGACTATGATGAATTTTTTTTTAATGAAAGATTTCTTTACCTTTTCGAGACTTAGGATATGTTTTATTACTACTTTTGGCTGTTACTTGGTATTTTTTCATTTTCATTCATCTTTAAAAACGACGGAGGTATGACATGGTCTTCTGAACGTCATTTTCAAAACTGACGTGACATTTAGCTGAAAAATTAATCGACCGATACCGATAAAATTTGGTATAAATCTTTCTAATCTTATTGTGTGAAAAATATCTTTCAATGTTTTTAAAAAAAATTAAGTATTTTTTATTACAAAATGTACGGATTTTTCAGAAAATTCTATTTTTTTGTTTCAAAGCGTACCATTTGATCGATTTTCAACATTTTGCACTTTTTCTTGGTTCATATTTTGCGTCTGAGCGTTAATGAAACAAGAATGTACGTTTGTTTTTTTTTTCATATTAATCCCGCCGAGGCACATACGCGTATTCTGACGATCTAGCCGGTCATGAATCCATTTCTAAAACTTGACGCCGGTGAAAAAATCGGTTTTTATTATTGTTAAATGACTAGAGAACAATAAGCAACCCTTCTCCGTCTCTCATCGGTTGCACCCGCGCTCTAGTTTTAATCGGAACTTTACCATCCTTGCAAGTGTAGGTACGTATCTTTCTCGGCTTTGTAAGTTTGACTGTCTCAGCCAAAAACGAATTTTTTCGTTATCATCGATTTTTCGAAAATATTTTTATGGATTTAGATCGAGCAGGTAAGAACACATACTTCAGGAAGATTTTGCTGTGTTATTTGTTAATGGAATATTATTTTTTCGTCGTTTGAAAAAATGTTCAGAATTGTAAAATTTGCTACCACATTTTTACACATCAAAATCTTTTTGTTGTATTTCCGGGTCCGTCCCGGTCATTATTTCAATTGCAAGATGATAGTTTGTACAGCACAATCATCATAAAATCAGCCGCACTTTTTGTCGAGTCAGGGGTGAACATTCGTGATAGTGAAAAAAGAAATAGAGAATTCATATTGAAAATTTAGATGCACGGCGCAACTGTCATAGAAAAGACACTGTTACCAATTGTGTTGCTTTCCCAAGAGGCCGCTGAGGCACGAAACAAACATTTTAGGCTGTACAGGCTGAACTTCGCGAGAAAATTCTCACAGGTTGAGCGTAACCTTGATATTATAAACAGGCTATTGCTAAATCCCGACCCATTGATCACTAGCATGAGAGCAACCCCCCCCCCCCCCCCAAATCAATGCCGTTCACGAAGGATGCCATTGAATTGATGCTTCCCGCTGAACCTGATTCTGAAGATGACTCAGATTCAGATTCGAAGGAGGTTTCTGAAAACACAGAGAGTGGGCAGGACGAAGAAGAGCCATGGCACTCATCATCGTCTTAGTCATGCAGTGAAACTTCAGTTATACGTTTTTCAAGGGGTACTTCAAATATGACATGTAAGTGAGAATAACGTGGTGAAATACAGTATGTATCTGAAACTCTTTAACGTTTGAAAATCGCAATTGGTGCATAATTCACGATGTTTTTCAATAGCAGTACCTCCATTATGTTGATTTTTGGTTTTTTAATTGAAAATTTGATTGGTAATAATTGAGTAATGAGCCAACTCAAGTTTTCGAATTTCCGTTTTGAACTTTTATTTAATGCAAGTTTGTACCACTAAGCTTTGACGTTTTAGACTAGTGAATAAAAGAGGGATTCGTATGATAAGAGATATGTAATCACAGTACATGCATAGATGGTCGAAGTCAGAAACATCAAAACATCGAACAAAACATAACATCGAACAGAACATCATAACATCGAAGAAAACATCAAAACATTGAACAAATCATCAAAACATCGAACAGAACATCATAACATCGAAGAAAACATCAAAACATTGAACAAAACATCAAAACATCGAACAGAACATCATAACATCGAAGAAAACATCAAAACATTGAACAAAACATCAAAACATCGAACAGAACATCATAACATCGAAGAAAACATCAAAACATTGAACAAAACATCAAAACATCGAACAGAACATCATAACATCGAAGAAAACATCAAAACATTGAACAAAACATCAAAACATCGAACAGAACATCATAACATCGAAGAAAACATCAAAACATCAAAACGCAGTCACATGGAATTTTCTCCGGCAAAGGAATATGACGTGTGATTAACGTATAGCTGAGAAAAACGAACCTCGAAATCGACGCTGGGAAATAATATTAATAACGTATAAGCGCGGAAAACGTATAAGTGAAAAATGTAGAAACGAAACTTTATAACCATTTTTATGAACGGAATCTGCCGGGGCTAGAGAAATTTGACGTATAAATGATAAAAACGTGTACGGTCAAAACGTATAAACGTAGTTTCACTGTATAAATTATTTTAAGTTTAGTTGTAGAGAAAAAGATAGTTTCACTATTTTTTTTTTATAAAACCCAATATTTTAATATACATCATTCATGGTAAAACACTTCCTATGGTAAAGACTTCCTATAGCTTGAAGTCAATTACAGAGTCATTACAAGTATAAAAAAATCGAAAGAAATAATTTTAAGCGTCTAGATTGGCAAAATATCCCTATGTGCGACGCTACGTGTCACACCCCGTCAAACATCATCCGCTGCAACCCGTTTAAAAGATCACGTCATATCACCGCCATTTTAAGAGATGAATAAAAAAATACCATGTAAAAACCAACATCCCCTAAATCTCAAAAATGGTGAAGAAATCGTACCTTTGAAAAAACATCACGAACATCAGCAATTTTTTTCTTCCCTAAAGAAGATACTTACCCGCCTCGGTCAAATGACCCTCACATTCGCCGATTTGCGAAATTGTTCAGGAGCTTGGGAAACGAAAACGCCTGTACTGCCGTCATATGAAAGGAAGGCAGCATGTACAGAAAAATCGAAAATGCAGAAGGATGGGAAATTTTGTACTGATACCAACGGAATCAAAAATGCATTTTCGATTTATTTGTAGATGCCGCCTTCCTCCATATGACGGCAGTGTAGATGTGAATTCAAAAAACCAACCATCGTATTTTCGCTGATAACAAGAATGTGCAGAAAACAGGGTCGCTGAAGCTTTTTCAAGTAGGAGGCTGTGTCGTTTGCGTGTACACAGAACCGGATGATTCGGTGGTACCGTAACGTCAGTAATATAGGGACATAAATGTATACATACAGGGTGGCCCGAAAAGTAACGTCCAAAAGGACAATCTAGATGCCTCCTATCAATCCCTATCCGAATCAGCCCCATGCATGTTCTACGATCTTTTTTACTTTTCGAAAAAAAAAAACACTTTTAAAATTTTTTATTTTGCATTTGTACTTTCCTCGTGCCATCGTTATGAAGTGTACTGTTGAGAAATAAACAAACCACTAACGTAAATGCCTCAGATATAAAAAAAGCACTCAGAAATATAGTTATAAACAAAGCACTCAGAAATAAACAAAGCACTAACGTAAATGCCTCAGATTTTTATAAAAAATTTTAAAAAATACGTTCGAGAGGATCAATCACTAAAGTTGCGATAATAAAAAAATACTTCTACCAGTGTAAATTACTCCCAATTGTTTTTAAAAAAAGTCCAAGAGGAAAGTGCATACACAAAAAGGAAAAAAAATGCTATGCTACAGAAAAACTCGACGAAATATTAAAAATCAAAAAATTCCTTTTTCTCGAAAATTAAAAAAGATCGTAGGACACACATGGGAGTGATTCAGATAGTAGGTATCAATACGAGGCATCTCGATTTTCATTTTAGACGTCACTTATCGGGCCACCCTGTGTTATAGTAGAAGCGCGTGGAAAAGGGCCGCGGATGAGAATATCATGGATCACTTCACACTTTGATCCTGCACACCGTTCGCCCACGTACTTCATACGTCATATCGTGAAGGGTGAAGTCAACATTTTCCACACAGATGTGCACGCGTGCACGCACTAACTGTGCACAGTAGAGGACCCTCGACACCGTTAATATTTCCACAGGCTTCCCTCGCCGAGTCTACCTTCCAGCATATTTATTACAGTGACTCACCGGGGACCGATATTGGCCTGCAATAAATCGGTCCGAATGTATGACCGCGAGATTTTTACTCTTCCCCCTGAACTTTCAGACATTCCGATATTCTGCTTTCTCTCTTTCTCTTTTTGTTCCCTCTGGCTATTTCCGTCTGCCTCGCTCTCTTGTATAATGAACGACTGTCGTACGCCATTCCCAACGGATATTGACGATCGACGAGTACACGACAAAATCGAATGTAACTTGTATACGTATATAGGATATTGTTGATGCGAACAATAGTCCGGTCCTCTTTATCCTCCCATCTGTCGCGATCTTTCATTTCGCCCTTTTACCGAGAAACTCGTGCGACGGCGTTTCGTACGTTTTATAGATAGTTTAAATCACCCAAGACATTCCGATCCTTTTTTTTTGTCCCCATTGCCGAGGCGTTTGATAAAGTACGATTATACGCTTTCAATGGATCGCGGAAATCATTTATTCGTCGAGCTCTAATTTCGGCGGGCATTGTAATGTCGATAATTCTTCTCGTTGCTCGGAATTCTCGAGCCAGCTTTGTGATAATGTCGATGGACTTTTGAAGATCTACATTTGTAGATGAGTAAATTAAATCGTACACATGTTTAGTGCTCTTGGGCTGAATCGATCTGATGAAATGGGGCAAACGCTTGAAAAGAATTGACGTATATTACGTTTCCGGTGACGGGAGAAGCAAAGCGCAAAAATTGACCATTTGTGCGTGGAATTATTTTCCTGCGGCCATTGAGGTGCTATTATTCATTGATATCCCTTGCGGAAAATTGCCAGAGCGGCCGCAACAAACTTTGGGGCTTAAGAGCTTAAGGAGAGGGTAGGGGTTTCAGTGTGAAAAAAAAACACTTTTTTGCGATTTTTTTTTATCTATACGGAAAGAGTAAATTTATTGAAACCTTTTGTACATTGTTAAGTGTCATTTCAAGAACATTCTGTGAAATTTGTACGCGAAAATATTCACAAACGAGCCGGTGCCGCGTTTTCCTCGAAACCACTTTTTCAAAGCCCGTGTTCACTACCATTTGAAAACTACATGACCGATTTATTTCAAACTTGGTACACGCTTTCTACATATAAAATACCTCCCCCCAACGGTTAGTTTGAGATTTTTTTTACATTGAGGGGGTTTTCCACCCCCAAAATGGCGGAATTTTTCGTGAAAAATAGCACTTTTCACTTTACATGACGACCAAAAATTTTGAAATGAAAAAAAAATTATCTAAGACCGTTGGGGGGAGGATTTGATGATACTTTGACTAAATTTTAATGATACTTGATTTCAGATAATTTGTAGCTGAGATACAGTGAACACCGCGAATCGTGTTTTTCCAAAGGCGTTCTTGGAAAGGCTTTGTCACCGGCTTGTTTGTGGATATTTTCGCGTACAAATTTCACGGAATGTTCTTGAAATGACACTTAACAATGTACAAAAGGTTTCAATAAATTTACTCTATCCAAATAGAAGAAAAAAATTCGCAAAAAAGTGTTTTTTTTTCACGCTGAAAAAAAGTGAAAAAAGGGTAGGTAAACGGGAGGTTTACCTACCCTCCCGTTAAGGAGGTACAGGTAAAGTATTACACGTAAAATTTTCGAAAAATTGATTTTTTTATAATTTTTTTTTCGTAATGTAAATATATTTAAGTACAGACACAGAAAATTTCTTGCCAATCCGACGAATATTGTCGAAGTTACACGCACATTTGTAATGACGTGTCAGCGCGTTCGAAAGTGATTTTGAAACTTTAAACGCGTTTTTCTCAAAACTGTGTTTGTAAAGCCGATGAGCAAATTTTCTCGGAAACGGCTGAACCGATCAGTCTCAAATTTTAACACAATCTTTTCAAGTATAATTTTTAGTAATTAATTGAAGGTTTCTTGCTCATTGATAATTATTTTCCATTTTATAAACAATTTAAGGCCTCATTTTTTGTCAAAAATCGATTTTTTTTTAGAATCCGCCATTTTATCAAACATTATTATTTTGCTTATTCATTCGGTCAATTACAAGATAATCCATTATATTAACGAAATATTTTTGGTTTTTTCATTTTAGATGATCCAGTCCAGAGATATAGTGCTCACCGCAAGGCTCCTTTTTTTAGAGGTGCTCCTGGAGATCACCTGTAGCAGCTTTCAAAATCATTATATTTACGAATAAAAATGTTAAAATACAGTTAAAAGGTACCATAATATGTGTACACATTTTTACGTTAATAGATTTAAAGGTCTTCTCAAGAGAAATTCTTGAAAAATCGATCTTTTTGGGCCTCCTAGCTGTATATAACCCCTTAAGAGCGGAAATCCCTTTGGGCATCCGAAAATGAGTCATTTTTCGTGGATTTTTTTGAAAGTGATGAAATAATCGCATCACTTTCAAATTTTGACGTTTTCTTATTACACCCTTCAGGTGTTAAATTTTGTTTTGAACAAAAGCAATTGACCGCGTTATAAGGTATTCCTTTAGGCGTTTTTTGAGAAACTGCTCATGTTATAGCTCAAAAAGGTATTGGTCGATATGGCTGAAATTTTGGGAGGTTTCTCACTATAACGTTATTGGAAGAATATACATATAAAATATTTCAAAAGTATAAAATTGAAAATTAAGTAGGTTCTGAATCAAATTTTCATATTTTTGACCATTTTCTCGACAATTCTTACCCCCAACAAAAATTATTTACGCGCTAACGGGACCTCCCCCCTTAAGGCGGAACACCAATGTGATGGGTAAAACAATCGATTTTTTTGTTGCGTTTTCGAAAGTGTTCATATTCAAGAAAATGTGGAAAAAATGTGGAGTTGAAATATTGAAAATTGACCAAGCTACAGATGATTCAGCGAAAACAGGTAGCGCAACGATTTACATACACTGAAACTTTTAATGGAGTTCTTCTCGGAACGACCTTTCACGACCTAGCCGGAACTCTAGCTATAATTGTCCGATTTTCAATTTAATAGAATGAAATTTTCGCAATTGCGGTAGCGGTCGTACGTAGACGTTTTTTTTTAATTTAACATTTTTTAAGCCCCCGGATATAAGTAAAAATTTAACCAGAAATCTACTGTTTTTACAATACCCACCATTTTGTGAATTTTGTTCGACCAACCCCTACGTACAACGAGAGCTACATTTATATAGATGGTAAAACTTTTCATTTTTATTTTTCAGACCAACCATTTTCAAGTTATCGATCCGGCCGTTGGACCACATTTATTATGCAGAGGCTCCATTGTACCTCTATGGCATTGTTCATTTCTAATTCGTTTTCATGAAAATTTACACGAAATAAGTTTAATATGTGCTTAATAACAGATCTTTTTTCCATATCCCAAGTCGAGTAGATTTAAAAAATTCAAGATTGTCAAAATCTCGTCGATTAAAAAAAATCGCCAAAACGACCTTCTTCGGCCCGTCACAGTTGTGTCCTCCTGTAAACATGCCGGCTGTAATAGGGATCGCCATTATTTAGACTGCCGAACTGCGTACCGGATATTACGTCTGGATAACTGAATTAAAAGAGGATTGATCATAAAGACTAATTAACGGGTCATCTCACTTTATACACGCTAAAAAAGGGTATTATCATGCATTTTTTTATAGGTTTATATTATAGACATTGATGTAAAAGTTGTTACACTTCATAAATACACTTTCGGAATACATTTGAATTTTTATTTATTTATTTAAGTCAAAATTTAGCTCAAACATTTTTATAAACTGACTCAAATTTCATAAAATTTAAATCAATTTTTTAAATTTATTTGTTTAATTTATGGACGAATATGCTAGTTAAAAAAATGTCCTAAAAAATGGTAGGTCCGCGCCGTTGATGAAATCACGGAGATGAATCATCCGAAACAAAAAAATCAAACAGTTTTCGATTCAGAATGTCAATGACTATAGCGCATATCATACGATTTTTGATATATGCAAAAATAACAAAATGGCGGACATTTTACGAAAAAAAACGTTTTTTGCACCGTTTTTGACAAAAAAAAAATAGTAAATATCAAACATTTAAAAAATCCTTGATATGCGCTATAGCTATAGTTGTCAAGAATATGTGGTTAAAATTTCATAAGGATGGGTTCAGTAGTTTCGGAGATTTTATCAACAAGCCGTCGAAAAACGTTATTTCGAGAAAAACGCATTTAAAGTTTGTTTGGGTTACATAAATAAATTAAAAAAAAATTTTTTTACGTTTTTCGAAAGTGTATTTATTAAGTGTAATAACTTTTATAGCAATATCTGTAATATAAACCTATCAAAAAAAATCATAAAAATAGCCTTTTTGGCGTCGAAAGTGAAAAGACCCCTTAAGCACATGGTCAAGCGTTACTAGGGCGCAAATAAGTTCGAAAATAAAAAATGGTGGATGAAAATTCGAAACTGAAATATGTATTGATTTAATTCGATATTGCGAATGTTCGTAATATAACATCGGATTGAGATTTCATAACTTAAAAAAACATGAAACATGAATTATCATTATACTAGATTGTTTATGTTTTGAAATTCAATAATTTCCCGAGCTGTCCGCAATGTAGGATGAATGCGGGCTCGACCACAGCCGTGGCTTAATTTCCGCCTGGGGTGTGCGCGCGGAGAGATGAAAAACTAGGATTCATAACCGGAAGGGCCCTCCATTTGTACGGATTGTTGATAACCGATAATAATTCAAGTGTAAATATGAGATCCCTGCGGTAACGTTATCCGTGAGAGGTCGTCGTGATCCGCCACTTTCACGACACTTTATCCTCGTGTACCTAATCTTTGACTAAATAAAAGTTGAATCAAACCACCCTGAAAGCTCGCTTCAGACGGCATGCTTGAGGGGATCGCGGACATATGACGAATATACGATATCGTCCCTTCGTAACCTCTTCACCTTTCGACCCGGCAGGCACACATGCACAGAGCGACAGACGTTCAAGCGTTACCACGTGTTCGAGAAAAGCGAAAGATCTACTAAAAGTTTATTTCCCTCTACAGTAACGGACATAAAGGGTGTCTCAAAATGACCTGACATTTTTAATTGCGCGCCATTTTTTTTTGTGGCAACCATTCAGTATTAACCCAAGTAGCAATTTTTTAAATGTTGTCCAAAAGTCGGCTAAGTGGGTACCAAATATCCGCCTGGAAGTTGTCTTATAGTTAAGAACCATCCAAAAAGATAACTGTTGGTCACATGGTAACTCATAGGTAGCTTCCAAGCAGACGTTTGGTAGCCATTTAGACAACGGTTTAAAATTCCGAACTTTAATATCCCGAAATTCAAGATGGCGCCGGGTTGAAATTCCGAACTTTAAGGGGTTAGGCCACTCTAGAGGTCGAAAAAATAGGCTTTTTGGGGATTTGTTTTTCAGAAAAACTACAAAATAAATCGAAAGAACAAAAAAGGTGTTTATCATACATATCAGTGAATGTATACAATCATATTTTTTTAAGCGATTAATTTCAAAACGGCGGCGGTGCAGCGTTTTTGCGATGACGTCTCCGTTTTTCCAGGATCCACGGCCGGACAAACAGCTGCTGTAATTTTCTAATTATAATGAGCCAATGAGTTTTTTTAGATTGTATATAATAACTGCTATACAAGTACGTAGGACGTTTTCGATATATTGATTTTTGGCCAAATGGCGCACTTCTAAAGTGGAAAATAAAAAATTTGCCTAAAAAATCGTCAGATAATTGTTAATAACAAATGAACTATGCAATGTAAAAAAAAATCTTACGTACTTCCATAGACAATGTATTTTTCAAGATATATTCAAAATTTCAAGTGAATCGGTTGAAAGTTGTCTTAGTTATTTTTCCGGCCAACTTAAAAAAAGCAGTGTTGAGATAAACGCTGCACAGCCGCCATTTTAAAATGAATCGCTTCGAACAAAATATTGTATACAGTCACTAATATGTATGATAAACACCCGTTTTTGTAATCTCGATTTGCTTTGTAGTTTGTCTGAAAAAAAATCCCTAAAAAGCCTATTTTTTCGGCCTCTAGAGTGGCCTAAGGCCTAAATGATCAGAACGCTCAAAACTTCGAAAGATCAAAACTCCGAAAGAATTTTACACGAAAGATCAAAACTCCGAAAATCTACCGTCAAAATAATTCGGCTATGGAGGTTTCAAAAGTTTCAAAATTTTCAATAAATCGACGAATTAACTTTGCAGTGACCGTTTTTTTCAAAAGTTTAAGGCTTTATTATAAAAAAGTGGCTACATATTTTTTAATCAAAGTACTGCCCGTCGCTAGCTACGACCTCGGCCCATCTTTCAGGTAGCATTCGAATCCCGCGTCGATAAAAGTGTTGGTCCTTGGAGGCAATCCAGGAATCGACCCAATTTTTGACTTCTTCGTAAGTACCGAAGTGCTGGTCAGCCAAATCGTGTGCCATTGACCGGAACAAGTGATAGTCGGAAGGGGCAATGTCTGGAGAGTACGGCGGGTGGGATAAAACCTCCCATTTCAGCGTTTCCAAGTACTTTTTCACGACATTTGCAACATGGGGTCGGGCATTGTCATGCTGCAGTATCACCTTGTCATGTCTTTCGTTGAATTGTGGCCGTTTCTCTTTGAGTGCCTTACTCAAGCGCATCAACTGACGTCGGTAGAGTTCCCCTGTGATGGTTTCGGATAGTTTGAGCAGCTCATAGTACACAACGCCCAGCTGGTCCTACCAGATACACAGCATCACTTTGGATCCGTGAATATTCGGTTTGGGCGTCGATGACGGAATATGACCAGGCAGTCCCCATGATTTTCGGCGTTTAGGATTATCGTAGTAAACCCACTTTTCATGTCCAGTCACAATCCGGTGCAAAAATCCCTTCCTTTGTTGTCTTTGGAGCAGTTCCCGCAAATGCTGAGAATTCAGCTCGTAGGTTGCCATGTTTGAGTGCCAATAACTTTATAATGCATACACGTATCCGTTAGCTTTTTCAAATTGTTTGCATTGGCAGAGCCTCTAGTTTAAAATGCCACTTTTTTATTGAGCTAGGGCCACTACTTCGGCCGCAGTGGCTCTCTAAGTAAAACGGTCACTGCAAAGTTGTACAGCTAATAGTATTTATTAAGAAGTGATTTTGCGTCAATTTTGAAATTTGTCTAGACAATGCTATACGTTCTACATCGTTTACAGTCAACTGTGTAGACTTTCGCTGGCATGATCTTGACATGGGGGCCGGGTTGAAATTCCGAATTTTGAATGCGCCGAAGGTTTAAAATTCCTAATTGTAATGTTCCGAAATTACAAGGCTCGTCAAGATCATGCCAGCGAAAGTCTACACAGTTGACTGTTAATGATGCAGAACGTATAATATTGTCTAGACACATCTCAAAATTAACGTAAAATCACTTCTTAATAATAAAAAAAATTATTGAAATAATTCGTCGAATTATTGAAATTTTTGAAGCTTGTAAAACTTCCAATTCCGAATTTATTTCGACGGTTTTCAGATTTTCGGAGTTCAGGTCTTTCGTGTAAAATTCTTTCGGAGTTTTGATCTTTCGGGGTAGTATTCTTTGGGAGTTTTGAGCGTTCTGATCCTTCAAAATTTGGAATTTCAACCATTGTACTTCTTTCTTTCGGGTTTTCTGAAAGGAAAAGTGTATTTCAATGATCCACAGACCATTCCGGAGCTCAAGGAAGCAATTGGACGGGTGGGAATCCAAATATCGAAGGACCAAATATAGATCGACAAATATTTCGAAAAGACAGAATTATGAACTCTCAAAATAATGAAGGTTTAATTATTCGAAATGTTATGTTTCGATCGAAGAAAAAATCGAATGACTATAAAGCAAAGCATAATTTATTCGAGAGCTCGTTTATCTGAAAACGTATATTCAGATCGTCTGCAATTTGAGACATACAAATATAGATTGGAACAATCTATAACATCCATATCTCCGAAACAAAAAAAAGCGAGTATCTAATATTCGTAATACCGCCTATAGCGAAAAGCAATATATCGAGACGCAAAATATCGATGGTCCGAAATGGCTAATGCCAAAATGGCGAACTAGTATGGATGCTGTCCCGGCCGACCGCTAACGCTATCTGCCTCGATCACAAGTTTTCGCCATCCGGACCGTTCGACATTTTGACCCTTCGCTATTTTAACCACTCGACTTTTTGGCCGTTCGATTTAATGCTTTCTGTTTTTTGAACCGTCGCTATATTTACAATTCGAAGATTCGTCTTCTCGAATTATTTGGTGTTATTTATATAAGCAATTCGATATTATGTCTCTCAATATTTTTTAAATCGGTTTTTGTTTTTCGCTATATTTCAACTTCGAGATATTCGTATTCGGAATTTTTATTTACGACTATATAAACCCTCCGAACATTGATCTATCTATATTCAAACATTCGACAGTTTTTAATTCGATATTTCAGCCCATCCGAATATTGGTCCATCGATATTTCGACTCCCACCCAATTGGACGCACCCTTAGTGAAAATAGTCCGCAATTATGCCAAAACGTTATTGAAAATCAAATCGTCAAAATAGTCAACGTTTGCAAACAGGGACGAGGCGGCCATTTATCGGATATTGTTTTCGACCCATAACCTCCATGTTTGTACCTCATATTAAAATCAAAATATTCGTACTTTTTAAATGAATAAAACGTTTTATTAATCAATTTAAAATGTCAGATCATTTTGAGACGCCCTATACAAAAGAACCCAATTCTCAACGAACTACTTCTGCTCCTTTCGATTTTCCACCGTCTATTCTTTTCGGTGGCTTTCCGTTAGGCCTCTGCGTATAATCTTCACCATACACATACACATACATAGCGCGTTCTATTTGAATTGCACGCTCCAAATAAATGGCGAAAATAAAATCTGATGAAACGAAGTTTCCGACCGAAAAAATAAATATAGTTTTTTTCCGGAAGCCAACCAGCACGGTTATTGATTATTCTATGTCGACCGGTATTCAAATGGGTTAACCCATTAAAAAAATTATAAGCTTGAATTCATTTACTTATTTATTAGCTCGAAACTAAGGGGAAAAACCCACCATCCCGTGCAGAAATTGTCGTAGAGCTCCAATTGGATTCCCATACTTGTCCCTACTGCCTGCTAGGGATCCAATACAATGGTCCATTGGATTCCTATTCTGAAACGCCACGCTCGTACATTGCATTCTGATCGGAATGCCCCATCGGAATCCCATGTACCAGTCCCACAGAATCATCAAGAATTCCCACAATGTCGAACAGAATCCGATTCTCGACAGATCCCATCGCATTCCGTAGGTTGAATTTTCGAAACAAAACATATCGATATATAATGTGACGGGACCTTCAAAAAGTATAAAGCTTATAAAAAATAATCAATCGCTCAATGAGTTTCGGGACAATTGGTGCAGTGTTACCATTTGATTCAAATTTATACAGTAAATTTTTTGTCATATACTAAATGCACTCCCGAAATTTTTAATCGATCATCTACACCTTTTCTATAAAATTTACAATTGAAAAAAATACGTTTTAACTTAGGGAGATGCTCATCGCTGAATGGCAGTTTTAAGCACGAGAGATTCTGACATTTTTTAAAAATGTTACGAAGAACTGTCAAATGACAGTTATGAGACATTATGGCAATTTCGTCATCAGTGTCATAACGTTAAATGCCATATGTTAAAAAGTGTTTTTTTTTTTGTTAAGATTATAGAAACGATGTAGACGATCGATTAAAAATTTGGAGGGTGCATTCAGTATATGACAAAGAATTTACTGTATAAATTTGAATCAAATGGTAACACTGCACCAATTGTCCCGAAACTACTTAAGGGGGGTATACATTTAGACAGGAAAAAAATAAGCAATATTGAGGGATTTTTAAAACAAAGAAATAATTATTCTCAAATTATGAAAGTTTAGGTATACTTTAATAGTATATTTAAGTATATAAATCAATTTTTTTTTAATTCATCATCAAAATGGCGGAGCTGTGGCAGAGTGTTACAGCAAGGTCGCCGCGGGAGTTGCCAATCGGCGTGCAGTTTAGCTCCCCGTAGACTTTGATTTGCAAAAAAGTTTAAACATTTTTTTCAGTTGGAACATGTATAGTTTCTATGTGACGGTAAATAAAATGAATAAAATGCAAATTTGAGAAAATGACACGTATTTACAAAAAAAAATCAACATTTCACGCAACATTTCTGTAAAATGAGAATTGAAAAGAGAGTTTATTTTTCCAATTTTTCAAAAACGATTTTTGTCAAGTAGAAAGTACCAATATCATCAATATTTCTGCCAAGTTTCAACGCAATCGGCTTAATAGTTTTTGAGTTGTCCTGCACGCCAATTTCGATAATGCAGTTTTGAGAAAGACGCGTTTAAAGTTCACGCCCGCTTTGAATCCGAGCGGTGAGGCACAACGTTGACGGGCTGTAACGTTTGAAGTTTTTCCGAATTTCGCTTCGAAACATTAGGAAAATATTCTACATATATAGTTCTATCGTTTAAAGAAGAAAAAAAGAGATCGATTTTTTTATCGTTGTGAATGTATAACCCGCCTTAAGAAAGTATATCTCAAAAATCGATTTGAATCCCATCACTCTCTAACGATTCTCTATACAGTTGTGTCTCTCTATATCTTGGGACTTCCCAACAAATTTGTACTTGGGATCAGGAAAGGAGATTTTTTGCGAGATCCAACAAATTCCGGTGGAGAATTTTAAATAACACATTCTCAAACGATGTCAATCGGGAAATCGCGCGGAATCCAGTTGGATACCAATGTGGACTCCCTACGCGCGGCGTCCCTATTAAATCCCTATAGGGATGTGGTAGAATCTGGTTGGTGACTTGCAAACAAATTTCTGCGCGGGGTCATGCATTGGCATTTTCCACGGTGAAGGCTGCAAAGTTGGATTGACTTACCAGGTGTGTGTACGCACTCACTGACATTATTGTGATACAAGACACGAAGGTGATCCAAACTCTCAATTGATACTGGACAACGGAATGTTGTTCTTTGAATGGAACAATCAGATGACAAGACAGACAAGTCTAACAACCACAGGCTTATGCCTTCTTGCCATTCGATGTCATCAAGCTTACAAGTGCAATAAAAATCCTCGCTCAATGTCATTCCATTTTTAGATAAATAGCTGCCCATGGCGATGGGAGAGACGGACATGAGAGTAATTTTATAGGCGTTCCATTTGGTCACTAACCGGTACAGAATAACAAAAATCGAAACAACCTTTGACGATAAATGCAATGCAAATTGGTACTGGCATATCTTAGTAACGTAATTTGTAGCTTCTCATACACTGAGAAAACAATATATTTCTATGTACCAGGATTTGTTAACTATTAACAAATGGTGAAGTTGGATATGGCGAAATGAATATCTTCTCACGGTTAATGAATCATTCATTTGAGTCTCCAAATTGTCACAAATAAAGATTTGGTAATATTTAAGAAATGGGTACTTTAATGGAACATACCCGTTCTTAACAGCCAATCGATATACAGTTGATCTAACCCAATGCTTCGTATTAATATATTATAAATGCTTGTTTCCTATAACTGAGGCGTTTATTCGATGAGATCAGTGGGAAAGTTGTCTCAGATGTGAAGAATAGGTGAGTGAATGATATTTTATATTCGCACAAATCAACATTCGTGTATAGTTACCAAATGAATATTTGGACAAAGTTGTCGGCATTGATTGTCGGCAGATGTATGTGCAGTCCAATCAATGTAACACTATAGTGCTAGTGAGCAAGTGTACAAGGAACAACTCTCATAGAAAATAAGAGTTGTTCCTTGCTACTTGTAGAGGCCAAATCGTTGAACAACAATTTGTCCTCTACAAGTCGCAAGTCCGTTAATCGGAGGACAACGAAGGTGGTAGCATCAATACGCCGTAGACCAAGGAACAATTCTCATAGAAAATAAGCAGTCGACCGTTCCCGCGCTCGACGTTATGGCCACCCCTGCTCTAATGCATAATCTTATATTCTCTATACAAACTTTCGAAACATTCCTAAAGATTTGGCAGGTCCCACAAAACAAGCAAAATGTTAATTGATGCCATCGGCGCAGATAATAAATTCACGTTTTCACGGTTACAACTGATAACCTCTAGGTAAGTCGACATGCGGCTATGCACAGTCTCCAGTGTACCTCGATCGTATCTATGTCGCGCCGGTGCACAAACGAGCTTGTGCGACAAAGGGCCATGGTACTGTACAAAGTAAACGGTCTTGCCAAATGTACGATACTTATCTCAAGTACAGATTTGTTAACTATTAGCAAATCATTATTTGAGATGAGTCGTCGATTTTTTAACAGTTATTTACTAACTATCAACAGGGCTATATTTGTTTCAAATGAAGATTTTTTAAAGTATTACCAAATCTTCATTTTGTAATAAGTGTACGACTGTTATCTCAAAGAACTACTGAGCCAACATCTTAAATACGGATTCATTAATAGTTAATAAATCCTTATTTGCGTTAAGGGGCTATACCAGTGTGACACTTTCAAATTTTTTTTTGAAAGTGTCGTTTTTTTTTACCTTTTTCGACAGTTTATACTTTCAAGAATATCATTATCATTTATATAATTTATATCAATATCATTTTATCTTGCAAAAATCGATAGCTGAATCTTTAAACGCGCTTTTCTCGAAATGAGATTTTTCAAATTTGCTGACATTGGAACTCAAAGAGCAATTATCCGATTGACTTGAAATTTGAACTGAGTACACTGCAATATATTTACTCTACAATGACGTAGGATGTTTTTGATTGGATGAAAATTGACGATTTGGCATTGAAACAAATGACTATTTTATAGGCAAGAAAACCGACTCTTCATAACTACGCCATTTTGTTGGATTTTGATATTTTTCGAAAATCCTACGTCATTGTACAGAAAATACCTTCCGGTTTAACGACATTTTTTCCTTTTTCGGTTTCAGCTACTCAATCGGCCGGAATTATATCAGCAGTGGAGGGACTTTTTTTGGCGCCTCCGAAGGCAGCGCATAAGTCGCTTGAATTTCAATATTTTTCTATGAAAAAATTATGTAATGAAGGTCAAATATAGCCAACTGTATTCTTAATTTTCCGAAACATTTAATTGAGTACTTTTTTTCCAAAAATTCCCAAAAATCTCCCGAATTTTCAGCATTCACACTGGTTGTCGCATCAACTGCGTGACTCTTGACTCAAATGCGGCCGAGATAGTTGTTTTGAATGACGATCAGTTAATTCTTGTGACATGTTCATTTGCATTGAACGCAGGATAGTCGCGGCATACGTTAACGGCCCCAAATCTGAATATATTAATTGTGAACAAATCTGTACTCCTTTGAACTGTATTACCATATCACAATTTCAACTCGTTATTCGATTACCGTAACCATCTACTGAGTTAAGAGAAATAGAAGTGATCAAATAAATCATTATTTTCAAAGAAATACTACGGCTATGCAATTCTGTCATGAGAACACGAATATTTCTGAACGACTAACAAATTTCGTAACAGTTAATGAATATTTGAATATAAGTGCCAACGAAATATATTTCTTTACTATAAATAAACTTTTTTCTCAGTGTAGATAAAAAAAATATTCATTGGAACTTGCTTCATTTTCCAAAATTCAATGTCTGATAACTTTCGTTTTTTCACGCTAGAACGATCACTTTTTTCGTTAGAAACAATTCACTATCAACTATTTGTCTTTCAGCAAATGGACACTATACGGCCTCATTAAGAATGACGCACGTTATGACAACATCTCAGACGTATGTTGACAACATTATGAATATCCCCGAGTAAAAATGATTGTATATACTTAGATACAATTATATAAAAATGATATACAATCATATATATTTATATATAGGTTTATATATAATTGTATATAACTCTATACATTCGTATATATAATCCGATATAAACGTACTTCCATCAAATTTGATTCGATAAAATTATAAAATTATTATATATACACGTGAAACTTTTATTTACGGTTTATATAATTAAATATAATATTATATACAGTTATATATAATTCAATATAGTGTTGTATATAATTATATATATGCGTGAAAATTTTATTTACGGTATATAAAATTGTATATGACTGTATATGGGTACTTTTATTTTCTTTTGAAATACACATAATTGTATATATCTTTATATGGCTTCATATATGATTAGATATAGAAAAAGTTTTCTTTGGTTTCATTCGCGTATGGAAGCAGGTAAATCAAACGATTGTTTATTAAAAGTTAACAAATTATGTATTGATGCAATATATTTAGCAAATTTGATTACAATTATTGGGTTTCTTACAGAGATAATTTCCAGTTCTGATCAGTTGATTAATATTAGTTTTTTCTTGATATTTCACGAACAAAATGTCATCGCTTTCTTCGACTGGTGTAATATGTGTCACAATAGCTTTTTTTCTACATAAGGAAATATATCAACGTATTTTACATTGAAACGTTGAATTATAAAATATAAACCCGAGTAAAAATGAATATATATAAATATATATAATTGTATATTAATTGATCATATACAATTGTATACAAAAATTGGCCCGATAGAATTTTATATATTTGTATATAAACGTATAAAATTGTATATACTAATATACAGTTATGTACGATAGTATATCAGTATATACAATTGTATGCGTTTATATACAAATATATAAAATTCTATCGGGCCAATTTTTGTATACAATTGTATATGATCAATTAATATACAATTATATATGTTTATATATATGCATTTTTACTCGGGTCTGCATAGAATGTACTCCTCGACATCGTGAATCTTTTGTCGGAAACGTGTTTTGGCCCGATTTAATTTTCGCGAGTCATTTGGAATGTTCCTTATGCTAGGAACATTGACAGCTGTATGGATGGGCGTGTGTACCTTCACACGCATACGTGCACAGATACATATATACGAATTTCCATTATTACCGTATTTCTCACGCTACCCTGTCTTTTATCTCACGCTACCCTTTTATTTCCCTATTTGTATTTTTTTTTTTTCATTCCTGCCATTCGTGAGTTCGAAGCATCCAGCCAAGCGAATAAATCTTTCGATAGTTCACCGATAGGATCGATTTACAGACTTTTCTACTCGATGCCCACACACCCACGCGTTTCTTACATAGATTCACTTTCACCCTCGGCGTTCTGCATTTTCCACGTCTATAAGCTCCGCGACATAGTGGAACCCGCGACCCCAACGGTTCTCCGACTTTTTCCTCGTTTATATTGGTTTTCCTTTGTCTTTAGACCTAGACGACCGGAAACCCGGCAGACATGCGACTGCATAATGTAGCTTTACTTCCTCGAATTCTCACTGTCGGTGGCTCTAGGTCGCAGGTTTCCGAGAATGCCTACGATAGTTTCTTAGTTCGCTTTTACTGGTTCAACTCCCATGGCTCCATGTGCACATGTGGAAAACAACGCGAACGGATGTTCTAAGTCTCGTTTGCATGAATTCATATTCCGTGGAAAAAAAAAACATTCGATCTCGTTTTGTGTCGGCTGATCCCGATATTTCGGAGTTCGTTGAAATTGATAGTTCAAATTGCGGCCAATACGAGCACAACATTGTGAAGAGACTACTTCACATTTGACAATTTGACGTAGCAATTTCGGAAAATGCCAATTCCATGTTTGACGTTAATCTGGAATTCCAGGAGAAAGTTGTTCTATATAAAGTACACGAATTGGTCGAGAAATTGAATCGCGATTGACTAACGAACGCGAATTTTATTCATCCGTCAGATATATAGAAATTGACCTCTTCACGTGCGCAAATCCAATTTTCACACAATCCAACGCAGACGAAACGTTTCTTCGTCCCATAACTCCCCGATTGTCAAACCACTCACGTTCTTATTCCACGATCGATCTAAAAGTTTGTTACCTACCCTCGTACAAAGATATACGAATATTCCGACAAATAAATTGCCTCGAAAAATTCGCAAATTCGACGTAACTCTTCTTCTTTCTGTTCGTCACGACATTGAATGGAATTCAATTGGAGAAACTAACAAATGATGCATCTTTCTGTCAAATCTTCAATACTGCTTGCAATGAGTTTTTCGCATTTTAAAACAGCGTATGAAATTTCAAAAATTGACATGTTTTGACGGCACAAGGCAAGTACCCATTTGAAAACTCACAAGTTTTCAAATATCGGGTTCATACATTTTTTTCTGCATACATGTTTCTTGGTTTCACGAAATTAATTTCATGATCAATTCATTTTGGTCGCGAAAAACCTTTACTTCTCGTCGAATATCAGCAAAGGCCTCGTAGAACTTAAAAAGTAAAAGAAAGAACGCCAAGTTATAAAACAATTCACCCGAAAACTTCATCGGTTGTTTGACGATGTTAAAAATTCTGATTTATATTAGAATATTTTTTATTTAAATTTAAACGATAGTTTTATTATATTTTTTCCATTAAAATATACAAAAAAGTGAAATAACTTTTTATGAAATTGTCAGTAAAGTCATCGTAGAACTTATACGCGATGGACTTTACCAGCATGCTCAGCTAGTTTTCGTAAAATAATTTATCCTCCTACCTAAAGTGTGTTGATCTCTTACCGTATCGCTCCTCATGATACTCTTCACTTTTTGTCATGTAAATATCTTCAAGATCTTATTTTAAAAAAAGATATTTTTTCTATTAAATCTTATATCTGATATTTAAATAAATCTTTTTAGATCTTTCTTGTAAAATCTTTTTTGTAAAAATATTTAAATCTTATATTTAAATAAAATTCATCTTACTAAAGATTTCCAAGGTTATGTCAAAAAAGATTTTTATTGAGATAATATCTTGAAAATCTTTGATAAGACGAGATTTATTTAAATATAGGATTTGATTATTGGTATGAAAAAGATTTTTAAAACAAGATAAGTCTCCATGTCGGTCGCCATGAGTCTGGCAGGTAGAACATTTCCATTTTAGTCTATTGCAGCTATAAGCTGCTATTAGCAGCTATTAGCTGCAACTGCTAGGCAATGTTCTACCTGCCAGACTCATGGCGACCGTTCTGATTCCTACTGAATTCCAGAGTTTTCATTTTGCAAAATGATCAACAAAAAAGCACTCACCATAGCTGAATTGATTATGATTCGCAATAACGCGTTCGGCATTTTTTCTAGCGATGTAGAACCATTCGCTGCTGTTGCTGAGATACTTGTACTCGACAGCGAGATCCTTGACGAGAACACCATCTTGCCCCTGAAGTCTGTGTGCAAAAGGGCAATACAGCCATCGATCGTGATACTGAAGTTTGTCGTAACAATTGCCAGCTGCGAAGATGTCCTCGTCGAATTCAACCATCGAGAGTATGCTAGCATGCAATAGATATTCCGAAGAGAGCATCACTTCGGGTGCATATTTCCACAATCTCGTGAGCATATTGGCCCGATTCACCGCCAAATTAGCCTCAAGACGAAACCTCTCCTGGGCGTATTGATCAACGACACCCTCGCCAAGATTCAAATCCGTGCCAGCGGTACAATTTTCCCCCAAAAAGTGTTGATTCTCGATTATCCGTAAAAAACGTGTCACGATGTCAACCTGGACGCTCTGCGTTCTTTCGGGTTGTCGGCTATCGAGCTCAGCAACGTAATCAATCGTGTCCCGATAGTCGTTCGTCCCATCATCGTAATCGTTCGTATATCCGATCGACGAATTTTCACCACGCTGATAGCGATCGTCTCGATGATCCTGCTCGTAATAGGGACTCGGCGAGTCATCGACCGAGGTGCGACCTTTGACGATGTCATGGCCAACATCATCCTCAACAGCGTGAACAACGATACCGTAACTGATAGGCTCGTCCTTATCGGAATTTTCACGACGCAGCGTCGAATTTTCGAAAGACGTCAAGTTGCGTTCGCGGTCTCGGGACTTTTGACGAGTACGATCGACCGACACGACCTTTTGCAACTTTGCGAACGAGTCCGAGAGCCTCGAGTTGCCAGAAATGACATCCATACTGTCTTTGCTAGTTACGACGCGTCCCGGTGAATCCGACTGCTCCATAGTTGATTGAACGAATCGACTATCATCATCGTCTTCATCAGCATCAGCTTTTCTTTCGCTCGTCTCAGCTTTCTTCATCTTCGAGCTTGTATTATCATCGCTCAACTGGTCCGTCGTTAGGAAGCTGTTGTTACGAGCTTCGATGATGCCAGTTGCGTTGATCTCTGCTGCCGTTTCCTCAACATCAAAATCGACATAGATCGTCTCATTGACTTCGACGTTACGAGACTCCGAGACCACGGGATCGCGATTTCTGCTGGCTCTTGGCTTTTTCGCATTGACACTTGTACCAGACGTTCTCAGCAAGGCGTTGGAATCCTCGAGCTTCAGTGGCCTAGCGAAGTATGCCCTTGATCTACCGTGTCTTATCTGAGCACTGAGCCTGTCCATATTAGTTTCCGGTTTGTCATTTCGACGACCAACCTCGTAATTTATGGAGTTATCAACGGTTTCCGGTTCTTCGTGCGTTTCCGGCTCGTTGACATCGGGATGACGTCCGTGGATTCTAACGTTACGCGAGATTTCGATGTAGCGGGAATCGGTGGATGTCTCGAGGTTGAACGATTCCGTTTCTTGATCCGAATCGACGTAGCGCTGAATTCGCGAGTCCAGGGGCAACCGCCGATCTATGAAGTGCGGGCGATATTGTTGTTGATGGCGCAGCAACTCTTTGGGTTTTACAAATTTACGGGAAGGAGCCTCATCGACATCCCCGACCTCGCTAATTTCCGTTTCGGAGGATTGCGTCACCTGACAAAGGAACGATACAGCAAGCACGATGAACGTGCATTGGACCATGTACCCGGTCATTCTGCCGCTAGATTTCACCCAGCCACGCAGTTTGAGCAACACAAAATAACATCAATTCTTCATCTCGCTCGCGAACAGACTTTTGTTGTTTTTTTCTTCATTCGCAAGCTCAACACTGAGAACAGCTGAGAATAGTTGACGATTTAAAAAGTCGACTGAATTATCACGCGAAACGTCTTCTCGATTAACAGCTCAACGACACACCGCAATATTTTCCACACTTTTAATCATGTTCCCGACACTCGCTGAACAGCTGCAACGTACATTCGATTTTTCATCGAGTGTCAATCAAATTTCGACGGACCTTCATTAAAATTTAAATACATGCCTGCGCAACATTTCCATGCCACCCGGATGCGTCGATTAACGCACGCCACATGAATCGCCCTGCGGGGGTGACGTTTTTATCTTCGGATACTCAACCGCGTGTTGCTCGCGAGTGGATGCTCACTGCTCGGATGCACCAAAATCGGCGGTATGTCCCTAGAGTTTAATGTCATCTCGCGAACTTTGCTGGGAACATTTTTGAACGTCGTCTGTCTTGGGCCCCTTCGTTTCCCAAGTATCTGTATTCGTGTGTGCTCGTCTCGAGACTAAAAATTCGATGGGAGCCCGGCGTACACTTGCTCCATTATTTTTCACACGAGTCTCGAAGTCAGGCTGAGTAAGAATTGATTCTCGTACCAGCGTAATTAATTATACCATTTTTATTTTTTCGATCGAAAAACGAGAAAATTTTATTTACAAAACCGGAAGGAAAATTCATGAGAACGAATTATAATTCGTGCACTATAAACATCGGATTTTATTTGTCCCTCGAAAAATTGACGAGACACGAGGTGGTTGGGGGAGCGGAGCGCGTCTTGAAGCGATCGTGTCGCGAACGCACGCGGCACCAGACTGAGGGGATGAATCTCCCACACTGTATACCTCGGTCGTTCTCTACACTCCTATATATATATATATATATATATATAGATATATATATATATATATATATATATATATATATATATATATATATATATATATATATATATATATAGAAACGGTGGTTCGTAGTTCGCGCCGGTCTGCACCCGAGACAAACCCCCGTAACTGTCGTTCTCCAGAAGCGCATGTCCACCTCGACCCCCACCCTTTAAGCGCTCCATACACTTCTCCCCACCCCATTTCCTCGCCGGGATATTTCATTAGAACGAAACAGCTGTGCTGCTCGCTAATTTTTTCCTGCTACTTACAACGAGAGTACAGTAGCCGATTAGAAACAGCTCTACGTTTCATCCCTCTCTCGGGCTTCCGAATCGGCCTGCCGGCAATTCCGGTTCTTCCACCTCGCATTTTGTTTCATTTAGCGCACAAAGTTATAAAGTAACTCAATTAGTGACAGAAAAAAATGAGAAGACAAGGAAAAGCGACGACGGGACAAAGAAAAAATGATGAAAAAAGGAAGAGAGAAGGAGAGATGTCCTGCCGTTTGATATATCTTTCCGAGCTGCAGGATTTTTCAGCGAAAAGTTCATCTGGCGAGAAAAAGTAGAGGAGAATATGGAAAAATAAATTGCATGAGAAAATAAGATATCACAAATTTTGTACATTCCATTATTTCCCCCTTATGCCTTACGTTTTTCTAATCGGAGTCCATTGGAACTTTCGTACTTATATTGAGTCTTAAGGAGGCCTGAATAGGAGGCAAAAAGAAAACGTTTCTTCGGGAATTTTTTTAGGAGGTAAAAAAAGTGAGCCCAGTAAACATTGAGGTATTTTTTCATGTATATTTGAAATGTATTTTAAAAAATGTCAACGTGAAACAATAAATGACTGCAGATTTATCAGCCATGTGCGTCTTGCCACTGCGGACGCCAATCGGCGGGAAAGATGCAGCTCGTAATTCTTGACTGAACCAAATAAACCAATAAAATGTTCAATTGTCACATATTTTTCTTCTTGGTGAATTAAGAAAAAGCTTAAAAAATCGTGAAATTATAACTTTTCTCAGGTTTGAAAAAAAAATGTTTTTAAAAAAACACTTTAACGTGCTATAAAAATTATTTAAAAATACTTTTTCAGCGACTCTTTTAATTAACTTTGAAGAGATTTTCATACTGAAGAAAATAAACTTTAGTTTGATTCGATAGGTCATTTAGGTTTTTTGCTATCGCGGCCGCCAATTTGGAAAAATCGTGAAAATGAAAACTGGAGAAAACGCGCTTCAAAGTTTTCAATAGGAGGAAATATCAATATTAAATATCAATCGCTTCTCTGCTTTTTGCCTTGTATCTTCAAAAATATTTACAATTGGCCTCTGTAAGTTTGTAAATATATTTTTGGATAGTTTATCTATCGATTTAAGCGAAAAAAAAAGCGATTCTTCACACCTTCTAATTCAGGCTCCCGCCTTAATTCAATTACTCACGAGCTAATTTGGTCCGTCTTATTTTGTTTTCGTGTACAGCGGATGAATATTTAATGAGGAAATATGGGAATTGCTGTTTTTAAAGGTTTCAGGAAAAATTAAGGTTCGAATAGCCACTGTCTGGGAAAGCCATTTCTCTTGATATAAAATACACCGGAAATAACGTTTGCCCATGACCTTTGAAAATTCGAAAATTGAAGGGAGGTTTTCAGTGGCAAAAAAGGCTTTGGAAAAATTTCAACGTATTTTTTGGGTGGAGCTTTCGATGTATTCATCCATTTTTTATTGTTCATTTCTCACTGATAATGTTAACCGTGAAAAATTATTTTCAGTACTGATGCATCAATGGGACTATCAGACCATTTTGGATTAGAATTCTGAAAGATAATTCGGAGAGCAACACGATAAAAAAAACAGGAAATAAAAGAGACCCGCTACACGATGAGTTTATTTTAACGACAAACATTATCTGCAGGTCGAATTACGTACTTAACACAACAAAAGTTCTAGAAATTCCAGACTCGTTGAATAAAATTTTGATTGTTGAACGAGTATGTGGCTTCCGGATGGAGGCCGTGTCGAGGATCAGCGTGATGCCATAACGCTGATCCTTATTGCATAACGCTGATCCTCAACACGGCATCCATCCGGAAGCTACATACTCTTGTAATAACATACAGAGCCGTGAATGCCTTAAGGGGTCTTCTTACTTTAGACGGTAAAAAGGCTATTTTCATGATTTTTTCAATAAATTTATATTATAGACATTGATATGAAAGTTGTTACACTACATAAATATAATTTCGAACTACATTTAAAAAAAAACATTTATTTAAATCACTATTTATAGACGAAAATCGTAGTTAAAAAAAAATCCCGAAAAAAATTGTAGGTATGCGCTGTTGATGAAATCTCGAAGATGGGTCATTCGAAACAAAAAGAACCAAACGGTTTTAGATTCAGTATGGCTATAGCGCATGTCATACGATTTTTTATATATGCAAAAATAACAAAATGGCGGACAGTTTTCGAAAAAATAAAAAAAAACGTCTTTTTTCACCGTTTTGAGCAGAAAAAATAGGAAACATCAAAATTAAAAACAAAAACCTTGATGTACTCTATAGCTATAGTTGTAAAGAATATGTTGTTAAAATTTCATAAGGAACGGTTCAGTAGTTTCGAAGATTTTATCAACAAGCCGTCGAAAAACGTTGGTTCGAGAAAAATACGCTTGAAGTTTGTTTGGGTTACATAAATACATGCAATTTTTTAAAATGTATTTCGAAAGTGTTATATTAAGTGTAACAACTTTTATTTCAATATCTATTATATAATCCTATTTTAAAAATCATGAAAATAACCTTTTTTAGCGTCTAAAGTGAAAAGTCCTCTTGAAACTAAAATCTTAATTTATTGCTATCATTATCAGAATTATTACATGTATACTTGAATGAATTATTATTAAATTTGGTCAGAATTCAATACCCTTTGATTAGTATTTCTAACAGAAATCACATTTCTAACATTTTCACCGACATAAAACTTCCATTCTATTTCTGTGCACCTCGACTATTTTTATCGCTATTCTATCCGTGATTCATTATTGTTTTTATTTTGAGTATGTACGCCCAGACAGTCCGCAAATCAAGGTGTTTTCCTGTTAAAAAATAAAAACTTTAATTTGTTGCGTTTTTATTCGTTTTTTAAAACGTATATACAGAGTAAAGTCAAAGTGTAGTATTCAACGCAGTCGCATGAAACGGTAAAACGATTTTTTTAATCAATGCACCAACGAAATTAGATTTTCATTGCACCACCTTTGGTTATCTTCAATTCAACGACGGTGGGTTGAAAATAAGCAAAAGTGGCACAATAAAAATACAATCTCGTTGGCGACTTGATTGAAAAAAAATCGTTTCTCAGTTTCGTCTAACTGCATGCAGCGTCGAATACTACTTTGACGTTACTCCGTATACCTATATGCCGAAAACAGTGTCTATACGTGCAAAGGAAAGTTATCCGTGCGAGAAGTTTGGAAATTGCCCGCCAAGAGATTTTCGAAACTTTCTGACTGCTGGCAAACCCTGTTGTCCAAGAACAAAGCGAGACGCTTTCGTTCCTGGATCGATGGGACCAGTATTACAGCCTTCGTATATTAAACTCCGGGCAGACATGTAACTCTTTGTCGGGACAATTAGAGACTACGGCCAGTGGGGAATACAAAATAAATTCATATTCTCAATTGCAGTCTTCAAAGTCTTTTCTTTCGAAGCTCCAACATCTGCGTTCCTCTGAATACGTGTTAATAACCCTCTAACTCAACAAAAAAATTATCCGCAGATGCGGTACTGCAATGGAGCGTTGCGTTAAGCAGTCTGCATAAGCTTGAAATGAAAAAAAAAAACGATTTCTTATTGCATTTTTTTATAACCTAGGGCGTTAACATTAATTTGTGTAAAAAATGTTGTGAAAATTCAAAAATCTCCCCAGTTATGAAGCTTTTTATGAGGGGACTGATCAACCCGCTACGATTTATCCTTTATTCTTTTGCGTTTTTTTTCGAACTACGTCTTATGAGACGGTGCAAGTCGCATCTTAAAATCTACTCGACCGATTCAATCAAAGAGTTACGCGGGTTTCGAAGCGAAAATGCATATTTTCACTATTTATAAAAATATAATATATTAATTATTTAATTTTAAATGTTAAGCACATAAAAGATCAACATTTCAACGAAATTTTTTTTTTATTTCATGTAAAAATTTGGGAAATTCAGTCGGTGGAGGCTGGTTTCCGGAGACCCCAAAAAAAAGTGTCCTCGTGGTGGTCAAAATAACTCGTGATAGCTTTATCTGAAATTGAAAAACCGATTTTTTTCTGTTAGTAGATAAGTATAGCTCGTGGTTGAACGAAGGATTTAAAAAAAATTGAAATTTGAATTTTTGGCAGAGTTGTATGCAAAATAGTTCAATATTTTGGTACAATTTACACTACGTATAGCCTTGTAAAATTAGTTGCAATAGAAAAAAAAACCTTTGTTCAATAACTAGTCAATGCTATTTTGAAGTGTGCAAAATTTCAATAAAATCGGTGAATTCGTTTTTGAGAAATCGTGCCGACCGACTTTAAAAATAGTGTTTTGAGAAAAATGCGATATATCTGCGTCGCTCCCGGCCGGTCTTTCTCAACGGGAGGAATTCCCGAAGGCTCTCTCTCTCCTAGACTTTTACTCCGATTGACTTAAAGATTTTGAATTATTAGATAATTAGATAATAGATTAGACTATTATATAATAAAAATTTAAAAAAAATGGATTTTTTTACATTAATACACCCACTTAAGCCCTTAAAATTCGACGAGAGCGTAATTTATAACATTTTCTATCGTATTACCGGACGATTCTTTTACATGTTCATCCATTTGTTAATAAAAAATCATTAAAGTTTTTGTTGTCGCAAATCGAACTTGTTTTTCTAGAGCCATTTTCGTAATTTAAAAAATTTTAGAAACGTCCGCTCACATGAAACCGTTTTTATCATACTAAAAATCCATTTTTCATTTTTCATTTCCGATCGCCCTACTTGCCAGAGCCACCTACACCGATTGACCAAACAGCAACAGCGGTACTTCTTCTAAATGATACCAACTTTATCGTTTGCCAGTATTATTCGAAAAAAAAACTCCGACTTGACTATACATTGAGGCGATATGCCTCTCTGGAAACTTAAAAAAATCGTTTTTTTGCATATTGTTATAGTGTGAACTTTCAAGTATATGTGAAGACCAACTGGACCCTGAAATTCTAAAAATTGACGAAGTAACACCTATTTTAGTGAAACAGTATGCGTCGGCTTAAAGCCTTATATACGCGAAAAATTCCAATAAATTTCATTTTTTATTATTTTTGATTCCATTAACCTCAACGGTTAGGAATATTTTAAGCTTTACAGAATTGCAAAATTCCAAAAATTCCAATAATAAGTTATGATTGCATTTATAATATGTACCGCGCGGCGCGCCCGACCGCCAACTTCAAAGCCGTTTTTCCACGATTCACTTTTTTGAACCTTGCGAAAGTTCTAACTCTTGAACGAAGGCTCAGATCGGTTTGAAATTTTCACAACATATTCTTAGTATCATCACTTATCGTGTGAACCACAGAAACAAACATTTCAATCACACAAAAAAATATAAAAAATAAAATACCGTCAGAAAATTGAGTTAAAAAATTTTAAGTTTCGTATTTTTATTATAATAATTTTAAAAAAATAATATTGTTGGTTCACACACTGAAGGTACATTCATTATGCAATTATAAATATGTTCATTTTTTCAGACACCCACATCGATGCCGAGAACTTTCATCATCAACACGCACGCAAAAAAATACATTGTTTTATTATGTTATATCTCCGCCATTTGTTAATATTTCAGATTTTTTTACATTTACTTAACCACGTGCATAAATGATCTGTAAAAAAAATGTTGTCAACATATGCGTCATTTTTATAACCGCGTCTAGAAAAGTACCTTCGAAAATCGCGGCGAAATCGCGTATATAAGGCCTTAAGGATGATTCGCGTATAACGAAAGCGGACATCAAAGGACAAGAATACTCAAAAGAGGCCCGAACTGCCCACAGATTGCACAGTTAAGATGTGCAACACGATCTCGATGCTTTATTTGAAATTAAAAAACCGTTTTTTTTCTGTTAGAAGATAAGTATAGCTCATGATTGAATGAAGGATTTAAAGAAAAATTGAAATTTGAATTTTTGGCAGAGTTGTATGCAAAATAGTTTAACATTTTGGTACAATTTACACTACGTATAGCCTTGTAAAATTAGTTGCAATCGAAAAAAACCTTCGTTTAATCACTAGTCAATGCCATTTTGAAGTATGCAAAATTCCAATAAGATCGGTGAATTAGTTTTTTAGAAATCGGGCTCCCTGACTTCAAAAATAGTGTTTTGAGAAAAATGCGATATATCTGCGTCGCTCCCGGCCGGTCTTTCTCAACAGGGGGAATTCCCAAAGGCTCTCTCTCTCTCCTAGACTTTTACTCCGGTGACTTAAAACTTTGGGAGAATATTCTATACATATTGTACTATTAGATAATAAATTTTTTTTTATTAAATGGGTTTTGACATTTTTAAACCCACTTATGCCCTTAAAATTCGGCGAGGGCGATGATTAGGAAGAACACTTATATGGTGCCGGAATCGTTGACTAGGTAAGACGACAATATTTCACAAAATCGTGTAAAATATGTACCAAAACTTTGAACGCGATTATCTCGAAACTACATATCTTGACACAGCGGGATTGATATCTTGAATAACTTTCACACTATTGACTTGAATTTGCACAGTTAGCGTTCAAACAGTAGTAATTTTCGGTACACGATCGCATTTTTTAATTGGATGAACCATTTGTTAATAACAATGACTTCAGCATGCTGTTTTTCAAGAGAAAAATGAGGTTTCCTTTGGAGAAGCTGTCACCTTTTTATATATTTCGAAATTTCGATAAGTGGATCATGAACCCATAGCCAGTTGGATATATGTGAATAATAAAGCACCATGAACACTTTGAAGAATCTTCTTCCGAAAAAATTACACTGTAATCGCAAACATGTGTGCAACATGCTGGGAAAAAGTCAATTCATTCCAACCAATGTTTTACTAGAAAAAAATGCATCATTCTGACCATTCAAATTGGGCTTCCAGAGAGGGATACCCCCTTAATTGTGTGTAAAACCCCGACCTCGGTATCCCCATACTCGCATCAGAAAAAAAGACTAAAAAACGCCTCGTTTTTTGGGTCCGAAGTTTTTGCAGATCCGTTTACGATCGCGAAATGAAGGAATCACGACAATGTCATTGATTTTTCATATCGTGGGCAACAATCACGAATGTTATAAATTCAATATGCACGGAAGGGTAGAAGGTCTCGTCGTGCGAACCTTTTTCGCATGAACGCAAGCAAGTCAAAGGAAAACTCGGTTCCCACCTTCCGGGGAAAACTTCGTTATCCCGAGGGAGTCTTTTGTCAGACGGAAAATTCGCTGTCGGAAACATTCATGCAAAAATTGCGACGACGGGAACAGAAAGGACGAAAATCACTAGGTTACCAGGAGAGCTCCGGATCCATTTGAAGACTTCCCGAGATGCCCCTGAGAGGTAGAAAAAAGTTTAAACCTAGACGTAACACGTTATTGACGTGTACTATAAATTAAGCCTGTGCGTTGAAAAAAAAATTCAAACGGCACACGGTGGATGGAAGTGACGTAGACTACATGCATTTAGAGCCATATATGTGATACGAGTGTACGCCAAAGCTAAAGAAACGCATTTCCGTAAGCCGAAACCGATACTCTGACCGTTCCCTTTGACATTTTTAAATGGAAACATCGTATATTTACGATTTTATCGAGCTGAACCTGTATAAAACTTAAAATTTCTTAGTTTTTAAGGGGTCTTCTCACTTCAGACGCTAAAAAAGGCGATTTTTATGAATTTTTTTCATAGGTTTATATTATAGATATTGATATAAAAGTTGTTACACTTAATAAATACAGTTTCGAAATACATAAAAACATTTTTTTATGTATTTATGAAACCCAAACAACTTTTAAACGCGTTTTTCTCGAAACAACGTTTTCAACCATACAACCATAGCTATAGCACGTATCGAGAATTTTTTTTTTTTTATTTTGATATTTACTATTCTTTTGTTGCCCCAAACGGTGAAAAAGACACGTTTTGTATCGAAAAATGTCCGCGATTTTTTTATTTTCGCATTTATCAAAAATCGTATGATATGCGCTATAGCCATTAACATACTGCATCTAAAACCGTTTGATTTTTTTGTATCCGATGATCCATCTCCGAGATTTCATCAACAACGCAGACCTACCATTTTTCAGGACATTTTTTTAACTACCCTTTTCGTCTATAAATAGTGACTTAAGGCAGGATATACATTGAGACAGGACAAAACTAAGCAATATTAAGGGATTTTTTAAACTAAGAAATAATTATTCTACAATTATCAAACTTTAGGTATACTTTAATAGTATATTTAAGTATACGAAACAATTTTTTTAAATAATTCATCATCAAAATGGCGGAGCTGTGGTAGAGTGTTACAGCAAGGTCGCCCCGGGAGTTGCGAAAAAGTTCAAACTCTTTTTCAGTTAGAACGTGTATAGTTTCTATGTGACGGTAACTAAAATGAAGAAAATGCAAACTTGAGAAACTGGCACGCATTTACAAAAAAAAATCAACATTTCACGCAACATTTCTGTAAAATATGGATTAAAAAAGTAGATTTTACCAATTGTTCAAAAACAATTTTCGTCAAGTGGAAGGTACCAATATTATCAATATTTCTACCAAATTTCAACTCAATCGGCTTAATAGTTTTTGAATAATCCTGCACGACAATTTCGGTGAGGCACAGCGATGACGGGCTGTAACGTTTAACGCGTTACCCCCACTTGTAGCGCAAAAAAAGGCCTTTTTCATGAATTTTTTTAAAGAAAACTACAAAACTTTTTTAATCGATCAATATACCATCTTAAAGAACACATCTTGAAGAACTTTCAGTAATTTTTTTATTGAAAAATATTACATTGTTTAGTGGCAAATGGCCGTCAATGAAATAATGTTCCTATATACACGGTTTGCGGTGACCTACATTGCGGCGAAGTGAATCAT
The DNA here is from genome assembly GCA_964007375.1 of Ophion obscuratus. Lineage (NCBI taxonomy): Eukaryota > Metazoa > Arthropoda > Insecta > Hymenoptera > Ichneumonidae > Ophion > Ophion obscuratus. Next base: position 27,445,428 of record OZ023318.1, on the reverse strand, counting down.
CTGAAAAAAAATGCGGATGGATTCAGTCAAATATAAGTATAAACTAGTCTTTAATCGAAGGATTTTAAAAAATATTCATTTTTCACAAAATGGCGAACAGTCAAAGTTAATGGTTCGATTTTAACGAGAAAAAAAAACGAACGATTAAAGACTACATTTTTATGTATTAAATAAGCCTGCAAAATTTCAAGAAGATCGATTCATTAGTGTTCGAGTAATCTTGGTCACCGACTTCAGAAATGCCATTTTGAGAAAAACGCGTTTAAAGTTTCAATTTCCGGTCGTTTACACAACGGATTCTTCTCTTTCAACGCTCATATCTCAGTCAATTTTGTTCGGATCGACTTGAAATTTTCAGGACATATTCTCAGATACTTATGCTTCAAAAAAATGCAATAAAAAAAATCGATTTTTTCAAAATCGCAAGTGGGGGTAACCCCTTAAAGTTTTTCAAATTTTGCTTTGAAACTGTGGGAAAATATTCTACATATATAGTTCTATCGTTTAAAGAAAAAAAAAAAAGAAATCGATATTTTATCGTTGTAAATGTATATCCCGCCTTAAATAAATAATTTTTTTTTAATGTATTTCGAAAGTGTATTTATTAAGTGTAACAACTTTTATATCACTATCTACAATATAAACGTATGAAAAAAATCATGAAAATAGCTTTTTTAGCGTCTAAAGTGAGAAGACCCCTTATATAACATTTTCAAACGACAAACGGTGAATGGAGGCGAAGTAGACTACTTGCATTTAGAGCAATATGTATGATACGACTGTACGTCAAAGCTTAAGAAGCGCATTTCCGTAAACCGAGATCGGTTCTCTAAGCTACGATTTTGACATTTTTAAATGAAAGCATCGTATATTTACAATTTTATCGAGCTACGTCTGTGTAAAACTCAAAATTTCTTGATTTTTAAATGGGAGGAAAAATTAGGCTTTCGCTAAACATTTAACTTTTTTGTAGTTTTTTTACGAAGTTGCGGTGCCGGAGCTTGAAAAGGAATCCTAATTTCCCTTCCCATTTTTCGCCTCGATTAAAAAATAAGAAATTTTAAGTTTCACATAAGATGAGCTCGAAAAGTACGTAAGCAAACAAAAAATTACGTTTCTTTTTGGTAAAAATAGCCTTATTGTCATGCCCATATAAGCTCCATACTTATTATCTCGCTTGATAAACCGTTCTTGTAAACACATATAGCTATATTTGCTACAATGTCAGGAATTGCTTTGCGACTTCAAATACATTTCAAAGCTTAAGAAACACATTTCCGTAATCCAAGACCGGTACCCTAAGCTACGTCTTTGACATTCTTAAATGGAAGCATCGTAGATGGAGTACAAAATCGGTTCAAAAGCTCTTACTCTATGTACATTGAGGTATATTGAATTTTTTCCACAAAGTAGCGGCCACAGCGCTCAAAAGGAAGTCTAGTTTCTACTTCCATTTTGTACCTCGAATAAAAACTAAGAAATTTAAAGTTCTATACAAGATTAGCTCGACAAGTAAAAACATCTCATTTCTAGGTTAAAAAAAGTACGTGAATATTTGTCTGTCAAAATAATGCTCACAACAAAATGGAAAATCCATGCGTACTTCCCGAGCTGACGTAATTTCGAAGCTACAATTGAAACTTTGTGAATTGATGGAGATCTATTGACATTAGGTTTCCTGCCAATTTGAAAAATGCAGTTTAGAGGTAAATACGCTTAAAATTTTGCAGATCATTGTTCGGTAGAAATTTGCTGGGCTGGGATGACTGTGCCATACAATTGGCCTAATAAATTGACGTTTGCCTGCTCTTCTTCCTTCCTGGCTCATTCTGAAGACAACCGAGCCTCTTTTGCAGCGAAAACTTGGAGCACCGCTTATCAGCCTCTGCACAGAAATTGTAGCAGTTTGGCCTTATTGTCATGTCCATTAGCTCCATAGTTTTGATCTTGCTTGATAAACCATCGTTGTAGACACATATAGGTACCTACAGTTACTGCAATATCTGGAATTACTCTGCAGCTTGAAACAGATTTCGGAACCATCGACCAGACCGTTCCGACGAAGCTTTCGTTGCTGTTTTAAGTGTCCCATGCAGTGATCAACGACATCATTTCCGTTACTCATAGATTGGCGTGTTTGCACATGAAATATGTTTCGGAAGCGGTGGCTTATGCGAATATTCACACAAGGTGGTGGTATTTGCGAGTTTTCGGCTTTCACAATCTTATTTCTCTATAACAAAATTTAACAATATTTTTTGGCATAGTCCCGCGGAAAATAATTTACGCGATATATTTTCTTAATTGTAATTTAAGGGGCTGTACCAGTGTGAACGCTGAAAATTTGGGTGATTTTCGGGAATTTTTTGGAAGAAAAGTACTGAATTAAATGTTTCGGAAAATGAAGAATATATTTGGCTATATTTGACCTATGTTACATAATTTTTTCATAGAAAAATATTGAGATCCAAGCGACTTATACGCTGGCTTCGGAGGCGCAAAAAAAAAAGTTCCTCCGCTGCTGACATGATTCCGGCTGATTGAGTAGCTGAAAACGAAAAAGGAAAAAATGTCGTTAAACTAGAAGTTATTTCCTGTACAATGACGTAGGATTTTCGAAAAATATCAAAATCTAACAAAATGGCATAGTTATGAATAAAAAGTCTGTTTTTTTGCCTATAAAATGGTCGTTTTCTTCAATGCCAAATCGTCAATTTTCATCCAATCAAAAATATCCTACGTCATTGTAGAGTAAATATATTCAAGAGTACTCAGTACAAATTTCAAGTCAATCGAATAACTGCTCTTTGAGTTACAATGTCAGCAAATTTGAACAATCTCATTTCGAGAAAAACGCGTTTAAAGATTTAACTATCGATTTTTGCAAGATAAAATGATAGCGATCCGGCCTTGAAATTTTTACGGGATATTCTTGAAAGTATAAACTGTCGAAAAAGGCAAAAATTTTTTCGATTTTTTTAAAGTGTCACACTGATATAGCCCCGTAATAGTGGTTTACTGTTATATTCAACGAAGAGCCGATATTTTCATATTTATGGAACGTTGAGGATTTACTGCACTGACAGAAATTTTTTATCATTATTAAGGAACCGCGTGTACTTGATTTATTTAAATTTGAATTAATTACTTTCATCATGGAATCAAATTTTTCCTATTGCATTCCATTATTGGAATTATTCATTTTAAATATATTTATTTATTCAAATCAAAATCTATTTAATAGTATCCAACAACTAAATATTTTATATAATCCTAATAAATTTAGGATTCGATTTCATCTGTTCAAAGAACAATTTACTTGAATCCACTAAATGGATCTATTTGTTTTAAGAAAAAATTTAATTGAATACAATTTTCGTAGAGTCAACCATTTTTCTGTTTGATTGAACTAATGGTTTGTCTTTATTGCAATACACATATGAAACGGGTGTGGGGCAGAGAGAGAGGAATTATATATATATGTGTATATATATATATACACAGGGTGTCCCAGAACTCAACGTCAAGCCGAAACGGGGTGACAGGATTGATTGTAACCATCATGAGAAAAATCCAAAAAAAAATCTATCCCATGCAGTTTGAAAATTATGGGCATTTAAGAAAAACCTAGAAATTTGGTCAAACTGTAACCATTTTTCGGTTATTGTGAAACAAACCCAACCAAACCCAAACGAACCTAAGTTTCCTAGAATTAAGGCTATTTGTTAAACTATGAATTTAAAATTTTCAAAATTTGTCTACTTTGAAAGGCCCTGCTTTATTTTTTTTCTGCTTTATTTTTTTTCTCCTTTATTTTTTTTCTGATTTTTCTCATGATGGTTACAATCAATCCTGTCACCCCGTTTCGGCTTGACGTTGAGTTCTGGGACACCCTGTGTATATATATATATATATATATAGGTTGTTTGAAAAATCCATACCACGTTATTCGATAAAACTCTCCAATTATCACAATGATGTTAACTAATTAATATAGTTTATGTCATACAACAAATAATTGTAGGAAGTCATTTCGTCTTTTATGCCATATCTGCGACTAAGATATTACAAGCACTCGGCAGAATAGGGGCAGCGTGCGTAGCTATGAGTTGGTTCGATTCCGTATAAGTGAAATATTTTCTTCGAAAAAAATCATTTCAGAAGGCCTTACCCCTTAAACAAAAGCGTCGTAAACGTCGACAAGTTCGTCTTCTGCACGACAACGCTCGGCCCACGTAGCTGAAATGACGCAAAAAAACTATTTCAGAATTAGAATGAGAAGTACTATCATATCCACTATACTCACTGAACTTAGCCCCGTCAGATTATTATTTATTTCGGGCTTTGAAAAACTGTTTATTTACGTGACGAACAATTTGATAATGAAACGAATCTTCAAAATATCCTTGAAGAGTTTTTTAATTCAAGACATTTTAATTCAATTCCAGGATTCCTTTTAATTCCTTTTTAATTCAATTCCAGGATCTCTAGACAGCTGGCATTCAAAGTTTATCAGAGCGTTGGACACGGTATGTAGATGAAGAGGGAGGTTGTGTTGAAAGTTGATCTTAGCTTGATAAAATATTATGTTTATTTAGAAAAAGTGTCATTGGTGACACCCGTTTATTTGGAAAAGGTGTCGCTGAAAACTTTCTCACCAACCTAATATTTACTTCCTACAAATTTCATCTTCGTTGAAATCCGAACCGCTCGAGTGACCTTTGACTTTCTCAACATCTGAAACTGTCCACAGATTGCCCCAAAATCTTCGCCGTATATCTAAACAAATTGCAATATTAACGGAGCTGAAAAACACTTCCTTACAAAATGAAACTATTTTTAAATATATTTAAACGATTGACGCAAAATTGACTAACAACATTTCTTTTATAATACTCTGTTTATGGACGAAAAGTTATACCGAAAATATTTTTTTACTGCAGCTAAAAAATAATTTTATGAAAATATAAACCCGCTTGAAATCTGACCCCGTCATCCGGCTTACGCAAATTGTTATCAGATCGTACCTTCCATGATGTGGTATTTATATACAAAAAAATTGAGTTGCGGCACTGTACAATATTTTTCTGAAAATTAAAGCTCTGTTAAAATCGAAAGCGTACCACTGATTACCCCTTAGTTTACTTAGAACATAACGATCGGTACACTGAGTCAAAACAATTCTCGGACTGATGAAATCCGTCATTGGGCAATGCTGCACAATTATTTATTGAACAAATGGAATAATAGATTATTTTAAGAAATATTTATTAGATTATTTTAAAAAATTATACAATTGCCATGTGTGTGAATGAACATTTTTGTTCATCCAAGTGATTTCTTTCTCTCTGCATGCCAAAATGCATCCTCTGCCATCCAACATATGCACCGTAATCAACGTACAATATCGACTTCAGCAATAATATTAGCCCACGTACAGTTCCAAGATTCCATTAACGGCTTGTAACAGACGAAAACAGCCCATTTTTTATTATTTTTTCGAAAATCCCGTTAATAAATTTCTACAAAAATTAGGTATTCGAAAAAGTATCGTCTGAAAAAAGTCTGTAATTTTTTGTGTAAAAATATTTAATAATAATCTATTTACAGCCGATATCCGGGAAGCACTTCTCGAAAACGTATTTTGCGGGAATGCCCGTCGGAACCACGTTAACTAAGATCAAAAAAAAAAATTTCATTAGTATAGTAGTTTATCCTATGATTAATCGAAGGAATTTCCGAAATATCAAATTTAAACAAAATGGCGCGTGTTCGAAGCAAGTCTTGATTTTTTGCGAAAAAAATGGGAATGTTTCGTTCGTCAAATCGAAAGACTACATCGGAAAAAAAATCCTTCGATCAAATACTATATTTTTACATCTAGAAAAAGCCCTAAAAATTTCAGAAAAAGCGATGTGGTAGTTTTGAGATATTTTTCTCACGGATTTTGAAAACGTTCTTTCGAGAAAAAAAAGCGTTTACAGTTTCGTCAATTTTTTCGAAATGGTCAGGAAACATTTATAGGATGTCATAATATATTGGTTTTCAAAAAAGCGATTTTTCGACTTTCACGACTAGGCAAAACCCCTTAATAGAGGAAGATTTTAAAATTCGATTTAGTGTGAAGAATAATGGCAACAAACGCATTATGAACTTTAAAAATGTAGAATACTGCAACGATATTGACACCTGTAATTTTTTGTATACAGTACTTATAGCACTACAATTGTATCCTCATAATAACCTTAGAATAAATGTTAATGTTTTCTTTAAATATTCTCGAGTCACTTTTATGTTCTATTCTTTTCCCGTTTCCACCTTCCTATCTCAAATGTTCTCGTCCCTCCTTAAAGGTCTTTCAGAAGGCGAATAAGGTATGAACAAACGGATGTGGTTGCCATGACAGCCGTTCCATCATTACCGGAACAATGTTCCGGCCGCACGAGCCATCGGACCTTATATCGAATAGCATTTTTCTTCTGCCCCATCCCGTGTTATCGGGCTTTACGTCGGCAAGAATAAGGGACGAAGCAAACATTTTTGCTCTGTCCTCTCAGGATATGACAATGGCATTTTGCAAGTTTTCAAACAGCTGCCTCTTCTTTGAGTTTATTTGGAGTTTATCGGCAAATTGACTTCCCGGGCGAGGTAGCAACACTGTAAAGCGACCCTCACCCCCCGTCCCGCACCGGAAGGATATTAAAATCCTGAATAATTTAATATAGCAAAATCTAATTTGATTACGCGTACCAGCGTTATGTATTCAGCTATTTGAAAACTTGCAGATGGAGCACTATTACACCGAGATGGAGCACGATTACTCCGAGAAAAATCTTCTTCCGATGTATAAAGTTTGTGTTCCGCAAGCTATCGTAGCCGAGATCTGTATATCCATTTTTCGTCTCATGTGCATAATTCACTATTACACGTGTACGCGTGTGTATGTGCGCGGTGACGTCGATGAACAGCTGACGCGAACAGTACGAGCGCATGCAGTTTATAATGTTGCCAAATTTGACTAGTACGAGATTCGTCGGCAAGCTACAATTAGCAGAATAACATTTATATTAGAGTTTCAGCGATTGGTATTTATACCTTTTTATTTGCCCTGTCAAGTTTACGAATGTTGACAAATGCCTAGCGCAATTGATAACCAATATCTGGAAATATTCGATACTGACAGAAAAATTCTATTGATATTAACTAGCCGCGTCTATTTGATTTAAAAAAAAATTAAATTAACTAGTTTTTTCGTGAAATCAAATATTTCCTATCGTATTTCATTATTGGAATAATTGATTTCAAATATATTTATTTATTCAAAGCAAAATCTATTTAATATCGTCCAATAACTAAATATTTTATTTAATCCTGATAAATTTGTGATTCGATTTTATCTGTTCAAAAAACAATTTAGTTAAATCCACTAAATGTATATGATTTTTTTTAATTCCAATTAAATAGAATTTTCGTAGAGTCAACCATTTTTCTATTTGATTGAACTAATGGTCCGTCTTTATCGCAATACACATATCAAAGGGGAATGAGGGTGGAGAGCAAGGGTAGACAAGGAATAAACCTATTTGATTTAGATAGATCCTCTTTACATTGAATGTTTTTTGGCAGTGTACAGTGTCATTGGGACGGCAAACCGTTGATTGTGAAATGTCCAAATCTGTGAAATGAGTGGCCAAACTTTGCCCGCAATTATTTAATTTGGAAATTGAGAAGTCCATAGGATCTTAAGAAAAAATTTAATCGGAGAGAATTTATTTTACGAATAGTAAATTCAATACTTAGTCGGGTTTTTTAAAGTATGTTATTTTAGATTGCCTTTGATTTATATATTTTTTCATGGTGTGTTTAAGGGGAGGGTAGGGGTTTCAGCGTGAAAAAAAACACTTCTATGTGAATTTTTGTCATCTATATGGATAGAGTATATTTATTGAAACCTTTTGTACATTGTTAAGTGTCATTTCAAGAAGATTCCGTGAAATTTGTACGCGAAAATATCCACAAACAAGCCGGAGACAAAGCTTTTCCAAGAACACCTTTGGGAAAACACGATTTGCGGTGTTCACTGTATCTGAGCTAGAAATTATCTGAAATCAAGTAGCATTAAAATTTAGTCAAAGTATTATCAAATCCTCCCCCCAACGGTCTTTGATGTTTTTTTTTCTCTTCTAAATTTTTGGTGGTCATGTAAAGTGAAAAGTTCTATTTTTCACGAAGATTTCCGGCATTTTGGGGGTGGAAAACCCCTGCAATGTAAAAAAAATCTCAAACTAACCGTTGAAGAGAGGTATTTTATACGTAGAAAGTGTGTACCAAGTTTGAAATAAATCGGTCATGTAGTTTTCAAATGGCAGTGAACACGAACTTTGAAAATGTGGTTTCGAGAAAAATGCGGCACCGGCGTGTTTGTGAATATTTTCGCGTACAAATTTCACGGAATGTTCTTGAAATGACATTTAACAATGTACAAAAGGTTTCAATAAATTTACTCTATCCATATAGATGAAAAGAATTCACAAAAAAAGGTTTTTTTCACGCTGAAATCCCTACCCTCCCCTTAATGCTCCGCCGACATTGGCGTGGCCAGCATTGGGGGGGGGGGGCTGACGAACGAAGTGGTTTCGTTTTAAATCATGTTTTTTTCAAATAAAATTTACATAATGGTCGATAATCACGCACCACACAAAATATGAAGCTCAATGACACATTCATGTCAAAATTGATACCAAACTCTTGCATTACCTTAAAAAATAATCAACTAATTTTTCACCATTCTTTAACCCAGTTTAGAACATTCGATATCACCGGTTTCCGATGATATCGAAAAGACGAAATATCGCACCGGAAATCCGATATTGGATTCGAATAATACCGATATTTCGATGTCCCAGTTGAAAAATAAAAATATCGTTATAACTTAGTACTTCCATTTAAGTTACTTTCACTTGTTTTTTACTACATGTAACGGCCTTAATATTTTAAGGCTTTTATTACCTACATTCAATATTTCCGAAGTATCAACTTATTTATCGACGAGTGTGGAATCAGAAAGGGCCTTTTCTTTCGCAGCTGCAGTAAGGAAGACGAAACTTCTGATGCCCTCTGTTCTTTGTCGTCATTGTTTCTCAATCTTGTTAATTGAAGTGACCATGCTGTTGCCTGCCTGCCACAAGCTATGCCATTTGTTTGCATTCTGGTAGCTAATACTACGCTGACTTGCATAAAACTTCATAACTTTTATTTTACTTTTTCCATTCGCACAAAAGTTCCGAATTTTTGTTCTTTGTTTATTTATTTATTTTACGTTGGGTTGGATGTATGTAAGAACATAGCAGAGTATGTTTAGAAATGTATAATAAAGGAAGCTCACAATAAAAGGCGGTGATTTTTTATAAATAGGGCAGAGTGGAGTCATTTGATCAAGATTTTGTTCTAAGCAGTAAAGCTCCGAATTAATGAAGTGATAAGTAATTATATCTTTTAAAATAGATAGGTTGTTTATTTGGCTATGTAACATCATCGAAAAACTGTAGTAAAAACGTTGCTTACTAGACTAAACTTATATGAATACCATACAAGTCAGATGGATCAGTCAACCCCACTAGGTGGGGTCAACTGAGCCACCCCACGGGGCTAGTTGAGCCAGTGGGATAATAAAGGTTTTTTTTTGCAAGAGAAACATTTAAAAAAAGAAAAAAGCGTAGTTTCATTTAATTTGTTATCTTTTGCCGCTTTTCGGAAACTTTTGCCGCTTTTCGGACACTTTTGCCGTTGGTGACATCTTCTGCGGCAGGTTTCATCAGATCTTTGGAGACTATAAGGTCGTTCAGGTTTTCTCTTGTACTTTCGCATCCTGAAAAAAAGAAATAGTTTTTGCAGAAAGATTCATAGGTACTTGGGGTGGGATTTAAACACCTGATTTTTAATACAAATTAGCTACAATTGAGCTATAATGCTGTTATAATGTTAGTTATACACGCTCAAGAGGCCCCGCTTGTTTTTTACTAACCCAATTTTTTACTAGTTGGACCGAGCCACCCTCAGACTATTAATATTAAAATATTTTTTATTCTGTCATCGTATCAATACAGTATTATGAAATCAAAATATACTTGCTTGACTGCCGTAACACCACAAGCATGGGCATCAGAAGATTCTTGGTTTTTGTTTCAAACAGAACGGTGGACTGCATGTGGGTGAAACTACAAAACGACCCCTCCACACACCTTTCTTCGAGGGGTTCCTTGTTAGATATACATTATTATTTCTACTTCTCGCACCTTTACTTTCAAGCTTCCAACGTTTTTAATCAAGATTTTCCATGAATGTCGGAAAATATCGAAGTACCGTTATGCCGATATTACTTGTTGGTATCGAAATAATACCGGCAATAGAAGACGCTCCGATTATCCAGGCTCTTAGCCAGTTACCAGTCTTTAAACTTTACTTTCAGTAGGTGCACCATTAAATAAGTCTTACCTTTCTATTTTTTCTGCCATCGGCCCAACACTTTTTTAGTTTAATGTTTTTTTCAGCAATGTCATCATCTATGTTCAGCACTGACGTGTGAGAGAATCGTTCCTGAAGCATTCTGCTTCTACGCCACGTTTTTATCCGCCTCATAGCAGAAAGCTTTTCTCACAGTCACCCATGCAGAATTTTTTTGGGGACTCCCCAGATCCTACCAGATCCCTATGGGGATTTGATAGGGACGCCCCAAGTAAGGAGTCCACACTGGAATCCAAATAGATTTGTTGGGGATTCCCCAGATTCTACCAGATCCTTATGGGGATTTGATAGGGACGGCCCAGGTAGGGAGTCCACATTGGAATCCAAATGTATTTGTTCGTGACTCCCCAGGTTCTACCAGATCCTTATGGGGATTTGATATGGATACCCCAGGTAGGGAGACCACATTGGAATCCAAATGGATCCTGGGCTGTTTCCAGATTAACGTGGTTTGAGAATTTTTTACTAGAAATTATATAAAATGGGATTTCGCGACGCTCTGTAAACAATTATTCTTTGATGGTCCCGTGCACAGATTTGCTTGGGAGTTTCAAGATGCACCAACGTGTTTCTAGGAATTTGTTAGGATATCGAATACTACAATATATAATTATATTCTTTAGTAACTTCTTTACTTTAGTGCTTACCCATATTGTATATTTATAGTTTGTTATGGGCTAGTATTTTTTATACGAATAAAAAAACTTGTTATAAATTTTAATATGCATACTTTTTGAATTTTTAATACTTGTGCGTATAAAAATTTGTTTTGGACGTGACGGCAATCGGGTTACGATTGCGTCTGCGGTTTATCGCTGTGGGTGTGGAGTTTTGTTAGAGCGGCTTAAATGAGGTTTTAAAAGAAAATTAAATGTAAGTATGAAATCATATTTTTATAAACATGATATATATTACACATTCACTTAAGTTTGTAGCCCGTAACAGCAATTTCCACCCGACCCGGTGGATTTCATCGGGATACAATAGGGATTCCCCATCGGGATCTAACAGGGATTCCTTGTTGGGAGCCAATAGGAATTCCCTATCGGGATCCAATAAGGATTCAGAAAATCGCTTCCGACAAAAGAAAGACGTCGGGCGATAGAACATAAGCGGCGCAGGGTACATATATATTCGTGTCGTCGTTGAAAAGCGCACGACGATCGAGTTACTGCGCAATCGCGATCGGAAAATTTATTTACTCCAAACACGCATTAATGTTTGTTGCATTCCACTGATGCAAGCATCAACCTTATTAAAGTGCTTAAATTTTATATCGTATGAAAAGTATTCAAAGAATATCCCGCCCATAACTGCACAAGTATTTTTGCTTAATAATAGTATAAAAAGTGTATAAAAAGTACTCGAAGATATAGATATAAGATATAAGTATTCGAAGAATACTATACAAAGCACTATAAATATTCAGTATGGGTAAACAATTAAAAAAAAACAAAATAAGTATATTGTGGTATTCGATATGTACTCCTTTGTAAACAATAAATTGATCTCTTTAGTGTATCGATGCTTTTATTTTTTGTAGCATTTTGGGCTTACAGAATGCGATATGATCGATCAAGCATCGTATCGGATTCCGTTCAATACTGTGGGGAAGCTTTAAGATTCTTACATTGGGTTCCGATGGGAATTCCCTATTGGATCCTAATAGGGAATCCCTATGGAATCCCTATGGAATCCCGATAGGAATCCCTACTGGATCCCGATGGGAATCCCTTTTGGATCCCGATGGGAATCCCTTTTGGATCCCGATGGGGAGTCCCTCTTGGAATCCAATGTACGAGCGTGACGTTTCCTGATAGGGATCCAATGGGGTGTCCCGTTGGATCCCTATCAGGGAGTAGGAAGAAGTAGGGGAATCCTATAGGATTCCAAACACAATTTCTACCTGGGCAGCGGAGCTCGCCGGGAGTGCTATTGCTGCTTGGAAAAGTTTATATATGTTAGCACAGTACTCCTTTTCAATATGCTTTCTTAAATTTCCAGCATTTATGTCATCATTTGTAAATGAAGGTATGCTTTTCATAACCATCGCTTAAGCTTCTGAGGCCGACATATCAATTATTAATTTTTAAAAATTATTATTGTTAAAATCCTCTCCGCTCTTAATATTTCATTTCATTTCATTTTGCATTCTCAAATCGCCGTTTTGGTTTACAATGATATTTTTTATTACTTGGTATTAAATGCTGATCTTTCAGTATTCTTCTGGATGTGTATCGGCCGGCAAATCTGATGTATTTCTTTTCCCCTCACTTAACTTTATTGTGAAATTTGAATATCTATTCAATTTGGGGCCAGGTTGAAGTTCCAAACTTTGAATGATCAGAACGCTCAAAACTCCGAAGGAATACTACCCCGAAGGATCAAAACTCCGAAAGAATTTTACACGAAAGACCCAAACTCCGAAAATCTGAACACCGTCAAAGTAATTCGGCTATGAAATTTTTTAAAGTGTGAAAATTTTCAAAAAATCAACGAATTATTTCAAGATATTTTTTATTAAGAAGTGATTTTACGTCAATTTATAAATTCGTCCAGACAATGTTATACGCTCTACATAATTTACAGTCAACTGTGTATATTTTCACTGGCATGATCTCGACGAACCTTGCAATTTCGGAACATTAAAATAAGGTATTTTAAACCTTCGGCGCATTCAAAGTTCGGAATTTCAGCCCGGCCCCCATGCCAATGCCAGCGGAAGTCTACTAGGCAAATTAAAGTTCGGAATTTCAGCCCGGCCCCCATGCCAATGCCAGCGGAAGTCTACTAGGCAAATTTCAAAATTACGGAAAAATCACCTCTTAAAAAAAATTCTTGAAATAATTTGTCGATTTATTGAAAGTGTTGAATCTTTTAAAACTGCCATAGCCGAATTATTTTGACGTTGTTCAGATTTTCGGAGTTTTGATCTTTCGTGTAAAATTCTTTCGGAGTTTTGAACGTTCTGATCATGCAAAGTTTGGAATTTCAACGCGGCCCCATCTTGAATTTCGGAATATTAAAATTCAGAATTTTAAACCGTCGGACCATTCAAAGTTCGGAATTTCAACCTGGCCCCTTTAATTTACGTAACCGACAAGCTAATTTTTACACAAATTACGTAATTACAACGGCGAAACTAGTTCAAGTTTTATTAAATCATTTCTCTATGCTGGTTGGGTGAAACAAACAAAATTAATCGATTATTAGAATTTAATAATTTTGGATCAATTTTTTTCCCAGCGGGCACTGGGATTTCTGGGGGAGCTTCAAACAACATGCTACAAAGTTATTTGTGTAGTCCTCGTATGGTGTTTCCATAAAGTTAAACTCACCGGAACCTGGTTATCCCTATCTTCTGAATTTGTTGATATAACCTTGAATATGTTTTTATCGAAAGTGCTAATCAAATACCATCAAGTAACAGCAATTTGTAAAGAAAGGCGCGCTGTTATCTGGCACAGAAGGTTCTTGCGCGCAGTTAGTAAATTGCTGGTCGGTTCTGCTGGGCATTGTTATGCAAACTTTGAAAAATTGAGGCAGCTGTCCACGAACATGAAGTAGGTACACGAGGTACAAACAAAATTGTACTTTTCACTAGTGCGGAAGAAAAGAGTGAAAAGTGTCTTGTTGAAAAGTGTCCACGAAAATCTCAATCACGAAACTGTCAAAACTGCAGCACCTATTGATGCAAGCATTTCTAGAGATGGATTAAAAAGTCAGTAACCTACTGATGCAGACAGTGGACTTAAAAGTAAGGATTCACAAAGGGGGACAGAAAAGCCTCCACAGCAACGCACATGCTAAAGGATGTGCGTTGCTAAAGGAAGCCGAATACATTACTTCAGCTGCAGAACGTCTACTTTTTATGGTCCCGTAAAAACAAAGTACGGATTTTTACCAAGAAATACAACTTGATCACTTAAGGCAGGAGATACCTTTAGGCGCGGAAAAAAATTGCCGATTTTCATGATATTTTTGTAAAGGAAAGATTTCTTCACCATATTTTTAGGGTGTTTTATTACTACTTTTGGCTGTTACATGGTGTTTTTGTTATATATTTATAAATTCATAGTACAATAATTTTTTTATATACTACTCCGTTTTTAACTATCAATGTTTTTTCATCCATTATTTTGTAACAAAAAAAATGGTGTTTAGTTTAGAATCGAACTCATTTCCACAATTTTCGAGAAAATTTAAAACGGCTATGCTACGTTTTAGCTATTTTCTTTACTTATGGAAAAAAATTCTATGCCAGAGCTATTCTTTCGACCATGACAATATCGCCCATCGGTCCGTGCGGTGCTTCACATGAATGCCTGTATGGGCCCCAATTTTCAATAAAATCGAATGACATGGCATGTATGATTGATAGTTAATATTGAGCAGAATACGCTTTTCTAACGTGAATCAATTTTACGCGACAGTTGCGGAGATAAAAGATATTTAAGTTATACCTGTTTTGAAGACGGTCGTGGTGGCGTAATCCCTTAACGCGATATCTTTTTTAAAAAAACCCAGTGTATGGTTGTCGGGTGTAAAGGACTAAAAAAAAAAGAATAACAATCAACAGCATCCGCAATAAACCTACAGGAATGATTTCCACAACACTTGTATGAAGGGCTTAAATTCAATGTCTATGTTAACGAAATTGTCGAGTACTGCCATGTGCACTTTTCCCACTCTGTATTGAAAGCACCGAATGAAGTTCGCGCAAGTTTTCAACTCTGTTTGCGAATAGGACGAGTCGCGCGTGAAATTGAATGGATTTTGTGTGGAAGCGCGAAAAGTGAAAGATGCGAAGAACGTGGATTTGAGCATCAAACGAAAGGCGACGAACGTGCATGGAAAAACTGTTTGACGTAAATGCGGCAAATTTTTGCACACGATATGAAAAAGTCAGGCGAGCCTGCGAAGAGAGCATTTTTATAAGGAGCTTTAATAAGTAATTTAAAAATATCAAAAGTATATCGGAAAATTTGTTCATTACAAGTTAACCTACGGGAACTTTACGCTCAGACTTTTTTTTTAGCAATTTTTACATTTTTTCCGAAAATCCTGTAAGCATTTGGTGGACGATACATTTTTTATTTCAAGAGTAGCAACAGGACAGAAGTTTGTTAGCAGCATGATCCAGAAGAGTTTAATTATTATTAGTAGCATAAAACACAATGTCCTAGCACCGCGAAAGTAGACGAGTGGTGCGCAATCTGATGAAAAATGCTTACTATCGACATTTACCGACCAAATTAGCCAAGACACGAACCAGTGGTTCATGTCCGAGCTAAGTCGTACTGGGAACATCGAGTAGGGTTTTGGTCAGAAACGACACCATTATCGACTGTTGATGACTCTATTTGCCGACCAATTATTGGCCCCCCGGCTTACCGACCAATGGTGGTAGGCCCCCTCCGCCCTCGCAAATTGGCGGGATGGGGGGGGGGGGGTGGGCACTCACGGAGACACACGTCCGACTCCTAGCGAAGCCGCGCAACGATTGACAAAGAGTCGAAGTGCTTTGTAATGAAAGGGTGAATTAGCACAATCGGGGTCATCGCTATTTTTGTAATTCAAATTGGATCCTTGATGAGCAGCACCACGAAATTTCCACGTAAAGTGTCAGTGATCTCGGACTTCCACTTGATTGGGGGCAAACGATTTTTCACAGACGTGACATTGTTCAGCTAACTTGAAGCTTTGACTTTCGTCCAAGCTCAAGGGTTTCATTGGTACGACTGTCTGAAAAATGACATTTAAGGTAGTACTAGCGGATTGACTAGTCAACAGAAAATCTATAAATTATCGAATCTGAAAAAAGCAAAATATAATGTATTTGGGTATAATAATAAACATGATACAGAAAATAATTATTTGAGAAGTGCATGTGATAACTGTTTGTATTCTAGTTTGGTAAGTGAAGTAAAATTGCAATCAGACTTGACTTGAGTTGTCATAGGGCGCCATTTCATAATTCCGTCAATATCCGTGGCAACGCTGTATTCAGGTGCTTTCGATACATGTCAAGCATGTGTTTGTTTACCGTATGTGTAATCGTGTGTTGTAGCGTATGTGTCATGTGCATATTGTAACAAAAGAAATGGCAGACGCGGCTAGCGAACGCAAAAATGAGTCGATTGAATCGATAATATCTGTTCAAAATATCCCGTAACCTATATTTTTTATGGAACATACATCCGCGACAGTTTTCTTGTTATTCGTCGCTTTTCGCATACCTCTGATCTAATCGGTAACTATTATTATTTCCGTTCCAAAGTTCGATCCGCACGGATTCCCTATATGGTGCGGGTTAAATGCATTGATTTCATTAATTAATTATTGTTGTATTTAGACGCCAAGGCCTGCAGACTTTTCGCGGATGTCATTTTTTGTGTCTACGACAGCATGCAAAAAAATCAATTCTTTTTCTAATGATGCTCGTGCACGTACTACCTTAATAAGCGGGTCAGTACTAATTCGCGCGTGAACCATTCAATGCAGTCTGTTCCACAATTCGCTCTGTACTCCGAGAGTGCGTCATTAAAACTACGATGCTTATGGTAGGCAATACTGTAGGGTGTATGCTTCTGATAGTCTAGTGTTAGTCTGCGATGCTGCAGCAATTGGTTCGAGCAAACATTCCAAATCTGCATTAATTACGAATGGAACTATCTACTTGTGCTTATCATTTCCATATTGTTGCTGTACCTTCAGGAAACATAGCTCGACAATAATTAGCACAATCCTCTTTGTGCCTTTGCAATGTTTCTTCCGTGGTAAAATGACACAAGCACCGGTCGCAAATCCATGTGTGACGTTTACCCTTCGATGTCTGCGCACTCAAGAGTCGCGACATGTTTTTAGGCGACACGAAATGATACACCTTAGAAACTACAGCATCCTCCTCCTCAGCCTGCTCCTCCTCGGCCTCCACCTCCTTCTAATCGATTCCGGCTATGATCATGAGTTGGTGAATGGTTGATTCATCCGACGTGTGTGTACTCAGATATATTGGTACAATTTAACTAATACCGTCTTTCGTGTTACCGTTGATCCCATACACATAGATGGACGAACCATTAAATTTCTCAAATTTATTAATCATCGATAATGTCATGGGAAACTCCAAGCCTGCGTATTTGAGGACTTCGCTATAATGAGGATGCGAACTCGTACGTTCGGCATGCATCCTTGGTGGTGGGGAGAGGGCTGCTGTGACGGACCACGGAAAACGATAGGCGTCATCGTTTTTAATATTGATGACGGCCCGTTTCACCTGTATATCTCTCGGGAGACGTGTATATGTTGATAAGCTTCCTGGCAGTAGTTCATACTTGTTAATGTTCACAAGTACATGTGAGATTTCGTGTAACGCCCAACCGAACTCTTTTTCCTGACAGTCCACAATTTTGGTCGAGAGTTTTGATTTAATCGAGACGTACTCGATGAACCACTAGCCAATATCGCTCCATGGTATGATGATCGTGTTTTTTCATTTGAAATGTATTTTCCTCCTCAATGATTTCATTCGCCTTCATGGGGCGAAATTTGCACGCTAAGGTCACATTCACAACCGCGTTACCCTCTTCCCGCACGATGTTGTGTGTGTGCTTTTCAATCTACTTGAACTTGACTTAAAATGTTTTTTTCTTGAAATACTGGATATTTCCCTGCCTTACCAACCAACGCTAGAGTTCTCCCACTGATTGAAGAGGGCGACGATGCCACTCTCGTTTGAAATCATTAGCCGCCATCTTCACTGAGGTGACCCCGTTTGTGCAAATTATCAGACTAAAACGGTGATAATCGGCACCTCTCACTCAACACCTTGAACAAAACAACTCGTCATTTGATGGCCACCGGCGAGTTTTAGTATAAACAGATTCTCAGAAGAAATGCGCCCATAAATAATTTCATTTGGTTTTCGCAGACAGGTTTCAACACGTCAATGTATGAACACAAAGCTTCCGCATCTCGGGGGGCGGGGGGAATGACATAGTAAGCGCCCGATGACTCACCACCCACAAATGTTTAAACTATTTCTGAGAAGTCAGGCCCCCCACTCTTCCTCCCCTGCCCCTTCCTCCTGGCGGGAGGGATGGGGAACTTTTCTTTACTACAAAGCACTTCGACTATTCATCAGTCGTGGCGCGACTCGTTTATCCCCCTCCCCATACGTTCCGCCAATTTGCGAGAGCGAAGGATTTACCACCATCGGTTGGTAAGCAGAGACATCGACAGTCGATAATGGTGTCGATTCTGACACAAACCCTACTCGATCTTCCGAGCACGGCTTACCTCGGACATGAACCGATGGTTCATGTCTTGGCTAATTCGGTCGGTAAATGTCGGTAATAGGAATTTTGGATCAGATACGGGAGCTCTCATCTACTCGCGAACTACCGTTGCCCGAAAATAACGAATGGTAATCGCGATTAAATGCAAGTACAAATTGTTTGATATCGTTCTGGTACTTCTCAAAATATTTAACCCGTTTTTCTTAAAGTTACCGTTTTTTTATCCACGAAAAAATGTAAACATTTTAACGAGACCTAGGCTTAGGTGAACTTCTAAACTAGGCTTAGAATGTTAATAGTATTAGCCTGCGTGAACAAATCAACAATCATAATTTAAGGGAGGACACCACTGTGCCGGACCGAAGAAGGTCGTTTTTCCGATTTTTGTTTGTCTAAAAAGAAAAAAAAATGCACTAAGTGGCGGGTGTCCGAAAAAAGTATAATTTTGGCGAGATGTTTACTTATATTTGGGTGCATGAAAAATACTAAATTACACAAAAACGGCTTTGTACAACGGTATCTACTGCAATTACGGAAATTGTGGTTTTTCAAAATAAAAAATTGGACAATTATAGCTAGAGTTATGATTTCGGCCAGGTCGTGAAAAATCGCTTCGAGAAAAACGCAATTGAAAGTTTTAGTATACGTAAATCATTGCGCTTCCTGCTCTCACTAAATCGTTTGTAACTTGGTCAATTTTCAGTATTTTAACTTGATTTTTTCGCATATTCTTGAGTATGCGAAATCCTTTCGCATATTCATGCGAAATAGTATCCTTTGAGAAAATACAAAAAATCGATTTTTTACCTGTCACAGTGGTGCCCCGCCTTAAAGTTGGACAACTTTGTTTATAAACAAAAACCTGAAATAAAACTTCATAAACATCTTTTACTTTGACTCATCGTCATTGGCACGAAAAATTATCCAACATTTTGATTGTAGCTTACGTTATTCGCAAACTCGGACGGATTGAAAATCAAACTACAATTTGGTAAATATTTACAAGTGGGGCACCAGCCCTATTCGGCTCCAATTTTTTTTTTCACGTGTTCGGGGCTATTCTGCAGTATGAAAATATGTTGTTTATGATGGGGGAAGGGTAATTTATTATGAAAAAAAAAATAATTTTCCGGAAAATATTCGATTTTTGAAATACGTTTTCTGTCTGCTTACTCTAATTTGTTTGGGTTTGTTTGGGTCAAACCCATGTCATTTGACCCACTTGATGTCACCAAACCCGTTTCCTCCATACCTTTAAAAAAGTAAAAAAAGCGTTTGGGGGTTGAAATAAGGGTTGAAATTGTCTTCCCTCGACTTAAATATTATAAACAAAGTGCCCTGAAATATATCGACTCGGTACGCAATTTCTAAACCCCTTTTCTAGCTGGAGCCCCACTTGTAAATATTTACCATAATTTTTGCTACGTAAAATAATTCGTTCAATAATATTATGTTTACATGAGTACAAAATTTAATTTACTTCTTTTTCATAGTATGCCCTTGGAAAAATTCGGAAAAATCGACGACTTTTCAACCGGAAAAACTAAAACCTTGCCTCAAGTATGGACCTATCGATGTATCCTCCTAAAGGGTCGAGGGCCGCTTGGAGTACTCTTGTTCCGAAAATTGGGGTTAATTCTCTTCCACCCATCCGTATCTCGGATCACTTTGACGAGGGTGACAACGAATAGTCCCTGGAAAGTTGACTCAGGGCGCGACAGTTATCAGGCAATTCCCAACACATTTAAGATAACGATCTCCATAATTAGGACATCGTTCTCTCTTATCCGTGAGCTCGTTTGCAGTGCTCAAACAATCCTGACGCTTAACGACGCAAACGCGGGGGGCGGTCATATGTGATTCGACTTGGCGATACCCGACGTTTGCTACTCTAGCCCCTGGGGAGATTAATTCGGACGGGATAATGAGCTTTGGCAAGGACTTATGTGAGATACGTTGAGCTTTCCTGACAACCGCCGCGTATTGTACCGCCGCGTTCATTACCACGGCGGTTTCAGCAAAAAATGGGTTCGGAATTCTAAAAAACGCCGAGCTGTGGCATCTTGAATAAAACGTCCTGCATTACGTGTGAATCGCGGGGCGGAAAAAGAGGGAAGAGTCTCGTTTCCACAATGTTTATCTCTACAATGCTGCAAGTCTGTTTTTCAACTTTATAATGACTTTATCTTTCATCTGTATAAACTAAGAACTGCATCAGCTGTACAAGCGTCTCAAGTTTGAAATATTGAACATCTACAACGATCTAGCCTTATGATTATCCCTACAACGTATTTATCCGGATTTGCATCAACTGCACAATACATATTTGCAATATTGCATTGATTTCATAACGTATCAACTGTACAAGAACTTTGAGTACTCAACATTCAACCGGGCAATATTCTTGTTAGCTCTACACCAGCTGATATATCAGGTGTATTCTTCATTGAAGAAGAAAGAATATATATATATATGTATATATATGTGTGTATATATATATATATATATATATATATATATATATATATATATATATATATATAAGAATATACATATACACTGCAGAAGATATTTTACATTCTCATATGCTGCATGAGCCAAATTCGTGAATTTTATATCAAAATGAGTAAGAATACGTTTTCTAGCGATTAAAAATATTTTTGCATACATTTGTCCACGAATGTTTTGATTTTACCCCGATTTTCAAGTTAAAATCCCTTTTTCACCCCTTAGGAAGAGTCACAAGTGGGCCGGGTTGAAATTCCGAACTTTAAATGATCAGAACGCTCAAAACTCCAAAAGAATTTTACAGGAAAGACCAAAACTCCGAAAATCTGAACACCGTCAAAATAATTCGGCTATAGAAGTTTTAAAAGTTTCAAAATTTTCAATAAATCGACGAATTATTTCAAGATTTTTTTTTATTAAAAAGTGATTCTACGTCAATTTTGAAATTTGTCTAGACAATGTTATGCTAGACATAATCTTGACGAAACTTGTAATTTCGGCACATTAAAATTAGGTATTTTAAACCGTCGGCGCATTCAAAGTTCGGAACTTCAACTCGGCCCTCATGTCAATATCATGCCAGCGAAAGTCTACACAGTTGACTGTAAATGATGTAGAACGTATAACATTGTCTAGACAAATTTCAAAATTGACGCAAAATCACTTCTTAATGAAAAAAAATTCTTGAAATAATTCGTCGATTAAAATTTTCGGAGTTTTGGTCTGTCGTGTAAAATTGTTTCGGAGTTTTGATTCTTCGGGGTACTATTCTTTCGGAGTTTTGAGCGTTCTGACCACTCAAAGTTCGGAATTTCAACACCGCCCCAACTTGAATTTCGGAATATTAAAATTCGGACTTTTAAACCGTCGAATCATTCAAAGTTCGGAATTTCGACCCGGCCCCGCCACAAGTCAAAATAATACTAAACATTATTTTTGCTATAGACTGCAAAAAACATCCTTCTTCTCTAAAGTGTTCAAACATAGTCGCTTGGGCGTTAATGGGCTTATATATCTTCTTCAATTGATACACCTGATATATCAGCTATTGAGAGTTTCCGTTAGTGGATTTCCGAGTTTATACAGATGAGAGATAAAGTCAGTGTAAAGTTGAAAAACGGACTTTCAACGTTGTAGAGATAAACATTGTGGAAACAAGACCCTTCTGGAAAAAGTAAACTGTGATCTGCAGAGCTCAATGAACTTACTTATTTGGAGCAAAAATGGGCAAAGCATCGGCAAATTTTGTTTTAATGAAAAAAGTCCATTTTACAATTCAAAAATCCAGAGCTTGAGGATTAAATAGACTGCGAAAAATAATATATTACAATGTGTTTTTTTGCTGGAAAATCGTTTTTTTTTCAACAGGTTGCCCTTTTTATAATTTTTAAAATTTCAAAAACGTATTTGATCGTACGGAAGATTTATTATTATACTGAAAGTAAATTTTCTTATTTTCCATCTCAGATCATCCAAGTTTCGAGAACGACCTAGACTGGCCATGGGGCAACCGGCAGCATTGTGTTCAAATAATAGTAGCTTCATAACGTACAAATATTTTTTTATTTAAAAAAACTCAAGCTTGGGAAGACTTTCTATCAATTGTACATAAAATCCCGACCTCGCCATCCCAATACTCCCTCCATGGAAAATGATTATCAAACCGACCTTTTTCAGGCCCTAAGCTTACGCAGACCTACCAAACGGCAACATTCTGCAAAAAAGTCGATTTTTCTTATTTAAAAAAAACCTCCCTCTCAAAAATGTTCGAATATATTATTTTTAGGATCTTTAAATGTTATTTTATTTTTACTTCATGTGTCAATGAAGGATGTGAAAAGTGGTATTGCAAATAATCCGATCATCCTGTTTCAATTCCGCACTACTCAATACTTTCAGAAATCAAATACACAAGGCGACAAAAAAAATTCTTCGTGCCCACGTAATTTGTAAGATTTATGTCAAGTAACTGCTGTTGAGACCTATACCGACCTGTGTTCGAACTTACTACACAAAGTTTTCAAATTAATTTTAATTTCATAGCGAGTGTCATTCGTAGATCATCTGAGACATTTATTCTTTTTTTCAAATTATTTTCTGTTATAAATAAATTCAGTGAAATGTCGATAGTGGCAAAGCGAAGACAAACTTGTTCGAACTATATGGAGAGTATGTTATTAAAAAACTTCGAAAAACTATTACAGATTTCGTAAAAAGTGCTTTTTTTTCTTCAGGGTAGAAATAAAGGTTCAAGATAAATTCCCAGAAAATCTTGGCTCTTTCATGAAGGGCCAAGAAAATGCTTTCGCCACGACATCAAAATCATGGAACATAGGTATCAAGGAGGATGGGACACACATCATGGCTGATTACGTTTGGAGTTTGATACGTGAGTGCCTCGACAAGTCTTACTCAAGAAAATCACGAAAAAAAGCGTTTTTAATGTAAACATATTTAACGAAACTTAATTTTTTCAATAAAATTTGCTTTTATTGAAACATTGTATATTACCCGGTTTTCACGTAGAATGTCAATTCTAAGACCGTATTTTAGTGTGAACATCCATTTTCAAGGTGATTTTTTGGAAACTAAACTTAAGGGGGGATTGTCTTTTTTTTCGCAAAATTTACCGCTTTTTGGGAATTTTTTTGTGAAGAAAGTATACAACGGAAAACTTGTGAAACTTGGCATATAGTTTTATTGATCTGTTTACTACATACAAAAAAAATTTTAAACAATTTCATCAAAAAATCCGCCTCCCACCCCCCTCGACGCGCGATGGTCCTTTTTTGATGGTGTGCACGATTTCTCAAAAACTATTCAACCGATTGCCTTCAAATTTGGACAGAATGCTCAGCTGACATCCTTTTATCGTTTGATGAAGCAAAAAAGCAATATGTTTAATAGTTTTTTATTTATAACAAAAAATCGATCAATTTTTTTCGAAAAATCGATAATTCAAGTTCAAAACGTCACCAAATCGTCAATTTTTTTTTCCCTTCATCGAACGATAGCTATATGTGTCTAAAGTAAAATGCTTTTGGGGTTTTTGTTGCAGGATGAACGTGAAGGCTGTAATCGTGCACACCATCAAAAAAGGACCATCGCGCGTCGAGGGGGGTGGGAGGCGGATTTTTTGATGAAATTGTTTAAACATTTTTTTGTATGTAGTAAACAGATCAATAAAACTATATGCCAAGTTTCACAAGTTTTCCGTTGCATACTTTCTTCACAAAAAATTCCCAAAAAGCGGTAAATTTTGCGAAAAAAAAAGACAATCCCCCCTTAAAGAAACGGTTAAGTCCACAGTGTTAGTATTTCGCAGTTATATTTATACATTTTTTAAGTAACATCTTTTTTCAAATCGTTTTATTCGAAATAGTACATGATATTTGATGTTGCGCGGGTCATGTCGGGAAATGTTTTTATCGTCGGGCGTTGTGATTGTGGTCGTCCTTGTCATTTACTATAAACGATGTTTTTTTATTCTATTCTTCACGGATGTGGTTATCATTCGGCGCTCCATATTTGTTATTCCATTGTATTTACTATTGGGAGTACAAATAAGTATCTGCCGTTTGACAAGGATGGCCACACCAGGAGGTTATGGTTGAAATTGTCAAATGTAAAACGTCCATAACCTTGTCATATTAACGATTTTTTATCAGCATCACATAATTTTTTCGTGCGAAAATGTCGATTTTTGAGCCGAATGAACGTTATTTGCGGGAACGAAGTGTACGAAGACACGGAATAGGGAGCCTTACGCAATGGTCGTATTCGTTGGGTCTCATCAATTTGATTGCGCATGCGCACAATGATGCACATTTGATGATGCCCACGTTTCGTTGCGCAGTTGCGCGTTGCGCATCATTATGCACATGCGCACTTGTTCGTATCAAAATGATGAGACCCAATGAACACGACCAATAGCTCAGCGCAGATGGCGCCACGTAAACATAACGTAAACAAACGAAGCTCTCAATGCGCGCGGTTCATTTTCGCGGTGTCAACCCTGTACTAAAATTATACGAATGGACAACATAATGGACAGTAATTCCATCCAATTGCACAACACAGATGCATTCTTCACAATTTCTTCACGACAACTGGATTATTTAAGGAAAATTCGACAATAGTGGTAGCAACACGGACATAACCAAAGCGATTGTCACTAAACGTCATGTTCTGTTTACGTTATAATACAATATACCCTCTAGCGGGAGAAAGTGGCAGTTGGGTTCCTTTCAATCATATGTGGCAGTATCATAACCTCCCGGTGGGGCCATCTTTTGTCAAACGGCGGAGACTTATTTGTACTCCAAATATTTGTCCGGGCCACGAAAAGTGAAAATTTTACTGTAAAAATCAGAGTACGCTTTTTCAAAGACCACCATTTCATAAACTTTTCCTAAACAATTTTATTAGAGGGCCGAACGATAACCACATTTGTAAAGAATAGAATTTGAAAAATCGCATGTTTCAGATGACAAGGACGGCCGCGATCACAACGCCCGACGATAATATCAAATATCATGTACAATTTCGAATAAGATGCTTCGAAAAAATGTAAGATGTTACTTCAAACATGTATAAATATAACTGTGAAACACCAACACTGTAGATACAACTGTCTCTCGAAAGTTAATTTCCAAATAATCGGTTTAAAAATGGGTGCTTACAATAGAATATAGCCTTAAGGGGTAACACCACTGTAAACGTCTAACATTAAGCGATTTTTGGCGGCTTTTTTTGGGTAGAAGGACAACTAAAAGGATAATATTTAAGGATGTTATTATTCATATATTCAACTGAGCAAAAAAAATATATTGAAAAATTATACAAATTGGTGACGCTGGAGCAATTCTCGCGAGGCATGTTGAATTTGAGACGCTCTGCGGTAGAAAATAACTGACGCAAATTTGAATGTGTACATTTTTTTAATTCTATTAATTTACATGAGTATAGCTAGAGAAATACGTAGGGGATTTTGAAAATATTAATTTTTGTGTAATTGGCAAGCAGTTAAAGTAGAAACTCAATTTTCGACAGGAAAAAAGAACAACCATTTGTTAATAAATTATGCTATAATTAACTCATGAAAAATCCCGTACGTATTTCTCTTCGGAATGTTATTTTAAAGATGTGCTCAAAATTTGGAGTGAATAAAATGAAAATTGTTGGAGTCATGCTGGGTGCAGTTTTGAAAATTTGTGTTCCAAAAAACGGTCGGTGTCTCGCACACGGGCCTGCGGACCTTTTTTTACAGGTACCAAACTTTTTTCCCCTTATTCTAGATGGTTCAAAGCATCTCTTAAGACGGAATGACACCTCATCGCGGTGGGTATGGTAGAACAATTATAGATACCCAAAAATCTCTGAAACGGCTCTTTAGATCTCGTCGAAACTTTGCCAAACGACGTCAAATAGATAGACGAACAGCTGTCTGCCCCTCAAAATTTCTGAATTTGAGGAAAAAAAACGTAGATTGGCTTACGATAACCCAATCTACATTTTTTTCTCAAATTCAGAAAATTTGAGGGGCAGACAGCTGTTCGTCTATCTATTTGACGTCATTTGGCAAAGTTTCGACGGGATCTGAAGAGCAAATTTGCTACGTTCACCCCGTCGGTAAAAGCGTAAAGACGCTATAGCGGACAAGCTATAGCGTCACAGTTCCATCAATCTATGCTAGATCCAGCTGCAAACGCCGGAATAGCTCGAAATTCAAACGTAAACAATAAATTATGTTAATATGGCAATAATATTGCCGTGAAAATTTACGACGCCTGCTCCAGCATTCGATCTGCTGCCCGTTTTTTGTCCAAAGCAATAAGTAAATGGACATTCGTGAAATATTTTTTGATAGAATTGTGTAAACGTAGCTTGACTGGACAAACTAGGCTATGAAGATTTTTGATTGAATTGGAATAATAGTTCGAACCGAGCGGGTGAAAATGTTAGTAGCAAATTTGCTACAGTCCGAAAATACTACTTCCCAGGTCCTTATCGACAAAATTATGGTTGGACATTCATATTTAACCCTTTTTAGGTATACTACCAGAGGAAACGATTTTGAACCATCCAGAAATAGGCGTGGCCATTAAAGGGTTAAGGGGAGATATACACCTAGATGGTCGAGGTCGAGGATTTAGAAGCTATGAATATTCCGTCGACCGTAGAAGACCTACACTATGGGCCTGGTATCGATGATTCCATGTAAGTTGACAAATTTCATGATTTATTCATTCCCAAATTTTCAAACGCGTTCTTCTCAAAACCACGTTTTTCAAATCGGTACCAAAATTTCTCGAAAACCAATGAACCGATTGTCTTGAGGTTTTTTGTGGTAATTCTATACACCATTATCTAGTACTTGTCATAGGATTTTTTTTCCGTTACTTAGTTTTTGTTTTATAGGCAAAATAATAACTATTTTTTGGCTCAAAAATCACTATTTATGTTCAAACGTCCGCCATTTTGTCATAAATCGATATTTTCAAAATCGGCTATGACAAGTACTAGATTATAGTATCTACTTTAATAATCTTTTTGGTTTTTTTTCAGATGATTTTTGAATAAACGCCAGTGGGTACCGTATACGCAGATTTTGTTACGACGCTCCAAGGATCATACAATATCCTTGTATATTTTTGATATTTTTAAATAAAGAAAATTTGACATATTTTTGAATGTATATACTTTTAGATAATTAAAACCCCAATCCGAAATTTCAAATAGTTTTCCTTGAAACAAATTCACAAAAATGACTTTTTTCCGGCTTCTAGGTGTGTATCTCCCCTTAAGCCAATAATTTTTTTTACAAAAAAATACAGTTTGCGGCACCAAATTGGCTGTGGAGCTGCGTTATGTGTCATTCATTAATTTTTCGCAACGATAGAAAAACATTTAGCACCAATTTTGCCGTTTTTACCATTGTGTATTCCTTGTCTTGTTGCATTTGTACCACGTCCTCGCATTTGACTTCTCTCGTACAAAATTCTCGTAGATTCATCGGAAACAATTATCTTTAAAAGGCAACATATCGGTTCATCGAGTTATACGTACAGCGAATCATTTTTCTCCCTGCACTTGAAGGTTCTTCGGGTCTGTGTCACAGCAAAGACCAATTCTCGAGTTGTTCAACCCAAATTTACAAGTTCCGCTCGTGATTGATTTATTGAAATCAACAAATTAGGCAGATTTCGATGCATCACAAGAGTAGTAGTCGTTCATTGAGCGATACAAGACAAAATGATTATATTCGATGAACTTTCGTCTCTTTGAACGTTTATTTTTTCATGCGTTCCCTTTTAAACCTACTGATGGGTCTCTTTTCGTCAGGCGGTTCGGTCGACTTGACGGTACTATTGGCGAAGGGTTTGTCGATAACGTATTCGCGAATGTCTCGTACGACGGTATTGTAAGCTGAAACGCCAGCCGTAGTGTCGAACGTTTCCTCGTCGGTGCTGTTATCATCCGACGATAAGTTACCGACTTCGCGAATAGGCGACGGCCCGGTGTTTTTCAAAATCGGTTTCGGCTTCGCAACTATGTCGTAAATGTCACGCGGGCTCGCGAAAGTCACGCCCTCGTGACGTTCGGTAATCTCGGGTGGCTCGTATTCGGAATGTGTGAATTCGATTCGCACCGTACTATCTTCGCTGGTATCGTCCTCGTCCGAATCGTTGATTGTTCCCTGCTTTTCGTCCACCGGCGCGATTTGCTCTTCTCTGTCGAAATATTTAACCTCCGGCTCCCCAAAAGCAACGCGCTTCTCGTTAATTCCGTCGGTCTTTGTTGTTCCGGTGATTGATCTTGCCGCAGGCGTTTCCTTCAACGATGAGTCTGTGAACTTCACATCCGCCGGGCTGATTTCGAGATGTTTTTCAAAATTTTCGACCAAATTCGGCTGCGATGAAGTTGATTCGTCGTGCGGAGAGAAACCAACGTGCCTGGTGATCGTCGTCTCGTCGGTTGACGATTCTTTATCGTCGCTATCCTCTTCCGTTTCATCGGAACTCTCCGAAGATTCTTCGTACACCTCGGAGTCTCCCAAATCCGGCGGATAACCATCCAGACGCTTTCCCTCCAATCTGCAAAATGTTTGATCGAAGTTCAACGTGCTTGGTTTTGCAAATACTCCACGAACATTGGGGTCAAATAAAGAATACCATTGTTCGAGAACAAATATTTGGAAATGTTAAATATTAAAATAAAATATAACACTGAATTTCGAGAAATAATTTAAGGCCTCAGGCCACAGTAACGGGTTTAGGGTAAAAGCGTAAGGACGTTTTATTTAACATTTTTTTGTTAAATAAAACGTGCGATTTTAACATTTTTTTGTTAAATAAAACGTGCGATTTTAACATTTTTGTTGTGCGAATTGCGATTGTGCGAATTTAACATTTTTTTTCGTATGAAAAAGTGATTCACTCATAAAATTAATTACACATTTAGCATGAATATCAAACTATTAGAAAAAATATTTTTTTTTTCGATGTACAAAATGGCCGACTACTCGAAACTTCTCGAAACAGCTTTTTTCCAAATGGCGTGACAAATAACTTCAACAATTTCCACTCGATTTACTTCAAATTTAAACTTATATTCCTAATTACGTTTCGCAGAGAAGTACGTACGAAATTTTTGATTAAACGAAAACTTTTCATTTTATGAGCAGTTTATGAGCAGTTATAACGAAATTTTTCACTGAAAATTTATTTCCGAACTTCAAATACCTACAACTTTTGAATAAAACAATATTTTTAAAAATTCTGTACGTACTTCTCTAGGTATACTAATGTGAATTGACGAGAATTTTTGTTTTTTAATTTTAGGTCAAAATTGTGGACGCTAAATGTCACGCCGCGGAGCGGCTAAAAAAAAGATAAAAGAAAATATTAGTAGTCGGGCATTTTGTACATAGAAAAAAATATATATATATATTTTTTTCTAACAGGTTGATATTCATACTAAATAGATGTGAAACTAATTTTATGAGTCACTTTTTCATACGAAAAAAAAATTGTTTTATTCGCACATGATTTTATACTCGTTACTGTGGCCTAAGGCCTTAAACACTGTAAAGTAAAAAAAACACACGAAAAACAAATACAGAACCTGTTCTTTATTATGAACAGAATTTTTTATGTCAGTGCCAATGAATGAAAAATGAAGATAAGTTCTTGTAAAAGATGGAAAACTATAGACGGCCAAAGGTTTGCCTGAGGGAAGAAGCTAGATTCATTACAAATGGAAATCCAACAAAATGGCGAAAGAAAATGAAATTGGGTATGGGAGAAACAGGGGATGGGCAAATATGGGAAAGAATAAGAGACGCGAGATGTAGAGCTGGCAATGGAGCGAGCAAGCAATATAAATATTGACCAAAAAATTATTCCAAATTCACAGACAGGAAGGAGATCTTAGGAATAGAAGATTATTGGGAAGATAAGGTAATAAAGGGAGAAACAAAGGTCTGTGGAAATGTTGAGAGAGAAGGAAGTAAGGGGTATGCAGATACAAACTGCCCGGCATGTCCACATATGTGAGAGTGAAAAAATAAAGGAAACAATAAAAAAAATAAGTGATGGATGATCTGATGGTATGAGTGAATCGCAGTGCAGGGAAAACTTGAAAGCGAAAATAAAGAGCGCATTGGAGGGAGGGCCGGTGCAAGAACTGTACCAGTATGTGAGAATGGCTGGGCGAGTGAAGCAAAATATGTAAACAAGAATGAGACATCGCTTAGCGTTGTATTGTAATCTTTCAGGGGAAAATATGTATAGGGGGTATAATTTGTAGCGTGTAAAACTCCGAAAGGGTACACCTGGAAAGTAAAACTACTACTATAAACACTCATATATTATATATATATTATATATATTATATTATAATAGACTCGTATAGAACTCTGCGAGGTGGTCAGGCAATTTTAGAAGATAGGGAAAAGGAAAGTGGAGGAGAAATGTAAATAATAGACATATGGTAAAAAAAGAAAACGTATTGTAAAAAGAGAAACAGGCGGGAGATTCTAAAAGCCCGCAAGGGTGTACACGTGAAAGAATAAATACTATAAACTACTATAAACACTTATATATTATATAAATGTGTAGCTGCGAATCAACAAATCGAATGCAAATGTATAGAGCTCTAGAGTAAATTACTTTTTAGTTTTTTTCAATTTTCAATTTTCAATTCTTGGCAGTGACAATTTTTTTTCCATATAATGAAGAATAATATAAATATTTGAAATATACAAAAATATTTATATTTATACTTTTAAGTTTTTTTTCGAGTCGGTTTCATATTTGGCAATTTTTGCAAAAAGTAAATCCTGAAAAATTTCCAGAGGATTTTCAAAATTTCCTTGTTATTCCAGGAGGTAAGAAATGCCCTGAGATTTCCCGGTTTTGAAAATACGTGACAGCCATGATGTATCATTAGCCGTGTCCAGACTGGACGAGGCAAGAACCGAGGCAGGTTCGCGCGGCACTGCCTCGCTCTATATCGACGTGCCTCGCTCGCTATCATCATCCTCGTAAAACTGTGCACCTTGTGATTTCCGTATTGAATACGATTTTCATACAATATCTTCTTCCAGATACATTTTCTTTTCTTACCCTTAGTTAAGGGGAGCTACCTGAGTAAACGTAGAGAAAAACAGATAAACTTCGGGAATTTGTATCTCAAAAACGAATGTTTCGATTGGATACGGGTTTTTTTTCATTGGAAAATGTGTACATTGAGGTATGTTTAGGAATTTTTTTAAATAAATTCGTTGACTGGAAACGATTCAAACGCGATTATCTCGAAACATAGTTTTCAAAGTCGGTGCTAGATGTATCTCGAAAACGGCTTGTCCGATTTTGTCCAAATTTGGATACAATATTCTTCGATAGTTTTTCTCGTTCGCCACGTAGGATTTTTTTGAAATTATCATTTTTTACGGAATTCCGACCGTTTTAATTTAACATTCGTTTTTCGTTCGCAATTTCCGACGATTTTGGATTGCATACACATTGCACAAAAAAGCAATGGTTCAATCAAATGAAAAACCCCTACGTGGCGAACGAGAAAAACTATCCAAGAATATTGTATCCAAATTTGGACAAAATCGGACAAGCCGTTTTCGAGATCATCTGGCACCGACTTTGAAAACTATGTTTCGAGATCATCGCGTTTGAATCGCTTCCAGTCAACGAATTTATTTTAAAAAAATCTTAAACATACCTCAATGTACATATTTTCCAATTTAAAAAAACCCCGGATCCAATCGAAACATTCGTTTTTGAGATAAAAATTCCCGAAATTTACCTGTTTTTCTCGCCGTTTACTCAGGTACCTCCCCTTAAGGAGGTTGGAGCGTTAGCAACAATGCAAGACTTAAAAAATACATATATTTATTTTATTGTCCAGACTATACTGAGTCTGTGCGAAATTTTGAAATAATGTTCACCACCAAACACCAGAGATGAAAAATAGTTCAATGCATGTAATTTTACGTGCGCTGTGTGTTAGGGCAGAGTGGAGTACGGTCAATTTTGGCGGATCGTATTGTAATACCGCGAGAAAGTTGAATTTCGGGATCGCTAAAAAGTGTGCGAAAGAGAAAAAAATTACAATAAATATCTTCTGTTCCGGCAAACGCCTTAAAGTTTTGAATTTTTAGCGTATGTTTTAAATGGAGAAAAAACCGAAAAAGACCAAGATTCAACGCCCTGCGTTTATTCGAAGCGAGAAGAATGTAGCTTCCATTTGACGTTTTAAAATTGAAAATATCTTGATTAGTTTCAGAGATATAAGCGTTTGAAGAACAAGTTTTTTTCTGGGAAAAAAATAAAAAATGACAAAAAATTAAATTAAGAAGAATGAATCGCCGAAATTACCAGTTAGCACTAGACAGTATTAATGAAAATTCGACGAAGAATGTTGCTTTTATTCAGTTTTTCGACATTCAAATATCTCGATATTTCTTAAAATGCGAATGTCTTAAAAAAAGTTTGTCGGAAAAAAATGTAAATACACACATAACAAAAATACTAAGATTATTAAATCAATTATTTGTATTTTTTATGAACTCCAGCCTAACGGCGAAGGGTAGAGAACATAAAGCTGGAGTCTATTTTGTCCGTTTTGGTACGTTTCCGCGGCGCTATCTACTATGATACGAAATTTGAAATTTTGTTCCGGCAACACCCGGATCGAGTACCCGATGTAAGACGAGTTCTCGAAAAACTCGAGTACTCGATAAAGTTGGAGTATACCCGTCTGATCACGGGTACCCGAAGAATTCGGCTTCTCGATCCGAATCATAGTCTAATTAACCGACCCGACCAATTCTCCTACCCGCACACCCCTAGTATCAACACAAAAGTTTTTCTTAATTACGTAATGAAAATATGAAAATGCATAATTTTGCCCTTTAATTATATATTTTATGAAAAGTTAGCACCTACAGAATAAATCTATTCCTCGTCTGCGTTATTCTGAGGTTCATTGAAAAAAAAATCACAAACCGTCATTCGACTCAACTGGACCGCTCCAACCTCCGTAAGGAGAGATATACACCTAGCTGATCGAGGTCGAGGATTTAGAAGCTATGAACATTCCGTCGACCGCAGAAGACCTACACTATGGACCTGGTATCGACGATTCCATGTAAGTTGACAAATTTCATGATTTATTCATTCCCAAATTTTCAAACGCGTTTTTCTCAAAACCACGTTTTTCAAATCGGTACCCAAAATTTCTCGAAAACCAATGAACCGATTGCCTTGAGATTTTTTGTGGTTATTCTATACACCATTATCTAGTACTTATCATAGGATTTTTTTCCGTTATTGAGTTTTTGTTTTATAGGCAAAATTATAACTAATTTTTGGCCCAAAAATCACTATTTATGTTCAAACGTCCGTCATTTTGTCATAAATCGATATTTTCAAAATCGGCTATGACAAGTACTAGATTATAGCATCTAATTTAATAATCTTTTTGGTTTTTCTTCAGATGATTTTTGAAAAAACGCCAGTGGGTACCGTACACGCAGATTTTTTTAGGACGCTCCAAGGATCATACAATATCCTTGTATATTTTTTATATTTTTAAATAAAGAATATTAAACATATTTTTGAATGTATATACTTTTAGATAATT
Source organism: Ophion obscuratus (assembly GCA_964007375.1). NCBI lineage: Eukaryota > Metazoa > Arthropoda > Insecta > Hymenoptera > Ichneumonidae > Ophion > Ophion obscuratus. Next base: position 27,410,935 of record OZ023318.1, on the reverse strand, counting down.
AAAACTCCAATCCGAAATTTGAAATAGTCTTTCTTGAAAAAATTCACAAAAATGACCTTTTTCCGGCTCCTAGGTGTATATCGCCCCTTAAATTTGGTGGTAAAAGTGATAAAAATGGTACCGTTTGAGCTTTCGATTATACCGGCGTGCCTCGAATAACTTATGGATCGCGCTTGCCGCGCGAGGAAGCCGCATGACGATTTACCGCGAGCCCGAGGCTGCCGCGCTCGAAGCGTATGTACCGAGGCTGCCTCGCGAGGCGTCTCGGCCAGTCTGGGCGCGGCTAATATCGAGAAAAATAATTTTCTGAGGTATACAGGAGTATGTATACCTGTGTAATTCCGCTTCCAACTCTTCTTGCAATTCGAGAGCGTCGAGTTTCGCGAATAAATCATCTTCGGTCTTGATTTCTTGCCTTTCGGTGGCTTTCGATTCAGCCAATGTTTTCCTATACTCTTTCTCGCGTTGACGATGCTCAACTGGAAGGACAAGAGATAAGTTCGAACGAATGTGTCACCAATTGAACTTCTGTACTAACAAGCAAAAAAAACGGAATATTGAACAGCGAGCTGCAACAAATTTCCTTGTGCCAAGAAAAGTCCTATTCACCTCGCCAATCGTCCAATTTTTCCTCATCCCAATGCTCGATCAAATCTTTTCGCTCGTTCATTCCGAACGCGTCGAAGCATTCGGGAAGCCTTTGACGCATCTCATAGAGGGTGCGTTCCTTTTCCAAGCTCTCTAAAAAATCGTTGGCACCTGCATGGCCAACAAATATTGCATATAAAATTTCGATCATCACTTCAATCTTCTGTAAACTATTAAGGTATTCCTTTCACGAGATCGAATATTTAACAATAAACTGAATTTCGTCTATAATCGAGCAATAATACATTCTAGTGTACTGGTTAAAATTCAAGCCAAGCTACCGCACTTGTGAGGAAAAATGACGTCTCTATAAATAGTCTCATTTATACAGCACTTTATGGAGATGATACACTGGCCACAGTTCTATCAAACAATTTATGCACTAAAATTGTTAAAATAATTTTTTTTAATATACCACGTTTTTTAAACGGACAAAAAAGAATAAAATAATTTCTCCTAGCCCCATAGAGATTTATAACACCATACAGAATGTCCTGCAAATTTGGGGTTGTGAATTTTTAATAGCTATGAAAATACTCGTAAGATTTAAAACGGAAAACGTGGGGCGCATGCAATAGATAATAGTGAGGAGTGTAGGGAGTAGCTGTCGTTGAAAAAACAATGATCTATTGCATATGCCCCACGTTATTCGTTTAAAGGGGAGGGTAGGGGTTTCAGCGTGAAAAAAAAACTTTTTTGTGATTTTTTTATCTATATGGATAGAGTAAATTTATTGAAACATTTTGTACATTGTTAATGGCCATTTCAAGAACATTCCCTGAAATTTGTACGCGAAAATATCCACAAACAAGCCGGTGCCGTGTTTTTTCTCGAAACCACTTTTTCAAAGTCCGTGTTCACTGCCATTTGAAAACTACATGACCGATTTATTCCAAACTTGGTACACATTTTCTACATATAAAATACCTCCCCCCAGCGGTTAGTTTGAGATTTTGTTTACATTGAGGGAGTTTTCCACCCCCAAAATGGAGAATTTTTCATGAGAAATAGCACTTTTCACTTTACATGACCACCAAAAATTTAGAAAGGAAAAAAAAATTATCAACGACCGTTGGGGGGAGGATTTGATGATACTTTGACTAAATTTTAATGGTACTTGATTTCAGACAATTTCTAGCTGAGATACAGTGAACACCGCAAATCGTGTTTTTCCAAAGCCGTTCTTGGAAAAGCTTTGTCACCGGCTTGTTTGTGGATATTTTCGCCTACAAATTTCACGGAATGTTTCATTCCGTGAAATTTGTCAAACCTTTCCGTCAAAAGGTTTCAATAAATTTACTTTACCCATATAGATAAAAAAAATCGCAAAAAAGTGTTGTTTTTCACGCTGAAACCCCTACCCTTCCCTTAAATCTTACAAGTATTTTCATAGCCATTAAAAATTCACAATCGCAAATTTTCAGGACAATCTGTATGGGGTCATAAATCTGTATGGGGCTGGGTGTAATTATTTTATACTTTTTTAGTCCGTTTAAAAAACGTGGTAGATTGGAAAAACATTAATAATTTTATTGTCCCCTTTTTAGTCTTGTGTGTGTGCAATTTTGCAATCGGTTTTCACCATCTTGATGAGATTATGACAGGGACATGTGGCAAATTTCCAGGTTTTCAGGTTTCTGAAAACCTGAGATTTGAAAACTCTAGTCTCTAATGTAATATCAACTACTAATATTATTATTTTTTAATTTTTTTCTCTCTTCCTAAACTAGTAGTAAATAGATTTTATTTCCACATGTACAGCTTTCGCTTTTTTACATTCACCCAACATATTTTATTTCTTCATTTGTTTTTTCACAATTTTTCCCCTCTTTTTCTCTCTCAATTACACACTTAATTCTTCAATCTGAAACTTGTTGCAACCTGTTAAATATTGTATATATTATTTGAATATGTACAATATCTATTTGTATATTATATTATTTGTGCTATTATTTTTTTTTTTTTTTTTTTTATTCATATCTATCTCTTGCCTGTCTGTTTGTTTGTTCGTCATCCAATTCTGAGCTATGTTTAACCCGTAGTAACCACACCTCGATTAAGGACACATAAAAACCACACGAGTGGGATTTCGAATCTTGCATTTTCAAAGTACTATTACTTTCGTATAAATAATCCAAAAGTATTCAATAACCAGTATTTCTTGAGCTAAACATTTCCCAGCATTCCTCGGAGATTGGTTTCGAACGCGAAAAATAATATTTATTTTGTGATATTACGTGAGAGTTAAAACAAAAATTTGCAGAGAGTCTCGAACAAGACATTTCAGGTGGTGCAAATTTGCACCTGTGTGGTAACTACAGGTTCAAATTTCAAGTCTCTAGCTCATCCGGAAGTCAGTTGAAAATCGATTGCAAAAATTGTACCGACCGAACAAAAAATGGACAGGCAAGAAAGCGAGTTAATATTGCATTATCGTCCAGTTCGGAGCTATGTTTAAAGTTTCGAGTCTCTAGCTCATCCGGAAGTTAGTGTAAAATCGATTGCAAAATTTGTACCGAACAGACAAACAAATACACATCCAGACAAGAAAGCGAGTTAAGGTAATCCTATCGCCAGGCTTCAATCCAAAGCATTTTCATATTTTTTTGAGCTTCACTAAATATATTAATAATCGCCTCTGTAAAATTTCAGGTTCGGTTATCGACCTTATTACAGAGAAAGAAAATATTAAAATTGCGTATTTTTGTGAAGGAATTCCGAGATTACATACAAAAACCCAATTTCCGGTCGCTACAAAAGTGTATATAATAGTGAGAATCCGTCAGATTCTTAAAAATAATCAGATTTACATACTTAACACTTGTATTAATCCAACGCTCTTTAAAAAAAATTAGCTTATTGACCTAATTTTTATGTAATATCAAGTTCAATTTGAACTTCCGGTATTGGATTTATTACCACTTGCTACGATAAAGAGACGTGACAGCGAGGCAACACCTGACTGCAGTCCTAATATCAGTCATTCGAAGTTATACACATATTTCATTTTTAACCGACATTTTTCGCCGACACAAATTTTTCACGCTTTTTACCAGTCGTGGCCCGAATACAATGCTTTATATATCTCTAAAACTAATAAACCGATTCTCTTGAAATTTGAACCGCATATTGTAAACATGATTCGCAACAAGAAGACCCTCGATGGTTTTTAAATTTTGATTTTTACTCGTTTTTTTTGCGAAAAATGCAAAAAGTCGCGTTTTTTTTTTTACTTTTCTTCCTTTTTCATCTGCCATTTTTTTATTTTTTTATAAAACTTTATATCCGAGGGTCATTTTGTAGCTGGTGTCATACTGAATCCAATGGACTCTGATTTCTTTGTTTCAGACAAGCTGTTGCCGAGTTGTGATGGAGCCACCTAGCCCACCTATTTTTGAGGCGTTACGTTAAACTATAGTTTTTGTACTTAAAAATGAATAAAAATGAATTAAATTTTTTTTAAATCTATTTCAAGACTTTATTTATCAAGCCCAACAACTCTTATAGTCATATCTTTTATAAAATCCTAAAAAAAAATCGCGAATAGCCTTTTTTCGTGGCTCCAAAGTGGACTGGCCCCTTAAATTTGAACATTCATTAAACAGTTTACACATGGAAAATTTTATTTATTACAAATGATTTTTTTTTTTGCATATGTTAGAGATATAAATTGTACAAGTCTCGAGTATGATCAGTAGTATGACTAGTGTGAAGCGATAGGATTACCTCAATAAAAACGTGGAAAAACGCTAGATGCATAATATTAACTGCTCTATGGGTGTAAAAAATTCTAAAAATTCCGCGATGACTCGGACGGGTCCTGCTTATGCCCTCCAAAATACGGCCCTCCACCAAAGGAATACCTTAAACGCGGTAAAGTTTATTAATTTTTTTGCATTCACGTTTTATTCTACGATTGCAAAGAGCCAGAGCTTGAGGCGCGCTGTATTTTGCGAAATATCCTTCCCCGAGAGAAACGAGTATTTCGTTCGTGTGAGTTAATTTCCCTCGCATTAAAGCTTTCTTGCCGATGGGCACCATACACTCGACAGTCAACTCCTGACGAAAAAGTTCCAGGCTGTCTATGACTTGCTCGTGCCTCGACTTGAAGTCGGACCACGTTTTAGTCTGCTCCTCGTTCCTTCTGATGCCCTGAAAGAACCGACTTATATATCAACACTGACGTAATGTCGAAAAATTTGTGTTTGTGTTCTCAAAGTACAGTGGGTGACTTTATCATTCCGATGAATATATCAGGTTGATAAAAAAGTTTTGTCGGAATTTTTTTTTAAATGTCTTTTTACATATTGACGCAATATGACATCGAGCTATGTCGAGAATATTTTCTACTCTTCCGCGTGACAGGGTTTAAAAAGGCGAGTGCGCGTTCTAGTGAACAGAAATGGCTTCGATCTCGCAGGAGCAACTTCGAGCGATCATTTTTTACGAGTGGCGGCGCGGCACAAACGCAAGCACAACTGCTAAAAATATACAGGATGCATTCAGCGAGAACGTAGTTTCTCATCGTACAGTCCAGCGTTGGTTCAATCGTTTTAAATCTGGAGACACAAGCCTTAAAGATAAGGAACGTTCCGGACGACCGTTGACCATCGATGATGAAGCATTACTCCGCTGCGTCAAAGAAAAACCGGAAGCAAGTACGCACGAGCTAGCAAGAGAACTTGGCTGCACCCAACCGTCAATAGTCAATCACTTACACAACTTAGGATACAGGAAGGTTCTAGCTCAATGGATACCACACCGTCTCACCGAGGACAATAAGAACTGTTGTGTGACCATCTGCCAGTCTCTCCTGCTTCGCCACCATCGCAAGGAGTTTTTAGAAGATATTGTGACGGGAGATGAAAGCTGGGTCTTGTATGATAACAGAATGCGTTTAGCCTACTGGCTTCCTATCGGAGAAAAACCGCCACACCAACCGAAATCTGATCGTCACTCACAAAAGGTTTTGTTGTGCTGTTTCTGGGATGCAAAGGGAATGCTGTTTCATAATTTTCTCCCTGTAGGTAGACGATCTCCTCTACACGATACATTGAGAATCTCCAGGAATTGGCAAAAGCTATAAGAAAAAAGCGGCCAAGACGTGCGACTGTGCACCTTCTCCACGACAACACGAGACCCCATGTCACAAAGGAAACCCACAAAACAATCACTGAGCTTCACTGGAATACTGTTCCTCATCCATCATACTCTCCCGACATCGCGCCATCTGACTACCATTTGTTCAGACATTTGAAGGCATATTTGAGAAACAAAACTTTCAAAAACGTCGACGATCTCAGAAGGGATATTTCAAATTTCTTTGAATTCCAGCTGCCACAGTTTTGGGCAAAGGGAATAAATGAGTTGCCAACTAGATGGTCGAGTATCATAGAACCCCATGGCGAATATATTGTTGATTAGAAATGTTTTGTATAAGATATATAAATAAATAAATTATATTGAAATTATTGCGACAAAACTTTTTTATCAACCTGATAGATTCATCCGTACTTCTAAATCGTATTGAGATTATGAGCAAATAATACTTTTCTAACGTGACAAAATGAACATTTGTACTAAAAAAGAAAAGAGCATTCACAAATAAAATTTGGAATTATAAATGATACTGATTTTAAATTTGCATAAGAGCGTACTATTATGACGTTGAAGTTTGCATAGTGGAACTACGATTTTTTTGTTCACTTTTTATTTATTTATTTTAATGCATATCCAGAGCTTTTCTTTTTGCAAATTGAGGTACTTAATCTTCAATAAAAAAAGTTTGGGTGATTTCCGCATCCAAAGAAATTGGAACGATTAGAAGAATTGATTTTCGTTGCATTTTAAACATGCAAACTTCAACATCATATACTATTTTGGAGTACCGACATTTTCGCAAGGACGTGCTTAAACTTCACGAAAGTTTTTTTCATATAAAATCAACTCTATGAATGCGATTAATTTTTTTATAAGCAAATGACCTTGAAAAGCTAATTTGATGCGCTAATATGATGCAAATGTTTATCAGTTGTTTTCCAAACTGCTCGAATGTTTGAAAAAGCTGTAGCGGATATTGATAACTTTCAGTGAATAGGGAGAATATTTTAGAATCGTTTTATTGAGATATATTTTTGAGTTTTGTTTTATTGATAAATCCGAGCAGAAAAAGTCGTGTGGGGCACAAAGCTCGTAAATGGATACCTCGGTTAAAGCCCGATCTAGAAGGGATTGTTGGTACGTTTGTAATTGTTCGTAATCCATTGCTGTTATATCGAACTGAATATTCGTATCTAGCTTGTTTTTCACATCGAGCCATAACCTCTAAAAACGACTGTCTACGACGTAAACATAACCTTGCAACGAACAGTGTTTCAATTTGACCGCACGATGTTACAACTATGAATCGTATGCAGCAATAAATTTAGATTATTGCCAAGTGCAGTTGGCGTTGAGTTTCTAATTCGTACGTAAAAGTGTAAACACCATGCCGGCTATCGGCATAAACAAGTTAGGTTGAGATAGAACCACGAACCGTGGATACAGAGATTAGTGGGGAGATGCACAACGCTCCCCTTTTCGGCGTACCGCGGAATAGCGCTAAATCGCGGCGGCGAGTCCGGGAATGTGATTTCGTGATCATCGCCTCTGTCGCCGTTGCAGATTCCTTTGTGGCCGCGCGAGTTCGTGATCACCGCTCAAGTCGGTATCGCAGGGAGTGTGAACGCGAATGGGTAGCTGTGTAGAGGAAAAGACTCCCTGCCACGCCAATGGTGCTCACTCGACATGTCCGGATCCAAGAACAGATATTACATGCAACAACACGGCTTATGGGACGATTTGGCAAGATTTCTTGGGGGAGTTTCGTAGTTACTCCCCCAACCACCTAAAGCGGTGCCTGTATTCGATGTGCACGGACACATCCGCAGGCGCGCTTGGCTCCACCCAACTCCACCTCTTCCAACGCTCGAGCCAACTACGGTTGAGGTGATTTCGCGTTTCGCTCGCTCTCTTGCAGATTCCAATGTTAACAGCAGCAACGGTCGAGCGGTCTAAGGCACGTGCTCGTTCTGCCGGGGAGCCCCGGCTTTAAATCGTTCTGTTTTCGCTCCTACTCTCTCGCTCCTTTCCATCTCACCCGTTCCATCTCTTTTTAGCATGCCCTTAGCGATTTCTTCCAAGGGACGTGCTACGCGGTACAGAAATCTGTTGCTATTTTGCTTACATCTGTCAGAAATTTGACAGGCCTCGGACGCATTCGTGATTATTAATACTGAATATCAATCTAACTAGTTAATTAATCGTGTATTCGTGTATTTCGCGCTTTTCTGTTAGACTCTTTGCCCACGGAAAATTGGCTGTTAAAAATTGTTTTTGAGTTGCAACATTGTTAACGATGCCATCGTGTAGCAGATGTGCGTATAACGGATGCAAAAATGTTCGTAAGACGAGTCCCAAGCTGAACTTCCATCGTTTTCCTAACAACGACGACATGTAAATATTTAGACGAAAATAATTTTTAAGGGGTTACGTGGGTTTTTAAGCCAAAAAGCATATTTTCTTTATTAAAGAAAATATAATTGATAAATGATTTTATTCCAAATGATAAGCAAATAAAAGAGCAACATTACAATAATATTTTTTTTAAATGTCATTAAAAAATTTGGGATAGTCAGCCGGTGGGACCTGGTTTCCGGTGACCCCTCGGAAAAGCGGTGGACACGATTTCTCGAAAACTAATGCACCAATCTTATTGAAATTTTGCACACTTCTTCAAAATAGCATTGACTAGTGATTGAGCGAAGGTTTTTTTCGATTACAACTGATTTTACAAGACTATGCGTAGTGTAAATTGCACTATTTTGCATATAACTCTGCCGAAAATCCAAATTTCAATTCTTTTCCAAATGCTTCATTCGATCACTAGTCAATGCTATTTTGAAGAAGTGTGAAAAATTTCAATAAGATCGATGCGATAGTTTTTGAGAAATCGTGTCCACCGTGTTTTTAGGGGTCTCCGAACACCAGGTCTCACCGGCTGGGTTTGTGTGTTGGGTTTGTTTAGGTTATATAGATATACTTGCAGGGGTAAGCGCGGCACGCTAGCCACCAGTGAAGTCGGAGGAGTGAGGATATCGATCGGCCGTGGCAAGCGAAATCGATATACTCGTGCGGGCTAAAAAATAAACTTTAAAACTCGATTTCTATTGAAACGCGCCAAAAATCCCTTCAGGGGATGTCTTTATATATTAAATGGAACATCTGTGCAAAATTTCGGCCGAATCGGGTGTAATAGCTTTTCGGAAGTTTATCCCGTAACGACGATAAAAACAGGGGGGGACCGAATGCTTAAAGAAAATATTTAAGATAAAATTTCGTAGCCGCAACCTTTCAGGAAAAATGCAAAAACGTCTGAATATACAAAATTTGCGCAAACTTTTTTATTCCAGTTTATTGTTGGGTATAATAATTGACTGTCACTTATTTTTTACTAAGCGCCACTGTAATTTATCACTGATTCAGAAGGGCCCCCCTCGTGCCCCACCCAAAATACAGCCGTCCGCGACAGAAATATCTCAACGTGATTTTAAGTGATGCGCTGTCTCCTACTGAACCACCCAACGCTTGGTCGGTCAGTTAACCATTAATGCAAGCGGGACAGCACTATAGCGCGATAGGCATACGCGAGAGAGAGACAACCGAGAGAGGCGTGCCTTGAACCGCTATCATTGTGTGTGGCACACCGATACATCGCCGCGCAGTCTACCGGCGGAAATACTAACTACATTTTTTCTGCCAAATATTAATACGGGCCGTGGAGTTCTTTGGTGGACTTTCCACCGAAATAAATCGAATACACGCGTGAGTAGGTTTTGGCCACTTTATTTTCCGTGTTCTAGTCTAATCGCGATTAATTATCGCTCAGTCTTTTATAACGCCAACATGTGGCTCGAGTCTACGACGAGGAAGGCGGAAGCTCTTTGTCTTCGATCACTCAGCGTCTTCCAGATGGTAAGCCCGACTCTACTCGTCGCAGAGTCGGTGGACTAATTTTTGCTTCCGCCGTTGGCGCTGTTGGTCGGCATTTCTCGACCCACGCCGCTCGGTCGGTACGGTCGGTATCTGCGACGGAACCGCCACAGCTACTCCCCCCCCCAGTGACCTTGACCAGGTCAAGAGGGAACGACACAGTCTTCTTTTTTTGGTCTTTTTGTGTAGGCTTGTCCGTAGAGGGACCTCCCTGATGCGTTTGCGCGTTGTTATTTGGGTCACGTGATGGCTCATTTTCGTCGTCCTTTTCGACATACGCTGGCTTCAATCGATCGACTGATATCGTTTTGTCCTCCCCTTTTATGTGGACCACAAATCTTCTGTCGTCGAGTCGCTTTGTAACCTGGTACGGTCCTGCGTATGGAGGCTCCAAGGGCGGTTTTACCGCGTCGTTTCTCACGAACACGTGCGAGCATCTATCTAGATCCTTCAGTACGAAAACTCTCGCCTTGATGTGGTGCGCCGTAGGGATTGGACGAACCCCCCTGATGTATTCCCGGAACTTTTCCACGAACACCCGGGGATCGGCAGGTCTGTCTTGGCTAATGAAAAACTCACCCGGGACGCGTAATGTTGTGCCATACAGCATCTCCGCGCATGACGCCCCAAGGTCTTCTTTAAACGATGTTCTCAGCCCCAGGAGAACAGTTGGCAGCAATTCCGTCCATGGAAACTGTCTGCTGCACATTAAAGCTGATTTTAGTGATCGGTGCCATCGCTCGACTAAACCGTTCGATGCTGGATGGTAAGGAGTGGTACGTATTCTCTTCGCTCCTATTAATCGTGCCAGGGACGTGAAGAGCGCTGACTCGAATTGTCTTCCCTGGTCGGTTGTGATGGAAAGAGGACTGCCGAATCTGCAGATCCAATTGTGATAAAAGGCAGTTGCGACGGTATTTGCGGTCATGTCCTTCAAAGGCATGGCTTCCGGCCACCTGGAGAAACGGTCGATTACGGTTAGGCAGTACCGGTATCCGTCTACCACTGGGAGTTCGATGAGATCCATATGGACATGATTGAAACGCGAGTCCGGCACTTCAATTGAGCTGGGGAGCAGTCTGTTGTGCCTGTGATCCTTTGATTTTTGACATGGCTCGCAATTCCGTACCCACTCCAGCGCGTCTTTCCTAATGCCCGGCCATATATATTTTTGCCGCAGCAGTCGACACGTGCTCCTGCCGCTCGGATGAGAGAGAGCGTGCACCGAGTCGAAAGCTTTTTTCCTTAGGCTACTCGGGATGTAAGGGCGTACCACGCCGGATTCGATGTTGCATAGGATCTTCACGTCCTGTTCAACCGACAGCAGCTGTAGCGATAGCGACGTTTTGTTCCCCAGCAGCTCTCGGAGTTCTTGATCGGCGTGCTGGGCTTCTTCTATGTCGTGGGCAGAAAGGACTTTAGGCATGTCGATTCGACTTACTTGTTCGATCCTCGACAGCGCGTCTGCTACGACATTCTCGTCTCCCTTGACGTAGATGATCTCCGTTATGAACTGCGAGACGAAGTCTAATTGCCGCAGTTGTCGCTGCGAGACCTTCTCAGCTTTTTGTCTGAACGCGTACGTTAACGGCTTATGATCCGTCCTTACGACGAATTGCCGCCCATCGAGGATATGGTGGAAAAAACGTATTGCCTCATAAATGGCCAGCAACTCACGATCGTACGTGCTGTACCTTTGTTGTGTTTGGTCCAGCTTCTTCGAGAAAAATCCCGCAGGCTGCCATTCCCCGTTTTCGAGCTGTTCGAGAGTGGCTCCGATGGCCGTATCCGACGCGTCCGTTGTTAGAGAGAGTGGAGCTTTGGAGGACAGAAACCTCGTCAGCGTTGCCGCTGCCACTCCCTTTTTGCAGAGTTCCAGAGCTTCTTCAGACCCGGGTGTCCAGGGTACAAGCCTCTTATCGTTCTTCCGGCCATCCTTCAGCAGGTTGCTTAGCGGCGCCTGATGTTTCGCCGCTTCCGGAATACACCGCCTGTAATAATTAACTAAGCCGAGAAATCGGCGGAGGTCGGTTATGGTTTTTGGCTTCGGAAATTCGACGATTGCTCGTACTCGCTCGGCTGGGGGCTTGTACCCCTCTCCGTTTATGATGTAACCCAGGAAGGTTACCTCCGGTTGACCGAGAACGCATTTGTTTGCGTTAATTTTTAACCCATGCTGTTCCAGTCGCTCGAAAACCGTCTCCAGATGTTGACGATGTTGTTCGGGATTCTCCGACGCCACCAGGATGTCGTCTATGTAGACGATTACGAAATCGATTCCTCTGAACACCGAGTCCATGAATCTCTGGAAGGTCTGTGACGCGTTGCGGAGACCGAACGGCATAACCACAAACTCGAACATCCCTATCGGTGTGGTGATCGCTGTTTTTGGCACATCCTCTTTAGCCATCGGAATCTGGTAGTACGCCCGCGACAGATCTAGGGTCGAGAATATTTTCTTTCCGTGTATCCGCTGGAACAGATCGTGACTGTGTGCGGTAGGATACCTGTCCGGTGTCGTTTTGGCGTTCAGCGCTCGAAAGTCACCGCAAAGCCTCCAACCACCTGACTGCTTCGGTTGAAGATGGATCGGGCTCGCCCAGGCGCTTTTTGATGGTTTGATCCAGTTGTTTTCCAATAGGTACTCGATTTCCTCCCGTAGAGCCTCGAGCTTCGCCCCGACGAGTCGTCGAGGTCGCTGGAATACCGGTGGTCCCGTGGTCTCGATGAAATGTTCCACCAGGTTTGATGTCACGGGAGTCGAGAACGTTGCCGGTTTCGTGATGTTTATGTACCTTTCGAGCATTTTCGTGTATTCGCCGTGCGTACTTACTGTTGACACGCTGTGGATCGTGGCCGCCGCTAGCGTCCCGGGGCAAACCATCTTCGTGGTCAAGTCGACCAACCGTTGGTTCCGAAGGTCCGGCAGAAGACCGAAGTGTGAGAGAAAATCGGCTCCTATTATTGCGGACTGCACCCCGGCGACTATGAAGGGCCATCTGAATGTTCGCCGCATCCCGAGATCGAGCGTGAGAATCTTCGTCCCATACGTGCGGATCTCGGTCTGATTAGCTGCGTATAGCTTGAACGCGCCTGCCGGTATCTTCTCGTTGAACGCGCTTCGGGGTAGTATCGTTACTACGGACCCTGCATCGACTAGAAACTTAAGGTTAGTTTTTTTGTCGTGTATGAATAGACGGATTTCCCCACTGCAGTATCGCGTGCTATCTTCTACCGCCTGCACCGAAGACAGCACCGTTAGTTTCCCGTCTCCGACGTCGTCGCGAAGTTACAGGGCTGAACACACCGATAGGAGTCCTTACCGTACCTCGAGTGGTAGAAGCACATGCCACTTTGATTTTGCGAGGATCGGCTCCTTGACCTGGGTCGTCGCTGCCTGTTCGATGTGCCCGAGGCGTTGTGTCGGACATTCCCCGTCGTCTCGCTGTTCATTTTTAGCATTAGTTTCTCCAGCACCGACGTTAGCGACGCCATGGTGTTCCGGAACGACCCTACATTTTTTTCGACAGCGCTTAGTCGCCCTTCTAGAGTGCAAACCGTGTCGGGGGTCGCCTCAGGGGCTTTTCGTTCGGCTACGGCCATCACAAATGAGCTACCGCAGCTCTCGATGAGCCTGTCGGCTGTCTCCGCCAGCTTTTCCAGCGACAAGTCGGTACTACCGACTAAGAACCCTCGGATGTTTGTTGGCATGCACTGAATGAACCGCGACCGTACAAAATCATCGTGCACTATGTCCCCACCGAGCTCTTTGATCTCGCGAAGAAGCTGGGTGGGTTTTTTATCACCTAGCTGTATTTCGCTCAGAAATTTTTGGATCTGCCTTTCCTTCGAGTCGGTCAGGCGCGCGATGAGCGTGCTTTTAAGGGTAAGGTACTTATCCGATTCTGGCGGTCTCCTGAGGAAATCCGAGATTTGTTGCATCACCGACGAGTCGAGCGATTCCAGCACGTAGTTGTACTTCTTCAGGTCGTCTCGAATCCGTCGGTTGTGGAATGCCGCCTCCACGTGCGTGAACCACAAATCCGGCACATTTGACCAAAATGGCGGGATCTTGAATGCCGAAATTTCTTCGACGCGGTTCTCCGTAGTCGACGGCGTTCCCATCGTTGAGTCGTTTGCCGTCGCGCCCGAAGTTGAGGATTGGCTCGCCTGTTCGTCCTCCGGGCGACCTGGTCGTTTCGGTGTGTGCGCCAACGACATCGCCACGCTCGTCTTATTCCTTCCGCGGGCTCAAACGCTTATCCACGCCGGCTTGTCTCGAAGCACGTGGTACCGGGTGCTGACCCACGCGGCACTTTGCGGATCGTCTCTGATCACGTCGGGGTCACCAGATTTGGTGGACTTTCCACCGAAATAAATCGAATACACGCGTGAGTATGTTTTGGCCACTTTATTTTCCGTGTTCTAGTCTAATCGCGATTAATTATCGCTCAGTCTTTTATAACGCCAACATGTGGCTCGAGTCTACGACGAGGAAGGCGGAAGCTCTCTGTCTTCGATCACTCAGCGTCTTCCAGATGGTAAACCCGACTCTACTCGTCGCAGAGTCGGTGGACTAATTTTTGCTTCCGCCGTTGGCGCTGTTGGTCGGCATTTCTCGACCCACGCCGCTCGGTCGGTACGGTCGGTGTCTGCGACGGAACCGCCACAGTTCCATGTAATATCTGTTCTTTGGTATGATTTCGTGAACATCGCCTCTGTCGAGGTTGCAGATCCCTTGTAGCCGCGCGAGTCCGTGATCACCGCTCAAGTCGGTATCGCAGTCATCAAGAACACGAATGGGTAGCTCGGTGGGGGAAAAGTCTCTGCCCCTCGCAAATCGCGCTCGCTCGACAGGCGAACGGAGCGAGGTTTTCCGTCCCATCGAGCTCGACATATATGTGTGGCCGTACTGCGGATTGGAATATGCATTAAATGAATTTCAAAGTGAAAAACATGTATCGAGATCATTGTTTTCTCTCGGTTGCCCGTTTATGCCGAAAATGCGAGTTAAAAAAATTAACGACGAACCGCGTTGAAAAATAAAACGCCGTAACGACCGCAGGAGGTTCACAAAGAAATCTTGAACCTTTACCGCGATCGTTTCGACATTTTTTTCAACATTAAACATTATGGATAAGGGTGTATCATAAATGTTTCTCTATCTGCAATGAGCGTTGTGACTCAGTTGGCAGCATGGCGGATTAATGATGCTTACGGTCCGGATTCAATCCCCGGTGAACCAACTTTTTTTTTTCTTCATTTTATATTCAGAAAATGTCGAACTCCGTCTCGCTTTAGCTATTCTCACCTGTTCTTAAATAAAAAAAACAAGACATTGCTACCGGGGATCAGTGCAGCCAGATCGCGCGTAAAAGTTACCCTCTCTCTAGTCTCTTACGCGCCCATCACACAATCATAGTAGCGCGTGTCCGTGAGCGTTCGACACTTGGGCATCTTCGGAAAGAGCCGAGCACGGTCGAAGTTTCCCGACCGTGCTTTCGGCAGCTGCACCAACACATGGACGCTGAGCACGTTCATGTGCGAACAAGCCGAAACGAAGGCTTCGAGGGAAAAAGCAATCTGAGCACGACTCGCGCGTGACGTCACCCGACGGCACGCGCGAGGCTTTTAGATGATTGCAATGCTTATTTAGCTCTTGATTCTCTGCGTCATTAATGTATACAAAAAATGTATCACGCGCTCTGATTGCTTATTTTTTTAGTTTATACGTTAATTTATATATGATAATAAATCTAAATTACAACTTATTTATCTTATATAAAAGTGTTTACGCTTTACTCACACCCGTCCTTAAGCAAAATAAAATATAATTCATAAAAGTAAGCGGAAATATATTTATATTTGTATTATTATATTAATTCTCATACTTTCATCAAGCGATAAAGCATTATCCCCAAAAACAAGCCGATCATCCATCCGGCCGCGAATCGTAAGTACCAGAAAGTGCACATACGAGGGTGGGGTGAAAAGTTTCCGGCCTGATCAAGAGATGGTGCCACTAGGTCTAGTTTTGGAGCGGCGTCCTACAGTACCATTCCTACCGAGCTTGCATGTACAGTTTCAGCCCAATCGCTATGTTACTTTGCGTTTGAGAGCACATTGCGCGAGACGCTTCCGTTGTTTTCGTAAAAATGGAAAAATTGGAAAAACGTGCTGTCATCAAATACTTCCATTTGAAAGGTTTTACACCAAAAGAAATAAAAGAAGAGATGGATTCAGCACTAGGAGACTCCTCCCCATCATATTCAACTATTAAGCAGTGGGTTTCTGAATTTAAAATGGGTCGTGTGAGCACCTCTGACGAGCCTCGCTCAGGACGGCCCGTTGAAGTCACAACTTCAGAGATGATTGAAAAAATCCATAAAATAGTATTGGAAGACCGCAGGTTGAAAGTGCATGAGATCGCTGAGACCTGTAGGATGTCAGCTGAACGTGTGCGAAATATTTTGCACAACCATTTGAACATGGAAAAGCTGTGTGCAAGGTGGGTGCCGCGTTTGCTAACGCTCGACCAAAAACTGCTTCGAAAAACCATTTCTACCGACAATTTGGCGCTGTATAGGCGCAATCCAAACGAATTTTTGCGTCGATTCATAACTGTTGATGAGACATGGGTCCACCACTACACTCCTGAAAATAAAGAACAGTCAAAACAGTGGGTTGGAAAAGGGAAACCAACCCCAAAGAAGGCAAAAACAATTTTATCGGCAAACAAGGTTATGGCTACGGTTTTTTAGGATGCGAGAGGAATTATATACATTGATTACCTTGAAAAGGGTAAGACTATCACTGGTCAATACTACGCAGAGTTATTGCAACGTTTGAAGCACGAGGTGCAAATTAAACGACCTCGTTTGGCGAAGAAAAAAGTTTTGTTTCATCACGATAACGCACCAGCGCATTCGTCGATTGTTGCCATGTCCAAAATCCACGAATTGAAGTTTGAATTGATGCCGCATCCTCACTACTCTCCAGACTTAGCCCCCAGCGACTATTACCTGTTTCCTAACCTCAAAAAATGGCTTGGCGGAAAAAGATTTGAGAGCAACGAAGAAGTTATCGAAGCTGTAAATCAGTATTTTGAGGAGCTTGACGAATCTACGTTTAAAACTGGTATAACTAAATTAGAACACCGTTATGAGAAATGTATCAGTGTTGATGGAGATTATGTTGAAAAATAAAGCAAAAAAAAATGTTTAAACATCGTTTTTCTTGGTCAGGCCGGAAACTTTTCACCCCACCCTCGAATTCTACAAGCGATGAGATGGTCCCATTGGTAGCGTTCCTGGCTTCGGTCCGCAGGGGCCCGTGGTGCAAATTTTTCTCCAAATTTTTCATAATTTCTCATATTTTAATCATATTTGAGATTTTCGGAGAAAAAATGATTTAAAACAGATTCAAGTTCTGGTCTATTTCCCAAAACACATTTTTTCACTGAAAATTCATGATCTCTCATTTTTTTCCCGGAAATTTCTCTTTTTCCTATGACCTGAGTGAACGGCTGCGAAGATATTCGGAGTAAAGTTAAAGATGAAAAGAAATCAGATTTTCGTAAAAAAAAAACTGATTATTATTAGTTTTTTTCCGGAAATTTTCCTTTTTCCTATTACCTGAGTGAACAGCTGCGAAGATATTCGGAGAAAATTTAAAGATAAAAAAAATGAGATTTTCGTAAAAAAATTTGTTCTTATTTTTTTCGGAACTTTTTCTTTTTCCTATTGAGTGAAAGACTGCGGAGATATTCGGAGAAAAGTTATAGATGAAAAAAACTGAGATTTTCGTAAAAAAAACTTATACATTTTTTTATCCCTCATAATTCTGAGAAATAAAGAATTTCCGAAATTTTTGCAAACATTATTTTCCTTAAGGGGTAACACCACTGTAACGGCCTGCCACGAAGCGTTTTAGACAAATAAATACTTGGGGTAATTATTAAGCATATATTGAAGTATATTGCAAAAAAAATGTACGGGAAAATATTACAAAATGGCGACACTGCAGCAAATTCTTCCGAGGCATGTTGAACTTAAGGTGCTCTGCGGCACGTAGTATAACTTGTGCCAATTTTAATCTGGACAAAATATTTTTTTTATTAAATCTAGATAAGTGTAGCTAGTGAACCGAGTAGGGGGTTTTAGAAATATTGATTTTTGAGTAATTGCCGAGTACTTGACTAAAAATATTCATTTAGACTTAATAAAACAAAATTCTTTTTTTTTAGATTAAAATTGGCACAGTTATACTGCGTGCCGCAAAGGTTCGACATTCTTCGGAAGAATTGCTGCAGTGTCGCCATTTTGTAATATTTTCGGATAAAAATTTCTAGCAATATACTTAAGTATCTGCTCAATAAATACCGCAAGTATTATTTGTTTATCACATTTTCTTCCGCCAAAAAAAATATTTAAAAATACGCTTCCTGTAAGGCCGCTACAGTGGTTTTACCCCTTACAGTCTTCATATAATTCCCGAGATTTTCCCGTGATTAAAATGATGAAGTATTCGGAGAAATTCGGAGAAACTCGGATGTTTGCGTAAAAATAATTGTCCGCAAAACTCCGAATTCTTCATATTTATTCCAATTCAAAGAAAAATTCGGAGAAAATCGAAGTTTTTCGGAAAAAAAATTGCACTAGGGGCGCGGTATCCTCCCCGCGCTCAGTGCTTTTTTAAAATTATTATTACTATAATTACTTTTTTAAAATTGAGGACTTCCGGTTGCGGACCGGGCGGTGGTTAACGTGCGGCAAGAGCAAAGAGCTAATTCTGTAGAGTGCGCAACGAAAGTAACTTAAAAAAAAGTGGCAAGCGTGCGATCATCTGGTTAATCAGACTACCAGGTGATTGGGTAAATGTTGGCTGAAAGTGGGGCGCGATATGTGAAGAGCAAGAGTCGAAAAATCTCAACGTGCAGTGGAAGAGGTTAGGGTAGAGAGGGTTGCAAAAACCGGAAATTGAGAAGAGAATGGAGGACTACAGAGAAGCAGCGGTTGATACAGAAGAAAGCGCCGGTAAGGTAGACAGCGGCAGTATCAGTGACAACTCAAACAAGGAGAGCGCCACTAGCGCTCGGCAGGAATACTCAGGCGTATTGCGCAAGCGCGGTCCTGGCCGTCCGAAAAAAGGGGCGACGGGAAATAAGTGCGTTGGCGCAATCGACAAGTTCGTGACGAGAGGAAAAAATGAGGACTGCGCGGTAGTGGAGAATGCGGGAATGATGGGATTTGGAGCCGGAGGAAAAGTACTTCATTCACCACCGAACGTTGCGAAAGGGACAGGTAAACGGCAGTCGCCAATGGAACGTACCGCGGAGGAAGAGTCATATGGGACGACCGACGAGGACGAACCGGTAGCGGTAGTATATAGAGATGAGGAGTGCGGGTTGGCGCAGTTGGTCGGGAACGGTCAAGTAAGTCAACCGGAAGTCGTAGAAAATGGAGAGAACGATGGTCATGCAGGAATAATAAAAACCCAGCTTTATGAAGTAAGGGAAAATCATCAAGGAGGAGTGGGGAAAGAAATAAATCGAAGGGCAATGGAGCTGTTGTCAGCAAAAGAAATAAGAAAATTATTAGAAAATATGGAGTTGCGGCTTAAGGACTGGTGGATGGGAGAGTTGTGTAGGTGGGAGGACAATTCGAACCGGGCAGCAGAGCTAAAAAATCGTTGCGAAAACTTAGAATCAATGGTAGCCGAGATGTCGGAAGAAACGGAGCAAATTCAACGGAGGAGACAACAAGAGATGCAGCAGTGGGAAAGGGAGAAACAGGACTACGAGGAACAGATCGTACAACTTAGATCGAAAATCGAGGACTATGAAAAAGGGGGACTGGCGGAGTGTGGCAAGAACGGATTTTGCGTCACACCGGAATTGGAGGACGAAAACAATAACGGCAGCTGGAGTGTCATAGCACCAAGGCGGGAAAAAGGGCACAGAGAGAGAAGGTCGAGCAGTGAAGAAAGAAAGCGGAGATCCTACAGCGAAGCAACGAGGTCGGGGAGACAAAAGGAAGAAAGACGGAGCCCCGGAAACGCAAACCGCCGGAATGGGGATAGAAGATTAAGTGGAGACCAGCACTGGAGGGAGAAGCGAAACCGACCCTACCTACAGGAAATATTGGAACCGGTCTCCTTGCCCACCCCGATGGGCGCCGAGGAAATGGAATACGAGCTTGCAGAACGGAGAAGACGGAAGCGGAATATTGTGGTGCAAGGGGTGAGAGCGACGGGAGGGGGATTAGAAGAAGAAATCCAGAAAATTATAAGAGAAAACCTGGAGGTCAAACCAAATAGCCAAAGGATACAGAGGGCGCCGGGGGGGCCGATAGTGACCCTAGGATCCATGGACATAAAAAAGGCGGTAATGACAAGAAAAGGGGGACTCAGGGGCCTGGACATCTGGATCGACGACGACCTGACAGCAAGGGAAAAAGAGGTCCAAGATTGGCTCAGAGAGGAGGCATGCCGAAAACGAGAGGAGGGTAGAGCGGTCAGGATCGGATACCAAAAAATTAGGCTAGATGGAACGTGGTGGATTTGGAATGACAGGAAAGGTTTCTTAGAAAATCGGCCCTTTCGTTGGTGAGGGGGGGGGGGACCAGTTAGCGTCATATTATGGAACGTGGCAGGGGTTAACAAGATCTGGGATACGTGGGATTTCTTGGCGCAATATGAGGTAATAATTTTGCAAGAGACCTGGCTGGAGAAGAGTAAGGAGGAGAAAATCGTGAGTAAACTAAACAAGGAATACCGCTGGTGGGCAAAGGCGGCGGAGAGGAACAACGCGAAAGGAAGAGCCAAAGGAGGACAACTGCTGGGAATACGAAAGGCGGTAGGCAAGAACTGGCTTGTAACCGAATGGGAGTATGGGATGAATTGGAAAATGCGAGGGGAAAAGCACGTGAAAGAACATTGGGTCATTGCAGTATATAATAATGTTGGTTTTACTAAGGTGGGACCCGCGCTACGGGAATGTGTGGAGGAAGGGCTGGCAGAGGGGGTATGAGTGTTAATAGTGGGCGACCTCAATGCGCGAATTTGAATGGAACAGGGGATGGTAGATTGCGAGGGGACAGGAATAAAATGGGGAAACAGAAAGTCCCAGGACAAGGTTCTAAACACAGAAGGTAGAAGGCTATTGGGCCTTTGTGAAGATATGGGACTCGTCGTCCTCAATGGAAGGATAAAGGGCGATGAAGAAGGGAAAATAACGTATGTTGGGGCGGGTGGCAGTTCGGTCCTGGACATGGTGTTACTACTGGAAGACGAAGAAGATAGCCTAGTGGAAAGTATGGAAATAATTCCACGAATTGAATCAGATCACTTACCCGTTCACCTGGTGTTAAAGGGGGTACGGGGGGCAAGGGCTGAGGAAAGGCGTAAAAAGCTAACAAAACGCGAAAAGGTCTTCTGGGATTGGGAGAAGTGTGAAACATATCAAGAAGAACTAAGAAGCGAGTGGGTAGAAACAGACGAGGAGGAAAATAGCCATAGAAGATGGAAGGTTATGAGGGAAGCGATGCGAGAAGCAGTGGGCAGGGCGGGTATGACAAAAATAATCAGCGACAGTGAAAGAGATAACGGGTGGTTCAATGGCGAATGTAAGAAACAAAGGAAGAGACTATGGGAAAGCCTAAAAAGATATTTGAAAACACGAAAAGGGGTCGAAAAGATGAAATTAAATGTAGAGAGGAAAAAGATGCGACAATTATGTGAGCAAAGGAGAAAAGAATGGATGGAGGAAAGATGGAAGAAAGTAAATGCGAGTGGGAACATGCAAGAATGGTGGGATGCGGTAGGAAAGTTCAGACCGCGAAGGCGGAAAACAGGACAGGGGATATCTAAGCAGGACTGGATAGAACACTTCAAAGGCCTACTTGGAGCAAGCGAAAGTGATAAAGGTAACAAAGAGAAGTGGGGAGAAATAGAGGAATGGGAAATAGCAGTGGATCAGTCCAACTCTGTAGATGGGAGCCTGGATGAAACGATAGGAGAGGAAGAACTGATCAGAGCCATCAGAAAAATAAAAAATAAAAAAGCACCAGGGGAAGATGGCCTCATAATTGAGATGTTTAAAGGAATCCTGAAAGAAAGGATAAAAGATGTGCTAAAAACATTGAATATAGTGTGGGAAAGGGGGGAACTGGTGAAAGGTTGGGAGTTGGCAAGGATATTCCCGATCCATGAAGCTGGCAACGAATTGATGGCGTCGAACTACAGAGGGGTTTCCTTGTTAGACATCGGGTATAAGATACTAACGAGCATAATGGTGAAAAGATTAAATGCTTGGATTGAAAGGGAGGGAATCATCCGGGAGAGCCAGGCAGGATTTAGGACCGGGAGGGGAACGAGGGACCACATTTTTATGCTAAACGCAATGATAAACAATCGAATTAAGCATAGAAAAGGGAAGCTATATGTGGCATTCATTGATTTTAAGGCAGCTTTCGATACCATAAATAGAAAAATTCTACTACAAAAATTGTGGCAGAAGGGGGTTAGGGGGAAGTTGTACCAAATGATACGAGGTATATACAGGATAACGGAAAATGATATCATAACGGAGAATGGAATTACAGGAACCTTCAAGACGGCTAACGGGGTGAGGCAGGGTTGCCCAATTAGTCCAACGCTATTTAATTTATTTATCGACGACTTGGACGAGGATTTAGAGACAAAAAACGAAGGAGGGACTGTAATAGGAGGCGTGAAAGTATTTTTACTAAAATACGCGGATGACATCGCAATTGCGGCAGAAAATGCTGGGGAACTCAAGAGCATGCTTAAGACACTAGAAAAATTTGTGAATAGATCACAACTACAAATAAATATAGAAAAAACAAAAATTATGGTTTTTCAAAATGGAGGAAGGCGAGCGCAGAAAGAGAAGGGGGACTTGTTCGGGAAAGAAATAGAGGTGGTAAAAAGTTTTAAATATTTAGGCTTTGTTTTTTCTTCTCGGAACACTTTCGGTGAGCACCTAACAAATATAGTAGGGAAAGCACAAAAAGCAATAAATTCAGTATGGGGAGTAATGAAGCGGGCGCGGGTAGAGAGCTTGGAAAAGAGACTTCAGCTCATGGATTCATTAATAAAAGCAGGGGCGCTATACGGAGTTGAAATTTGGGGCTGGGGACGGCGGGAGGTAGTAGAAGTTTTGCAAGGGCGATTTGTAAAAATGGCCATGGGCCTCGCCCGAAACACACCCGATTATATTTGGAAACTGGAGGCTGGAAGGAGAAGTATTGAGGTAGAGGCGAGAAGGAGAGCAGGACAATACTTAGTAGAAGTCTTAGGAATGAAGGATGAAAGATGGCCGAAAATAGCATTGAAGGAAGAAATTAGAGGAATAGCGAACGGTAACCCGACGAAATGGGGGGCAGAACTAGTCAACGCACTACAGGAAGTAGGGGAGGGGCGTATCTTAAATTTAATAAGGGAGGGGGCAGAGAGGAAAGTGATATCGACAATACTGGAACAAGGCGTACAGGTAAAGAAAGAACAGGACATACAAGGGGATTGGGTGAGGGCAGACAGATCGACGTTTTGTCAACACTACTCGTTGGTAAAAGAAGGATGTGAAAGAGAACAATATTGGGAATCGAAGGAGTTCAGTGGAAGAATTAAAGAGCAATGGGCAAGAATAAGATGTGGAAATGTGGAAAGAGGGGCCAAGAAAGGATTCGAGAATTGGGCATGCAGAGTATGTGGGAAGGAGGACGAGACTCTGCAGCATATATTGTGCTGCGAAGGTACGAGAAGAGAGTGCAAAACGGAAGGGGTAGAGAAAATAGATAGATGGAAGAACGGAGCGGTAGGAGAGGCCTTGAGGCTCAAGATGTTCACGATTTTGAAGGGACCACCAGTAGTAGAAATTTGTGAATATATAAAAGTCTTTGAGCGGATTGCCAGGTCCAGGACCGAGGGTGTGGGGCGGGCCGTTGGCCGGTAGACACAAGTTAACATCAAGCGCGGATAAGTTTAAACCATGTAAAATTGCGAAATGAGAGAAAAAATGAAACATAAATAAATAAAAGAGAGTAATAAAGATATGGGAACGAGGAATGTAAGTAGGGCGTGGTAGTTAAGGAATAATCTTTATTGCTAACGTTAAAGGTTATACTGAAGTTTAATTTTGTTAGCTTTTATATCTCTGTATTAATTGTGTATCGCCGGCTGTGAAAGAGGGTTGTTAAAGGTCAGAAAGACCAAACCTGGAATAAAATACTACTACTACTTTTTTAAAATTATTATTACTATTAATTCTTATTTGATTAGTTATTTTTATTAGTTATCATCATTTTTTTAAAGTTCCAGCTGTACAGGGTTCTTTCCCCTTGATACATACCCCATATTCCAATTTATATCCCCACCTTGCGGCCGCAGCCGACTTCCTCCTCTGTATTGCATTCACCATGACATTTCTGCCATGGGTATAGGGAAACTGCGGAAAACCTATCCCAATACAGCCGGTCCCGAGTTCGCTTCCCAGTCTCGGAGCTAGTCGCGTTTCGTCGAGAAATAACTCACAGGCTACAGGCACACTCACATGACACACACCAGTTATCATCATTATTTTAATTAATTATCTTTTAGTATCGAAAAATTTATCGCGCACTCTGATCGCTTATTCTATTAGTTTGTACGTTAATTTAAATATAATAATAAATCTAAATTACAACTTACTTATCTTCTAAAAAATTGTTTGGGCTTTACTCACACCCGTCCCTATGCCAAATAAATTGTAATTCATAAAAGTAAGCGGAAATTTATTTATACTCGTATTATTATATTCATTCTCATATACTTTCATCAAGCCATAAAGCATTATGATAATGCTTTATCGCTTGATGAAAGTCTATGAGCGTATAGTATATGAAAGTAGTATATGAAAGGAGTATATCGTATATGAGCGTAAGTATATGAAAGTATTTGATTAATTATTGAATGAATATAATAATACGAATATAAATATATTTCCGCTCATATACTTTCATCAAGCGATAAAGCATTATCATAATGCTTTATCGCTTGCTGAAAGTATATGAGCGGAAATATATTTATATTTGTATTATTATATTCATTCAATAACTAATTAAATAAGAATTAATAGTTATAATAATTTTTTTAAAAGTACTTAGCGCGGAGACCGATCCCGCGCCCCTGCGGACCGAAGCCAGGAACGCTACCAACGGAACCATCTCATCGCTTGTAAATATGTGCACTTTCTGGTACTTACAATTCGCGGCCGGATACATTATGCGGATACATATATACGAATATATAATGCTTTATCGCTTGCTGAAAGTATATGAGAATGAATATAATAATACGAATATATTTCCGCTTACTTTTATGAAATACAATTTATTTGGCATAGGGACGGGTGTGAGTAAAGCGCAAAAAAAATTTTCAGAAGTAAAATAAGTTGTAATTTAGATTTATTATTATATTTAAATTAACATATAAACTAATAAAATAAGCGGTCGGAGTGCGCGATAAATTTTTCGACACTAAAAGATAACCAATTAAAATAATAATGATAACTAATAAAAATAACTAATCAAATAAGAATTAATAGTAATAATAATTTTTAAAAAAGCATTGAGCGCGGTAAACGATCCCGCGCCCCTAGTGCAATTTTTTTTCCAAAAAACTCCAATTTTTTCCGGAAAATTTTTCCGAATTTTTCTATTAATTGGAACAAATATGAAGAATTCGAAGTTTTGCGGACAATTATTTTTACGCAAACATCCGAGTTTCACCGAATTTTTCCGAACATTTCATCATTTTTATTACAATCACGGGAAAATCTCGGAAATTATATGCAGACTTTAAGGGGTAACACCACTGTAACGGCTTTACAGGAAGCATATTTTTTAATATTTTTTTTGGCGGAAGAAAATGTGATAAACAAATAATACTTGCGGTATTTAGTGAGCATATATTTAAGTATATTGCTATAAATGTTTCATCCGAAAATATTACAAAATGGCGACACTGCAGCAATTCTTCTGAAGCATGTCGAACCTCTGTGGCACGCAGTATAACTGTGCCATTTTTAATCTAAAAAAAAGAACTTTGTTTTATTAAGTCTACATGAGTGTAGCTACTGAAACACGTAGGGGATTTTCGATAAGTTAATTAAAACAATATTTATTAACAAATAACTGTCTTAAAAAAAATTGAATATTTTTAGTCAAATACTTGGCAATTACTCAAAAATCCATATTTCTAAAATCCCCTACGTGTTCACTTGCAACACTCATCTAGATTTAATTTAAAAAAATTATTTTGTCCAGATTAAAATTGGCACAAGTTATACTGCGTGACGCAGAGCACCTTAAGTTCAACATGCTTCGGAAGAATTTGCTGCAGTGTCGCCATTTTGTAATTTTTTCCCATACATTTTTTTGCAATATACTTTAATATATGTTTAATAATTAACCCAAGTATTATTTGTCTAAAACCCTTCGTAACAGGCCGTTACAGTGGTGTTACCCCTTAAGGAAAATAATGTTTGCAAAAATTTCGGAAATTCATTATTTCTCAGAATTATGAGGGATAAAAAAATGTAATAAGTTTTTTTTACGAGAATCTAATTTTTTTTCATCTATAACGTTTCTCCGAATATCTCCGCAGTCTTTCACTCAATAAGAAAAAGAAAAAGTTCCGAAAAAAAATAAGAACAAGTTTTTTTTACGAAAATCTCATTTTTTTTCATCTTTAAATTTTCTCCGAATACCTTCGCAGCTGTTCACTCAAGTAATAGGAAAAAGGAAAATTTCCGAAAAAAAAACGAACAATAATCGAGTTTTTTTTACGAAAATCTCATTTCTTTTCATCTTTAACTTTTCTCCGAATATCTTCGCAGCCGTTCACTCAGGTCATAGGAAAAACAGAAATTTCCGGGGAAGAAATGAGAAATCATGAATTTTCAGTGAAAAAAAATGTGTTTTTGGGAAATAGACCAGAACTTGAGTCTGTTTTAAATAATTTTTCCTCCAAAAATCTCAAATATGACTAAAATATGAGAAATCATAAAAAATTTGCACTACGGGCCCCTGCGGACCTAAGCCAGGAACGCTACCAACGGGACCATCTCATCGCTTGTAGAATATGTGCACTTTCTGGTACTTACGATTCGCGGCCGGATAGATGATTGGCATGTTTTTGGGGATAATGCTTTATCGCTCGATGAAAGTATGAGAATTAATATGATAATACGAATATAAATATATCTCCGCTTACTTTTATGAATTATAATTTATTTGGCATAAGAACGGATGTGAGTAAAGCGCAAACAATTTTATATAACATAGATAAGTTGTGATTTAGATTTAATATTATGTGTAAATCAACATATAAACTAAAAAATCGCATCAGAGTGCGCGATACATTTTTTGTATACATTAATAACGCAGAGAATCAAGAGCTAAATAAGAATTGAAATCATCTAAATGCCTCGCGCGTGCTGTCGGGTGACGTCACGCGCGAGTCGTGCTCAGACTGCTTTTTCGCTCGAAGCCTTCGTTTCGGCTTGGCCGCACATGACGTGCTCAGCGTCCATTTGTTGGTGCAGCTGCCGAAGGCGCGGTCGGGAAACTTTGACCGTGCTCGGTCCGAAGTGTCTGAGCGACCGTGGTTCGAGCGCACTCACGGACACGCGCTACCATGATTTTGTGATGGGCGCGTAAGAGACTAGAGAGGGGGTAACTTTTACGCGCGATCCGGCTGCTCTGGACGCGGGTTCGATCCCCGGTAGCAATGTCTTGTTTTTTTTATTAAGCATATACGAATTAAATATCATAAATAATGCCTGAACAGGCGAGAATAGCTAAAGTGAGAGTAAGTTCGAAATTATCTGAATATAAAATGAAGAAAAAAGTTGATTCACCGGGGATTTTAAACATCGTTAATCCGCCACGCTGCCAACTCAGCCACAACGCTCATTGCAGATAGAGAAACATTTATGACACACCCTCATCCATAATGTTTACTGTTGAAAAAAAATGCCGAAACGATCGCGGCAAAGGCTTAAGATTTCTTTTTGAACCTTCCACGGTCATTTCGGCGTTTTATTTTTCAACGCGGTTCGTCGTTAATTTTTTTAACCCGCATTTTCGGTATAAACGGGCTACCGAGAGAAAACAATGATCTCGATACATGTTTTTCACTTTGAAATTCATTTAATGCATATTCCAATCCGCAGTACGGCCACACATATATGTCGAGCTCGATCGGACGGAAAACCTCGCTCCGTTCGCCTGTCGAGTGAGCGCGATTTGCGAGGGGTAGAGACTTTCCCCCCCCCCCCCCCGAGCTACCCATTCGTGTTCTTGCTGACTGCGATACCGACTTGAGCGGTGATCACGGACTCGCGCGGCTACAAGGCAACCTCGACAGAGGCGATGATCACGAAATCATACTCCCGAACTCGCCGCCGCGATTTAGCGCCATTTACAAGGCTCGCAGAAAAGGGGAGCGTTGTGCATCTCCCTACTAATCTCTGCACATGCGCCGATTGCGTAGATCCATGTCCGTATTCTATGGCGATATGGTTTAATCTTTGACCATTTGGTTTTTTCGAACATGCAGTTTTTACGTCATTCCTCTCGCGACGCTCGATACCTAAACTATTCCGCTGATTATCAAGCTTTCGACGACTTTCTGAATACAGGTAACAATTAACAGCAACAGGTAATATTCAACAATTATTCATTCTTCCGCAATTATTGTTACGACCGAAATGAACTTACCGTTGTCGTCGGTGTTCATTTTCCGCGCATCGTAAGCACTTGTCAATCACATCAAGAAAATCGCGTCACTATTTTATTTCCAATCCGCCTGTTGACATAGTCTTCACTGCGCAAAGTCCAAATCACAAACAGAACCGTCCTTTCATCCGCGTAACGACAGCGAATGTCTTTAAAATGGAAATGAGTTTTTTTAATAGCACTGTTGACTGTTTACATGTCGCTGAATGTATTTTCAGAGCGAGTTGTAGAAGTTGAGCGATCAATGTCTCTTTTATTTATACTTGTAGGGTAAATGAGGAAAAATTAACTGTCGAAATATTGCAATGAGTCCACCGAGGTTGCTGGAGGAAATCAAATTGACGGTGCCATGGGGCCACGTAGCCGGAAAGACCTGGGGCACGAAGAAAGGCAAGAACGTTCTGGTCGTTCACGGAACACTCGACAATGCAGGATCGTTCGACAGGCTCATTCCTCTCCTGCCGGAACATTTTTACTACATGGTAATCGATCTACCGGGTCACGGCCTCTCCTCTCCCATGCCTCGGGGCATTCAATTGGATTATCTGAATTATGTTTTCACCGTAAGACTTGTCCTGGATGAATTAAATTGGGACAATTGCATATACATTGGCCACAGTTTCGGGGCTCAGTTGGGGCTTTTCACCAGCGTTTTGTGTCCAGATAGAATCAGTAAAATGGCTTTCCTCGATGGATTTTTGCCGGCTCCCCTAACGGGTGAACAAATTCTCGAAAAAATAAGAGATTATCAGGAGACGGCTCTACAAGCTATGAAAAATCCTACTCCGCCGCTTTACACCAAGGAAGAAATTTTGTACAGCCTCAAGAACAAGAGAAACTTCCCGCTTAATTCTCAAGCCGCAGAAGCTCTGTTCGTAAGAGCGACCACCAAGGTCGGCGATCTTTACAAGTACAATCGGGACTTTCGACTGAGAGCATTTCTCAGTCCGCTGTTCGCTGTGTCGCAGTACGCAGAAGTTGTGAAAAGAGTCAAATGTCCAGTGCTTATAATTGCAGCGGAATGGTCCTGGCTCGACGACGCTTTTAAAGATGGCACCATGGAAGCGATCAAACAAATAATTGGTCATCGTTGTAGGATCGTCAGAGTGAGGGGGAATCACGATGTTCACAACAACAATCCTGAAATTGTTGCTCCTCATGTGAGGCATTTTCTCAATGACACCATTGAGAGCAAATTGTGACGGGCATCGGGGACCGCTAAACATTTTCCGACAATTTTTGCACATCACTTTTGTAGAAAAAATGTAATTAAGGGGCAAAGTACCGTACAGTTCAGCGGTTGGACGATTATGAAATTCTTAAAAGGGGTTGGAAAACGATTATCGGTGAATAGCCGTTTATTGGCATAACAAGTATTCAAGCGGCTACAACTACCTGGAGGCCCAAAAAATGCCCAAATTCCGAATTTTTTTCTGGGAATTTTTGGGTGAAAATGAGACGCATTTTTTTTAAACGCTAAGGTACATATGTGAGCGTTTAAAAATAAATCACAAAAAAATACAGAAAAAATGGAAATATAAAAAACGTGGCCGCCGGCAGATGATAAAAAATTTTTTGAGGTGGATACTCGCCAGCTTAAGGGGAGATATACACCTAGGAGCCGGAAAAAAGATCATTTTTGTGAATTTTTTCAAGGAAAACCATTTTAAATTTTGGATTGGGGTTTTAATTATCTAAAAGTATATACATTCAAAAATATGTTTAATTTTCTTTATTTAAAAGAATCAAAAATATACAAGGATATTGTATGATCCTTGGAGAGTCGTAACAAAATCTGCGTATACGGTACCCACTGGCGTTTCTTCAAGAATCATCTGAAAATAAAACCAAAAAGATTATTAAATTAGATACTATAATCCAGTACTTGTCATAGCCGATTTTGAAAATATCGATTTATGACAAAATGGCGGACGTTTGAACATAAATTGTGATTGTTGGGCCAAAAATTAGTTATTATTTTGCCTATAAAACAAAAACTAAGTAATGGAAAAAAAATCCTATGACAAGTACTAGATAATGGTGTATAGAATAACCACAAAAAACCTCAAGGCTATCGGTTCATTGGTTTTTGAGAAATTTTGGGTACCGATTTGAAAAACGTGGTTTTGAGAAATGCGCGTTTGAAAATTTGGGAATCAATCAATCATGAAATTTGTCAACTTACATGGAATCATCGATACCAGGCCCATAGTTTAGGTCTTCTACGGTCGGCGGAATGTTCATAGCTTCTAAATCCTCGACCTCGACCATCTAGGTGTATATTTCTCCTTAAGGCGAGAAATCCCTTTAGGAGCGTGAAAAATAGGTATTTTTCGGGAATTTTTTTTAGAGGGGATAAAATAATCTGATCACTTTCAAATTTGGACATGAGTATATTATAACTGTCAGGTTAAAAAAGAAACTCGTATGACCAACAAAATGGCGGCGTTATTAAGAGTCTTCGGACGCATGTTTTCCGCGATATCGAAGAGTGCTGCAGTTGTCACTGTTTTTCGGTTGATCTGAAAAATATTTAACGTCATTCGTTTACTGACATATTAAGGGGAATGATATACCTAAAAAATGATGAAAAAGTGCAAAATTGAAAATTTGGGAGCCCCTTTACTCCAAAGTTCGAATCTTCGACCATTTTCTCGACATATTTGACCCCAAAAAAATGATTTATTTACACGCTACCTTTCAAACTTTAGGTATATCCTTCCGATAATATTACTGAGAGTAACCTCCCAAAATTTCATCCAAATCGGTCGATAACTTTTTGAGGTACAACACGAGCAGTTTTTGAAAAAGTAGTTTCGAGATAATCGCGTTTAAAGTTTCAACATGTGTCTCGCTACCTGACCGCATGCTGTCCCCGCGCTCTAGACTATATGCGATAACTCCGAAAATATTCAATATTTCGAGTTTTCCTTTGGTCAGTATCTTCTTTGGGTATCATACTTTCGAAATATATAATTAAAAAAATGATTTTTTGAAAATTGTAAAGGGATTTCTCGCCTTAAACGGTCCATCCGGAATCTGAAAACCCAACGAGGTGTTCAAGTTAACAATAAATACGAGTCCTTGACGATCGCCGAGTTCAAAAATCATTTTTTTTAACAACGTGACGACGAATTGAATCTCGAGCATACAAAATCTATGAAAAAAGTCGTCATTTTTAAGTAACTATTGAAAAATGAAGATCGCTTTGAAGAAAGTGAGATCGTCAACTACCTTTAATTGTTTGCCATCGTATCTCCTGTAAATTTGGAAACAATCCATCAAGTGGTTCTCAAGATATCATGTCCACGGACTTTGAAATCAGCGTTTCGAGAAAAACGCGTTTAAAGTTTGAAGTATGGTGCTGCTACCGCTCGCCCGGCTGTTCAAAGCTGTGGCTCATTAAATTTTCGGAATATTTCAATTAACATTTCCAGGGAATATAGCCAAAAGGTGATATTAAGGAATAAAAATATTTTTGGAAAATGCCATTTTTTACCCACCGAGGTAGATGTAGCCCGATAACATTGGTGCTTGAGAAATGGTTTTGAATGCAGTAGAACCTCGATTATCCGAGTTTTCGGTTATCCAAACGCTTCTGCGCCGTACCCGAACGTTCGATTATCCCGACTCAATTATGGTATTTTTTATCTTTGTTGAGGTATCGCCCTAAAGTATTCACCTTTTTTCTCTAATAAAGCTGTTTCCTAATACTTCGAGATATTTTCAAAATACATTATTGTCTATATGTAACTTTATAAATCAGCTTTTATATTACATTGTATGCATATACGAGAAACCGTCCTGGAATGTTTTGAAACCCAACCAGAAAATAGTCCCACACAGCTGCTGTTCTTGAAACGAATTCGAGACTGAACGGCCAAGAAACGCGCAACTACTATGCGACAGCCAAAATTGATCATTATTTTAAGCCGCAATTGTGATTTAACTGCAGAAGCAGTGATGGTATAAAAATTGGAACTTCATTTTTAATTGCTATTAAGTAAAGAATTTAAGGTCGTTGGATTAATAAAGAGAATTTTTTATACTATTTATATTATACAAGTTATTATTGATTTTACCGGAAATACGAGATATATTTTCGATTATCCGAACGATGTCCGGTTCCAATTAGTTCGGATAATCGCGGTTCTACTGTACAATATATTTTTCCCAACAAAAACATCTCTTCGTAATTAAACGTCGTCCATTTCTGAGGCAGTATTATGGCAGTTAGGGTACTTGTTAACCCTTCGGCGACACACTTATATTTGGCCACGATTTTCACACACTGGGTCAATTTGCTCCGGATAGTACTTTATCCACCTTCCGCTAACAATCCATCGGTCGGTTTATATTGGAAAAAACTTAGGGATTCACTTTAAACGATGCTGTATATTTGATGCTGTATGTCTGTATATTTGAAATTCGAAAAGTATCAAATTGAATTGTTGTAAAAAATTATTGAAAACTTTCAATTTTGGTAAAGTGAGCATTTTATTTCAAATTTGTCCGGGTCAAAATGACCCAGTGTGTCAACGTAGAGTTAAGAGGACCTTTCATTACAACGAGAGTTGTGCTCTTGAAGCACGTTTTGTGAAAAGAAGGTATACTTGTAAAACCTGTAGAAATAATGATGAAAACAGTTAAAATAAAAATCATATGCACTCTGGTCTACCGATGTTTTTCACATTTCTCGTTGCCTACATCATCAGCTCTTTCAAAACAGCGGCTAAATTTAGTTCCATTTTTTACATTTTAATCATAATCAGAAATATCACGAAAAGGAATTTTCCGATCGGGAAAATTAATAATCGTTCTTAATTACTTTCGACAGGGAGGTACGTTCGTGTTGGCCAAGCCCTTAAGGGGATGAGCCCGGGTACCTCGATGAGTAGCGACACCGCCGTCCCGAAGCGCTGATAGACCAATGTTGACGAGAGCACGGCTCGTCAATTGGAAGTGATGTGATTATTCGCACTTATGAGGATCCGACCAATGATCCTGATTGGTACCGCGGGGGCTAGTTTGCCCACCGTCCTACGGGGCGATACTGGGCCGATAGTGGTTGGCCGCATGCTGGTCAGGGGTGCCTATTGTCACATCCGGAAGGGATGAGAACATAATATTTTTGTTTCCCTCTTTGTTGCCTACGCCTAGCGCAATAGCACGGGATGAAGGTAAAAAGGGGTAGTGCGTGGAAAGAATAGAATTAAGGAATTGACGCGATATTTCGGTATTGAGGAATAATTCGACAGAATTGGTGCACGATTGACACTATGTTGTTTATTATAAGATTACTAGACGGGTTAAAGCGATCAGGACTATGATGAATGCAGAATATTGCAAGTTGAATATTGAATATTGAAGAATGAATACAGAAAAGAAAAAGGTATGGTTAGCTTACATTGGTTGTGTTTGACGCTCGGTCGCTCGCTCGCTCGCTTGCGTGGATATTTGTTGTCGCTCGCGTTACAAGGGCCTTCGCTCTTAGCCTGGTGCGCTCGCTGGTAAAATTGCTGGTAAGACGCTCGCAGGATCTTACGCTGGACGTGTGTATACTCGACGTGTTTACTACAACGGGCACTATGCGTAGATAGAAATATGAACGGCGCGCAAGGTCGATGAATTGAGATTGATATTCACGGACTGATGATAGAAATTATACAAGTGTAAAATCAAACTTTTGTGACTCGAAAAATGAAGACGATTCGTATAAAGGATAATCAGAGATATTCGTTAGGCTTCTGGGTTAAGTCTTGATATAAGGAGTGATTCGGTTGACGGAAATATTGGTTGACGGAAGACTAAGTTCTGAATTTGATAAAGATTGTCGGGACACTGGGATTGAGACTCGATAGAAGAACTTGATGTGATGGTGGTTGACGGGAGACTAGGATTGAGACTCGATAGAAGAACTTGATGTGATGGTGGTTGACGGGAGACTGGGATAGAGATTCGATAGAAGAACTTGAGTCGATGGTATTTGACGGGAGACTGACTTCAGGAAGGAAGTCTTTCTTGATATGAAAATTAGGAGAGGTTCAGTAGTGGGAGAAGGAACCTTAGGGAGAGTGTGGTCTTGGTCATCTAGTTCTTTAGGGATTGGACCATTGGTCGTGAAGATATCGGTTGATTAGCCTGATTGGTCGCGGTATGGTGTGCGAATACGTTACAGATTCGTGAGGCACGTGCGTGGCCTTATTTCAGGGCACCGGTTCTGACTAATGTGCGTATGAAGAGAAGGAGACCTTTGTCTCGTGTTTCGACGAAAAAGCGCATGGGATATAGAGTTCGATATCGGAGACCTAAGCATTCGCATGGTTTGTGTTATGTCAATTTACGGCTATGGTGACTTCTCATGTCGAGAGGTTTGTATATCGGACCACGCTGCGAGACCGGATGTCTTATTATTTAGTCGGAGTTATAAGATCGTCGGAGCCGCTAGTCTATGTTACGTTTAAATAATCTAGAGTCGAGGCTTCTCTTGGTCAATATGCGTGGGAACGGCGGAGTTTTTGGGGTCGAGTTGATGGTTGGTTTTTCGTTCGACAGCTCTTCTTGGAATATGCGCCTGAGATCGTGTTCTTGTTGACAGCCAATGGAATAGGAAACGTCGATGACTGTGGCGGTATGGATATCGTGTATATATCGCTGTAGGTTGAATATGCGTGCGAAACGTACGCACGTTCCTTTTTACGTTGTTACACGTCTTATTCTTAGATTTTTACATGTATAATAAGTTTATAACGGCAAATGAGGATATTGGGAATAACCGAGAGAAGGCATATTCGCTAGGATGTAACACTATGGGCGCCCGGCGGGCGAGATACGTTATTAGCTCGGGCAGCAATCTGCAGAGTTGTTAGAGTGTTGGAAAGTCAGTTGGCTTGACCAGTAACTACTGGCACAAGGACTTGCTTCCAAATGCGAACTGGTAAGCTAGCATATGCTTGTCGCGGCGGTCGGCGTATCCGAACCCAAGTTCGCGAGGCCCGTGTTGTTGAAGACAACTAGTCATGGAACAGCACGTTAAATCCAATGCAGTTTATTTGTTCTTAAGGCCTCAGGCCACAGTAACGGGTATAAAATCATGTGCGAATTTACCATTTTTTTTTCGTATGAAGAAATGATTCACTCATAAAATTGATTACACATCTATTTAGTATGAATATCAAGCTATTAGATTTTTTTTCGATGTACAAAATGGCCGACTACTAATATTTTCTTTTGTTATCTTTTTTTAGGCGCTCCGCGGCGTGACATTTATCATCCACAATTTTTTACCTAGAACGAAAAACAAACATTCTCGTCAATCTACATTAGAATACCTAGAGAAGTACGTACGGAATTTAAAAAATATTGTTTTATTCAAAAGTTGTAGGTATTTGAACTTAAGAAATGAATTTTCAGTGAAAAATTTCGTTATAACTGTTCATAAACTGCTCATGAAATGAAAAGTTTTCGATTAATCAGAAATTCCGTACGTACTTCTCTGCGAAATGCAATTAGGAACATAACTTTTGAATTTGAAGTAAATCGAATGAAAATTGTTGAAGTTATTTGTCACGCCAATTGGAAAAAAGCTGTTTCGAGAAGTTTCGAGTAGTCGGCCATTCTGTACATCGAAATATATATATATATATATATATATATATATATATATATATGTATTTTTGAACAGCTTGATATTCATACTAAATAGATGTATAATTCATTTTATGAGTGAATCACTTTTTCATACGAAAAAAATGGTTAAATTCGCACATGATTTTATACCCGCTACTGTGGCCTAAGGCCTTAATTACTTTTAAGCAAATTAAAAAAAAAACAGTCTAAATATTCTTTCTAATCAGATGTGACGTCTCGATTCCAATTGGACACATCTACCATCCGCGTCTAATTTTTAGATGACGCGATATAATTCTCCGTTTTCCGCGTCAAGGGAATGTGCGCCTGTAAAAATGCCAAATTAGTTTGCTTCCACTTTAATGGTAGGATGGTTCGATAACAAGAGCCTTCAGAAATTCAGTAATACATTATTTTTTTTATTGAACTCCCGCTAAGCTTGGACACATTAAACAGAATGAATATATGAACAAATGACTTTCAAGCGTACAAATCATCAACGATAACAGTTTCTTTCGGTTCGCAATTGTGACGCAATTATTGCAAATAAAGACATATAATACAAGGACAAAAACATCCATATACAATATAAAAATACATGATGTGTGGACAAATAGCTTTTGGAGCATCATATATTTATTTTAGCAATCCTCCATCGCGGCATTTTTCACATGTCCTTCCCCACTAGTTTAGACTGTTCCGGAGCGATAGGTTTTCGCAATAGGCGTGTCCCCAGATTGCCGAATA
Organism: Ophion obscuratus; assembly: GCA_964007375.1. Classification (NCBI taxonomy): domain Eukaryota; kingdom Metazoa; phylum Arthropoda; class Insecta; order Hymenoptera; family Ichneumonidae; genus Ophion; species Ophion obscuratus. Next base: position 27,374,081 of record OZ023318.1, on the reverse strand, counting down.
CCGCGATCCGGACGTCGACTAGATATCTAGATCGATGACGAAATCGTGGTCGTAAAATTCCTCCTCCTCGGAGTCAAAGTCCAGATAGACAGCTGGAAAATCGATGTCGTCCTCCTCCTCGTCGTCCTCGTCCGCGAGCAGCCCACGAAATAGCATATTGAAGCACTTCGACTCGGGATTTTCGTAGTGCAAGTAAGGCAATTTCGGATTGAGTCGAACTCCGCATATCCAACAGAAACACGTGTTGCAACGGCCACACGTCATTTTATTGCAACCGTCCGATTTCTTGTGGAAAAAAGTTTCGGTGTTTCAGAACATGTTGAATAAAATATTTAAGAGGGCAATCTGTTACGTTTTATTCAATATTACTGTACACCCGTTTTTAAGGGGTTTGGGTACCGTGAAAACCAAAAAAAATCGGTTATCGTATGAGGCGACTCAAATTGAAAAGGAAAGTCCAACATATGGTGCGGGAATCACAGATTGAAGGTAAACTTATGATTACGATATAATTGCTAGTAAAGCTTTAAGGGCTTACGTGGGTTTAAACATTTTGGACACGATTTCTCAAAAAATAATGCACCGATCTTATTGAAATTTTGCACACTTCTTCAAAAGAGCATTGATTAGTGATTGAACGAACGTTTCTTTTTTATTACAACTATTTTTACAAGGCTCTACGTAAATTGTACCAAAAATTGAACCATTTTGCATACAACTCTGCCAAAAATTCAAATTACACTTTTTTTTTAAATCCTCTGTTCAATTACTCGCTATACTTATCTAATGATAGAAAAATTGATTTTTTAATTTCAGACCAAGCTATCATGAGTTATCCTGACCACCACGAGGACACATTTTTTAGGGGTCTTCGGAAACCAGGTCCCACCGGCTGAATTACCCACATTTTTGGATGAAATAGTTTTTAAATATTGTTGAAATGTTGCTCTCTTATGCGCTTAACATTTTGAATAAAATAATTTATATATTTTAGGTTTAAGGCTTTCACGGCTCTTTATGTAATGAGAAGAGTATGTGGCTTCCGGATGGAGGCCGTGTTGAGGATTTATATATTATTTTTTTTTCATTGAGTAAATATGCTTTTCTGGCTTCGAAACCCGAGTAACTCCTTAAACGCGTTTTTTTTAAACATTCTTAAAACGGTGTACACGATTTGGTACACTCATTCAGTGCAATAGTAGTTCAGTCTTGACCGACGTTTTTCTCCTTAACATTTTTCTTCATTAATGATTAGCAATAATGATGTAGTTTTTCCCCGAAATAGCCAGAAAAAAATTCAAATTTTTTTCTATCGAAACACGATAACAAAAAAGGCTCGGTCAAGTTTTAGCCACTATTATCTATTTTTAGAAAAAAAAATCGTTTTTTTTTGTTCACTTGAAAATATGACTAATATTCGTGAACCTTATTATCCTCTTACCTGTCCTACCAAAAATAAATTGCGAAAAATCGCTTAATTTTTTATGTTTACAGTGGCGTAAGCCCTTGAGGTAGTCCTATCGCCAGGCTTCAATCCATAGGATTTTCATAATTTTTTTTTCGAGATTCACTAAATATATTAATAATCGCCCCTGTAAAATGTCAGGGTCGTTTATCGACCTAATTACAGAGAAAATAAATATTAAAGTTGGGTATTTTTGTGAAGGAATTCCGAGACGGAATACAAAAACCCAATTTCCGGTCGCTATAAAAGTGTATATAATAGTGGAAATCCGTCAGATTTTTAAAAATAATCAGATTTACATGTAGTTATCCAGTGCTCTCAGAAAAAATTACGCTTATTGGCCTAATTTGTATGTAATATCAAGTTTAATTTGAACTTCCGGTATTGGATTTATTACCACTTGCTACGATAAAGAGACGTGACAGCAAGGCAACAGCTGACTGTCGTTCTAACCTCATTTCACTCATTCGAATTCCCACACATATTTCAACCACTTTTTTTCGACAATCTCAGATCTGCCCCATAATTGGTTATATCAAAGTACTACTAAAAGGCATTCTATGTGAATTTTTTCAGATTTTTTAATTCAACATTTTAGAAAATGCCGTTTTTTTCCAAATGAATATATCTCGGAAACTAGAAGTAACTGAAAAAAAAATGTTTGTACATAAAAGTTGTAGTTTTGTGTTAGCTTTCGAGCGGACGACTTGAAATAATTTTTACGTTCCGGTAACGCTGATTTTTTTACCAAAAAAGGGGGAAATTAATTTTTTTAAATTAAAAACCGGCCATTTTTTTGGCTGAAAAAATTTCAGAGTCTGACAGAGTCTTCAGTATGTCTAACGATATCGCAAAAAAATCGCCAGAGTGCACGGATCGCGGTTCCAGGGTAAAAAATCAAACCACACAAATTAATTTTTTTATACCGGAACCTCGCCCCGTGCCACTCTGGCGATTTTTTTGCGATATCGTCAGACATACTGAAAAACTCTATAATTTTTTCAGCTAAATGTTCAGCTCTGTACTTTTTCAGCTAAAAAAACGGCGGTCTTTTAATTTAAAAAAATTATTTCCCCCTTTTCTGGTAAAAAATCAGCGTTAACGGAACGTAAAAATTATTTCAAATATTTCGCTCGAAAGCTAACACAAAACTACAACTTTTATGTGCAGACATTTTTTTTCAGTTAATTCTAGTTCCCGAGATATATTTATTTGGAAAAAAACGGCGTTTTCTGAAATGTTGAATTAAAAAATCTGAAAAAATTCACATAGAATGCCTTTTAGTAATACTTTGATACAACGAATTATGGGGCAGATCTGAGATGGTCGAAAAAAAAGTGGCTGAATTGACGGAGAATTCCTCATATGTTAAAAATATTAATTGTACAAGTCTCAAGTATGATCACCTTAAGTAAGATTGTAAACATTTTTGGGGTATAGTGACCGATTGTTTTTCGAATGCAAATTAGTGAAGCAAAATGAAATAATTCGAGCATTCCAATCATTCCAATGGAATAAGAATGTAATAATTGATAACAAAGTAACGATAAAATTGAATGAAATAAAGAGTTTGAGCTAAGATACTCGGGAACGTAATTACCTCGATGGCCGCGTTACATTGAGGACAATGATGACTATTCCGGGTTATCCATTTTTCCGACATTGTGTTCTCCACCAACGTTTGTAATTGTTTTTTCCCGTATCGTTTCTCCATCTTGATTTTCTTCTCTCCCGACGCCGCTTCGTACTCGGAAACGAGTTCTTGTTTTCCAGCTATGTATGGTTTCATCGTTATTGAAGCTTGACAAAAGAAAAGCTTAATTTTCGCACAATTATACAAAAAATGGAAAACGTTGTGTCGCACCTGAATCAATCTTGCACGGTTCGATACCGTGATAGACCATTTTACAATAAACGCAGAAAGCGTATTGGCACGCTGGACAATTGGCCATTTGTTCGTGGGGCTCCTGGCTCACTGGATATTGACAATGTCGGCGCGGACAGTACACGATGTCGGTCATTGTTTCCAACGTCACGCTCAACAGAATCGAGTCGTATTTGGCGAACAATTGCGGGCTCACGAGGTCTTTTATCTAGAAAATTTGTTGATATTGCATTTTTTGCAAGGTTCGTAAGCGCACATCTTCTAAACTTCATTCAATCCTCTAATCATTTTCGAAAGTTTAAACATTTCACCATGACTCGTGGAGACGGTTGATCGAAAAGAATTCTTACATTATGCAAGTGATACAAATTGTACCAGAACGCATTCTTTCAAAGATCTCAAAGAAGGGTCTCTTCTATGCAAGTAATTTCAAGTATACTTGAATGTTCTGTGGTCGTGTCACTTTAGACGCTAAAAAATACTACTTTCATTAATTTGTTTGATAGGTTTATATTATAGGTATTGTTTATTATAGGTTTATATTATAGATATTGATATAAAAGCTAAGATAACTTAATGGATACACTTTCGAAATACATTTTAAAAAATGCTGATGTATTTATGTAACCCAACAAACTTTAAACGCGTTTTTCTCGAAACAACATTTTTCGATGGCTTGTTGATGAAATCTTCGAAACTACCGAACCGATCCTTATGAAATTTTAACCACATATTCTTTATCAAAGGCGTTTTTAAATTTTGATATTTACTATTTTTGTTTGCCAAAAACGGTGAAAAAACACGTTATATTTTTTTTTTTTTTTCATGTCCGCCATTTTGTTATTTTTGCATATATCAAAAATCGTATGAAATGCGCCATTACCATACTGAATCTAAAACCTTTTGATTTTTTGTTTCGGATGATCCATTTCCGAGATTTCATCAGCAGCGCAGACCTACAATTTTTTCAGGACATTTTTTTAACTACCATTTTCGTCTATAAATAGTGGCTTGAATGCATACATTTTTTTGTATGAATTTCGAAAGTGTATTTATTAAGTGTAACAACTTTGATATCAATATCTATAATATAAACCTAGCAAAAAAATCATGAAAATAGCCTTTTTTAGAGTTTAAAGTGAGAAGACCCCTTAAATATAAGTCAATCATTAATTTTTTGGGAACATGGACTTCCGATAAGACGGTATAATGTTAATATCTTAGTCTTGTACATTTTTTTCATACTTGTACAGAACGTTCTACTTTAATAATATATTAAGGCGTTAGGCTACTGTGAAGATTCCAATACGCTCGTTCGTCGCTTCAGGCAACTCAAATTGAAGAAGAAGGTCCAACATATGGTGTAGAAATCGCCGGGTGTAAGTAAAACTCGTGATTGCATAAATAGAACTGCTAGTAAAGCTTCAAACGCGTTTTTCCCGGAACTATGTTTTTCAAAACGGTGTTAACGATTTCTCGGCATGTAATCGACGGATTAAATTAAAATTTGGCACACTTATTCAGTGTAATAGTAGTTTAGTCTTGACCGACATTTTTCTTAAATCTTCTTTTCATCAGTTATTAACAATAATGATGTCTTGTTTCCTTAAAAATCGATTAACAAATTCCAATTTGTTTTTTTTATGATTGAAATACGGTAGATAAAAAGCTCGGTCAAGTATTAGCTAATATTATCTATTTTATAAAAAAAAAACTCGTTCTTTTCGTTTTAGATCAACCGGGCGGCGAAAATCGAGTACACCGTGCAGCCCCTCACGTTTAAACGTCCTTCACGAGATTTTTCATAAGTTCTTTGATTATGAATATTTTTTTTGAGAAATTTGGTGCACAGCTTTATTAATGTACGTATCAATAGATGTCCAAACGATTTTTCAATCATCTTACTTATTCCTTCAAAATTAATTTTCTCAAATAACCCAGATTCTTCGCGTTGTCAAAGTAGCCTAACCCCTTAATAACGAAATGAAAAACCTTGAACTTGCTTTACTATTAATCACTGAACCAGAGTGTGCAAAATTATTTCGTTCTTTTTTTAAAGAATCATCACAGTGTAAAATTTTCAAAAAATTGATTTCTTTTGCATTATCCGATAGTATAATGCAAATTATACTATCGGATATACGCATTAAAAGCAAATTATACTATCGGATTATACGCATTAAAAGCGGTTATAAACATGCTTTTCAATTTTTTTGGGCGAAATTCGACGGACGGCTTTTCTCGACGGACGCCTTTTTCTCGAAACGTCGTTTTTCAAAACGGTGTACACTCTCAAAGTAAGAGTTTCCAAGCTATCCGTCTCAAATTTTGACATATCATTCTCCAAGCCATTCTTAATCTTGCTATGGAAGCTTTTTTCTAAATCTTCGTCTTTTCTTAACTAAAAACTATGGAAAAAATTGGCTAAATTCGATACTTTTTTTTCAAACCGCCGCCAATTTGCCAATTTTGATTTTTTTTAAATCTCCATAATAAGATAGCGGCTTTCATACTGATTAATGATCTTTTTACAAATTTAGTTTCAGATAATATTTACGGCCTTTTTTCGAAGACATTTTCAACCATTAAAAAAACTGGCATAAACATGAAAATAAACCTTTGAAAATGTATTTTCTGTTCTTCATTGATGGTAATTCTTCAAGTAAGTGACTTTTCGAAAAAAATTATTTTTTCTGCTATTTTTTCATTTATTCTGTTATAAATGATGATATTTACCCGGGGGAAGCTGAACCCCTCCCCCATAAAAAGTTATGGGATTTTGAATTTCGCGGAAACACGTGATAAAATAGAGCATTTTTGAGCCTTTCGACGCCTATATCTGGTTTGTTTGGGTTTTTGAAAAATTCTAAATTATATTTAACGATTTTTTGCTCGTAAAAAATGTGTTAATAAAAAGCTTCAGTTTGCCCCCACCTGAATATCATCATTTATAACCCAATAAATCACAAAATAGCAAAATAACAATTTTACTTTCATTTTTGGGAAAAGTTACTTATCTAATTTAATTACCAATTTTACTTGCATGGCCCATACTGTATACACTTATTCCCAACTATTTCTACAATGTTCACCTGCCCCGGGGTTGCTTCCGAGGTGCACTTTTCCTCTGGGCAGCAAATATTCTTCACGCTTCCGTCGTTAATTCTCGTTTCAAAATACCCGACTATGCATTCCTTGCAAAAAACGTGTCTGCACGGAGTGAACGCGGTGCTGTCCTCGCCGGATTTTTCGTTGAAGCAAATTTTGCACATGTAAAAGCTCTTCTTGAATTCGACGCAGATGCGATTCTCGTTGTAATCGACCAGCGATTGAACGGGATTTTTGCCGGTCGATCTATCGACGACGGCTCTCAAATCTCCGTGTTTCTGGTTGTTTTGTTTGCCGCCAACTTTCTGTTGCATCAATCTTCTCGTAGCGTGAGATCTTCGCTCGTTGGTTAGCGAGGCGTTGACTTCTTTGCTCGCTTTCGAGTCTTCCCTGTCGGCTTGAGCGCTCTTTGCTTTTTCCAAGCTCGCCATGTACAACGTATATGCGTGACTCACATCGAGATGATCCTGTATATCGAGATACTCCAGCGTCTCGTTTTGCAAAAAAGCCATCCAAGTGAAGATGATCTCTTGTTGCTCGTTCTCGCACCATAATTGATCCAATCGCCTGCACAATTTCGAGAGGACCGGCTGACGGAGCCACGAACAGCACAGAGCGAATTTAGGTGGCGATTTCGATGGATAATCCGACGGCAATGACATACGGAGAGTCAACGGCGGCAAATGAGATATCGGAACTTTAGTGACTGGGCCCTCCTGCACTCTCGTGTCTTTGTAATGTAAAACATAGCCGCCGGGCAAGCGAAGAAATATTTTCAACGTACACTCGTACTTTTCCTCTATCTCTTGATAAGAAAATTCCTCCTCGTTGCATATACTCTCCAGAGCGATAATTTCATCCTTTTGCTTCTCGTTATCCATTTACCAACTTTCTCGGAAATTCAGAGAAAGCGTATCTAAAAGATATTTAGCTAGTTAGACACTCGAGCTTCTTTTTTTTTAACTTGAACTGGATTGTGTCCTGTAGCGATTAAGATGCATCATCGTATATTCGCACTTGTTATTAGATAAGGACAGAAGCTGAAGAAAAACGATCACACAATATGAGTTCCAAGTTTGCACAGTTGGAACGCAACGAACATTTATTCTTTCAATTGTTTACTCTGTATCGTACAATTCTGTTGGCAGTTTCAGGCTACGAGAAAGACGGATACATTTTATAGGACTTTTTCTAATTTCTGCGAGCCAAATTTGCAACAAAATATGGTGGGTGAAGGGAAAATTTAGAAAAACAGAATTTTTGTTGGTTTATGTCGATGGGAACTTCAAGATCATGGAGGACCAACGAAATATTAAGCCATTGAAAACGAAAACTATTTGCAAGAATAGTATGCCAATCAATTTGCAAAAACTATAAAGAAGTATGTTTTCCAAGTTTTTTTTAAATCGATTACTCGTTATCGTCCAATTTTGTTGGCAGTTTTAGGCTAGGAGGAAGTCTAAAACATTTTATAGGACTTTTTCTCATTTCTGCTACCCAAATTCGCAACAAAATATGTTGGGCGATGGGAAAATTTAGAAAAACAGAATTTTCGTTGCTTTATGTCGATGGGAACTTCAAGATCATGGAGGACCAATGAAATATTAAGCGATTGAAAACGAAAATTATTTGCAGAAATAGGAAGCCGATAAATTTGCAAAAACTATTAAAAAAATATGATTTCCAAGTTTGCATGATTGGGATGCAAAGAATTTTTTTGTAAATCCATTACTCGTTATTGTCCAATTTTGTTGGCAGTTTTAGGCTAGGAGGAAGATTAAAACATTTTCCAGGACTTTTTCTAATTTCTGCGAGGCAAATTTGCAACAAAATATGTTGAGCGATGGGAAAATGTAGAAAAAAGAATTTACGTTGCGTTACGACGATGCGACCTTCAAGACCATGGAACTAAGCCAAGGAAATATGAAGCCAATGAAAACGAAAACTATTTGCATAAAAAAATTATAATTTCACAAAGTACGTAAGTAGTTGTAAGAAAATTCTTTTCTCGATCTTTCTTTGCAGCTGGATAGTTATTAATGTAAAAAATACGAATTCTACCAACCTTTTGTTTGTCGAAGAAATGTACTCTAAATATTTTAGCGACCGCTGCGTTTTTGTAAAAAAAAAGTTATGACCACCGAACGTCGCGAATTATTCTTGTAAACAATTCAGACATTCCGATTGGAGTAACGTAGAATATTTATCGCGTGATAATCTTGATTCTGCCAAATGCTTGCAATAAATTAGGTAAGAATCGTGAAAAAAAAACATCTGTTAACAGTTTTCAGCACCGAATTTACACTACGTGTGAGAACACCGAACAACAATTGAAGACGCACAATTTTTTCAACACATTTTTTCTCGATCCTCAGCACAATTTCATTACGAATCTATCCGGCAGTTTAAGGTTATGGTAGTGCAAATATACGATGAAGATCGAACCTCAATCTACGACTAAAACGACGAATAAAATGAAAATAACGCTCATAATCGATTGAACCCACATACAAAATTAACAGAAATAAACATTTCGATGAAAATCGATTAGGTAAATTCAACATCGAGGCAAATGTAGAGCAATGTAATTTATCCGCGATCTTAGAGATTTGAGATACTTACTCTTTGACTTAGACTTTGCGAAGAACAATCTCAAATAAGTTAATTATCTCGTAGCGAAATAATGGATTTTGCAGAGATAAATATCCTCAGCTTTGGTGATGCGAAATCGTAGTGAAACGACGCCTGTTAAACTTTTGCGGAATTTCCTTGAGCGTGCAGGTGACGGTGACAATTGCACTGCTCAGCTGATATCTCGGTCTATAGGATGATACGAGTGTATACCTCGCGTGCTTTCACTTTAGTGTGCGTGCGGCGTGACTTAGTGTGTGCCTGGAACACGTCGATAGTTTCGATGTCGTGTTTTGTATTTGGAATGTAATTCCTTTTTTTCTTCCTCGTATGAAATCGATATTATATCGAAACGCAGGCCTCGTACGAGCCGATGAATGATGAGTTCGGATAATTATAACACGAAACTTCGTACAATGGTGCGGAGACGCGTGAACAGTTGTACGCAATGTGGATTTAGCCACGTCAAGCCCTCGCAAGGATTGCCCATATCTCGAAAAAGCCGGTGTTTGTGCTGAAAGTTTTTCCATCGGTGCCATTATTGTCGAGAGATTTTTGCGAAAATGGAAAAAGTCGACGATACGTGGAAAATCGTTTTTCCCGTCGCGATAAACGTTTGCATGTCGGTTGTCGCGTTTTTCGTTACTGCGCGATTGATACCGAAACTTCGGGATATGTTCATCAAAGCTAACCTCTACGGAGTTGATATGAATAAGAGGGACAGTGATAAAATGTGAGTAGTGCTTTAGATTTGTAGATGAGAAAACGAATGCAATCAACGTTCGCATCGTTCGAATGCAATCGACGTTCGCATCGTTCGAATGCAACGAAAACATTTTTTTCCTTATTGCACAATTGTTTTTTTGCACATTTAACCTACAAAAATCGATGTAACATTTTACCAGATCCTTAGTAGGGATCCATACACTAAACCTGTAAAAAAAGAGTTCAGAAAGTAATGAAAATAAAGAAAAGAAAAAATGGATGATTTTTGTTGCATTCCAACGATGCAAACTTCAACACTATGGAAACGATAGAATGGAATAGAACGGTAGAGTGATGAAGAATTTTGTTCAAACAATGTCGCCCGTGGGGACGATTTTTCTCATTGCGTAATGCATAGTTAAGGCGGGATATACATTTACGATGGAAAAATCGATTTCTTTTTTTTTCCTTTAAACGATAGAACTATGTATGTAGAAAATTTTTGTTATGTTTCAAAGCAAGGCTGTGCTTCACTCGGATTCGGAGAGGGCGTAAGCTTCAAAAGCGTTTTCTCAAAACTGCATTTTGGAAATTTGCGTGCAGGTTTACTCAAAGTTTATTAAGCCGATTGAGTTGAAACTTGGTACAAATGTTGATAATATGCTACTTTCTACTTGACGAGAATTGTTTTTGAAAAAATAGACAAAAAAATACTTTTTTAATCCAAATTTTACAGAAATTATGTGTGAAATGTTGATTTTTATTTTGTTAATGTGTGCCATACTCTCGAATTTGCATTTTGCGTTTTAATAACTGTCAAATAGAAACTATGCAGGTTCTGACTTTTTGTTAACCCCTTGATTGGTGAGCCCACCATACGGAGAGCTGTCGAAAAAAATGCGTCATATACGAAATTTCTTAGAATTTCAGTACTAAAACCCGTACTCGAGGGTTTTCAGGATCGCCGATTACGAATCTGCACTCAAAATTTAGAAATTCAAGATGGCGGATCCAATATGGCGGACGAAAAATGCAAAGTCATTTGACGAGAGCGAACGTTGGTATTAGGGGGTTTTGAGGTCGCTGATTACGAATCTGCACTCAAAATTTAGAAATTCAAGATGGCGGATCCAATATGGCGAACCAAAAATGCAAAAAGTCATTTGACGAGAGCGAACGTTGGTACTAGGGGGTTTTGAGCTCCCTGATTACGAATCTGCACTTTAAATTTAGTAATTCAAGATGGCAGATCCAATATGGCGGACCGAAAATGCAAAAAGTCATTTGACGAAAGCGAACGATGGTACTCAGGGGTTTTTGAGGTTCCTGATCACGAATCTGCACTCAAAACTGAGAATTTGAAAGTGGCGGATCTAATATGGCCGACCAAAAATGCAAAAAGTCGTTTGATGCGAGCAAAAATTTGTGCGCGGGGGTTTTCGAGGTCCCTGATTACGAATCTGCACTCCAAATTTAGTAATTGAATACATATTTATTTCTCACCTCCATCATTAGTTCGCAATTTGTATACGATCCAAAGTGTGCCACGAGGAGGCTGCATGGTAGGATTTAACACTTCATTTTTGTTAACAATTTGTTATTATTTTTTTTTTGAATTCTTTAAAAATTTTTTTTTGAATTTTGGTTTTTGAATTTCGAGTGCAGATTCGTAATCAGGGACCTCAAAAACCCCTGAGTACAAACGTTCGCTCTCGTCAAGTGATTTTTTGCATTTTTGGTCCGCCATATTGGATCCGCCATCATGAATTTCTAAATTTGGAGTACAGATTCGTAATCAGCGACCCCAAAAACCCCCGAGTACCAAATTTCAAGTTTATAGTAAAAAAAAGTCTACCAGAAATGTCCACTTCACTCTTAAATCCTTTACCAGTGAAGAGGTTAATTTGAATTTTTTTGAAAATCCAATTTCCAAATTCTAATTGCTAAAATTAAAAAAAAAATGATTGTATAGTTAAATATGCTATTAAAGTATACCTACAGTTTGGTAAATGTAGAATAATGATATTTTCGTTTAAAAAGTCCCTCGAAATTGCTTATTTTTTCCCTCCTGAATGTATATGCCGTTTTAACTTGATTTTTTTTCTTTAAAAGGCTATTGGGTCTGCGAGCGCAATGTTTCACTATCGTAGTTACTGCGTGTTATTTAGCAACCTACAACAAATTTGCAAAGCTTGATTTCGGATAATAATGAAAATAAGAAATTGAAAAGAATTTTCGTTGCATTCCAACGATGCAAAGTTCAACCTCATAAAAATGTAGTTTAAGTAGAATGACAAAAGTTTAGGATACTTTTTTCAAATTTTGAAAATTACGACAATGGCAAGCTATGGGACAAAAAAGTTTAATTTTCGTGCAAAACTTTGTTATCAACAAATGAATAAACATATCAAGAAATCATCCGGTCATACGATAGGAAATGTTATAAACTATGCGCCGTCCGAATTTCAAGTAATTCGGATGAATATATTTGGAGACGCGACTTATATCTTTGCATAAAACATTTCTGGAATTTTTACAATATCTTTTCGGCTTATTAAAGTCAAAACGCTCGGCTAGAAAACTAAGCAATAAAAAATCATATCTCTAAAATTCCAAGCTTATTGCGAACCCCTTGAATCAGTATGCAAACAGTTCTGTCTATTATTTTCTTTTAACTTGCGCAAAATTAGTCATGCTTTAAATTTCAAAAGTATATCGTCTGTACGACGTGAACGTTTGCATAATTGCAATGCAATAAAAATTATTTTTCTTTCTTTTATTTCCTTGTTTTCATTATCCTCCAGAATATCTTCTTACATATCTAGCCTAAAAAGTCTCTAAAATGGATCCTGAAAACCGTTTGAATGATTTTGGAGGGCTCGACGTTCCAAAAAATGGGCTACGATACTTTTGTTGCATTCCAATTATGCAAAATCAATATCATTGGTTTTTTGTACCCATTACTTTTTTTAAATTTCATGAACAGTTCAAATAAAAGAAAAGCACTTTTTATCAAAATCAACAATCGGATATGGAATGGACCTGACGTAATCCAGGACATACTATAAAAATATCCATTTTTTTACCAGGTGTATTCTATCGAAAAATGATATTCATTGATGGGGTTGAAGTTTGCATCGTTGGGACGCGACGGAAATTCTTTACAATTTCTAATTTTCATGATTATCAAAAATCATATGTTGCGAATTTTTTGTAGATCGCTAAATGAGAATCCGAAAAATGTTTGTACGATTCCCGTAGGTCAAATTTGACAAAGGAAATTTTGGCAATAAAAGAAGAAAATTCATCGCATTCCAACGGTGCAAACTCTAACGTCATATTGATTGAGTAGAGTAGTAATAGAATGAAACGGATCGGAATAAGGAAGAATAATATGATACAGTCGATTTTTTCTTTCGCAAACTTCAATAATGACAATTACGATAATGTATCTGGAACATGATCTAATTTCGAGATTGCTTCAACATTGCTAAATATTCCTCTTTTGATTTCCCAATATTACTAAATATTGCTTAGTGTTATTTCAATATTGCGAAACATTGCTAAGTATGGCCTAAATATAGCTAAGTATTGCTTAAATATTGTTAAGCATTACCTAAATATTGCTAAGTATTGCCTAAATATTGCTAAGGATTGCCCAAATATTGCTAAGTATTGCCTAAATGTTGCTAAGTATTGCCTAAATATTGCGATATATTGCCTAAATGTTGCTAAATATTGCTAAGTATTGTCTAAGTGTTGCTAAATATTGCTAAGTATTGCCTAAATGTTACTAAATATTGCTAAGTATTGCCTAAATAATGCGATATATTGCCTAAGTGTTACTAAATATTGCTAAGTATTGCTCAAATATTGCTAAGTATTGCTTAAATACTGCTAAATATTGCCAAGTATTGCCTAAATATTGCCAAGTATTACGTAAATGTTGCTAAATATTGCTAAATATTGCCTAAATTTTTTTATTGTATTGCTAAGTGGGGCCTCGATATTGCTAAATATTGCCTAAATACTGCTAAATAAATCCTACAATGGAACAAAAAAACCGATGATCATTACATTGAATCGAACCAATTGCTTTTACAAACTAAACAAAGATATTTCATTTCTAGCCCTGAAGGTCTAGGAGTCGTTAGCGGATGTATATTTCTCGTAACGATGTTCCTTTTTATACCCATACCGTTTACGGACTACATATTCAAAAATGCAAACTTTCCTCACAACGAGGTAATCACCGTTGAACTCTTATAGAAATGATTCTTTTCCAATCGTCGACCCGAGGCACATCTTAATTTACTTTACGTACTTCCAGTTCGTCGAGCTTTTGGCTGCTCTTCTCTCGATCTGTTGTATGTTGCTTCTGGGTTTCGCGGACGATGTCTTGGATCTGAGATGGAGACACAAATTGTTATTACCGAGCATAGCGTCGTTGCCTCTGTTGATGGTTTACTACGTAAATTTCAATTCCACGCTGATCATAGTGCCAAAACCGCTGAGAGCGTGGTTCGGCTTTTCCGTGGATCTGCGCCTCTTGTACTACGTTTACATGGGAATGCTGGCAGTTTTTTGCACCAACGCCATAAACATTCTCGCTGGTATAAACGGACTCGAGGTCGGACAGAGCTTGATCATAGCGACGAGCATTCTGATATTCAATTTGGGCGAACTCGCAGGACCTTCTTGGAAAGCACATCAATTTTCCATGTATTTCATTATTCCCTATATAACTACGTCGCTGGCCCTCTTCAGGTACAACCGGTGAGTAACAAACGTTGATTTTCTAACAGCGATAAGAATCTCGTCGCAGCCTTCGCTACAAGTGACATTTTTCAAATCGATAACTTGCTCGATGGGTCTGAATGTGTGGCTTGGAAGAAGATGTTTGCAAAGATAAATTGTCGAAACCTTAAGAAAAATGTAAACGATCTTTACTCACCAACCATCAATGCTTTCGAGGAACATCATTTAAGTGACGATGTTGAAGTTCGCATCGTTGGAAAGCAACCAACTTGCTTTTTTTTATAAATCCATTTCTTCATTTTCTTTATCATCAAAAATTGTTTTTTGCAAATTTAACCTGAAGAATTCTGGGGTAATCTCTGATAAGAATCCTAAAAAACGTTTGAGCCAAGTTCGTAGCCCGAGCTTTGAGGGGGGAAATCACCCCTCAGAGAGAGGCCTGTCGAGGTGTGATTTTGCAGTTGCATTCACAAGCAGTCCACCGATCCGAATGAAACGAAAACCTACATTTTTCTAATGTAAAGGGGCCGTCCATAAATTACGTCATTTTAAAATAGGGGGGGGGGGTCTGGTCGTTAGATGACGGTAACGTTAATTTGATCACAACGATATGACGGATAGGATGATTTCAGGGGGGGGGGGTCAAAAATCAGCAAAAGTCGATGACGTAATTTATGGACGGCCCCAAAGCAATTATAAATCTACTAGAGAAGTATTGAAAAAAAATCAATTAAGGGGTGACACGCCTTTCTTTGAGGGGTGGTTCCCTTGTACCTCCAATCTTTCCGATCTATTCCAGACAGCCAAGGGGGCGTACACAAATTACGTAACGCAAAATTTCTCCATTTCTGACGCCCCCTCCCCCCACGTAACGGGACCGTAACGCTTGGCCAGAACCGCCCCCCCCCCTATTCCGTTACGTAACGGGTGCTTTGTCGTCAATAATTGCCTATTTTTTCATAGACATAACTAATTATGAAAGGATCGGGTTTATACTCATTCTATGAAATATATCCATCTACTTTTATACCAATTTTTATAACAAAATCGACAAATTTTTGTACGACAAAAAATGTCTCTTCATTGCTCTATCGATATCTTTATGAAAGTTTATCTGTAAATGAGAAGTCAACAATTTATCAATATCTATACAAACGTAGCTATCGTTATGCGTAGCCGTTCTTTTATTTTATTTTATTTTTTTTACAAAATCCCGACAGTTTGGCCATTTTTTAAAATATTCTCAAAGCCCTTTTTCTGTATATAAGCAGTCTTTAAAAATAGTAATTATCAAATTTTAAAACACGGATACGTACAACCCTAGTTACTGCGGTTACAAAGATATTTAAAAAAAAAACAGAAAATTGATCGATAAGTTTTTAAGTATTGGCCCGTACAAGGTCGAAAAAACTAGTTTCGAGAAAAACGCGTTAAAATTTTTCGTTTCGTGTTTCTTGATATAAAGTGATTGTACGCGCCGATACATGTGATGTGTTCAGGTTATTGCGATAAAAAAGAAAAATCGTCGCTAGGGTCAGTTGACAAAAGAAGATTTTGTTGATAGAAAAATAAAGGAGCCAGAGATGACCAGAGACCCAAGGAGCGATGACTTCGCTCTCGGCATTTATTCAATAAACAATTAAAGAAAAAGGCACGCAGTGGTCAAGTTATTACTTTTCCCAACTGAACAGTTATGTTTTTCTAGGATATTGATACTTACATTGAAGTATCTAGTCGCAGGCGATATGACGGTTCTTCATCTTCATGATAGTTCACCAAATAATAAGAGCCTGTACTTTATCTATTGTCAATGACGCCACACCTGTAGGGACTGAGGGCCCTAACCGGTCACGCAACCTGTTCTCACTAAAGTGACTATAACTCAGTCAGTTTTCAGACTTGTAAATAAAAATGTTGCCAACATATTTTTCAATACATACCCTTTGAAGAATTGTAAAAAAAAAATCCTTCAAATTTTGCTTCGGGGATGTGGGAAAGCTACTGTGCACGTTCTTGCACAGTGACTTGCCCCCTTAACTGACATTACTTATAGAAAGCTGTGAGCTGTCTACGGTAAATTTGTACGCGAGGTTTAAGTTAAAAACTTGAACATGCAGAAATTTTGCTACTTCTGGCAGTTTTAAGAGGAGATATACACCTAGGAGCCGGAAAAAAGGTCATTTTTGTGAATTTTTTCAAGTATAACTATTTGAAATTTCGGATTGGGATTTTAATTATCTAAAAGTATATACATTCAAAAATATGTTTAATTTTCTTTATTTAAAAATATACAAGGATATTGTATGATCCTTGGAGCGTTGTAAAAAAATCTGCGTATACGGTACCCACTGGCGTTTCTTCAAAAATCATCTGAAAAAAAAACCAAAAAGATTATTAAATTAGATACTATAATCTAGTACTTGTCATAGCCGATTTTGATAATATCGATTTATGACAAAATGGCGAACATAAATAGCGATTTTTGGGCCAAAAATTAGTCATTATTTTGCCTATAAAACAAAAACTAAGTAACGGAAAAAAGAATCCTACGACAAGTACTAGATAGTGGTGTATAGAATAACCACAAAAAATCTCAAGGCAATCGGTTCATTGGTTTTCGAGAAAATTTGGGTACCGATTTGAAAAATGTGGTTTTGCGAAAAACGCGTTTGAAAATTTGGGAATGAATAAATCATGAAATTTGTCAACTTACATGGAATCATCGATAGCAGGCCCATGGTATAGGTCTTCTACGGTCGACGGAATGTTCATAGCTTCTAAATCCTCGATCTCGACCATCTAGGTGTATATCTGCCCTTAAAATCGTGACGTAACGCAAACGCTGACCCCCCCCAATTGCGTTACATAATTTGTTACCAATCAGTTCACAATCGAAAAATTCAATCCGTTCCATACACAAACGAATCCACATTCGCTCGGACGAAGCAGGGTTAATTGCTTTAACCCTTTGTGCCATGTTTTATAACAATTTTCTGAGCAATTTCGACCGAATTTTCGAATTTTTTTTTTCGTGTTTCAGCATCAGTCATATATTCAAGAATAAGAATTGATGTGCAATAATTTAAAATCATGGATTCGTCATCAGCAACCCCAAAAACCCCCGAGTAATGAATTTCAAGCCGATTGGACAAAAGGAAAAAAAGTGTGACACAAAGGGTTAAAGAAAACGCTCCACAGAAATGACAGCCCGTTCAAAGATGTGACAGATATCCGCGTGTAAATAATTCAACATTAATACTTTTAATTCAACATATCAATTCGGTGTATATAAATCCGTAATGCAATAATGATCAATAAAACAAGGTAATGATGATATAGTAATAACGATACAAGGTGATTAGTGAACATCGAAGTGTTTGGAGTTTTTGGGGACTGATGAGAGTACGAATTAATATCACAGTTCATTAATAGTCTGCAGCTTCAGTAGTAATCCAGCTTGGCGTAAAAATTGTCGACCAGCCAATCGTACTTCCACGTATTGGATAGCACGGTCTCGGGTGCGAAGTAAGGATCCCGCGATTTGTGACCTCTCAAGAGGTTCGTTTTGCCATCCAACCATACGCCTGTGCCGATCAAATCCTCCACGTAAGGAACATCGAATTTCTTCGCATACTTGACCGTATGAGACTTATCGGAGTCGCGTTGTACGGCGATTATGACGTTGGCGGGTGCTTCGCAGTAATGGCAGTACCAGCCGCCGTAATGATTCAAATCACCGATAACGAGGCCGAGGACGTCTCTCTCGCTGGTCTCGCCGGCGATGTCGCCCTGGGCTAAGATGGTATTCGTACGAAAAGCTTCCCTCGCGAGGGCGATCGTACCGGCGCCCACGGTGATCGTTGTTTTGGCCGGATGTTGCCAGTAAAAGCCGTAAACCGACCAGCGTAGACGGAACCCTATGGGCTGTGGCCAACCGTCGTAAATCTTCAGAAACATCAGTGCTCGCCTGTTCAATATTTCCTCGGCTTGCGTCGTCACGTAGATGTCATCGTCGCGAATATTCTTCACCACGGATATCACCCGTTCCCAGATGTAACGCGACAATATGCGCGTTGGTTTTCTCGCCTTCGACGCGACGTTCAGGTAAATGATCTTGTTCTGCTGGGGCCCGACGAGGCCCCTCGACAATTTGAAACGGAAGTTATCCTCGGCGCTGCTGAAGTCACATATGACGAAGAAATCAACAACGTTGTAAAGCTCCTCGACTATTACTTCGGCTATCGCCGAGTTGTAATCGTTCACGCTGAACGTGTAGATTATTCGTCTCGCTGCTCGACGACGGGTCAATTTTATATTTTGCTTCGACGCCATTATCGCGCGCCATACGACTTCCGGCTGTCCGCAATCGGAACCGTGCCATCCGAGTTTGCATATGCACCTGCCACTCGTAATCTCGTTCCGCATTCGCACCTCGTCCAGACCCCATTTCCAACACAACGTCGTGTTGTACGCCTCGAAAAGATCCGTGGTCCTGACGTATTGCAGTCGCGCCTCACCGGCTATCGTTTGGTAAATCGGCTTCGACTTTCGAGGCACTTTCGTATTTGGAAGCACCTGCGACAAGAGAAGCTTCGCTTTTATCGAATCACACCTTTGCGGATCTTTTATTATTACGAAAAATCGTGAGGAATGCTCGTATGGAAAAGGGATTCACTCGTAAAATTAATTTCACATCTATGTGTGAATATCAAGCTGTTAGAATGTTCTTTTTTTCGATCTACAAAATGGCCAGCTACTCGTAACTTCTCAAAACAGCTTTTTTCCAATTGGCCTGACAAATAACTTCAACAATTTTCACTCGATTTACTTCAAATTTAAAAGCTATGTTCCCTATTGCATTTCGCAGAGAAGTACGTACGGAATTTCTGATTAATCGAAAACTTTTCATTTTATGAGCAGTTTATGAGCAGTTATAACGAAATTTTTCACTGAAAATTCATTTCTTAAGTTCAAATACCTACAACTTTTGAATAAAACAATATTTTTTAAATTCGGTATGTACTTCTCTAGGTATTCTAATGTAGATTGACGAGAATTTTTGCATTTTGTTCTAGGTGAAAAATTGTGGATGCTAAATGTCACGCGGCGGTGCGCCTAAAAAAAGATAACAAAAGAAAATATTAGTAGTCTGCCATTTTGTACATCGAAAAAAAAAATCCAACAGCTTGATATTCATACTAAATAAATGTGTAGTTAATTTTGTGAGCGAATCACTTTTTCATACAAATAAAATTGTTAAATTCGCACATGATTTTATACCCGTTACTGCGGCCTAAGGCCTTAATATATTATGGGGCATTCCACGCCAAATCGATCACTTTTAGACCCGACCCCTTTTGATTTGGCCGAAATTTGAATATGGTATTGTTTCCTTCTGAAAACGCTTGCCTGATTTTGTCATTTTTTTTTTCATATAATCGGCAATGTGTGGAGAATTTTCGAAAAAAATCGACGTTTCTTTTTGTCAAAGGCTCATAACTTTCTGACAAATTGATCAAATATGATGTTTTTATTTCAAAGCTTTTGTTTTGAAAGGCAAACAATTTTTTTTCAAGGTGAAGTCATCGAATTTTATTCGGTTTTTTTTAAACACAAAATTTTCGAAGTTTGACATTTTCGATTTTGGATTATTCTTTGGTAAAAAAAATATCATGCATTTAGCGTTTTTTACCGCAAGGCCCATCGTGGTAGATTTTTCTTTCTTTTATTTTTTCTAAATTCAATTATTTTTCTTCTCGATTTTTTCGAAAGTTAGCTTTTCCCTGTGATGACATAATTTTAAGTAGTTAATTCTATGATATTCAATACGTTGTGTATAATATTATAAATGCTTTTCAATGATTTTTAATCATATTCGAGGTTTTTGCGACAAATTCAAATACTACTTGTAAAATTTCTTCGCAAAACATTAATGTAAATGAAATAGTACACTGCATTTCTTTTTAAACCATAGAATTTATCAATTGACATTATTGCATCATAGGAAACAACTAAAGTTTGAAAAAATCAGGTATCAAAATGTTTCCATCTAGAAAAAAAATGGAAAGAAAAATCTTATCACAATGGGTCTTGCGGCAAAAAACGCTAAATTTATCATAATTTTTCACGACACAAAAAATCAGAAATCAAAAAGGTCAATGTTCGAAAAATTCGTTTTTTCCCTTTAAAAGCTAAAACATGATATGGAAGATGACTTTTAATATTTTTTTTCATAAAGTCTATTTCAAAACAAACGATCGAAAAAACAAGATCCTATGTGGTCAATTTTTCCGAAAGTTATGAGCATTTGAAAAAAAACGTTAATTATTTTTTTTAATCCACTACATATTTCCGATTACGATAAAAAAAAATTGAAAAAATTAGATTATGGTTTTGAGAAGGAAACATATTTAAATTTCAGCCAAATTAAAAGGGGTTGGGTCTCAAAGTGGTCGATTTGGCGTGGAGTGTCCCATATATCTCCACGTTGTATAGAATTGCGCATTTTTTTTTCGTTTCGCGCAAATATTTATGAACTATCCGATGTTGAAAAAAAAACTTTTCAAATCAAACTTATATTTTTTCAACGGATTACACCTAGCTCGTGGCCGAAACAAAATAAGAATTTTCGTGATTTTTTTCTGGGAAAACGTGTGGAGATTTTCAAATTTGTTTTTTTTTTAACTTTTTAAGAGTACCGCTTTAAGTCTTTTTTACAATGTTTGTATCCACAAATATTTGTAAATGTAATAGAAACAATAATTTGCGCGGACCGCTGTTTTTTCTCGATGCATATTTTTTTTTATTGATTTTTGTCAATAACGGAAAACAATGCGCTGCTTTTTGATATGTAAAAGAAGCATGTAAATGTGACAGATTTTACAGATTTAGAAAAAGTAGTTTTTCGAAATGTGACAGATTTTGAAAAAGTAGTTTTTCGAAATGTGACAGATTTTGAAAAAGTAGTTTTTCGAAAAACGTGTTTAAAGTTCGCTGATTCGCGGAACCTACCTATAAACGCCCAATCCCTTAATTTTGAATCGGAAAACTTGAAATTTTCAGATAATATTTTTTTGAATGTTATATGTTGAGAATCCGTAAAAACCCCGAAATCGATATTTACAAAAATGTTACGTCTGGACGACAATTTCGGAGTAACTTTTTTTTCGCAGAGCCAATACTTTGTTCTTCAGTCAAATCTGTATAGCACATTCCGTTATGACTCCAATGCCAAGTATCAGCATGACCAAGCATGACGTTTAAATTTTCCCTATACTGAATACCGAAAAAACTTTCTCCCTCTAGTACAATCGTGCTGTCGCTGAAAAACCCCGTAATCGGAAAAAATACGAAGGCCAGTTTTTTACAGGTGATTCTGTGGGCGCCGCGGGTGCTAAATCCAAGTTTGCCTAAAAATCGGGGTGCCCTGTTTTTTTAGGGGATGAAGGGGTATGGGGGTGGATTGATCCCAAACTACAACCCCTATGAGGTCGGCGCCGTGAGACAAAATGTTCAGAAAAATCCGGGCTTTAGTTTTGCCCACAGCGCCGAAGTCGCGGAAGTCCATTTTGGGGGTGAAAAAGTGGGGTGAAATATTGAAAAATCATTTTTAATCCAATAACTCTTTCGGGAAAATTCGTACACTTTTTGTTAAGATGGGAATGTTGTAGCTCTTGAACAGCCGCGTCGATCAAGTATTTAATCATCACTCTCCGATAGAATCTTCACCCTCAAATTTTTTTTTGAAAAACCTAAAAAAAAGATTATTTATTGAACAAATAAAAAACAATCGATTTTTCGCGTATAGTTGAAATGTACGAAATGTGGAGAATAATGTTCTCTATATTTTCGTTTCTATGGACCACCCTTGATTTTCCAACCCCTCTGGGAGGATTTAGAATAAAAAATAAAATTCTGGGCAACCTATTGACCGCACGAATTCGCCGCCGCGGAACAATTTGTAGCTTGAACCACTAGCTACATTTTTGTCCACAGCGCCAAACTCGTATCTCTTTATTTTTCGGTCAATAGTTTTCCCAGAATTTCATTTCGAATTTTTAACCCCTGAGAGGGATTTGAAAAAGCAAAATTCAAGGGTGGTCCATAGAAACGAAAATATAGAGAAAATTATTCTCTACATTTCGTACCTTTAAACCTTCCCCGAAAAAACGATTGTTTTTGAGTTATGCATTAAACAATTTTTGTTGATACTTCAACAATTTTTTTGGGGGTGAAGATATTATCGGAGAGGGATGATCGAATACTCGATCGACGCGTTTTTTCAAGAGCTACAATGTTCCCATTTCTACAAAAATTGTATGGATTTTTTCTAAAAAGTTATCGAATTAAAATTAATTTTTCAAAACTTCACCCCATTTTTTCACCCCCAAAATGAACTTCCACGACTTCGGCGCTGAGGATAAAAATAAAGCCCGGATTTTTCTGAACATTTCGTCTTCCGGTGCCGACCTCGTGGGGGTTGTAGTTTGGCACTAATCGACCTCCATCCCCCTTCATCCCCTAAAAAAACCCTACACCCCGATTTTTAGGCAAACTTGGATTCAGCACCCGCGGCACCTACAAAGTCATCTGTCAAAAAATTAGCCATTAAATTTTTCCGATTCTAATATACAGCACGACTGTAATCCTCCTACTGGCTTACTTTGAACTAGCGCAACTTTCATTTTCTGCAATCGAAAAACCCTCGAACTTGGAATGTAATTATAAAACTCGAATATTGCTACAAAGCTATAAGTCCGTCATTATTTTCACCTTTCCTAAATCTCAACCATCCACGATAAAAAAAAAACTCACACGATCGCACCAAAAATCGAGTTTCATTGATTCGACTCGTTTGAGGCTTATTGTTACGCAATGAAAAAAAAAAAGTATACGGCCAAACGGAAGAAGGTCGAAAGTCGTGTCGAATAGAGAAACGGAATGGTGGTTGAAAAGAAAAAAGTAAAGAACTTCGTTACCTCGTTAGTTTCGACGCTGACGAAGCTCACCGGAGCTCCGGTGGTAGTCGCAACGAGTTCGGAAGTCGGTGTCGAGGTGACGTATATCATAACAATGAAAACTTGAAGCACCAGTAGAGTGTAGAGGACGATGAGTTTTCCATCTATCCGGTTCTGCATTGCACCGCAATTATCTTCCCACCAATCGACTCTCCGCTTATTTGTTCTAGCTTCTTCTATTTTTCGTTTTCCTACTACCAATCCTTCAGCACCGTAGGCCGAATTTTTTTAATGTTTCGCAATGTCCCACAACTGTCACGTCCATCTCGTCCAGTAGTCCTCTGCTCTGCCCATACGAAAATCTGCAAAAAATCGAGAAAGAGATGAAGGAAGATATAGAGAGAAGAGACAAAATCATGTCGGTGAAAAAGTTGGACGTTTCTTTCTCGCCATTTAAGGGGTTAGGCCACTTTAAGGGCCGAAAAAATAGGCTTTTTGGGGATTTTTTTTCTCAGAAAAACTACAAAATAAATCGCCATTACAAAAAGGGTGTTTATCGTACATATCAGTGACTGTATATAATAATTTTTTTAAGCGATTGATTTCAAAATGGCGGCTGTGCAGCGTTTATCGCAAAACTGCATTTTTCAAGTTTGCCGGAAACATAACTCACAAGGACCATCCCTCGACACCCTTCGATTTTGTTGAAATTTGGATATGTTATAAAGCACCGAAAAGTAAGCGATGCGTATTTTTTTTATCGGCGGAAAAATGGTTTTAAGGGCTGAAACGCACCCTCAAAAGTAGGGATGTTTTTCGTTTTTCGTCGATAACGTTTTAACGGTACAAGATATTAAAAAAATTCAAATTGCAACAATGTTTATTTTTTTCTGCACTATACATTAGAGATGAGAACGATAATGTTATCGACGGAAAACGAAAAACACCCCTATTTTCGAGGGTTCGTTTCACCCCCTTAAAAGCGTTTTTCCGCAGATAAAAAAAAATACGTATCGCTTACTTTTCGGTGCTTTATAACATATCCAAATTTCAACAAAATCGAAAGGTGTCATCTGAGGGATGTTCCTTGTCGGACAATTTCCAACCCATTCACTTGAAATGTTGAATATATCTTGAAAAAATACATTGTCTATGGATGTACGTAGGATTTTTTGTTTATATTGCATAGTTTATTTGTTATTAACAATTATCTGACGGTTTTTTACGCGTCTTTCACTTTCCAAAAATATGCTTCAAAAATCGTCAGATAATTGTTAATAACAAATGAACTATGCAATATAAACAAAAAATCCTACGTATTTCCATAGACAATGTATTTTTCAAGATATATTCAACATTCCAAGTGAATCGGTTGAAAATTGTCTGAGTTATGTTTCCAACCAACTTAAAAAAATCAGTTTTGGGATAAACGCTGCACAGCCGCGATTTTTAAATTAATCGCTTCAAAAAAATTATTGTATACAGTCACCGATATGTATGATAAACACCCTTTTGTGTGATCTCGTTTTATTTTGTAGTGTTCGTGAAAAAAAACCCAAAAGGCCTCTAGAGTGGCCTAAGGCCTTAAGGAATCATCACAGTGTAGAATTTTCAAAAAATCGATTTTTCGTGCATTATTCGATAGTATAGACGGCTTTTTTTCGAAGTTTCACTTGCACATTGTTTTCGGCTTTTTAGATGGCTTTTATAGACGGTTTTAAACATGGACCTGACATCGCCAATTGATTCTAAGTAGACAATTTATATGAAAATTCCGCACTCGAAACTTTAAATGCGTTTTTCTCGAAATGTCGTTTTCAAAACGGTGTACAGTCTCAAAGGAAGAGTTTTCAAGCTATCCGTCTCAAATTTTGACACGACATTCTTCACACCATTCTTTATCTTGCTATGGAAGCTTTTTTTTATCTTCATCTTTTTTTTAACGAAAAACTCGAAAAATGCCCAAATTCGATACGTTTTTTTTCAAACGGCCGCCATTTTGTCAATTGTGATTTTAAAAAACCTCCATAGCAAGATAGCGGCTTCCATAGTGATTAATAATCTTTTTACATATTTTCTTTCACATAATATTTATGGCCGCAGCCGTGTATACCGTGGACTTCTTTTTTTTCGAAGATATTTTCAACCGTTAAATTTTTTTGAACCCTTAACAGTCACACTGGTTCCAGGGGACCCAAACAAATTATTTTGATGCCGTACAACTTTTTTTTCCAATAAAACATACATTTTTTTATATGCGTAAGCGTTTCATTCTTTCCTTCTAAATCGCACCTGCGTTGGATGAAATAAACATACTTTTTGAAAAGTCCACAGAAACCGCTATGTCTATTTAAAAGTTCATTGTTTCCAGATTATAAAACCATTTTTTTTGTCAATAATTACAAAAGTTACAGCAATTTTTGTAAAAAAAAATCATTTTTCACGTTTTTTTGCATATTTAAAATTTAATTTTTGATTTTTAACCAATATCCTTATTGAACAAGGTTCAAATTATACCTCACTTTTTCATATCGCTCAATGCATTATTTAATTATTTATAACAATTTGAAAACGTCTGGCTCCCATGGACGCAGTATGACTATAACGCGATTCTAGCTAAGTGTGACTATTAAGGGTTAAATAAAAAATAAACGTTTAAAATTTATTTTCTGTTTTTCATGAGTGCTTTGATTTGACATAAAAAAAAATCAGACTGATCAGCGTATTTTAATCATCGGGAAAAAATCGCGATATTCAGCTTTTTTCGAGCCGTTACACTGTGAAGATTTCTTAAGGTAATCCTATCGCCAGGCTTCAATCCATAGGATTTTCATAATTGTTCTTTTTGAGCTTCACTAATTACATTAATAATCGTCTCTGTCAAATTTCAGGGTCAGTTATCGATCTATTACAGAGAAAAAAAATATTACAATTGCGTATTTTTGTGAAGGAATTCCGAGACGACATACAAAAATCCAATGTCCCGTCGCTACAAAAGTGTATATAATAGCGGGAATCCGTCAGATTCTTAAAGATAATCAGATTTACATACTTAACACTTGTAGTAATCCAATGCTCTCAGAAAAAATTACGCTTATTGACCTAATTTTTATGTAATATCAAGTTTAATTTGAACTTCCGGTATTGGATTTATTACCACTTGCTGCGGTAAAGAGACGTGACAGCAAGGCAACAGCTGACTGTAGTCCTAACCTCATCTCACTCATTCGAATTTCCACACATATTTCACTTTTAACCGACATATTTCGCCGACACGAATTTTCCACGCTTTTTACCAGTCGTAGCCCGAATACAATGCTTTATATTTCCCGCACCCGACATTGTTTTGACAGATCGACGTTGAAAAGCATGGAGGTTAAACTCGCCTGGTTGAGTAAAAAGAGACGGAGATAGAACCAATGTTGCCAAATATCAAACCTAGAAATACTGCGCGAATCGTTGGAATAACTATTTTTCATTTTTCGAATTAAATGTGAACATTCATCAAACAGTTTACACATGTAAATTTTTAGTTATTACAATTTTTTTTTTCATCTGTTAAAAATATTAATTGTACAAGTCTCAAGTATAATCAGAGGTATGACTAGTGTGAAGCGATAGGATTACCTTAATTTCGCTTACAAAACTTCGTGCATGAGAAAGCTTGTTCCAGTTGTGGCTCATACTCGTGAAGGATGTTTTGTGAGCTAGGCAAAATTACGACGAAGCAACAGCTAAAGGGCTCGGCTACTGTGACGACCCGAAAATAAGGATTGTTACAAAGAAATCCATTTTACAGGAATAAGTAAGATGATCGAAAAATCGTTTGGACATTTATTTGTACGTACATTAACAAAGTTGTGTACAAAATTTTATAAAGAAATATTAATAATTAAAGACGTAATAAACAATCTCGTGAGGGACCTTCTAACGCACGACTCAATGGTGTACTTGATTTTGGCCACTCGGTTGATCTAAAACAAAAAAGACAAGGTTTTTCTTAATATAGACAATATTGGGCAAGACTTGACCGACCTTTTTTTTTGTTACCGTGTTTCAATCATCAAAAACAAAAATTTGCAATGTTTTTTCGATTTTTCGAGGATAAATGATATTATTATTGTTAACAACTAATGGAAAAACAATGTTAAGAAGAAAAACGTCGGCCAAGACTAAACTAATAAGTGTACCAAATTTCAAGTCAATCCGTTCGTTAGATGTCGAGAAATCGTGTACACCGTTTCGAAAAATATCATTTCGAGAAAAATGCTTTTAAAGCTTTGCTAGCAGTTCTACAGTTATGATGATAAGTTTACCTTCAATCTGCGATTCCTGCACCATATGTACGACCTTCTTCTTCAATTTGAGTTGCCTCAAGCGACGAACGATTTTTTTGAAATTTACACAGTAGCCTAACCCCTTACACGATTTTTTTCGACATTTTGTCACAAGAATGCAGCGAACAATATCAGTTTCATAAAATGTCCACCTAAACCTCATTTTTCTCAAAATTGAGCATCCTCTGCGAATAAATGGAAATCGATTCCGTCACCAAACCTCAGTAAGTTTCAAAAATTACCAAAGTTACAACGTAAAGATAGAAAAGCTCATGGAATCTAACGCCTTTGAGTCGAATTTGGCCTGTCGCCTCAAAATTTGGACGATTTTGGACCATCGTGAAGAATGCCGTACGCACATACATATACTTCCGGTTGCTTTTCGTAAATCTCAATTCCCGATATTTCCGAACATTCTAAGTGCATTACCATCGCAACGTGTGAAAGAACAATGACCACGAAACGGAGAATTCCTCCAACGAGTAGGATGAAAACATTTGGTAGATGAAAATATCATTTAAACGTCTTCGTAAATCATCACTTTCCGTTTCATTCGGAAGGAGAAATATGGGCGGTTTTCGTGGGCGCAAACTTCATCGAGAGTCTCGAGACTATCGATTTTTCGAGTGTACTTCGGTTGGGATACGTCAGAGGGTACGAAGTACGTGCACGGGGCAGGAAGTACACGCGGAGCGAGAACAAAATATCAGAGCTCCTCACCGGCAAGGCCGCTGTCGTCGAGCCTCTGAGAGCCTCGCTGTGAAATATTGTACCGACGTGACGTCATCGGCTAACCGGCTCACAAGTGCTCGACTACGAATTGGAGGGGGGGGGGGGGGATTTTAGGGCTAAATTTGTGTCGGGCACTGACCAACGGATCTCTCGTGTCTAAAAGTCCCCCGGACTTTTCTCAGCGCCGTTATCGTCGAGTTCATGACAACGCATGTTCGTTGCGTTTCCGGTTTGCCGTGAGTCCAACGACACGTCTCCCAAGACGTCAGACTTCGCTCAAACTTCGTTCAGCGTAGGTTCTCTTTTCGTTGTCTTTTTCTCTCGGAATATTCATCACTAGCGTTCTTTCGTCACTAAAAGACTCCGAAATGTTTTTTTTCTTCGTTGCAGTTGCATTTGTATTCGTCGCGAAATATTTCGTTGTTTGACACCGGTTAGTAACGAGTGAAAAAAAAATGAAATGACACACCCGTGCGGAGCTCTCGGGCTCGCTATATGGTACTTCGTCTCGCGACGAAATGCGACCGGAATAGTTCGCGCTATAGGACCACGCGACAGGCGCCTTCGCCGCCGCTGCTCTTCCGTAGATCGCATGCGCGTGCTGGCGTACGCGCGCAGCGTGGAGGAAGAAAAAGAGCCGTCTCGCTCGTTGCGTGCGCGACTCCTCGCGAGCCTTTTTCTCGTGTGAGTCATGAGACGCTCCGATGTGAGGAGCGTACGAGTTGAACGAACGAACTATCTTCCCCGAGCTTTGTCACGTTATTCGTACGAGCTGTGCATTTTTATTCAAACGCGACACGCACGATTCTTCGGAGAGCGAAATTAGAGAATGCCGCGTTTACACTCGGCACTCGACACGCAGTTTTCAGTCTCTCGTGACTCAGGCGAATCGCGCAGGACGGTCGAGGCACTGCCTACGTTCGTCACCCACGGACACTGTTTTTAATTTCTTACTTCAGGCTGTCAGACGTACTCGGTTATTCGGGTCAACGATTGCTTTATTTCTATTTGTCGATTATCTGCCGCGCTCGGTTGTAAAGCTCGGATGGTTTCGTCGAGGGCGATCAGCGAAGCTCTTGATAGTGAATATTCATGAAGTGGCTCCATGAAAGAGGAAGCAACGAGTCTGCCTCTATGAGCACTGAGCCCACACACTGAGGGCTTACACCTAGTTGAACATTTTGAAAATGTCGATTTTTAGATTTCGACGGATTCTCAAGATATTGCATTTCCAAAATATTCTCGGAAAATTTCAAGTCGATTCGGTCGAAATTTAGGGAGCTGTGGGCGTTTATAGGGAGGTTCTGCGTACCGGCAAACTTTGAACGCCTTTTTCCCAAAGTTTTTCAGAATTGGTGACCACGATATCTCGGAAATCACTGCACTCATCAACTTCAAATTTCACGAGCTTTTACATATCAAAAAGCAGTGCTTGAAC
This sequence comes from Ophion obscuratus, assembly GCA_964007375.1. Taxonomy (NCBI): domain Eukaryota; kingdom Metazoa; phylum Arthropoda; class Insecta; order Hymenoptera; family Ichneumonidae; genus Ophion; species Ophion obscuratus. The sequence goes on along the minus strand of OZ023318.1, from coordinate 27,344,065 downwards.
GGAGAAATTTTTTATGCATAGCTTTTTATTGACGAAAATAGAGCTTTTTTCACCAAAAGTCGATACTTTCATTTTGGACCGTGGATTTTTTAAAAATAAATATTTTATTAAGGGGAGGTAAACTTCGGCAATTTTTATCTCAAAAACTAATGCTTCGGTTGGATCCGGGTTTTTTTTATTAGAAAATATATACATTGAGGTATGTTAAGGAATCGTTTAAAATAAATTCGTTGACTGGAAGCGATTCAAACGCGATTATCTCGAAACATAGTTTTCAAAGTCGGTGCTAGATGTATCTCGAAAACGGCTTGTCCGATTTTGTCCAAATTTGGATACAGCATTCTTCGATAGTTTTTCTCGTTCGCGACGCAGGGGTGTTTCATTTGATTGAACCATTGCTTTTTTATGCAATGTGTATGCAATCCAAAATCGTCGGAAATTGCGAACGAAAAATGAATGTCAAATTAAAACGGTCGCGATTCCGTAAAAAACGAAAATTTCAAAAAAATCCTACGTGGCGAACGAGAAAAACTATCGAAGAATATTGTATCCAAATCTGGACAAAATCGGACAAGCCGTTTTCGGGATACATCTGGCACCGACTTTGAAAACTCTGTTTCGAGATAATCGCGTTTGAATCGCTTCCAGTCAACGAATTTATTTTAAAAAATTCCTAAACATACCTCAATGTACATATTTTCCAATAAAAAAAACCCGGTTCCAATCGAAACATTAGTTTATGAGATAAAAATTCCCGAAGTTTACCTGTTTTTCTCGCCGTTTCTTCAGGTACCTCCCCTTAAATCCTTCGTCCAAGCACTGGATAATTTCATGCAAAAATCAAATGCGTTTGATTTATTTATTTATAAAGAGTTGTTTCCGAGCAGCAGTGGTCACCGTGTATCTACCTATATGTGTATAAATCATTTTATCTACCGCATTTATTAATATATAAAAAAATTGTAAAAAACACTACAAACCACGCCCTTTAATGTAAAAAAATTAAAAACCTGCGCACTTTGTCCTAGAAAAAATAAAAAATCTGCCTACGTTTTCCTAGGAAAAATTTAAAAACCAGCCTACGTTTCCTTAGAAACTTGTTTTTAAACCTACCTACGTTTCCCTAGAAAAAATTAAAAACCTGCCTACGTGTCCCTAGAAAAAAATTAAAAACCTGCCTACGCTTCCCTAGAAAAACATTAAAAACCTGCCTACATTTTCCTAGAAAAAATATCAAAAAACCTACCTGTTCTCGTAGAAAAAATTCACGACAATTCCTCTTTTTCAGCCACGGGCTACAGTGGGTAAAAAAAGTATTTTTACATCCCACGCGAAACTGTTGTTAATTTGCCTTTATTTGTTTGTTCGTGTTTTCCCAAGATTTTTGTAAAAAAAAACACCATGTATATTTAGGATAAGCTGTCGAGCACAGAAACTTAATGAAGCATTCAATTTTTTTCGTAGGTTAATTTAAAAAAAGACGACGTGAAGAAATACTTTTTTTACCCACTCTAGGTGTAGCCCATTAATATAATCCAAAGGGTTTTTTATTGAGCTTTTGTGGAAAACTGGCTTCGTGGTCTTTTTTCACCAAATCGTCTGACGTTTCGCAGCAAAAGCGTAGGGTCCCCTTAAAAATAACTCAATTATAAAAATCTCTTGTCTACAAAAACCCTAAGAGTCGTATAATTATAAAAACGAGTAGATGCCCGAAACCAATGCAGAAGTATGCGGAATTACACTATTACGAAGTCTCAACTCGTATTTCGCAAGAAAATTGGAAATAGAAAAATATATTTGCAGTATCTTATATTTCTCAATAATTTATATCCTCTGTTCAGGACCTGCTAAAAAATTGGCTGGTATTTCATAATTTATAAAATAAATAAGTGAAATATTAATGAAAAATAATAAATTAATCAATTACACAAGTACGAATTGAAAGTTAATATTGCGAGAGAGACGGATTGCAAAAAAAAAACAATTTTTGGAGGCTACGGTTCGAGTTATAATAAATAATTGCCTAGCTCACAATCGAAAAGAGCATGGAGCAACAGTGAACAAAAAAACTTGCAATGAAAATATACTCGCCTATGATAAATTGTGGTAGTAATATTTAGTTGTCCTAAAAAATGGAATATTATGCATGTATTAATTTTTTACTTATACAGTGGAACCTCAATATAATGAAATCCTCGATATAAAGATTTGTCCATTCCCTTCCGATGAACACCCGTAACCGTGATACAACGACATGATAATCCACATTCTCCTCTAATTGCTAATTACTTGTAAAAATGTCAAAAATTTGAAAAAATTGCTAATTACTTGTACAAATTGCTTTAATTTAAACCTTTCTTTCTTTAAAAATATCCTTATATTTATAGTATTAATATATATTTTTTTAAAGAACATTTTAAGAAACATGACTCCGATATTACGAAACCTCAATATAACGAACTTCCCTAGAGATTCGTTATATCGGGGTTCGACTGTATATGTTTACTTATATTTCTCTATATATATGTTTTAACTACGTATTATACTTACACACACGCACTTGTTAAAACACACATTTATTAGTACTATTTATATTGTCACTAGTACATTATATTACCAATATACACGACCAGAAATTTATTTCGAAGTATAATATACACTATGCACTGTTATAGGTAGGACCATTTTCGTTGCAGTTATTGCTCCATGCACGTGTACGTTTTGGGTTCTGGTGAATTCACAAATCGTCTCCAATGCTCGCTCTAACCTTTATTATTACAACTCCGCTCTTTCCTTCTTCTCCCTCCTTGCTGCTTCCTTTTCACGAACTCTCATCCTCTTGTAGGGCGTTTCGTGCCATCTGCTCATCCTTCACAATGATTTGCCCATATATATATATATAGAGAGAGACTTGTCCCTGACTCAGGTACGCGTCTATCCGTCTTGGCGGTATTGACCTGGTACTGGATTGGCCCGCTCTCACATTTTCAGATTCGCGCAAGCAATATCGAGCTTTGAGAAAAATTAGGATGAGCTCCTCGTGAAAATACTGCCCACCCCCGGTTTCGCAAAAAGAGGAGCATTTGAATAGGGTCTAGTTCCAAAAAAGGGACATACCTCCGCTTAATTTGGAATTTCGTGTACCCGTGTATTTTTACTCGCTGGTTACGAATATGATAGGGAAAATACCCGCAAATTTGATTTTCAAGGTCAAAACTCGCAAAAACTGATTTTTAAAAAGTTTTTCTACTTTATTTTGATAAATGTTAATTTTAGAGAAAAAGGTTTCCCACAAAAGTTGTAGCCTATAAAATGATTGATCTTTTATATTTTATACAGTTTTTGTCTAAAACCATTCTGTTTCGAGAAAAATGGGATAATGTTCCAACACGTATATTTGGCTAAACTCCATTAGTTTCGATATTATGTACTTGCGCACTTGGGGAGATTACGATATGTATGGCGCCTCAATTTGACCATTGGATTATGAAATATGGCTGAAAAAAATACGATAAACAAGAATAACTTTTTTCGTTTTGAGCCTTAGTTTTGGATTTACAGCGCTTCAAAGAGAAAAAAATTCTTTTTCCAATTTTCGATGTAAATCGGATTTTCCGCGTGTTTTACATTGTTTCGTCGTACTTTGGTTTGTTTGGGTTTGTTTTTGTTTTTTTTTCTCGACATAGCGCATTCCGAAGAAAGCTACATTAACGTAAACCAGTTACGGGGAGATATACACCACCTAGGAGCCGGAAAAAGGTCATTTTTGTGAATTTTTTCAAGGAAAACTATTTGAAATTTCGAATTGGGGTTTTAATTATCTGAAAATATATACATTCAAAAATATGTTTAATTTTCTTTATTTAAAAAAATAAAAAAAATATCCAAGGATATTGTATGGTCCTTGGAGCGTCGTAAAAAAATCTGCGTATACGGTACCCTCTGGCGTTTCTTCAAAAATCATCTGAAAAAAAAAACCAAAAAGATTATAAAACTAGATACTATAATCTAGTACTTGTCATAGCCGATTTTGAAAATATCGATTTATGACAAAATGGCGGACGTTTGAACTTAAATAGTGATTTTTGGGCCAAAAATAAGTTATTACTTTGCCTATAAAACAAAAACTAAGTAACGGAAAAAAGAAATCCTATGACAAGTACTAGATAATGGTGTATAGAATAACAAAAAAAAACCGCAAGGCAATCGGTTCATTGGTTTTCGAGAAATTTTGGGTACCGATTTGAAAAAAGTGGTCTTGAGAAAAACGCATTTGAAAATTTGGGAATGAATAAATCATGAAATTTGTCAACTTCCATGGAATCATCGACACCAGGCCCATAGTGTAGGTCTTCTACGGTCGACAGAATGTTCATAGCTTCTAAATCCTCAACCTCGACCATCTAGGTGTATATCTCCACATGACGCTGAAGCTGGCAGACAGACCTAGCAGACGCGCGCCGCCCGAACCCACTACATTTTTCTCGTGACTGTACGCGCCCGGGTCGTAGCGTAGCGAGGCAGCATAGGGCCTACCCCCACCACTTACCCGCTCGTGAATGAGCCGCATATATCCGTCTGGCGGAAATAATGTTTTTTTTGCTTAACAACAACCGTCACCGGGATGAATCATGAGTCGATCGTTTCGTCTATTCATATAGATTAAGCATGTAAATCGGCAAATCGCAATTGTCATGCGTGTTGACGGCAGACGACTTTAAACTAAAATTTTGTTCGCGTACGGAGACCCGAATGGCGGATAACTTTTTTTATTCTTAATTAACAAAAGCTGTCACCGGGATGAAACATAGGGGGATCGATTCGGCGAAGTATATAGAATAATCACGTAAATAGAAAAAGTCGCGACTGTCATGCGGGTTGGCAGCAGACGACCCTTTTTGAGATTTTTCGTGCGAGTAAGGAGGCGCGATTCGCGAATAACAATTTTTTAATTGACTTAACAAAGTCGGCACCGGGATAAATCATAGGTCAATCGATTCGTCTCATTATTAACAATAAGCAGCTGAATTTAAAAAGTAGCTGCTATCATGCAGGTTGGCAGCAGACGACCTTTTGTGAATTTAATCTTGCGGCCAGCACGACTTTTTTCGCGAACAACAATTTATTTTTGTTAACGAATAAATGCCGTCACCGGGATGAAACAATGGGGGATCGATTCGGCTAATGATATAGAATAAGCACATAAATAGCAAAAGTCGCTACTGTCATGCGGGTTAGCAGCAGAAGGCCTTTTTGCAGATTTTTCGAGCTAGTACGAAGGCGCGATTCGCGAATAACAATTTTTTAATTAACTTAACAAAGTCGGCACCGGGATAAATCATAGGTCAAACGATTCGTCTCATTATAAACAATAAGTAGCTGAATCGAAAAAGTAGCTGCTGTCATGCAGGTCGGCAGCAGACGACCTTTTGTGAATTTAATCGTGCGGCCAGCACGACTCTTTTCGAGAATAACAATTTATTTTTGTTAATCAACAAATGCCGTCACCGGGACGAAACATAGGGGGATCGATTCGTCCAAGTATATAGAACAAGCACGTAAATATAAAAAGTCGCTACTGCCATGCGGGTTGGCAGCAGACGACCCTTTTTGAGATTTTTCGTGCGAGTAAGCAGGCGCGATTCGCGAATAACAATTTTTTAATTGAATTAGCAAAGTCGGCACCGGGATAAATCATAGGTCAATCGATTCGTCTCATTAGTAACAATAAGCAGCTGCATTTAAAAAGTAGCTGCTGTCATGCAGGTTGGCAGCAGACGACCTTTTGTGAATTTAATCTTGCGGCCAGCACGACTTTTTCGCGAATAACAATTTATTTTTGTTAATGAACAAATGCCGTCACCGGGATGAAACAATGGGGGATCGATTCGGCTAATTATATAGAATAAGCACATAAATAGCAAAAGTCGCTACTGTCATGCGGGTTAGCAGCAGACGGCGTTTTTTCAGATTTTTCGAGCGAGTAAGAAGGCGCGATTCGCGAATAACATTTTTTTAATTAACTTAACAAAGTCGGCACCGGGATCAATCATAGGTCAATCGATTCGTCTCATTATAAACAATAAGTACCTGGTCGAAAAAGTAGCTGCTGTCATGCAGGTTGGCAGCAGACGACCCTTTTTGAGATTTTTCGTGCGCGTAAGGAGGCGCGATTCGCAAATAACAATTTTTTAATTGACTTAACAAAGTCGGCACCGGAATAAATCATAGGTCAATCGATTCGTCTCATTATAAACAATAAGCAGCTGAATTTAAAAAGTAGCTGCTGTCATGCAGGTTGGCAGCAGACGACCTTTTGTGAATTTAATCTTGCGGCCAGCACGACTTTTTCGCGAATAACAATTTATTTTTGTTAATGAACAAATGCCGTCACCGGGATGAAACAATGGGGGATCGATTCGGCTAATTATATAGAATAAGCACATAAATAGCAAAAGTCGCTACTGTCATGCGGGTTAGCAGCAGACGGCCTTTTTGCAGATTTTTCGAGCTAGGACGAAGGCGCGATTCGCGAATAACAATTTTTTAATTAACTTAACAAAGTCGGCACCGGGATAAATCATAGGTCAATGGATTCGTCTCATTATAAACAATAAGTAGCTGAATCGAAAAAGTAGCTGCTGTCATGCAGGTCGGCAGCAGACGAACTTTTGTGAATTTAATCGTGCGGCCCGCACGACTCTTTTCGACAATAACAATTTATTATGGTTTATCCACAAATGCCGTCACCTCGACGAAACAGGGGGATTGATTCAGCCAAGTATATAGAACAAGCACGTAAATATAAAAAGTCGCTACTGTCATGCGAGTTGGCAGCAGACGACCCTTTTTGAGATTTTTCGTGCGAGTAAGGAGGCGCGATTCGCGAATAACAATTTTTTAATTGACTTAACAAAGTCGGCACCGGGATAAATCGTAGGTCAATCGATTCATCTCATTATAAACAATAAGCAGCTGAATTTAAAAAGCAGCTGCTGTCATGCAGGTTGGTAGCAGTCGACCTTTTGTGAATTTAATCGTGCGGCCAGCACGACTCTGTTCGAGAATAACAATTTATTTTTGTTAATCAACAAATGCCGTCACCGGGACGAAACGTAGGGGAATCGATTCGGCCAAGTATATAGAACAAGCACGTAAATATAAAAAGTCGCTACTGCCATGCGGGTTGGCAGCAGACGACCCTTTTTGAGATTTTTCGTGCGAGTAAGGAGGCGCGATTCGCGAATAACAATTTTTTAATTGACTTAACAAAGTCGGCACCGGGATAAATCATAGGTCAATCGATTCATCTCATTATTAACAATAAGCAGCTGCATTTAAAAAGTAGCTGCTGTCATGCAGGTTGGCAGCAGACGACCCTTTTTGAGATTTTTAGTGCGAGTAAGGAGGGGCGATTCGCGAATAACAATTTTTTAATTGACTTAACAAAGTCGGCACCGGGATAAATCATAGGTCAATCGATTCGTCTCATTATTAACAATAAGCAGCTGCATTTAAAAAGTAGCTGCTGTCATGCAGGTTGGCAGCAAACGACCTTTTGTGAATTTAATCGTGCGGCCAGCACGACTCTGTTCGAGAATAACAATTTATTTTTGTTAATCAACAAATGCCGTCACCGGGACGAAACATAGGGGAATCGATTCGGCCAAGTATATAGAACAAGCACGTAAATATAAAAAGTCGCTACTGCCATGCGGGTTGGCAGCAGACGACCCTTTTTGAGATTTTTCGTGCGAGTAAGGAGGCGCGATTCGCGAATAACAATTTTTTAATTGACTTAACAAAGTCGGCACCGGGATAAATCATAGGTCAATCGATTCGTCTCATTGTTAACAATAAGCAGCTGCATTTAAAAAGTAGCTGCTGTCATGCAGGTTGGCAGCAGACGACCTTTTGTGAATTTAATCGTGCGGCCAGCACGACTCTTTTCGCGAATAACAATTTATTTATGTTAATGAACAAATGCCGTCACCGGGATGAAACAAAGGGGGATCGATTCGGCTAATTATATAGAATAAGCATATAAATAGCAAAAGTCGCTACTATCATGCGTGTTAGCAACAGACGGCGTTTTTTCAGATTTTTCGAGCGAGTAAGAAGGCGCGATTCGCGAATGACAATTTTTTAATTCACTTAACAAAGTCGGCACCGGGATCAATCATAGGTCAATCGATTCGTCTCATTATAAACAATAAGTAGCTGAATCGAAAAAGTAGCTGCTGTCATGCAGGTTGGCAGCAGACGACCCTTTTTGAGATTTTGCGTGCGCGTAAGGAGGCGCGATTCGCAAATAACTTGGCCGAATCGATCCCCCTATGTTTCGTCCCGGTGACGGCATTTGTTGATTAACAAAAATAGTTATTCTCGAAAAGAATCGTGCTGGACGCACGATTAAATTCACAAAAGGTAGTCTGCTACCAACCTGCATGATAGCAGCTACTTTTTAAATTTAGCTGCTTATTGTTAATAATGAGACGAATCGATTGACCTATGATTTATCCCGGTGCCGACTTTGCTAATTCAATTAAAAAATTGTTATTCGCGAATCGCGCCTCCTTACTCGCACGAAAAATCTCAAAGAGGGTTGTCTGCTGCCAACCCGCATGGCAGTAGCGACTTTATATATTTACTTGCTTGTTCTATATACTTGGCCGAATCGATCCCCCTATGTTTCGTCCCGGTGACGGCATTTGTTGATTAACAAAAATAAATTGTTATTCTCGAAAAGAATCGTGCTGGCCGCACGATTAAATTCACAAAAGGTAGTCTGCTACCAACCTGCATGATAGCAACCACTTTTTAAATTTAGCTGCTTATTGTTTATAATAAGACGAATGTATTGACCTATGATTTATCCCGGTGTCGACATTGTTAAGTCAATTAAAAAATTGTTATTCGCGCATCGCGCCTCCTTACTCGCACGAAAAATGTCAAAAAGGGCCGTCTGCTGCCAACCCGCATGACAGTAGCGACTTTTTATATTTACATGCTTGTTCTATATACTTGGTTGAATCGATCCCCCTATGTTTCGTCCCAGTGACGGCATTTGTTGATTAAGAAAAATAAATTGTTATTCTCGAAAAGAGTCGTGCTGGCCGCACGATTAAATTCACAAAAGTTCGTCTGCTGCCGACCTGCATGACAGCAGCTACTTTTTCGATTCAGCTACTTATTGTTTATAATAAGACGAATCGTTAGACCTATGATTTATCCCGGTGCCGACTTTGTTAAGTTAATTAAAAAACTGTTATTCGCGAATCGCGCCTTCTTACTAGCTCGAAAAATCTGCAAAAAGGCCGTCTGCTGCTAACCCGCATGACAGTAGCGACTGTTGCTATTTATGTGCTTATTCTATATAATTGGCCGAATCGATCCTCCATCGTTTCATCCCGGTGACGGCATTTGTTCATTAACAAAAATAAATTATTATTCGCGCAAGAGTCGTGCTGGCCGCAAGATTAAATTCACAGAAGGTCGTCTGCTGCCAACCTGCATGACAGCAGCTACTTTTTAAATTCAGCTGCTTATTGTTTATAATGAGACGAATCGATTGACCTATGATTTAGCCCGGTGCCGACTTTGTTAAGTCAATTAAAAAATTGTTATTCGCGAATCGCGCCTCCTTACTCGCACGAAAAATCTTAAAAAGGGTCGTCTGCTGCCAACCTGCATGACAGCAGCTACTTTTTAAATGCAGCTGCTTATTGTTTATAATGAGACGAATCGATTGACCTACGATTTACCCCGGTGCCGACTTTGTTAAGTCAATTAAAAAATTGTTATTCGCGAATCGCGCCTCCTTACTCCCACGAAAAATCTCAAAAAGGGTCGTCTGCTGCCAACTCGCATGACAGTAGCGACTTTTTATATTTACGTGCTTGTTCTATATACTTGGCCGAATCAATCCCCCTATGTTTCGTCCAGGTGACGGCATTTGTTGATAAACCATAATAAATTGTTATTGTCGAAAAGAGTCGTGCGGGCCGCACGATTAAATTCACAAAAGTTCGTCTGCTGCCGACCTGCATGACAGCAGCTACTTTTTCGATTCAGCTACTTATTGTTTATAATGAGACGAATCGTTTGACCTATGATTTATCCCGGTGCCGACTTTGTTAAGTTAATTAAAAAATTGTTATTCGCGAATCGCGCCTTCGTCCTAGCTCGAAAAATCTGCAAAAAGGCCGTCTGCTGCTAACCCGCATGACAGTAGCGACTTTTGCTATTTATGTGCTTATTCTATATAATTAGCCGAATCGATCCCCCATTGTTTCATCCCGGTGACGGCATTTGTTCATCAACAAAAATAAATTGTTATTCGCGAAAAACTCGTGCTGGCCGCAAGATTAAATTCACAAAAGGTCGTCTGCTGCCAACCTGCATGACAGCAGCTACTTTTTAAATTCAGCTGCTTATTGTTTATAATGAGACGAATCGATTGACCTATGATTTATCCCGGCGCCGACTTTGTTAAGTTAATTAAAAAATTGTTATTTGCGAATCGCGCCTCCTTACGCGCACGAAAAATCTCAAAAAGGGTCGTCTGCTGCCAAACTGCATGACAGCAGCTACTTTTTCGACTCAGCTACTTATTGTTTATAATGAGACGAATCGATTGACCTATGATTGATCCCGGTGCCGACTTTGTTAAGTTAATTAAAAAAATGTTATTCGCGGATCGCGCCTTCTTACTCGCTCGAAAAATCTGAAAAAACGCCGTCTGCTGCTAACACGCATGATAGTAGCGACTTTTGCTATTTATATGCTTATTCTATATAATTAGCCGAATCGATCCCCCTTTGTTTCATCCTGGTGACGGCATTTGTTCATTAACAAAAATAAATTGTTATTCTCGAAAAGAGTCGTGCTGGCCGCACGATTAAATTCACAAAAGGTCGTCTGCTGCCAACCTGCATGACAGCAGCTACTTTTTAAATTCAGCTGCTTATTGTTTATAATGAGACGAATCGATTGACCTATGATTTATCCTGGTGCCGACTTTGTTAAGTCAATTAAAAAATTGTTATTCGCGAATCGCGCCGCCTTACTCGCACAAAAAATCTCAAAAAGGGTCGTCTGCTGCCAACCCGCATGGCAGTAGCGACTTTTTATATTTACGTGCTTGTTCTATATACTTGGCCGAATCGATCCCCCTGTGTTTCGTCCCGGTGACGGCATTTGTTAATTAACAAAAATAAATTGTTATTCACGAAAAGAGTCGTGCTGTCCGCACGATTAAATTCACAAAAGGTCATCTGCTGCCGACCTGCATAACAGCAGCTACGTTTTAAATTCAGCTGCTTATTGGTTATAATAAGACGAATCGATTGACCTATGATTTATCCCGGTGCCGACTTTGTTAAGTCAATTAAAAAATTGTTATTCGCGAATCGCGCCTCCTTACTCGCACAAAAAATCTCAAAAAGGGTCGTCTGCTGCCAACCCGCATGGCAGTAGCGACTTTTTATATTTACGTGCTTGTTCTATATACTTGGCCGAATCGATCCCCCTATGTTTCGTCCCGGTGACGGCATTTGTTGATTAACAAAAATAAATTGTTCTTCTCGAAAAGAGTCGTGCTGGCCGCACGATTGAATTCACAAAAGTTCGTCTGCTGCCGACCTGCATGCCAGCAGCTACTTTTTCGATTCAGCTACTTATTGTTTATAATGAGACGAATCCATTGACCTATGATTCAACCCGGTGCCGACTTTGTTAAGTTAATTAAAAAAAATTTATTCGCGAATCGCGCCTCTTTACGCCCACGAAAAATCTCAAAAAGGGTCGTCTGCTGCCAACCTGCATGACAACAGCTACTTTTTAAATTCAGCTGCTTATTGTTTATAATGAGACGAATCGGTTGACCTATGATTGATCCCGGTGCCGACTTTGTTAAATCAATTAAAAAATTGTTATTCGCGAATCGCGCCTCCTTACTCGCACGAAAAAACTCAAAAAGGGTCGTCTGCTGCCAACCCGCATGACAGTAGCGACTTTTTATATTTACGTGCTTGTTCCATATACTGGGCCGAATCGATCCCCCTATGTTTCGTCCCGGTGACAGCATTTGTCGATTAACAAAAATAAATTGTTATTCGTGAAAAGAGTCGTGCTGGCCGCAAGATTAAATTCACAAAAGGTCGTATGCTGCCAACCTGCATGACAGCAGCTACTTTTTCAATTCAGCGACTTATTATTTATAATGAGACGAATCGATTGACTTATGAATCAACCCGGTGCCGACTTTGTTAAGTTAATTAAAAAATTGTTATTCGCGAATCGCGCCTCCTTACTCGCACGAAAAATCTCAAAAAAGGCCGTCTGCTGCTAACACGCATGACAGTCGCGACTTTTTCTATTTACGTGATTATTCTATATACTTCGCCGAATCGATCCCCCTATGTTTCATCCCGGTGACGGCTTTTGTTAATTAAGAATAAAAAAAGTTATCCGCCATTCGGGTCTCCGTACTCGAACAAAATTTTAGTTTAAAGTCGTCTGCCGTCAACACGCATGACAATTGCGACTTGCCGATTTACGTGCTTAATCTATATGAATAGACGAAACGATCGACTCATGATTCATCCCGGTGACGGTTGTTGTTAAGCAAAAAAAACATTATTTCCGCCAGACGGATATATGCGGCTCATTCACGAGCGGGTAAGTGGTGGGGGTAGGCCCTATGCTGCCTCGCTACGCTACGTCCCGGGCGCGTACAGTCACGAGAAAAATGTACTGGGTTCGGGCGGCGCGCGTCTGCTAGGTCTGTCTGCCAGCTTCAGCGTCATTATCTCCACTTAAAAGGTCCATAAACGTAGATAGTTTTGAAATATAAAATATAAATTCTAAAAACTTGAGGCGTCAAACGTCACAAACACTAATACTACTTTAAAATTTGTGAAAAGGGCCTCATGCTTTTCAAATTCATATTTCTTTTTTTTTTATAAATATCTACGTTTATGGACCTTTTAGTACTTGCATCTATGATGAGTGACCAAGGAAGGGACTTTTTTGTAGTTATACTGTTTTGATTTTAAATTTTACTGAACATTATTTTTTACTTTTTAGTACAGTATCATTTAAAGAAAGGCTTGTTTTAAAAAAGTCTTTTTACGTTTATTTGATTTTATTCCATGTTCGATGGTTGTCGATTAAAAAAATGTGTGTGTTTATATATGTATATATGCTACGAAAGTCCAATCAGTGCAATATTAATAAGTTTCGAGCTCATTATTACCAAAAAGCATATCTTTTTTCATGTTTTTATCGTCTACAGAGAAAAATGTATTTCTATCCACTTGCATTTTTACAGGTATCCATCTCGGGTTTTCGTTGGCGATACCTTTTGCTACTTATCAGGAATGACCTTCGCGGTCGTCGGTATAATAGGCCATTTCAGTAAAACGACTCTACTGTTCTTCATACCGCAGATATTGAATTTCTTGTACAGCGTGCCACAGCTGTTTCGTCTCGTGCCATGTCCCAGGCACAGATTACCAAAGTAAGCCACTACTATACGCTGAAGGGAAATTTTGTACTCGGCGATGTAGCTCGAAAATTGCCAAAAATGCCTATATTTAGATACCTCAATAAGAACATAGAATTTTTATCACTATTGACAAATATGCATTCAGTTGTTCTTGGTTTGGTATTAGAATTTATTTTTTGACAGTAGGAAGAACTATTCAAAGTTTTTTTCTTTGATCCTAAAAACACGAGAACATTTTTTGCAATATTTATTTACACCCCTTTTTATTTAGTTATGGGTCGGATTATTTGTTGGCTATTGCGCCGATGTGTCTTATTTTTTTAATATGATCATTATTTTCTTTACTTTTTCACGTATTTTTTTTTATAGTTAATAACTTATATAATTTTTTTATTATACTTACCTTGGAGACAATTAAAAATATAAGTATAAATATAATACGTGAAAATATAATTTTGACGAAGAAAAAAGACAACTATTACCGTCAAGGATCGATGAATTATCTGTATTAACACGGTGTTTTTGCATCGTTGGAACGCAACGAACTCCTTTTTTGCATTTTATTTTCATTATTTTTATAATTATACAAGATCTTTTGTTATGGATTTTTATTGTAGATAGAACAATAAATATCTTAAAAAATGGGTGAAGTATTTTTTAGGCAAATCTGCCGAAAGAAGTTAAAGGAATTCAGCAATATTAACCTTCGTTGCACTCCAACGATGCAAACTTCAACCTCGTGTATAAATTCCAAGCAATTACCCCTGGCACATGCAGAAAAATAACAATTTGATTGCACAATTCAAAAAGATCAATCCAACGATGATTTCGAGTTACATTGCTGAGAGAATCTACGCAAAATGTTGATCTTCCGAAAATGTTGGCAAATGTTCCATTTTTACACGCAGGTACAACAAGCAGACTGACAAGCTGGATCCTAGTACGACGTCTTTCAGAATATCGGATCTGAACGTTCTCGGTGGGTTAAACGAATTTCACTCTCAAAATGAATTCTCCAATCTAAACATTGTGTTTCTACCAATTTAGCATATTTTTGTGGATACGTTAGCGGAAATGTATAAAATACAGGTATTAGGGGAAGTCGGGACAAGATGATAACGCTAGGGTCATGTTCAAATAAAACAATACATATATTAGTCAGTCAAGTTTAATTATTTTTTAAACTAATCAACATTTATTAATCTTTTAATTTGGGAAGCAAAAAAATCAGTCTTTCTGATATGTATCATACAATATATATTTTCAATTAAACCTGTATTTTTCTCATCTTACCACGTATGCGGGGCAAGATGAAACAACGCTGGGATAATGATGGGACACGAATTATTGGCATCTTTCGCATATAAAAGTGATTTCATTCTCAGTACCATCAATTTGATAAGCCAATCGTCTAAGTTATGTAGGATTAGTCCGAATAATCTTGCTTCCATATCATTTTGATCATTTGTAAGTTCTTTTTCTTCTCCTGGTAGAAGAAACACCGGTTGAATAGGAACCAAATGCTTTACTAGTTCCATTTCACCCTTTCTGACGTAAATAGTGGTACGTTGTAAAATATTTCGGGTTTGCGATAGCTTGTATTCATCTTGCCCCATTAGACGGTTAACGAATTAACAAAAAATCACGCAATAACCTTGAAAATTTCTGACAAACCGTTCTTATTATATTGATAATTAGTACTTTCATCGTGTTTACCTACCTGTCTCTAATCAATATCAGCAACTCAAATCAACTGAAACAATGTTAAACTTTACCAAAAATTGCATCGTTTTGTCAAAAAATCGATATTGCTTTCTCACTCGAGACGCGTGTTTCCGCCACAGTTGATACTTTCACACTCATTCAGTTCACCACCCCTCCAACCTCCAACAGGAACACTGTACTCGCACACACTGTTTATTGGCTACGCTTATGATTCATCTTAACCCGCCTATTCGTCTTGCCCCGAGTTTCTCTATATATAAATCCCAGGAAATTTATAAAATGCCAAGCTAATTTAGGAAAAATGTGAAATATTTAATTAAGGGGAGGTACCTGAGGAAACGGCGAGAAAAACAGGTAAACTTCGGGAATTTTTATATCAAAAACTAATGTTCCGATTGGATCCGGGTTTTTTTTTATTGGGAAATATGTACATTGAGGTATGTTTAGGAATTTTTAAAAATAAATTCGTCGACTGGAAGCGATTCAAACGCGATTATCTCGAAACATAGTTTTCAAAGTCGGTGCCAGATGTATCTCGAAAACGGCTTGTCCGATTTTGCCCAAATTTGGATACAATATTCTTCGATAGTTTTTCTCGTTTGCCACGTAGGATTTTTTTGAAATGTTCATTTTTGACGAAATTCCGACCGTTTTAATTTGACATTCGTTTTTCGTTCGGAATTTCCGACGATTTTGTATTGCATACGCATTGCATAAAAAAGCAATGGTTCAATCAAATGAAAAACCCCTACGTCCTAAATTCCTAAACGCACCTCAATGTACATATTTTCCAATAAAAAAAACCCGGCTCCAATCGAAACATTCGTTTTTGAGATAAAAATTCCCGAAGTTTACCTGTTTTTCTCGCCGTTTACTCAGGTACGTCCCCTTAATACATATAATTTCTAGGAGATCTATACCATTCCTAGGTATTTGACAAACTTACTAACGGGTTCGAGGAAGTGTATGAAATAGATAAACAGCCGTGAGTTTGTTTGGGTTTGTTTGGCCCAAACAAACAAACCCATACAAACACACAAACATTTTGATGAAGCGCAATCTTTTTTGCAACTGCACTTTTTGAATCCTTGGCCAGTGCCAGTTGATTGTAAGCCCAAACAAACCTAAAGTCAGTCGAGTGGTCTTGAGAAACAAGCATGAACCTGAAGTCATCGTCGGGCTACGACTGAAAATCTATCAAGTCGACCTGGCACCGAGAGTTGACCTCAGACGCTAGAATAGGCTTCACAACAATGCCCCTTTAGTATTGTTTACACAATACTAAATCCCTTTTATCGCTTACCGCGCATTCACTGCTATCCCGAATTTTAGACATTTCCCATTAGTATTTCGGAAATATATATAATTCCTAGGAAATGTTTATAGTCTGATTTGTTTAATACATATCTTGAGCATTTTAGGTAGTATATGAGACCTTCCACTTAATTTCACTTAGCTCGTGACCCCGACCATTTTTGGTCTTGCTGATTTTTTTTTGTTGTAAAATTGTACCCCATGAAAGGAATTCACACCAATTTTTAGATTTTTATCTCTTCTCTTTTAGGAGTTATAATTTTCCAAAAATGTCGATTTCGGAAGTTTTCGAAACGTTTAAACGCCGATAACTCCTGAACTAATTGAGATGTCAACAAATATTACTATATCATTTTTTTTTTTTCATTTTGAAGCATACTTTCGTTAAAAAATATGAAAAAATCATCAATTATCAATGTCAACGTTTTTTTTGCTTCTAAACTGAAAACTATTTTTTTAAAAGATGATTGACTTTTTAGCTTTTTTCAGAAAAATTCTCTAAAATAGAATGACCTATTCTATGATTTTTAAGACTAGTCTCATCGTGGGCCCATTTTTCCTTCTATTTTTGTCGAATTAATTATATTTTTTTGAGAAGGTTTTTATCATTTTAATCTCAAAAAATGCTATTAATGATTTTCTCATTTCCAATTCGGCTTCGTCAGGCCTCAAAAGGTTTCTTTTAAATTTGTGCGTAATTTATCTTAAAAAAATGATTTTTAATGAATTTTTTTAAATTCAGGAATAGGAATTTTACTAGGAATTATATATAGTGCCGAGTTCAATACATTGCCGGTAGCAGATATATTTAAAAAGAGAACCTGTCGAAGATTGTTCTCACCAGTGATGTTTTCTTTCTTTCGCGAAACAGCAAGGTTCATAATGTGGCTATTCAGAGCTGTGCGAATAGTCGATTGGCACACGGACGAGGAAGGTCTGGTGAAGTGTAACAATCTTACGCTGATTAATTTCGTACTGATAAATATCGGTCCAACGAAAGAATCAGACCTCACGAAAATTCTTCTCCTCATACAAGTTAGTATTGAACAACTAAAAGAGACATTTTCCCGTTTTACCGTAACATTCGTTTTCTCACCGATCAATTTTTCATTTCAGGCGGTTTCCAGTTTGTTGGCTTTCGTCATAAGATATCCGCTGGCTTCGCTGTTTTACGACGTTTGAAAATGTTTATCTTCCCCCAAGCAGAGAGCGTTCTCTCACGGTGCTACGTTCTTTTTTCTACGAATTCGCTTGCTCCCCTTTCTACAAGGATTTAAAATATTTGTAACGCCAAATGTTCTCTAGTCGAACGCGAAGTGTAAACGGCAACGGCGAGTGGGAAACAAACTCCGAAAGAACAAGTGGGGCGATAAAATAAAGGAAAAAAACACAGAGAAAATTAAAATAATATTCTCCTTGCATATGAATTTGTCGTTTATTACGCGAACGGACGAAAGCTCGATAAAGGTGGAAACGACGGGCACAATGAAATGAGATAGAACGGATGAGCAACATACGCCATTTTTCCTCTTTTTTCTCTGTAATTCTCAAGTGTCAACAAACAATAATATAAAAGATAACAGCTATACAGATGATTGTAAATGTCACTTCGTCCGAAAGATAGCGAGACGGCGCGATTTTGGCGAACGAAATAAGATCGTCCCTCGCCCGGCACAAAATCATCGGAGCATCCTTTTCCTTTTATCGCTAACCAGGCCCATAAGGTAAATATTCCACTATTGTCGAATATCCGTTAGTGAATATCCATAAGTGAGTATACCTGGTGCGCAACTAAGTTACTGGGTTTCACACATGACTGGCGCTAGCGACACATGTAGTCGGCATACAGGTCTGAAATTGGGTGTCTTTATAGCTTGGACATCTGTTAAGATTACCCTGTCGTAAGATAAACAAATATCGCAACACAACGACCTTTTTTCTAACCTCGAAAATGTCAAAGTTTGTGCCAAATAAACAGCATTTGCGGAAAGCACTGCTTTTCTGCTTCAACCTAGAAAAACAGCAGCTAAAGCACGTCGGTTACTTGAGGAGGCCTACGGCGAACATATACCATTGAAAAAAACGTGTGAAGATTGGTTCAAGCGGTTCAGACGTGGCGATTTTGAGACTGGGGACAAGGAGCGTTGGGGAAGACCGCAAACATTCGCCGACGCCGATCTGCAAGCGTTATTGGATGAAGATGACACTCAAACAGAGGATCAACTTGCCGAGGCATTAAATGTGACTCGGCAATGTATTTCGAAACGTTTGCACGCTATGGGAAAAATTCATAAGGAAGGAAAGTGGGTGCCGCACAAGTTGACTGAGAGACAAATGGAAAATCGAAGAGCCACTTCCGAAATTTTGCTTTTGCGGCAGAACAGGAAGAGTTTCCTGCATCGAATTGTTACTGGCGATGAAAAATGGATATGTTTCGAGAATCCCAAACGCAGAAAATCGTGGCTTTCACTTGGCGAAGCGTCAACATCTACGGCACGGCCAAATTTGTTCGGAAAAAAAGACAACGCTCTGCGTTTGGTGGGACCAGAAAGGAATCGTGTACTATGAGTTGCTGAAACTGGGCGAAAGTGTCAATGGGCATCGCTACCGATAACAGCTAATCAATTTGAACCACGCATTGCTCGAAAAACGGCCAGAATGGGACACGAGACAGGGACACAAGACGAAGGTAGGTATAGAGTAAAAACGAATGCCAGAAATGGCGGGTGGTAGAGGAAAAGTGAGTATTGAAGGGAAGTATAAAGTAGAAATGAGCGCCAGAAATGGCGGAAGAGTGAAAAGACGAAGAATGATGAGCATTTTAAGAAATTTTTAATAGAGAGAATGCTCGGTAAGAGTTCAAGTTTGTTTGGGTTATACACTTTGGGTTATATGCTATACTCACTTATGGATATTCGTACTTATGGATATTCTACCCCAATCAAATATTCAACTCTTCAAGAATTCACTTCAAAGTCCAAGTTCCAGATTTGTCAAAACCTTTGATTCGGCACCGGAAACGAATTCCCATTTAACATGTTCAAATAAAAATAAAACCACTCAACGGGTTAGGCTACTGTGAAAATTATAAAAACTCGTTCATCGCTTGAGGCAACTTAAATTCAAGGAGGTCCAAGGTGTGCTGCAGGAATTGCAGATTGAAGGTAAATGTATGATTACAACGATAAAACTGCTAGTAAAACAAGCGCATTTTTCTCGAAAATGTTTTTCAATACGGTATACACGTTTTCTCGACATCTTATGAACGAATTAACTCAAAATTTGGTACACTGATTCAGTGGAATAGTAGTTTAGTCTTGACCGACGTTTTTCTTCTTGACATTTTTTTTCACTAGTTATTAAGGGATTACACCACTCTAGGATTTTGGAAAAATCGTTTTTGTAGAGTAAAAATTACTTTAGGGTCATAAAAACAATATGCGATTGGTCCTGGAGGAATTTTTTTTTAAAGGTTCAATTATCGATTCTGCCGTAGCGCCGCGGACTCCTTTCAGGGCGCCTCGTACAACTTTAAACGCGTTTTTCTCGAAACCACTTTTTTCTAACTGGGAGGACGGATTACACGAACACCTTTGCATGGATCGGTTCGAAATTTTGATAGTAGCTTCACAGTTCCATTCTCTATGACAGTACGTAGCCGTTTTTTGACTAAATGTAAACTTTTTTTTTATAAACAATTTACTGCTTATTTTTGGGGCAAAAAATCGATTGATTTCTTTCAAAGTGCGCTATTTTTTCGAAATTTGTTTTTAAAAAATCCCTACGTAGTCCCATAGCTAATAATATATAGATTATAATTTTTTGGTTTTTGTTCCAGGTCTTATACTCTACGAGAAAACCGTCCTCCCGTGAAGTTATTTGTAAAAACACGTTATGCAATATGGGCTCTGTCGTCGCCATTTTGTATGAAAATTATAATAATTAAAAAAAATGCTTTAATATGTGTTATGTGCTTTTTTCATACTCCCAAAATAAATTGTCAAAGTTAGGCCTTATTTTCCGCTGCTAGAGTGGTGTTATCCCTTAACAATAATGATATCGTTTTTCTTTGGGGAAAAAAAAGAAAAGAAAAAAATCCTTTTTTTTTCAATAATTGAAACGCGATAACGAAAAAAAATCTCGGTCAAGTCTTAGCCAATATTATCTATTTTAAGAAAAAAACTCGATTTTTTTGTTTCGTATCAACGTCCAAAAGTCCTTCACGAGATTGTTTATAACTCCTTAAATTATGAATTTTTTTCTATGAAATTTGGCACACAACTTTGTTGATCTACATACAAATAAATGGTCAAACGATTTATCAATCATCACACTTATTCCTTCAAAATAATTTTCTTTCCATAACTCTGTTTTTCGATTCTCCACAGTAGCCTAACCCCTTAATTTATGACAATTTTTTTCCATACAAGTGCAGGGGAATACACTTCGGATAAGAGAAAATTAAGTCCACTCGCCTCTTCGATATTCTTCTCTATCTCCGCCATTCTCACCTTCCAAATATGTCGATGCCAGAACGAAAAAAATATTTGACCAAAATCGATACACCGAAATTGACGATTAGTTTTTTTTTTTTTCGTAAAAAACTTATGAATGTGAAGTCAGGCGCCTCGAAATTTTGGAGGAAGTGCAATTATTTGATATTTTCTAATTTAAATATATACTCTTAGAGACTGGAGATGCAAAAAAAAGGATAAACTATGAAAAATGGAACAGCCTTTTATAAAATATCGTTCGTACAATCGAATCGAGAAAGATTTACATATTCTTTTCCCGACAGTTCGTTATACGCGATACACAAGCGACGTTACATTGACAATTGCGCTGTTTGGATGTCGACAATATTCTACTAACGAAGAAATTCTCGCTACAGAAGCGAAATAAAAAGATTACACGATGCTGATTAGCGAAATAGGCACTCGAACATGGCGAATAACGATCGGGGACGGCGGAAATTCTCCATTCACAACGTTTTATTTTTATTTTCATCGTTCGAAGTTCTAATCGGGCGAAAATTGTCGCAGCTTGGCGAAACGTGAAGTCCTTTCATCACAATTGCATCACAATTTTATCCTCATTTTACCTTTATCGCGTATTTATCTGCGGTTTTATTTGATATTACGTGCGTATGTATCTTTGTTTTACGCTATTCCTTGCGCTCCCCACGTCAATTCCACGCCCAGCCTCTCCACTACCTTGAGCTGCGCCTTCGCGGCGTCTTGCAAGCTGAATATGTGTGTGAGCTCCACCGCTGAACGACCGAGAGCCAACGCCTTGTCGAAAAGTTCTATAGCCTCTTTTAGATTTCCTCTGTTGAAAAAAAATTGTACACATTTTCATAATCAATCGTACGCCGAAAGAATTCGGTTATTACTGCGAGACATTTTAATTTTTCGGGTTCGATATATTCGTGGGTTCGTACCGATTGCTATTTTTTTAAAAAGGTTACCGTGAAAATTTCAACAAATAAAATAGTCGCTTGGGGCATTGGAATTTTATACTTTATAATTTTTAAATGATTAAATAATTGTTTTCCGCGCATCGTAATGCATCCCACAGTTGGTATCGTTAGTCAAACTGCGGACCAATCGTAGCTGTACTCTGTGACGAGCGACGTCATCATACAATAATACATAATAACACGTATCGTCTAATTGATGTTTGTTACAAATTATTGTAATCAATTATGCAAAAAACGTACCACTTCGCTGTTTATTTTGTTTTTATGCTACAAGAAATTATAGTGCATGCGAGATTTATTTTTTGGCGGAAATTGTAAATTTCGAAAACCTTGACCACTAAATATTCATTGGCCGGCTAGAGCTTTCGCGAGGTTAATTTAAAAGTTATAAAGCGTAAAACATGGGTGAGAAGTGGAAAAAAATGTTTCTTTTATATGAAAATTTAAATTTTGGGAGGCTTGAGCGACCTCTAAATATTTTTTTACCGCTCACAGCTTCGACGACAATTTTTTTTAAAGAAGATAATTGGATGGTGAGAAATAAGATGAAAATTGAGCTCAAATTTGTTCCACCCTAGTGTACATACAAGTAAATGTCCAAACGATTTTTAGCTATCTTACTTATTACTTCAAAATTGATTTTTTTAACAGCCCTGATTTTCCGCTCGTCACAGTGGCCTAATCCCTTAAGGGGGGAACCTTCTCCGGATATGAATTTTTTGTATTGCTTTAAAAATTCGTTTGGTATCTGAAAAATATATCTCCAGTTTAAAGCCCAATAGGAAGTCCTAAAGGTCCCTAGGAAGTCACCGAAGTGATGTCCTCCAAAAGTACCGAAAGTAGGTAAACCTTTTAATCTCTTAGCCAAACAAGTTTGCTAGTTTACTTTTTTAATTATTTGAACACTTCCGACGATTGTAAAGAAAAATTCGGCCTGTGTAACCGTCGTTTTTCGACTTCACACAAACAGTTCGCACAAAAAGAGAAAAATGCAGTCCGATTAGTGATTTCTTACACGAAGGCTTGCTTTATGGCCCTGGCATTGCAGATTGAGCTTTGATAATTATAAATCACTCTAAACTCTACTTTTTAAGGGGCCAGGGCACTTAGAAAATTTCAAAAAATCGAAAGCAAGCAAGACTTGAAGAAATCGACGATGATGAGCAATCAGAAGGGATTTTGTACGGTGCAGGAATTGCCGACTGAGTTTAGGTAACAGTTTTTCATAATATAAACTTCAAACGCGTTTTTCTCGAAACAACGTTTTCAAAATCTAGCTCCATCGTATCTCTAAAACTAATAAACCGATTCTCTTGAAATTTGAACCACATATTGTAAACATGATTCGCAACAAGATGACTCTCGATGGTTTTAACATTTTGATTTTTACTTTTTTTTGCGAAAAACTGCGAAAAAAACGCGTTTTTTTACTTTTTTCGTTTTTCATCTGCCATTTTTTTATTTGTTGATAAAACTTTATATCCGAGGGTCAGTTTGTAGCTGGTATCATACTGAATCTAATGGACTTTGATTTTTTGTTTCAGACAAGCCGTTGCCGAGTTGTGATGGAGCTACCTAGTCCACCTATTTTTGAGGCGTTACGTTAAACTATAGTTTTTATACTTAAAAATGGATAAATTTGAATTAAAAATTGGTTTTTTTAAATGTATTTCAAGATTTTATTTATCAAGCCCAACAACTTTTATATTCATATCTTTTATAAAATCCTCAAAAAAAATCGCGATAATGACGTTTTTCTCGTAACTCCAAAGTGGACTGGCCCCTTAAGAACGAAAACTTCAATCGAGTTTTTCTCGAAATGAGTTTTTTTTTGTGCCGTGGAATGTAACTCAAAAAGTAATGAATCAATCGTCTCGAAATTTCGTACGGAAATTCTGTAACTTATCGGCCTTTGCACAAACCTAAAATTTCGTATAAATTGTTTTAATAAATATTGTTTTTAACGATTTGCTTATAAAACACAATTGTTTTTTTCTCTTTTTGTCCTCAAATGTTCAATTCTTAATTTTTTTTGCTAAATTTGGGTTCATGCCAAATGGAATGACTTATTTGAATGAAAAAAAAAATTGTTTCGTTTATTTTAGTTAACTACAAGGACTTGGGCGTTCCAAGGCGCAAACTCTAGGAGCCAAGTTCGAGCACCTCTAGCGCCGCCATTTCGTTTTTTGTAATTCATGAAATTTCTTTTTGTATTCATTTGAATGTCAATATTGTTATATAATTTGATTCATTGCAATAAATGCTCTCATTTCTTTTGTAAAAAATTATTGACAAACCCGTTGTCTGGAGGTTCCCCCTTTAAATCGATTGAGCCATTTTTCTAACCATAATTCAAGTTCTTGTCGCGAGCAAAAGGCGTGTCAATTCTCGAATGTATTATTTATACATCGACTTTGCTGTGCAATCTTATCATTTACGTTTCTATCGTTTTTTGTCGCCTACCTCTGAACTTCGATAGTAGCGAGTGTCTCGTATCCAAATCCACTCTTATCGTCAACCTCTAGTGCTTTCCTTATGAATTCAACTCCTTTGTTGACGTCACCCCTAGACTGAAGCTGCAAAAGTCCGCGATGAACTAGAATGGTCGAGTTAGACGGATCCTTTTCGAATGCTTTTGCGAAATACTCGTCGGCTTCGTCGAATTTTTGCGTATCCGCTAATACCTTGGTTAGAAAAAAAGAAGGCACGTGGCAGCATGGGTTTGATCGTAAACCGTTGGCACATGACGCATTATTGATGAGAATGAAAGATATTTTACTCGAGCGTATAAAGTGTGACAGTCGCTGGAGTCCGGAAACTTTTTCAAGCTCTCGCGAAAATATTCCATAGCCTCGTCCAGTAACTTGACCGATCGTTTTGTCATTGCATAACGAACGTTGACGTAACACATTTGAGCGTGACCAATATCGTAATCGGGATTTAGTCTGAGCGCATTGGTCAAGTCTTCTTTCGCCTCGTCAATTTTATCCAGCAGGAGATACATCTGAAAGGGAAAATTCAACTCACGGTCTATCGTGGATACTCCGGACGAGGCAAAAAGCGATAAAAATTTGAAAAAATTGACATGCGAAAAATGTTGGGCCCATGTTTCTTAAGGGGAGATATACACCTAGATGGTCGAGGTCGAGGATTTAGAAGCTATGAACATTCCGTCGACCACAGAAGACCTACACTATGGGCCTGGTATCGATGATTCCATGTAAATTGACAAATTTAATGATCTATTCATTCCCAAATTTTCAAACGCATTTTTCTCAAAACCACGTTTTTCAAATCGGTACCCAAAATTTCTCGAAAACCAATAAACCGATTGCCTTGAGGTTTTTTGTGGTTATTCTATACACCATTATCTAGTACTTGTCATAGGATTTTTTTTCGGTTACTTACAAGGGGACAGTACGGCAGTCGGATTTTTGTAATTTTTCGTACTCATGGTACGCATAGTTCAGAGCTCGAATATTAATATCCCAAAGCAGTTCGACGCCATATTCAGAAATTTTCGAGACAATTGAAGTTTGAAGTTTTCGAGCGCACTCTTATCCCACAAAGATGCAACGATATTCGAACCGGGCTCGTGGCGTACCCGGTAGCGCTCGAGTCTAGTAATCGCGGGGTCGCTGGTTCGAGTCTCACTTCGAAATTATTTTTTTTTCTTTTTAATTTTTTTTTAATTCGCATACCTCCGTGATTTAAATATCCCGATAAATTTTTGTTGTATATAATCACATATTATTATATATAATTAATATAATATATCTATATATGTTTATATATGGACAAAATCCATATATAGTTATTTATGTACAAAATTCATTATAGTTATACATAATTATATATTTTCTCATATATGATCATATATTATTTATATATAACAATAGGTGATTATTTATAAAAAAATAAATAAATAATCCCGGGACAAAAATCATAAAATCTATGCTAATTCACATATATGTAATTATAATTGTCAATGATAAATGCAAGTTTTATTTTTGATTATCCCTTGCTTGAAATTGCGAATAGGCGACGTGAAAATATCCAGTAATAATATTTACATAAACTCCCTTGTAGATTAATAGGAATATAAATAGAAGAATAAAAGTTGAAATATGTGAATATAACGCTTGCTTTGGCAACCGTCGATATTGTGAATAACAGTTCTGCGTACATCGTTTGCCTTTGTCCTGATCAACTACCTGCGAAGCGTATTCAAAAGTATTCAATTCCTACCTGATCAACTACCTGCGAAGCGTATTCGAAGTATTCAATTTCTTACCCGACGTTTTTCATTTTCATCCTAAAAATGTTGTTGGTTATAAATATTGATACTTGAAAATGTATGTTTATAATCAAGAGATAATTAAAAATATGACTTGCGTTTTTTCATTTAAAAAAAAATGAAAAAAAAAAAAAAAAAAAAAAAAAAAAAAATTTCGAAGACTCGAACCAGCGACCCCGCGATTACTAGACCCGAGCGCTACCGGGTACGCCACGAGCCCAGTTCGAATATCGTTGCATCTTTGTGGGATAAGAGTGCGCTCGAAAACTTCAAAGTCAATTTTCTCGAAAATTTCTGAATATGGCGTCGAACTGCTTTGGGATATTAATATTCGAGCTCTGAACTTCGCGTACCATGAGTACGAAAAATTACAAAAATCCGACTGCCGTACTGTCCCCTTGTTGGTTTTTGTTTTATAGGCAAAATAATAACTAATTTTTGGCCCAAAAATCACTATTTATGTTCAAACGTCCGCCATTTTGTCATAAATCGATATTTTCAAAATCGGCTATGACAAGTACTAGATTATAGTATCTAATTTAATAATCTTTTTGGTTCTTTTTTTCAGATAATTTTTGAAGAAACGCCAGTGGGTACCGTATACGCAGATTTTTTTACGACGCTCCAAGGATCATACATTATCCTTGTATATTTAAGATATTTTCAAATAAAGAAAATTAAACATATTTTTGAATGTATATACTTTTCTTTCAACTTTCAAATAGTTTTCCTTGAAAAAAATTCACAAAAATGACCTTTTTTCCGGCTCCTAAGTGTATATCTCCCCTTAAATAACGATGGTATCGAAAAGTCGTTAAAAAAATGCTTAACAAGAGTAACGAATATTTTTAGTTCACTTCCTTCGCGAGAAATGAATCCATTTACTTTTCCAAATACGCATCAATCTCACTACGAATTGTCCAAACGGTTCAAGACCTCAGTTTGTTAAATGTTTCTCTAGTTATATTTTTGAGACCATTTGTCTTGTAGCTTCAAAAACTTACCTGAGCAATGTACCACGTTTTTACGTCTGCTATAAATTTACGATTTTTATGTATTTTCCAATAAATCGAAAAGAACTAAGAGAATTCTTCAATAATCTCTTAGCATTCGGGATAAATCAACAATTTGATCCACCATAAGAGACTACTTTTTTTCGTTGCTTTGCTAAGCAAAAATTTGTTTTCAATCAATTTATAAATATATTCGTTTGGTATTTCTGTTATTAATATTGGGTTGTCCGGAAAGTTCGTCCGCATTTTTCAATGTTCCACCTACCGAAAATCGTCATGACCATTCCGGACAACCCAATATCTATGCTAGATTTTCTTCGATTAATATTGTATCGCAAAGGTCCGAAATAACACAAATGAACAAAAAAAGTTCTCAGTGTCGGGAAAGTTCTTATGATTATGTTGTCAAGTGGCTACTGGTGAGACTCGTACCAACCTATATTTCATGTTGCTACATAGGATTTTTAAATTCATTTTAATTTCATAGTGAGCGTTGTTAGCAGTTCATTAAAGCTTTTTTTCTTTGTTTTTTATTATCTGCTGTTATGAATTAATTCAGTGATATGTCGACGGAAGTAAAGCGAAGACGAGCTTGTTCGAACTACTCCAATACATTCTGTTATATATGCGGAGAGTATGTTATTGAAAATTTCTAAAAATGATTACAGATTTCGTGAAAAGTGATGTTTTTTCTTCGTATTTCGGGATAGAAATAAAGGATCAAGACAAATTCGCAGAAAATCTGGGCTCCTTCAGTAAAGAGCAAGAAAAACGCTTTCACCGAGACATAAAAATCAACGAAGATAGGTATCAGGGAAGATGGGACACAGACACGATGGCTGATTACGTTTGGAGTTTGATTCGCGACTGCCTCGGGAAAGTCTCGCTCAAGAAAATCACGAGAAAGCTCACTCAGTGTAAAAATATTAAGTAAAATCCAAAAATTGCAACAAAATAAAGCATTTTCGACAAAATAAAAATTATAAAAAATATAAAGTAAAAAAAAATGGTTTAAAAAATAAAAAATTATTTAAAAAAAATGTAATTAAATGTTATGAAAAAAATAGTATAAAATTCAAAAAATTCAACAAAATGAAGAATGTTCGACAAAATAAAGATGATAAAAAACATGAATTATAAAAAAATGGTTTAAAAAATAAAAAATAAATTAAATTTTATGAAAAAATAGTATATTTTCATGCTCTTTGGTAGAATATCAGCATTAATTTTTAAACAGAATCAGCATAGTGATAAGATTCAGGAAAAATACACAGTTTTGCAACGTCATGTTGGCTGTTGATCTATGTAGTCTATGTACATATCGATATTTAATAAGCATAGAGATAAGTTTTGAAAAAATCTACAGTTTTGCGGCACCAAAACGGCCGTTGAGTCGTGCAACAGAGCAGTGAAAATACACGAATCCAACAAGGCTCAACTTTTCAACCGGCCTCACCCTCTGTGTATTGCTCCACAACATGTATATTTGCAACTAAAAGTCGCAAAATCATCTTATCCGATACACTCACGACTACAGAGTATAAATAAAAGACAAAGCCATAATTCACCTGTCCCCTGTGATGATAAATATCGCTGCAGTCGGGATCGATTTCGATAGCTTTTTTGTAATCATCGAAGCACTCGTCGTGTTGTTCAAGTTGCATGAAAAGGCTGGCACGATTTATGAGAGCATTTACCTTCACCGCGTTGCTTGAATTCTCATTTTCTATGACAAGATTCAGATCCGCCATTGCCAGTTCGTGCTGACCGAGAAGAATATAAAAAATTGCCCGCAAAAGTCTCAATTGCATCTCAATCGACAAATCTTTTTCCCCGTCGCGTTCTATCTCTTCCGTACAAATCGCCATTATATCATCGTATCTCTGCTCTTTCAGGGCCTGCCCAACCTTTTTGAGGGCCTTTGTCGCAATTTCGTCCGGGACCGCAGACTCAGTCTCGATCGCAATGAACGGATCGTTCTTGAAGGAACCAATATATGTTTTTATGAAATGCTTTCCCGGCATAACCGGTACTTTTTTCTGTAAGAGCTCTTGCGCGTGTTGCTTCCCTGCGAGAATCGGAAAAAGTTTCGTCAATGCCTTATATTTTGATAAATACATACACAGTTAAGGGAGACTTTGTCCCGGATTGAGCAGCAGGAGATGTTAGCGGCTCAACATGAGCAGCTAGAAGAAGAGGAGGGATGCCTCTATGGACCAGGCATTGCCAATTAGCGGTAATTATAAACACATTTGTGTAAACACATTACAAAACTTTTAACGCGTTTTTCTCGAAAACACGTTTTTAAAAATGGCTGACATTCTCCTGACCGCTGTAATTAACGTATCGACCTGAAATTTGGAGAGCATACTCAGAAAATATGTCTTCACGGAATGACGGATCGTTTTTTCGATAGATATATTTTTGCATTTATTATTTATCTTTTTATGCGAAAAAAAACGCGAAAATTCGATTTTTCTTAAATTGCCGCCATTTTCCGAAATTTGTACTAAACGAAAAACCCATCCGTCATTCCATGACCAAAGGGTCACGGATTGATAATATACTTTGAATTTGTGTTTCAGATCAACAAAAAGGGGGCAGTGATGTCAGCCGTTTACCTCCCGCGATTTGAGGATCTGTTTTCGCGGAGCTACAACGGCCGCCATTTTGGGTTTTTTTTCAAAAAAAAATTTTTTTAACGTTCTGTATATCATGAATAAAAGCAAGAAAAAACCGCACTCACAAAGCTTTACTCGTTTCCTTTTAAAAAAATAAAATGTAAACACCTGAAATATGGCACCCCAAGGACAAAGTCTTCCTTAAGGAGCTCGGAGCGGTCCAGTTGAGTCAAATGACGGTTTGGGAATATTTTTTTCAATGAACCTCAAGAAAATTCATACAAACTGTAGATTTATTCTGTAGATGCTAATTTTTCATAAAATACATTATTTAAGGGCACAATTAGCCATTTTGATATTTCAATTACGTAGATAAGAAAAACTTTTATGTTACTACCAACTTGAAAAAGTATAACATTATCGATGATTATTATGAAAAAATTGCGTCAGTGTATGCTTAAGGCGGGATATACATTTGCAACGATCAAAAAATCGATGTCTTTTTTTTTCTTCTTTGAACGATAGAACTATACATGTAGAATATTTTCCCAAAGTTTCAAAGCGAAATTCGAAAAACTTCAAACGTTACAGCCCGTCAACGCTGTGCCTCACCGCTCGGATTCGGAGCGGGCGTCAACTTCAAACGCGTTTTTCTCAAAACTGCATTATCGAAATTGGCGTGCAGGATTACAAAAAAACTATTGAGCCGATTGAGTTGAAACTTGGTAGAATTGTTGATAATATTCGTGCCTTCTACTTGACGAGAACTGTTTTTGGAAAATTGAAAAAAAAACGACTTTTTTAATCCACATTTTACAGAAATGTTGCGTGAGATGTTGATTTTTTAAAAAATACGTGCCATTTTCTTGAATTTGGATTTTCTTCGTTTTAATTACCGTCACATAAAAACTATACATGTTCTAACTGACAAAATGTTTGAACTTTTTTGCAAATCAAAGTCTACGGGAAGCTAGACTGCACGCCGATTTGCAACTCCCGTGGCGTGCTTTCTGTAACACTCTGCCACAGCTCCCTCATTTTGATGAATTTTTAAAAATTGTGTTGTAAGGCCACTGTAAATTTTTTGAAAAATCGATTTTTTTTACTGGCTTAAAAAATAGTTTAAGTTTAAAATAAAAAATAGTTTAAGTTTCTCCGAAACTTCTTTTTTTAATTTTTTCCAATAAAAAACTATTCGCAAAACTTTAAACGCGTTTTTCTCGAAACATGGTTTTTCAAAATGGCACGCAGCATAACTCGAACAATTTTCATTTTTTTTACTTGAAATTTTAACCAGATGTGAACATTTACATTATCTTGAGAATGTCGATCGGAATTTTCAAGAACTTTATTTATTGATTTTTTATTAACAAAAAACTTGCTGTTTTTTTCGTCAAAAATCAATTTTTTTTTTCAAACGCACGCCAAATCCACAAAAATTGATACTTTTTAAAATCCGATCGACATTCTCTAGCTATAGCCCTCTAGATTAATGGTTTTTTTTTTTATGTTCTAGATTCAAAAGTGCACCAGTGGTGCTGCGTGCCGCGGAGCCCTGGAAGCAAAACATGTCCCGGGAAGATAGCTGTGGAACCGCCATTTTGTTTTTTTTTACTGTAAAAAAATTTTATAATAAAGTTTAATGTATGCCCGATAACACCATTAAAAGTTTTTTTTTCAAATACCTTCAATTTCGGGAGCAAAAAATTAGTGAAAAAACCTTTTTTTTTGGGCCGTTACAGTGGCCTTACTCCTTAAATATACTATTAGAGTATACCTAAAGTTTGATATTTGTAGAATAATTATTTCTTAGTTTAGAAAATCCTTCAATATTGAAATTCTTATCCTGTCAAATGTATATCCCGCCTTAACGCAATTTGTCACTATGAATTTTTGAGTCATTCATAAGTATGCTTATTCAGGTTTATGTCACGAGATTATTTATCATTACCGTTAATTAATATTAAGTGTAACTTCGCGGACGTTGAGGTTGGCAGCAATGCTCATCATTCGCTCGCCAAGATTCGTAATGTTTCATCAAACCGTGATGGTTCAATATTGAATATATATGGTTTACAACGGGCAAGATGGATTTTTTCTGAATATTTGAAAAGGTGCGTTAATTTGTTGTTAGAAATAGTTTATCTTGGTGCCAAATAGCAAAAAATATATATATTTTTGAAAAGCAAGATGTTATATAATTGTACTGAAAAGCGTAAAATAATTTACATAATTGTACTAAAAAGTAGAAAATCTTTTTGTTTTTACCAAGTTACTTATTTGTGGCTATAAATAAAAGCTTGTGGCACTCAACTTTTTAAACGTTTAATAGATTTGATCAATTCAGTTTCATTAACCGTATTTTATTCGGCACAATAGTAATTAGCGGAATTATTATCGCACGTTTAAACTCAGTTTCAGAATTGTTATTTAGGAAATCTAAGGTTGTTTTACAGTAAATTAAATACGGTTGATATGTTAACGGATTTATGTAAATTGAAGAATATATGTCTAAATTTTGAGCGCCCCAAGCTTTTATTTATAGTCACATATAAGTGACTTGGTAAAAAAATATTTTCTGCCTTTCAGTACATTAAATAAAAGCTTTATTTTTAAATATTTTGTTTTACATATAAATTATTTTCTACTTCTTAGTTTTTAATTGATTTTACTAGTTAGTTGTTACTAGTAGTTTACTAGTTTATGAGTTTGTACTAATTGCTGCATATCAATTTCTACACACACAGTTGGCTACGAATTTGTATCTGCTAGTGAAATTTTATATGGACGATTAGATATCGCTAATTTTACATGAAAAGTTGAAAATGTTATGCATATATATATATTTCTTTCAGATTTATGTTTGCAAAATTTGAGCGCTCTAAGTAGTCGGGAAGTGAACGAAATATCGATTTTCCGTTTTCCATCTAACAGAAAGTCAAGTTAAATAAAAGCTTGTAAAAATTACATCACCCGTAGCGTGAACGTCTTGCCCGTGTAATCGCACGTATGATTACACACATTACACTATTTTTTATCTCTGATGTTTGGTGGTAAAAAAAAACTTGGAGTAATTCGTAAAGACTCAGCATAATCTCCCAATAAATGGAGAGTGGACTTAATACAATGTTATTCGAAGTACCTATTTTTGTATGATTTTCATTAAAAAATAAACATAAAACCAGGTTTTGCTTACTTTAGGGCTCCGTAAAATATTTAGTGTTTCAAAAGGGTTTCGTCGCTGAAAAAGTTTGAGAACAGCTGTTCTAGACAACATACATTTTTAAAAAATTTTAATTCTGGATTGTGGGTAATACTCCAAGCTCCTTAATGATAAAAAAACCAGGCGGCAAGTTAATTGCGGCCAGGCACCTCTGCGGCTATCGCATTTCGTATCTATGAAATCTACCACACATTTTCATCTTGGCCCTGTTAGATGATCAGATTTGTGTATATACATTCGCTTCAATCTCACCGAGTTCCTTGAGGACGCGATCAGCCATGTGGAGGCTAGACTTGTTCTGGAATTCCTCGAGAATACAGGCCGCAGTGACATCCTCCAGAACCAATTCCAGTTCGTTCATTTTTTCCATGGCACGAGCTCTTCGAAGCAGAGCTTTAGCATATTTTGGTTTCAATTCCAAGGCTGTTGTACAGTCTTCCTTAACCGCCGAGTACTTTTTCTGCAATGTTTTTTATTCATTTTCACACCTCTGGTGAGAATTGGCCCAAACTATCAAGTACAATAAACAGCGTAGGCTTTGTTCAATTGGACATTATCTTTGCGCACATAAAAATGCTATGACATCCCCAGAGTTATCTTAACTATTCTTATCTTTTATTTCGAAACAATTTATAATCACCAATGGCAGTGCGCCCAAATTTGTTGTGTTCTTAGCACCTAATGCAAGAGGACATTGTTGCAGCACTTTATTAGTTTCTATGAATAAATATGGTCAATCCATTTCTGAAGATTCTATGAAATAATTTATAAATCATTGTTTTGTTTTGTTCCATGAGGATAAAATATTTCAGTGTAGAGCAAGTTATTATGGAGCAGAAAGCGATTACTTGAAAAAAAGACGTTTCAAAATTATTTGTATTCGTTTGGGTTTGTTTGGGTAGACGATTGTAATGCAGGAAAAAAGCCTGAAAACTATATCTTCCCCATCTTAAACTTCTTATTTTTAACAATGCTTTTTAGGATGCATCCACATTCCGAATAATGACCAGCTTTAGTTAATAATGTTATAGGATTCTAAAGGTCGCTGACATTCAAAATTGTTCAATTGACTATTAATGTTACTATGAATCACCAGATTTGGTAAACAATCTTAAGATAAATGAATAATCTTAACATAAACGAATAATCTTAAGATAAATGAATAATCTTAAGATAAACGAATAATCTTAAGATACATAAAAAATCTCAAGATAAACGAATAATCTTAAGATAAAGATTCTAAGCTCACTGGCCTTCAAAATCAGTTCTCCAATTTACTATAAAATTCTACAGGCTCTACAAATGATAAATTGAAAGAAGATCATGTCTTTATCAATTTTATATTTTGAAAATTCATTTCAGAATATAGAAATTCGAATTACGAGAGCGATTTCTAAAAAAATTATAATCAACGTGTACCACAACATTCCGACGAATTTGAACAATGTATTTACATCACTGTTGTTTTTTATACATTCACAATATCTACATAATCGTTAGTTTCATCAAAATTTCTCACCAATTGCTCGTAAGCTGCTGCCCGGTTTTGATAAAACGCAGCCAAGTCAGCTTTATTTTCTTCCGGACACACCATGATGGCCATGTTGTAGTGCGCTATCGCCCTGTCATATTTGCCTGCTTTAAACGCAGTGTTGCCTTGCATTTTGTATCTCTGAGCTTTCTCTGTAGCTGTCTAAAATTGAAGCATTTCGCAGGAAAGATAAAACCATCCTTCTGACCATTATAAGTCACAATCTTTCTTAAGGGCTTAGGCTACTGTGGTAAAATTTCAAAAAACGTTTGTTGCTCAAGGATACTCAAATTGAAGGGGGAGGTCTGACATGTGGTGCTTGAATCGAAGATTTGACGTACACTTATGTTTACAACCATAGAACTGCTGGTAAAACTTTGAACACGGTTTTCTCTAAATCATTTTACAAAACGGTGTACGTGCCTTCTCGACATCTAATAAACGGATTAACTTGAACTTTGGCATACTAATTAAGTGTAATAGTAGTTTAGTCTTGACAGACGTTTATTTTGTTGATATTTTTTTTGTTAGTTATTAACAATAATGATGCTACCTTCCTCCAAAAACAAAAAAACCAAATTTTTTTTTATGATTGAAACATAATAGAAAAAAGCTCGGTCAAGTCATTATTATTATTTTAGGAAAAAAGCTCGGTCAAGCCAATATGATTTATTTTAGGAAAAAATGCGTTTTTGTCAAAAAATTGGTTTCAGATCAACCTGATGGTAAAAATTAAGTACACCGTTGAGTTTCCTATGATCAAACATCTTTTACAAGATTGCTTACGACTTTGATTGTTAACATTTTTAGAATGATATTCAGTACCCAATTTTCTGAATGTATATTCAAATAAATATCAAAACGATTCCAATTCCAACAAAATATATACGACAACAATTCCTTCAAAATATTTTTTTTTTCACTAACCTTGACTTTTTGGTTGTCCCAGTAGCCTAACCCCTTAACTTACCATCAAAATATTGAAGTCGTAGAATATTTATTACAATTTCCGAAAAAAAAGTAATTTGTTTTTGGAAAGTCGACTTTTCAAATTGTATGGGTTTGAAGTTTGCATCGTTGGAATGCAACGAATTTTTTTCGTTATTTTGATTACCATCTAAACCCTTTTTTCAAGTTCGGTTTGTAAAACCCTCATAAGGATCTTCAAGAATGTTTCAGTGATTTGTGTGGCCCGAAAATGCGAAATAAAGATATTTTCGTTGCCTTCCAAGGATGCAAACTTCGATCCATAATATTTCGCTACATTTCGTCAATGCCAAGAAAGCACACTCATTTCGACAAAAAAAAACTAAGGGCTTCAAACATCGAGGTAAAAACGCAATATATAAAAAGACACCGAATTAACACAAAATCAATGTATTTTTCATTTAGCGCGTGTGCGGTTGAAATTGAGCCGATAAGAATGGATTTGCGGTGGGGATTTAACCCCGCGATCTCGTTATCCTGTACTAACCTCATTTATGGACGGCTCGGTCGTTTTTTCGGAAGTATCACCGTCGATCGATAGCTGTTTATCACCGGCCGTTCCGTTGGACTTGCCGGTGCCCTTGGAACTCTTGCTATCTGACTTCGAGGTCGTGTTCCTGTAATACATATAGCCGAGACCAAGGGCAACCGGCGCCCCAACTGCCAGGGCGAGTTGCCATTTCGGCAGCGGACTACCCACCACGCCGGCAGCTCCGTTTCCCATCGGCATTGAGCACGTGCCCGCACACGACTTTAACAACAAAATAATCCTCTTTTTTTCACCAATCCGTGCAATGCTCTCACCAAATATAAATCTGTATAAAAAAAACGTAGATTACCCAACGAAACGTAGCACGACACTGCGATATCGTGGCCTACTTTGCGATACGGTCATGCGACACCGTGTATCATTTTTTGTCCGCGATAACGCCACGAGCGCCACTCCGCGAGACGGTGAGGTTTGGAACTTTGTCCAAAATGTCCAAAATCAGCGCACGATTCTGCACTACCGGAAGTCACAAGTGTTCGGCAAAGACAAGCGTCCATTTAAGGTTGTGGCTTGAAAATATTGCGGTAGATATTAATGAAAATTTTACTAATCGTTATGGTGTATTTTGTGAATATACTGGCGAAAAGAGAACGGAGGTTTTCGCACTCGTTTATTAAATATTAAATGTTGATCGATCTCCACTTGATCGCATTGGTTGTACGGCGCAACATCGTCACCATTTCAGTTTATTGTGTATACCTTCCGCATTTGTGAAGAAAGTGACTCAAAAAACGAATTTTGTGTGCAAGATAGTGTACAGAACAATATTGCCGAAAAAATGGACAGTTTACCGATCTAATTAATGAAAATGTATGAAAAATATGCGACCAGTTTACGAAAAGTGAGGCTTGTTGAGGAGTATGTATTAAGGGCTTAGGCCACAGTAACGGGTATAAAATCATGTGCGAATTTAACAATCTTTTTTCGTATGAAAAAGTGATTCACTCGTAAAATTAATGACACATCTATTTGGTATAAATATCAAGCTGTTAGAAAATATATATATATATTTTTTCGACGAACAAAATGGCCGACTACTCGAAACTTCTCGAAACAGCTTTTTTCCAATTGGCGTGACAAATAACTTGAACAATTTTCACTCGATTTACTTCAAATTTAAAAGTTATGTTCCTAATTGCATTTCGCAGAGAAGAACGTACGGAATTTCTGGTTAATCGAAAACTTTTCATTTTATGAGCAGTTTATGAGCAGTTATAACGAAATTTTTCACTGAAATTTCATTTCTCAAGTTCAAATACCTACAAATTTTGAATAAAACAATATTTTTTAAATTTCGTACGTACTTCTCTAGGTATTCTAATGTACATTGACGAGAATTGTTGTTTTTTGTTCTAGGTAAAAAATTGTGGATGCTAAATGTCACGCCGCGGAGTGCCTAAAAGACGATAACAAAAGGAAACCCTGATGGAAATCCGCTTATTGGAATTCGACAAATAATGTTGAAATCTGTTAAAAAATGTCAGAAACTGTGAAAATGAATAGATTCTAACATAATTTGATGGAATCATACATATTTTGATAGATTCTGTCGGAAATAATCTATGAAAATCGGACAGAACCTCACATATTATGTTAACTTTACAAAATGTCATAAAATCACAGAATTCGATACTTTCTGTCATCTTTTTGTCAGAAAATGACATCTTTTAACAAAAAAATGATAAAATTAATTTTCCATTTTTTGACATATTGTTGCATCGAAAAGAATGACAGAAAATGACAAAAAATGATAGAAAACGATAATTTTTATCATAATTTGTTGTCACATTTTTGTTGAATTCTGACAGATTTCAGCTGTCATTAAATTACAGAATTTAATACTTTCTGTCATCTTTATGTCGGAAAATGTCATCTTTTAACAAAAAATGATAAATCAGTTGTCCATTTTTTGACATATTGTTGCATCGAAAAAAATGACAGAAAATGTCAAAAAATGATAGAAAACGATCATTTTTATCATAATTTGTTGTCACATTTTTATTGAATTTTGACAGATTTCAGCTGTCATTTTCAGCTGTCATTAAATCACAGAATTTGATACTTTCTGTCATCATTGTGTCGGAAAATGTCATCTTTTAACAAAAAATGATAAATCAGTTTTCCATTTTTTGACATATTGTTGCATCGAAAAAATGACAAATATGCAAGAAAACGATAATTTGTATCATAATTTGTTGCTACATTTTTCGTGAATTCTGATAGATTTCAGCTGTTAGTGAAAAGGAGCTTTATTGTGAATAAAGTCAGAAATAGCATAAACTACATTTGTATGGAATATTTATTTTATTCAATATTTATTCTAATGGTCGATTGTACATCCCTGTGGTATAGTCGCTATATATTTTTTTTCGTCGATGCACATTAAAACACACGGACTTTTTATATCTTTAGGTTCACACACAATCAATTTTTCAGTACATTGACATTCCTGGAGATGGTTTATTTCAACTTGCAAATCGCTCAAGGAGGAATTGTTTTTTATTACTATTTTAAAAAGTAAGACCACAGTTTTCGCACCATCGTTGGCTGTTTGTATTTGTAAAACTTTAAAAGTTTCTCCCATTTCATTGTTATTTAATAAAACAACGGAATCGTTAATTTTCGTACAACGTTGTTCATTGTATAATTTTGTGGAGTATCGATTTCAAATTCGTCAGATGTCAAAATTCATTAGAATATATCATATATTTATAATGCAAAATGTCAAAAGTTAACAAGTTCGGTCATTATATGACAAAAAATAAAAAAGAATGATATAATTTGACAGATTCGGTCATAATATTGTATGAATGTTAAAGAATTCCATTTCATTCCATTAAATAATGACATTTAATGACGAAAATCTCACAAAAAATGAGAAAGAATGATATAATTCGACAGATTCGGTCATAATATTTCATGAATGTTGAAGAATTCCATTTTATTCCATCAAAAAATGACATTAAATGACGAAAATCTCACATAAAATGGAAAATTCTTACGACATTATATGACATATTATGTAAGATTCTGACAGAAATTACTGAATTATAACATTACTTTTCTGATAAAATATGACAGATTCTGTAAAGCATGTTCCAATTTCCGGTCAGAAATCATGAACTTCTCACAGAAAATGTCAAATCTCGAAATAATATGACAGATTCTGTCGTATAAATGACATATTCTGACATTATTTCTCATTGAAAGTTGACGGAATATTATCAAATCTGACATTTTTTGTTAAAATCTGACGAATTCCAATAAGCGGATTTCCATCAGGGAATATTCGTAGTCGGCCATCTTGTACATCGAAAAAAAAAAATATTTCCTAACAGCTTGATATTCATACTAAATAGATGTGTAATTAATTTTATGAGTGAATCACTTTTTACATACGAAAAAAATTGTTAAATTCGCACATGATTTTATACCCGTTACTGTGGCCTAAAGCCTTAAGGTTGTTATGAGTTTAAGTCAACATGTTACCACCGAGGCGAACATTTTCCTGGACCTTTATAACCTCTTTGCTGATCATCCTGTGCGGTTTGAATACGATCCACAGTACCGGTTTGTAGAAAAAAATTCCGCAACACGACATATTTCGCGGGCTAATTACATTACTCTTATGGAAAACTCCCGATCATTTTTCAGTACATTATTAATGTCTTCTAAGTGAATGTTG
Source organism: Ophion obscuratus (assembly GCA_964007375.1). Classification (NCBI taxonomy): domain Eukaryota; kingdom Metazoa; phylum Arthropoda; class Insecta; order Hymenoptera; family Ichneumonidae; genus Ophion; species Ophion obscuratus. Next base: position 27,304,130 of record OZ023318.1, on the reverse strand, counting down.
CCACGGAGCTGAAAAAATAGGTACGGTTCGACTAATTATCGGACTAACTCGTGATGCCGTGAAAATGAGGATTCACAGTACCGTTATAAAATTATTAATGTTTTTGATACGGAATTTGTGCGAAAGTCAAGCACACAAAATATTAAACTGTGCAATCATGGCAACGTCGTAGACGGCACAAATGCTACCTATATTATCAGTATTCGGTAATTATGCCCGTGCACTTCAAACTACTCGGTCAGGATAATTAACAACGAATATTATTGGTACTTATTCTCTTAATTAGTAATAATTACTTAGTATTAATTTGATAACTATGTTCAGAAATGATACATTTCCAGACTTTTCTAGGCAGAGACAAAATACCGCGGATTTTTTTTTCATACATCAGTTATTTTTAGAATATCGGAAAATTATTAAAGTTTTTTTTATTTCTTCGAGATTATTGACAGCTTTCGTACACACTTTTTCTTTCCAGCGGATTTTTTTTACTCGGACCAATATTTATTTCTGACAGCTCCTTGGGCCGATATTGAGGTTAAGAACGGGGCGCATATGTCTCTACGCGACATTTCTGCCAACCTGGGCATTTTGATATACCGCGATTTACGACGTTGCCAATTTGTTTCACGTTAATTGACCGAGAGAAAGTTATAGAAAATAATTATACGAAGTAATGAAAACACTTAATGAAATCACCGAATGTTCAAAAATTCATATTTTTACAATTAGTTGTAGCAAAATAGTTCGAAACATTGCAATTCGACGCCTTTTACTCGTTGCATACCCACAAGTCAAAGTTACGGACGCACATGTGTTACAGTTAACGATTCGTTAGAGCCACGATAATAATGAAGCGGCATAGATATTTGTCGTTCTCTTCAAATTGAACGTGCAAATTCACGAGTGGATGCGAGTCGTAACAATATTTACGCACACTTTCATTTTTCCAATGATCTCATTTGAAATCATAAATAACATTGTTTCAAGCGAAAAGTTTTTACTTTGTGTGCATAATTTTCAATGGAGAAATATGAATAAACAAAAACTACGACGGTATGGATTAGATCTCCGGATTTCCAGTAAGCGCGCATCGCGTTTGTGTGAATGACGGAAAGTGAAATTTCTCACATAAGGCTGAAGCACAATGCTACCATTGGAGCGAGTTAACGATGGGCGTAAAACCATTTGCCCAAGAGACATGACCTTAAGGATGCTTGTAGAGAGATTAATTTAAGATGCATTAAAGGGTTAGGCCACAGTGACGGGTATAAAATCATGTACGAATTAAACAATTTTTTTCGCATGAAAAAGTGATTCACTCATAAAATTAATTACACATCTATTTAGTATGAATATCAAGCTGTTAGAAAATATATCTTTTTTGCGATGTACAAAATGGCCGACTACTAATGTTTTCTTTTGTTATCTTTTTTTAGGCGCTCCGCGGCGTGACGTTTAGCATCCATAATTTTTTACCTAGAACAAAAAACTAAAATTCTCGTCAATCTACATTAGAATACCTAGAAAAGTGCGTACGGGATTTAAAAAATATTGTTTTATTCAAAAGTTGTAGGTATTTGAACTTGAATTTGAATTGAACATGAATTTTCAGTGAAAATTTTCGTATAAAACTGCGCATAAAATGAAAAGCGTTCGATTAATCATAAATTCCGTACGTACTTCTCTGCGAAATGCAATTAGGAACATAACTATTAAATTTGAAGTAAATCGAGTACAAATTGTTGAAGTTATTTGTCACGCCAATTGGAGAAAAAGCTGTTTCGAGACAAACGCGTTCAAAGCTTTACAGATGCCTCTGCCCGTGCTAGAGGTGGGCTTATGTTGTAGGCTCAAAATCGGTGAAAAAAAAATTCTTGCTATAAATCGAATAGTAACTTATTCTTATGATGATAAAGCGCCGTTTTAGCGAACAAAAAATGGATTTTTTAAAAATTCTACTGGACGTTACCCCTTTAAAAAAATCAACGCGTTTCACAACGTAGCTTCGGAGATTTTTAGGGTTCAAGTTTATCCATTTCGTAATACACGTGGCGCCTCGTAAGCATTAGTTATAGGTCTTACGAGGCTAAAATAATGCTTCGATTTGAAAAAAATCGAAGCATTATTTGAAATGAAAAACCAAGCAAAGTGTGATTAAAATGTTGGGAATCTCGTGTCAAAGAATTAAGCGGTTTCTCTACTTCGTTCATTAATAATAATACTCGAAAAAAGATTTGAATTTTGAGATTGAACGGCTTGTTTTCGGGGTTTATCGAGCTTCAACGAAAATGGATAAATGTTCAACTTGGACATTAAAAATCTCTAAAACTATGCTGCGAAAAGGATTAATTTTTAGACAGGCAATGAATCCCAAATTAATATCTCGGTGATATAAACTTCGATCGTTTACAAGCATTTCGATTTTAGTATCGAAACTCCTGAATTGTATTATTCGTAACTTTTTAATGATTCGAGGTTACTTGACACCCATCGAAACCGAATCCGTTGAGTAGGAAACCTGTCCGTCCAACCCAGCCCCCTGACACTGGTAGATAAATGGTGTTCGCAAAATGTCTTTGCCGCCCTGTGGCGCTAGTAGTCGTGTGACACATGCATATATGTATATTGCGCCGGTGTTTCGAATATCTTACATGAATATTGATATATTCGAATATCGATAGTTTCGAATATCTTACATGTCTATTGATATATTTGTAATGATTTTCCATTTGAACACAATAAATAACGTCGCCATAACGATAACAGGCGAAAGCCACGGAAGTATCAAATCGTTCAGCTGATCGGAGTATTTAGAGCCGAAGGCTGTCACACAACAGCCAACGCTAGGCAGTGGCGATTTCACGAACTAAAAAGCCGGGACAAAACGCGTTTTCGTTCATCGTTAGAAATAGTAGGCCGGTGTCAGGGGGCTGGTCCGACCGCACTCATAATATTTTCATTCTTATTGGAAAATCGAGTTTCGATTCGCGATTTTCACGTCCTAGAGTTGGCGCAGCGATATTTCAATATGGCCGGTCAAAGTATATCCTCAAACGTAAACCATTACTTCGTGCGTGATTTCCTGCGAGTTCGGTATCGGATTTACCTTCCTGGTACATTGTAAAGATGCAGTGAATAATTTATTACTCTATCTTAGGTGACTTATAGATCGACAATTTACTTTTATTATCCGTCTTGCACCCTGGAACACTGCAGAATTTCGAGTAATTTCACGTTTTTTTACATTTTTTCGATTGTCATCAATGTATTTTGACCAAGTTTACTATACGAGTAGAGCTTCTGCCTCAGGCCGCAACTTCCGGCACCAACACTGCTAGGTGATGGCGCCAACTATGGTCAGAAAGTGGCACTACACTTTTTACGCCGAAAGCTAACATCAGCAGTACGCTTTCACCTAAGTCTATTTTCTTTGGCGGTGCATTCGCGGCGTCTGTAATTTTCGACAGTGCGAAAACCAAAATGAAACTTTTAACACATAATATGTTGACGTCAAAGGGTCTCAAAGGGGTGTCCGTCGGTTATCCACTCGGAATAGTGGTGAGAATAATATAAACAGCTGCAATAACGGCGTTTTTTTGAGGTTATGATTCAACAATGGCCAAAATACACGTGTTATCGCAGTTTACCCGTCTCGCGTGTTTCTTCTGACTGACAACCGCGAATTCTTACATTTCTTCCGAAATATTGATTTCCAGGCGAAAGACATCAAAGTTTCGGAGGTGGACTTCAATTCGGAACTCATTGTCAGGGTACTTCCAAAATTGGACTGGCCGACACTCTGGAAAGCAGCCGAAAGCGTATGTACTCTGGCAGCCTGAATATCGAACGTTTTGTAATTGTTACGCGGGAAAATTCCTATCTTTCACAATGACAAGCGAAGTAGGAATTTTCAAAAAGTTTCCCAAGTCTGCTAAATGCATACGAAATTTCCGCCCGGAGAATACTTCCAAATTGACAGCCATCCAAAAAGATAACCGTTGAACACATTCAGTCTGTTTGTTTAGCTACACTTCCCACACTTCCGCCAGATACGGTAACAAAAAGTGGACAGGTGTTGAAAGTGTTGAAAAGTGTAACTAAAATGAACAAACCCATGATAACTTCTGGGTAAGTTCCAAGCGGGTGTTTGGTACCTATATGACGGAATACAACGATGTTTTTTGTTTTTTCATTTTGCCAAAATTTCTTTGGCCGATTTCAGCTACGACGATTGTGCAAATACTTTTTACCATTCTTATTTAGCAATTTCCAACAAATTTGCAAAATATGATTTTGTGTAATAATGAAAATGAGAAACCAAAAAGAATTTTCGTTGCATTCCAACGATGCAAACTTCAACGCCATGGACCCATTTAGATAACTTCTGGACAACTATTTGGAAAATACTGCCTAGACATACGTAAAAAAATTTAAACTGAAATTGTGTAAAATAAATGGAATATGGAAGTCTCGGAACCTTCAGTTGAAAACGGTAGCTTTTTATTCTGAAACTGCACCAGGAAATAAATAAAATGGAATTTTATTAACTTCACATGTCATTGTCGTATTCGATCGGTACAGCTAATATATTGTTGGCTTCTTGCAAATCTCCGTCACAATGATACTTTAACTTACAATATCAAAGTTTACATTATTGGAAGGCAACAAAAATCATTTTTTTCCAATTGCCTTTCTTTTTGCCAGGTCAAAACAACGGCAAACTTAAAAAAGAAAGTTTTAAAATAAAAACTCATTAAAGTTTTATCATTTGAAAAAAGTTTTTCTCCAATGAGGTCAACCTCATTGGAGACCGTAGACCTAGACCTGTCGGAATTTTGTTGTCTAAGGATGAAAATAGAGAGAAAAAGAAAGTAAAAAAGAATTTTCATTGTATTCCAACGACGTAAAGTTCAACAGAATTTTTACTTGAAGTTTCCAGTCTCAAGTTTCAATGTACTCGATACGTAGTATACTTTTGAAGGACGCTTTCATGGCCAAGTTGTATGTGTCCTGATATAAATTAGTTCCTGAGAACAAGAGTTTAAAAATAAAGCTGCACTTTTTGAGACTGGACTTATCAACGTTCATAAGCAGAATTTGGAATAACGTGACAACTCATAAAACATTGGGAACTAATGTCGTGTCAAGTAACTTTGGTTAAAATTTAAAAAATGGTCAGTGGAACGATTAGGTCTTTGTTATTCTCAAATAGCAATTTAACAAAATTACTGTATAATAAAGGACTATCATCAATGTAACGATATTCACATATTATTATGGCATTGCGCAATAAGTAGTGCAACAACCGGCATTGCGGCTCAATAGCCGATTTATCGTTGCAAAACGATATTTATTCTAAATCTTATCTCCAAATTTATCCTATTTCAACACTTAATATTGACATTTTATGTTAGCGTGCCAATCGACGAGCAGTAGAAGTGATGAAGATCGGCATCTTGAAGGAAATATATATTTGTTTCATTATTGAAATGAGTTTTGTCACAGAAGTACACAGCGATATGTAAAAAAATGGATTTTTCCGAATTTGGCATTAGTTTGAAAAAAAATTGAATTTTCACCGAAAAAATCGATCGTAGGTTGTTTATAAAAACCGTAGTTGTTAATTAACCATAAAAACCGTGTGTACTTCGATGGGCAATTTATCTGAGAAGCTACAGTTAAAAATTCGTTAATCTACTAAAAATTGTTTAACCTTTGCTGCGTGCAATTGAAAAACAAGATTTCGAGAAAAACGCGATTGAAAATTGACTACCATTTGTTTGTTCTACGTGTCACATAATTCATTTTACTTGCCTTTTTGTACATTATTCTATTATACTTTAAATACTATTCTATTATACACGAAAATTAACATAAAACTGTTTACAAACAGCGAATGCAAGAACAGTGGCACCTGTTAGCAATGAGAAGCCGAATTTATCATTTCGGAGCGATCCGAAGTGTTTCGAAATTCAGATTAGCAAGGGTTTGAAAAAAATGTTCATCAACAAATTTTAATTAATGTTATTCACCCTATGTTTTTACGTCATTTAAGGTGGGATATACGTTTAGACAGGAAAAAAATAAGCAATATTGAGGAATTTTTTAAACTAAGAAATAATTATTCTATAATGGCATATTTTTTTACTAAATAATAATTATATAATAGTATATTTAAGTATACAAAACAATTTTTTTTTTATTAATTCATCATCAGTGAGGGGGCTGTGGCAGAGTTCTACAGCAAGGTCGCCATGGGAGTTGCGAATCCGCGTGCAGTCTAGCTTCCTATAGACTTTGATTTGCAAAAAAGTTCAAACATTTTTTCAGTCAGAACATGTATAGTTTCTATGTGACGGTAATTAAAATGAAAAAAAATGCAAATTTAAAAAAATGGCACGCATTTACAACAAAAAATCAACATTTCACGCAACATTTCTGTAAAATGTGGATTAAAAAAGTACTTTTTTTTTTCAATTTTTCAAAAACACTTCTTGTTAAGTGGAAGGTACCAATATTATCAATATTTCTACCAAATTTCAACTCAATCGGCTCAAAATATTAATTTTATTCTAATATTAAAATATTCTACATTCATAGTTCTATCGTTCAAAGAAAAGAAAAAAAGCAATCAATTTTTTTATCGTTGTAAATGTATATCCCGCCTTGAGCCAACAAACAATAATGGAAAAAAAATTCAAACATATTCCTTGATTGTAATTCAGAATATTTGTTTACAAATTCAGGCTGAAGATTTCCAATAAGGAACCTGAAAAACGTTTGAGTGATTTTGGATGGCTTAATGTGCCAAAGAAATTTGGGTCACGAAACTATCGTTACGTTCCAAAGATGCAAACTTTAATATCATGATTCTCCAGTTTCTTTTTCATTTTCAAGCCAAATTTCCATTCACAATATTTAGCCCGCCGTTATTCCATCCTCGGTTTGAATAAAAGTTAATAAAGTTGCGAGGCCACGTGTGACATATCCAGTCGGTAAAAATCCTACAGCCAATTTTTCTCTTAGACGGTTTACATTTTCCGGAAGCAAAAAGGCAGATGTTCGTTTTTCAACGGAGCAAAAGGTGTTCCTTTTTTTTCCGAAACATCCGCCTTCGCTCAAAGATAAAACATTGGTCCATGGGAGAATATTATTTATTTTTCCACATAATTGACCATTGTAATATCCATTTATTCGAGAGAACGTCATTTTTATTGCAGATCGGTCACGTTGGTGAATTGCCGCAGACCTTGATCCAAGACTTTGAAACGAACGAGGATTTTCTCAAAAAAGTTCATCACGTACTGCTGGAAGTGGAAGTGATAAACGGCGATTTACTGTGTCCCGAGTCCGGTAGAAAATTCCCTATAAACGACGGCATACCGAACATGCTGCTGAACGAGGACGAAGTATAAGCTTTCCAGCACAAATCTTACCGTTAAGGAAACTATGCGCGAAGCGTCCCGGCTCCATTGTCTATCGAGAGACGAAATATGAGCACCCACTTTCACAGAGTCGTTTGAACGGTGGTGAATTTTGCGCCCCCTCGTATTCCAAACTCTCGTATTTCACTGACCGAAAAAATAGCATGGCTCTTATCTGTGCTTTTTTTCGGCGCTACACTCACGGGCACGAAGAAACGTTAATCCGGGACGAGATATTCCGATTGCACTCTATGTATAATGATAAGAGGATAATTATACCAGCGAGAATTGAAATATCGACCAATGAACGTTGTATGCACTTCGGACGGTCGATCTAAAATCAAGATATTCGTTTTGAGTTTGTTTTTTTTTCTTGTTTCTTCAACGATCCATTCTCGACGACCGAACTAAGAAATTTTGCCTATAGATTTCATACTTCGCTATCGTGTACTTTAAGGGGTTATATACAGTTAAAATTTTCGAAAAATCGATTTTTTTTTCAATGTTATTTTCGAAATGTACATACATTTAAGTACACAGACAGAAAATTTCTTGTCAATCCGGCGAATATTCTCGAAGTTACACGCACATTTGTAATGACGTGTCAGAGCGTTCGAAAGTGCTTTTGAAACTTTAAACGCGTTTTTCTCAAAACTGTGTGTTTTAAAGTCGGTGAGCAAGATTTCTCGGAAACGGCCGAACCGATCAGTCTCAAATTTTAACACAACCTTTTCAAGTATATTTTTTAGTAATTAATCGAAGGTTTTTTCTCACCGATAAATATTTTCCATTTTATAAAGAATTTAAGGCCTAAATTTTTGTCAAAAAACGATTTTTTTTTTGGAAGCCGCCATTTTGTCAAAAATTATTATTTTGCTTACTCCTTCGATTAATTACAAGATAATCCATTATATTAACGAAATCTTTTTAGTTTTTTCATTGTAGATGATCCAGTCCAGAGATATCGTGCTCACCGCAAGACGCCATTTTTTTAGGTGCTCCCGGTTCAGCTATAGTAGTTATGAAAATAATTATTTGTCCAAATAAAAAATGTTAAAATACAGTTAAAAGTTACCATAACATGTATACATTCTTTTACGTTAATAGATTCAAAGGTCTTCTCAAGAAAAATTCTTGAACAATCGATCTTTTTGGGCCTCCTGACTGTATATAACCCCTTAACGGAATATGCGTGAGCCTACGATAGACAGTAGCTTTGAAATGTGATATAAATTATTGACTGTTGAGTCGGGATCTTGTTACTGTGGAGAGTTGAACGGATGGACGGATGATGTTTGTTTCCGGACGCTCGTGTGGGTGCGTACTGCCTCGCTTCGTGTTGTACACTTTTTAATGAGTTAAGGGGAGATATACACCTAGCAGCCGGATAAAAAGGTCATTTGTGTGATTTTTTTCAAGGAAAACTACTTGAAATTTCGGATTGGGTTTTTAATTATCTGAAAGTATATGCATTCAGAAATATGTTTAATTTTCTTTATCTAAAAATATCAAAAATATACAAGGATATTGTATGATCCTTGGAGCGTCGTAAAAAAAATCTGCGTATACGGTACCCACTGGCGTTTCTTCATAAATCATCTGAAAAAAAAAACCGAAAAGATTATTAAATTAGATACTATAATCTAGTACTTGTCATAGCCGATTTTGAAAATATCGATTTATGACAAAATGGCGGACGTTTGAACATAAATAGTGATTTTTGGGCCAAAAATTAGTTATTATTTTGCCTGTAAAACAAAAACTAAGTAACGGAAAAGAAATCCTATGACAAGTACTAGATAATGGTGTATAGAATAACCACAAAAAACCTCAAGGCAATCGGTTAATTGGTGTTCGAGAAATTTTGGATACCGATTTGAAAAACGTGGTTTTGAGACAAACGCGTTTGAAAATTTGGGAATGAATAAATCCTGAAATTTGTCAACTTACATAGAATCGTCGATACCAGGCCCATAGTGTAGGTCTTCTACGGTCGACGGAATGTTCAGAGCTTCTAAATCCTCGACCTCGACCATCTAGGTGTATATCTCTCCTTACCAACAAATATTTCAATCGTTGAGGTATTCCTTTCCGCGGAGAGCCGTATTTTGTGAGGGCATAAGCAGGGCCCTCCTGAATCATCGGTAAATTACAGTGGCGCTTAAGACCTTCTCTGCCAGGTAGGTCACCCGTGACCTTAGAGCAGATCTGATTTCGAAACGGAACCCTATGGAACCCGGCTGCTAATCGAACCCTAACTGATATCATAGTTGGAGGGGTATGCATAACCTTGGAATATCAAGAATCGATTTTTGGTTTATTTTATTTTCTTATTGCGTAGTCTTAACTTTGATTTGGTTAAAATATTTTGTAAAAATTCCAAAAATTTACCGAGTTATGACGAATTTATTGGAGCTGCTCAGAACGTCCCATTGCGTTACGGCTCTAGTGCTGCGCGGTGCATTGTATGGTGTCTAAGAGCATTGACATGACTTTTTCCAACCAGGCTGTTTGATTGTTATACGGTGCAGGAATCGCAGATTGAAGGTACGAAAAATAATCGTGATTTTATCCCAAGCAAGTAGTCCATACACCAAGGCACTTTCTTACAATTGAATTTTTCAAATAACAATTAGGACGAAAGAGTGCATTTCATAGATAGAAATTTTAAATAAATGATATTCAATTTTTAGTAATTATGCAGTATGAGGACTTTTCCGAAAAACGACGAGAAATTTTTTTTCGCTATGATGTTGTTTGTTCCATTACAGTAAGTGATATTCCGTCGGGGTAGGCTGACGTTTCCCATTAATTCCATACGTTATGGGGTTTTGAAGTTTCCAGAAACATGTAATATTTCGACGTCTCACTAAACAGCTACGTGTTTCCTAAGGGCCAACCCAAACATACCCAAACCAACTCCCCAATATAGGCGTCGAAATATTAAAAAATTCCCTATTTTATCACGTGTTTCCGCGAATTTCAAAACCCGATAACTTATGGAATTAATGGGAAACGTTAGCCTCCCCCGACGGAATATCATTCAATATAATGGAATAAACAAGTTGGGGGTGAAACAAAAATTTGCCGTCGTTTTTCGGAAAAGCCCCTGTACTGCATAATTACCCAATTTTTTACGAGCTCCATTAGTAATGGAGATATAAGCCACGAAAATGAATCGCATCACCTCTCACTCATCGTTTCGTCCCTTTCACTGGTTATTCCGTATTTCTCATAAAAATGTTCCTTGTTCATACCTCCATTACCAATGGAGCTAGCAAAAAAACGAGACATTTTTTATTGTCAATTCAAAAAGAAACATCTTATACTTCAAACTTTTTTCCACAAAATGCACTTTTTCGTCACAATCATCATTATAACAATTAAATTGTTTATAACGAAAAAAAACTATTCTAGAAAAAATTAATGTTCTATTCGTATTGCCCGTACCCGAAACCATAAAGAACTACCGAAGGTATTAAGCAAACCTAAACATTTATACGGAAAAAGTAGATTGAGTACATTTTTTTCTCTTGCGTGTATCTCGAAAGTATACTTTGCAATTTGGCGTACGTCATATCTCAAAATCTAATCGTTCGATTTACTTCAGATTTGAACTGAACATATTTTATAACATGTTCTATCGACTGACCGGATGATTTTTTCATATGTTCCTCCGTTCGTTAATGACAAACGTTTAAAGTCGCTATTTTTTGTCGAAAATTGACATTTTTTTTTCAAAACAGGTCAATTTATGCAAATTTTAAAATTTCGAAGAAGTACCCGGTAGGTTTGTCGCTTCACCATTGCACTAAAATTATATTCTTCCATTTTTTACTTTAGATGAATCTAGTTACCGGAATCATGTACGCGACCTAACCGTGCGGAGGCGACAGTCCTGAGAGTAAATGACGATTACGTTGTTTATATATATTTTATTACACAGATAGTACATATCAAGGCTATGTACTATCTGTGTGCGAAAAATCGACCTTATCATCCCAATACCTGACTAAAAAGATATTGAAAATCGATCTGTTTTTTTTAAATTTCAACGTTATGCATACCCCTTAAATTTTTACCTAACGCATCAATTTCCACCAAAAAGTTTTAATGTAATTTTCCTCATTTACAATATGGCAGAGACCGTGTCGATAAAAAATAAGTTACAATCAATTATTATACCCAACGATAAACTGGAATAAAAAATGTTGCGCAAATTTGGTGGATTTCGACATTTTTACATTTTCTGTGGAACCTCACGGCCACGAAAATTCTTCGGCTAGCCACATTTTTCCAAGTTTAATCATTAATATTTCTTTAAACATTCGGTGATCCCCTGTTTTTGTTGTCGTTACGGAATCTTTAAGTTATTTTACACACGTGAGCAGTTTATGTCAGGCATCTAGAGTTATTTAGTATATAAATCGTTATATAGGAATGTGGCCAGCATGTCATCTAAAGGAATAAACTTCCGAATAGCTGTTACTTCCGATTTGGCTGAAATTTGGTACAAAGGTTCCATTCAATATATAAAGACATCGCTCAAAGGGATATCTGGCGCTTTCCAATAGTTCACGAGAAATCGAATTTCAAAGTTAATTTTTTAGCCCGCACGGGTATATCTATATCGCTCACTACGGCCGATCGATATCCCCACTCCTCCGACTTTACTGGTGGCTAGGTGCCGCGCTTACCCTGAAGTATATCTATACTGCAGGGTAACCCAACAAACAAACAAAAATAAAAAATCCAAACAAATTCGGTATCTCGTAAACTATTGGAATGCGCCAAAAATCCCTTTGGGGGATGACTTTATATATTAAATGGAACATCTGTGCAAAATTTCAGCCAAATCGGAGGTAAACGGCTATTCGGAAGTACAGCCACTTTACCAGTATACCGGCATGTATTAGGTGTTGGAATTAATTCGTAGCGTTTTACAAGAGATAGCGTAGGTAGTACAGTATTTCGTTGTTACCGACAGTAATGTATTCATCGTGAAACAGCTATCATTGAATGTCATCTGCTGTACATAACCTCTTTTTGAATCGTAAATAACAACACTTTATAATTGATTGAATATGTCGCGTGGGGATCCAAATATCGAAGGACCAAATATAGATCGACAAATATTTCGAAACGACAGAATTATGAACTCTCAAAATAACGAAGGTTTAATTATTCGAAATGTTATGATTCGATCGAAGAAAAAATTGAATGACTATAAAGCAAAGCATCATTTATTCGAGAGCTCATTTATCTGAAAACGTATATTCAGATCGTCTGCATTTTGAGACATACAAATATAGATTGGAACAATCTATATCATCCATATCTCCGAAACAGAAAAAAAGCGAGTATCTAATATTCGTAATACCGCCTATAGCGAAAAGCAATATATCGAGACGCAAAATATCGATGGTCCGAAATGGCGAATGCCAAAATGGCGAACATGGTATGGATGCCGTCCCGGCCGACCGCTAACGCTATCTGCCTCGATCACAAGTTTTCGCCATCCGGGCCATTCGACATTTTGACCCTTCGCTATTTTAACCATTCGACTTTTTGGCCATTCAATTTAATGCTTTCTGTTTTTTGACCCGTCACTATATTTACAATTCGAAGATTCGTCTTCTCGAATTATTTGGTGTTATTTATATAAGCAATTCGATATTATGTCTCTCAATATTTTTTAAATCGGTTTTTGTTTTTCGCTATATTTCAACTTCGAGATATTCGTATTCGCAATTTTTATTTACGACTATATAAACCCTCCGAACATTGATCTATCTATATTCAAACATTCGACATTTTTTAATTCGATATTTCAGCCCATCCGAATATTGATCCATCAATATTTCGACTCCCACCCAATATGTCAACATTTGTGCCGAATAACGTGTTTTTGCGGAGAGTTTTACTTCACGCTTCTTTGCATTGAATCGTCACCGGTGATGAAAAATGGATCCATTACGGCAATCCGAAGCGCAGAAAGTCATGGATTAAGCCCGGCCAACAATCAACATCAGTGGCAAAGCCAAATATCTATGGGTCTAAGCTTTTGCTCTGTATTTGATGGGATCATAGGGGTGTGATTCATTATGAGCTGCTGAAACCGAATGAAACCATAACTGAAGATCGCTACCGACTGCGATTGATGCGCTTGAGCCGTGCATTGAAAGAAAAACGGCCGGAATACTCCGAAAGACACGACAAAGTAATTTTGCTGCGCGACAATGCTCGTCCGTACGTCACAAAACCGGTACAAACCGGTTCTTACGAAGATGGTAAAAAATGAGTCGATTCGTGGATTGCATCTAAAGACGAGGCCTTCTTCCGACACGGTACTCGTACCCTGCCTAAAAGATGGTCAAAAGTAGTAGAAAGCGAGGGGCAATACATTCATTAATGTTTTTTTTTAATTTTCATTTAAAATAAAATAAAAATTTCATTTAAAAAACGCTACGAATCAATTCCAAGTCCTAATATTTTAACTTGATTATAAGACGAACATCAGTTGATTGTTAAATATTCGGGTTCGTGAAAGGAATACCTTAAGGGTATGCAGAAGGTCAACATAACCTCACAAATTTACCAACCCAATTTTCTCATAGATGGTTATTTTTTTTAGGAAAAACAAAGCATTAGGCTCTGGAGAATTCCCTGACGCAGAGCTTGATGATTTCCTTTTGCCCAAAATGTTATTCATCTCTGAAGAATCGCAGTTCGAAAATTTCAGCTATCCCTCTCGCACTCATGTCACGTGGTACATCTTCTACTTCGCCTTAATTGGATTGCCACCAGAGCTGAGCAAAGAAACAGACCCTAAACATGTTTTTTTTTGGCAATTCGACACAACGTTGATAAAATAATAAGGAACAGGACCGAAAATCCAGTTGGATCTTATAGAATGTAATTCAAAAGTCAAAACTGCAGATCTCTGATCTCAACTTTTTGCGAAAAACAATTGTATGACTACGGATGTATTTATTGCACAGATATGTATGAGTAAAGAGGGGTACATTGTTTTCATTCCGGATACTTAGAACGTGTACACACAATTACTCGATTTTTTAACTATCGTATTCCGTTATCATTGATTTGTTTTTTCCACTTTGTCTCGTATATAGCTGTCAGATCACGTATTTTCGTCACTCGCTTCTCTAAATTGCCTAAACCGCGAAGCATCGTTATTTCCCTAGGAATGCAAGTGGCACTGTTCGAATGATTTACGGGACGAAGTACAGCATCGTACAAGGGAAAGAGTTAGGAGGACGGTGCTAAAAATTGGCAACAGCTCGACGAATATCTAAATATACTTATATGCACGTACCATTTTTTTTTGTTCTCCATTAGTTCCCAGCGAATACGCAAGATTATGTTAAAAATAGTCGAATTTCTATTATTTGAGAGTATATTGCGTAGAGTGATTGGACTGCATTGAATCTTTTCGTTACCGTTTTCTTCCCCACAAACAAATACTAGTGCTAAACTCGCGAGTTTAGCAGCATTGGACGAAACACCTTTAATGCTAGCGACGGAAACGTGTGTTTGTTCTTCGAACGACGTACAAGGAAAATCGAACATTCACAAATATACCAAAATCGATGACAAACGACCAGTGTACAGAAAAGTCGTCACGCTCATTGTTCCTTTCATTTTTCAACAATTACGATGTAATACGACGAATACAAATAACTTACAAGAAAAAAAGCGTCTACGAATCTTCATTTGGCAAATCGCATCTCTTTTTTGTTCGTTCCTCCCGTACTTCTCGTTCAACATTTTTGGCAATCGTTATTCTTAGCGTAACATCGGATGGAAGAAGAGTGTGCAAGTCGGGATATTTTACGAGACTGCTTTCTAGAGCTACTAGTTGACAGTTGAAACAGTGTATCTTGAGGTTTTTACGATATTCCATTTATCGATAGAGATCTCGATAATTCGATCGGTAAATGTCTCGAATTTCTTCTCTCTGTGCAATTTATGACTTCAATTTATTGCGCAATTTTCGGTTTGATCGTTTTGTAAAAGAAAAGAGACGTTAGACACGTTGAGTTAGGCTACTGTGAGGCAAATGAAATTGAAGAGGATGGTCCAACATACAGTACAGGAATCGCAAATTGAAGGTAAACTTATGATTACAACGATAGAACTGCTAGTAAAACTTTAACTCTTCGTTGTCACTGTGGGTCTAAGAAAGGAAAGGTTGTAGAATCGGTAAAAATGGGCCATACGTATTTTTTGTCTGCGGAACCCGATGTTTAAGGGGTACAACGCCCCCTAACAAATAGGGGTGTTTTTCGTCGATCACGTTTTAACGGTACGAGATATGAAAAAATTCTAATGGTAACAACTTTTATTTTTCCGTGTACAATACGGAAAAAATTCTAATGGTAACAACTTTTATTTTTCCGTGTACAATAATACATTGGAGATGAGAACGATAACGTTATCGATGAAAAACGAAAATCACCCCTTAAAAATCGGCTTCCGCAGATGTAAATAAAATACGTGTCGCCTATTTTTACCCATTCTACAAACATGCCAAATTTCATCGAAATCGTAGAGTTCGACCTCGCGACCTTTCCTCGAAAGCGACTCGCGCCGTTTTTTTTGCGTTTTTTTCTCTACGATTTTTTGGCATGATGCCATCTGATTCAGGGTTAGGGTCAAAATGTCAAATGCCCAAATATAGAACGACAAAGATTTCGAAACGACAAAATTATGAACTCACAAAATGACGAAAGTTAAATTATTCAAAATTATATCCTTTGACCGATGACGAAATTGAATAACTATTACACAAAAGGATTATTTATTCGAGAACATATATACAGTTAGACTGCAGTTTGAGTCATACAAATAAAGATTCGAACAATCTGCAACATACATATCTCCGAAATAGAAAAAAGTGAGTATCTAATATTCGTAGTACCGTCTATAGCAAAAAGCCAAATATCGAAACTACAAACTTCGAATGTGTAGATCTGAGAAACGCAAATGATCGATGGTCCAAAATGGCGAATACCTAAATAACGAACATAGCATGGCTGCCTGACCCGGCTGACCACTAACGCCATCTGTCATCTTCATTCTGAAGCGCAATTAGTATTGCTCGATCCCAAGTTTTCGCTATCCGGACCGTTCGCCATTTTGGCCCATCGCTATTGTAGCTGATCGAGTTTTTGGTCCTTCGCTTCAATGAATTCGAAATCGTAAACTGTCGTAATATTTACAATTCGACGATTTGACGTCTCGAATCGTTTGGTGTCGAATCGTCTCTCATTACTTTGTTAAATCTGATATTTGTTTTCGCTATAAATCACCTTCGAGATTTTTGCAATCACAATTTCGATGAACTATTTTACAGACTATCATAAGATTGATCTATCTATATTGGAACGTTCGTCATTACTGAATTCGAAATTTCGGTCCTTCTGAATATTGATCGTTCGAATTTCCGATCCCCACCCCTGATTCATTATGCAATAATTTTTGGCACATATGCAATATTCAAAATACGTTCACAATTTTTTTCATGGTCATCCGACTGGTTTCTCCGGGTAAGCGTGACAGCGAAGGGTTAAACGCGTTTTTCTCGATACTTAGTTTTTCAGAACGGTGTACACGATTTCTAGACATCTAATGAACGGATTGACTTGAAATTTGGTACACTTATTCAGTGTAATAGTAGTTTAGTCTTGACCGACGTTGTTCTTAACATCTTTTTTCTTTATTTATTAACAATAATGATGTCATTCCTCCTCGAAAAATCGAAGAAAGATAGATTTAAAAAAATTGATATACGATAACGAAAAAAGCTCGGTTAAGTCTAAGCCAATATTATCTATTTGAAGAAGAAAAACTCATTTTTTTCAGATCCTTCACGAGATCGTTTATAATTTCTTTAATTATTCATATTTTTAAATGAAACTTGGCACACAACTTTGTTAATGTAGATGCAAACAAATGTTTAGATGATTTTTCGATCATCTTCCTCATTCTTTCAATTTATTTGTTTTGAATCACACCGATTTTTGGCTCGTCAAAGTAGCCTAACTCCTTAAGCATGAGGCTAAAAAATCCGATAATTCGGGATAAGTGGATTTGAGTAAAATTCGCATAAAAGAATAATGATGATTATTAATAATGCATGGTAATAAGAGATAGTAGTATGATGTTAATTACTCAATATTGTAATTATCGCTATAGTACTAAAATGCATGTGTACTTCATTGTCAGAAATTTTCATCTTCATGGTAAACGTGTAAAAAGTCAAATTTCGGCGGTCATGTCGATCGATTACCATTACGAGGCTAAACGATCTTGTCCTACGTAGATACTCTTGACAGCGAAATGAACGACTCGATGTTTATCCACAATTGCTCCGGATACACAGTTAAAACTGTTCAAAGAGGGATTCCTGCTTGTACTGTTTCTACATTTATATCTTGTTTATGCACACGCGGCGGCGATACGTAAAATATAGTCAAAATAGATTATTTCATCCACCTTTAGTATTTCCAAGAGTCAAAAAGCTATAAAAATAGCTCTCAACTAACTTTTCAGCCACAGCCCGTCTTTTTCTTTTTATTAATTCTGTATTCACATATTAGGTTTTTTTTAAAGGCAGGATTGTTATTTCATCTTTTTTCACTTCCTTCTCGTTTCTTTTCTCTTGGGACGAAGCTATGAAAATACCTTTGCATATCAATTTAATTATGGCACATTCAAGTACTAGTGTAAAGTTTCAGTTTTGCCACTGGATCATTCCTTCCACCCGTCTCCCCCAAACCAATATTTACTTCCAGGCGAATAGGTTTATTCTTTTCGTTTCCTTCGCGTTTTTTTTTTCGCTTCACGGATCCCCAACTTGTGCTACTAAATATCCATTTACAGGAGCCAAAAGGATATTTGTCAAACGAAACGCTTAAATTACGATGAGACGAGCCACTACTTAAAAACTAATATAAAAACTTCTTTTAATACTGATGCTTACAATGGCTTCAATCTCATGAACGCTAAACTTACGCGAACGACCTCGCTTGTTTCGTGTTGTCTCGGGGAGCTTGCGTATACGTAACGACGTTTTTTTTTTCACAATTGAACATGTTCTCACAAAGCTTTGCTTGTTTCGTGATTTTTCACATAATTCAGTGAGTTATACCGCCGGGGCGTGTGAGCAATTTTCGTACGTCAAAATCCCCGAATATACACGGTATTGAACAAAATTAATTAACGATAATTTTTTCTTTTATCACTAAACAATTTCACTCACACGAACACTATGTTATTCAACGTTAAACGTTGCGAAACAAGGATCGAGTCTTCGGCAAATAGATGCACGTGTGGATGTTTGACGTTTTTAGTCATTTTGACGTATGTTTTAACATTGTGATACGCGAATTTTTTAGTTATTTAAAATAACCTGAAATACGACGGATCTTCGGTGTTGTTCGCCTAGGGAATTAGGGGCATGTACAAGGTCAACATAACCTCACAAATTTTCCAACCCAATTTTCTCATAGATGGTTATATTTTTTTAGGAAAAACAAAGCATTAGGCTCTGGAGAATTCGCTGATGCAGAGCTTGATGATTTTCTTTTGACTTAAATATTATTCATCTCTGAGAAATCTCTGTTCGAAAATTTCAGCTACCTCTCTCGCACTCATATGTCACGTGGTACATCTTCTAGTTCGTTTTAAAATTTTGACTGGTAATAAAAATTATCTGTAGAACAATTCCGAAAGATTCAGGCGGGATATACATTCAGAACTGAAAAAATTAAGCAATTCTGAGGGTTTCTTTCAACTAAGAAATAGTTTTTCTACATTTATCGAACTGTAGATATACTTTGATAGTGTATTTAAGTATACGAAAGATTTTTTTAAGGGCGTGCATACACCTGTATGGGTCAAAAAGATCGATTTTTCAAAAAAGGTGCTCATTCGAAAGTACTATCCTTTGAGTGTCCAACCTGAAAATTTCATAAGGAAATTCGCAGTAATGACGATGTTATAGCGTTTCGTAACTGACCGGGTGAGCAGCGGCTCGAGCAAACTTTAAACGCGTTTTACTCGAAACAGTGTTTTGAAAATCGGTACCAGAAATATCTCCGCAACTACTGGACCGATCGGGATCAAGTTTTGCACATTTATGCTTCATACAATGATCTAGTACTTATCGAGTTTTTTCGATACCAGGCATAGTTTTTTTTTCACCATAAGTACTGAACAATTTTGATGCCAAAAATAGCCTGTTTTATTCCAGCGACTGCCATGACCCGAGAAAATTTAATTTTTCAATTCCGGCTCGATAAGTACTAGTTTCATCCATCTACTTTGAGGAACAAATATTTTTTTTACGGAGGCAGAGGTACGTCTGGTACCGCAAACGCGGTCAACAAAAACACGTCCCAGGAAAACGACTGTAACTTTTTTTCCGTTTGAACTTTTTTAATCAAATTTTCACACAATGTAGATAAAATGTCATACTTTAAAATATGTATCATCATTGTTCAGAAATATTCAGTTTTAAACACACAAAAAATTCTTAACCATAACCTTACTTTTAGCCGTCTCTATTGTATGTAAGCCCTTAATTCATTTATCATCAAAATGGCGGAGCTTTGAAAGAGTGTCATAGCAAGGTTGCCGCGGGAATTGCGTATCGGCGTGCAGTCTAGTTTTCCGTAGATTTTGATTTGCAAAAAAATTTTTTTTTTCAGTTAAAACATGTATAGTTTCTCTTTGACAGTAACTAAAATCACGAAAATGCAAGATTACGAGAATGGTGCGCATTTACACAATGAATCAACATTTCACGCAAAATTTATGTAAAATTTGGATTTTAAAAGTAGTTTTTTAATCTAATTATTCAAAAACTATTCTCGTCAAGTAGAAGGTAGCGATATTACCAATATTTCTACCAACTTTTAACTCAATCGGCTTAATAGTTTTTGAGTAATCCTGCGCGCCAATTTCGAAAATGCATTTTTGACAAAAATGCATTTGAAGTTTACATAGAATTTGAATTAAATTGCACTAGGTACTTGTGGTAACTAATTATTGGGCACCACTAGTGTCACACTTATGAAAAATCGATTTTTTTTTGCTTTTCCCGATAGACTATACCTTCAAGAATAACATACGAAAATTTCAAGCGCGGATCGTAAATAGTTTTTCAACTACAGCCTTCTAAAGAGGATCGATTTGTAACAATGAAATCAATATTTTTATCTTTCAACGCGTTTTTCTCAAAGCGACATTTTTCAAATATGCTGCAGTTCTAACTCGAATACAAATCATCCGATCGACTTGAATCTTGTTTTAGCATATTAAGCATTTGTTTCTTCATACAATGACCTGCTAGTTTTTCGATTGGATAAAAAACGTCAATTTGCCATGCAAAAAACCATCAAATTTTTAAACGTAATTTGAAACTTTTTTTCAAATCTCCGCCATTTTGTTGGATTTTAATTTTTTCACAATTCTGCGTCATTGTGCAGGCAATACCTTCTAATTTAACGGACTTTTTAAATTCTTTTATTTGAGGCACTCTAAAGGCCGGAACCACCGGAAGCAGTGGGGGAACTTTTTTTTTTGAGACTTGGGAGACGACGCATAAGTCGCTGGAAATTGAATATTTTCATACAAAAAAATTACTGTATATACATAA
This sequence comes from Ophion obscuratus, assembly GCA_964007375.1. Lineage (NCBI taxonomy): Eukaryota > Metazoa > Arthropoda > Insecta > Hymenoptera > Ichneumonidae > Ophion > Ophion obscuratus. The sequence continues at coordinate 27,283,019 of OZ023318.1, read as the reverse complement.
CTTATACACAAATATATCCCCGAAATTTCAAAACATTCGATGCAATACTTTTCTTTCAACAAATTTCCGAAAATCACCTTTTTGGACAGTCACAATAGTGATGCCCCTTAAGTAATCTGTTACAAGGTAATCAAATTATCAATTACAGTAGTAACTGTAACTACTAGTTGGTAATTTAATTAGTTTCTGCCCAACTCTTCCGAGCGGTGAGGCCAGCCCCATGTCACTGGGTACTATTCCGTAGGGCAAAAAATTATTCGCGTGTTGTCCGGGATGTTTAATTGCGCTACAGTCCACCTCGCGGCGCTAGTAGTTCTCTGCTCGACTTCTTTTGCGCATGCGCGTTCTATACTCGATATAATAACATTTTCGGAGTATTTGGAGAGTTTTACGCGTTTTATGGTTTTGGCTTGTGGCTTGTTAAAACTTTTGTCACAACTCGAATGCAATAATATTATACGCGTTCGGTGGGTATGGCGGTAGGTGTATATATATATATATATATATATATATATATATATATATATATATATATATATAGTTATCGAGCAGACGACTACTAGCGCCACACGTGGCAGCAATTGAAAATAAATGCGACGGACATTACATGAACCATGTATAACTGATGGTTACAGGGGGCTGGGTGAGGCACAGCGTTGACTGTAACGTTAAACGTTTTTCGAATTTCGCTTTGAAACTTTTCGAATATATTCTACATATGAGGCATTCCACGTTACTTCAGCCAGTAAAAAAAAATCCATTTCAAAAATAATTTTGAAAAATCAAGGTACTTTATTGAAAGATATTGAACGAGTGCCGAAATAAAAAAAAAAATTCTGACGTTTTTTCTCGTTGATTACCATTTTTTAACATTTTCCCATTCAAATGGCCGTATCTTTGGCAGGCATACCTTTGCAGACATACATATGCATATAAATATAAAAAATACCAAAAATTCGTTTTTCGTATTCACAATTCGGGGAAATTCTTAAAAAGAAAATAGTAAGTGTCTTTCCTTGAGAAAAAAAATATTTTTGCATATTTTGCGCTGAAACGGACATTCGACTTGCTCAATAAAATCCAAATTAATTTGTTTCTCGAAGGCTAGAAAAAGACGCACATTTTCTATTTTAACGAATGTAAATACGTCAAATCCTGCCAAAGATACAGCCATTTGAGTGTAAAAATATTAAAAAATGGGAATCAACGAGAAAAACGTAAGAAATTTCTAAAAAATGTCGACACTCGGTGAATATTTTTCAATAAAGTAACTCGATTTTTCAAAGTTATTTGTGGATTTTTTAATTATTTTTACTGGCTGAAGTGACGTGGAATGCCTCATATATAGTTCTATCGTTTAAATTATAAAAAACGAAATCCATTATTTGATCGGTGTAAATGTATATCCCGCCTTCAGGTTGGAATTTTTCCGAGTATTTCGATTCTGAGCACTTCACCTATCGTCGAATAAGATTACAAGTCTTTCCAAGAATTTCAGCGGATGACTGTTCTGACAACCATCTTTCAAAAAATATTTTGACACGGAACCATTTGCAAGTAGGTAAAGATGATTTGCCAACCATTTTCAATAGCCGAACGATAGTGATTTCTCAAGACATTCAATTAACCCAAAAAAGTCATAGTGCGACGCGCCACCAACGTGTTTGAAAATCTGCAAAGAAACGTAAACTTCATTCTTCACCGCAACGACCGATTTCGAAAATCCAACACTACGTGCACAAGTTTACTGAAGATTCGTCCGCATGTTTTGCAATTTCACGCACACACACACACACACACATCTAAACGGCCGGATGCATTAAACATTAATTTTTTGGATATGTGATAGATGAAAATATAGAATATGACGAGACTAAGTATAGTCGTATATTGCATTGGAATGCATTGTCGCATGGATCTCAATCGTAAACACCATCTGCTAAAAACGTAAATAAAACGAAAACTCAATTCCTACCGGAGATACATTAACGAAGCTACGTCTACGGACGAAAAAAAAGGTAAATCTTAAAAATCAACGCGCATATAATCCGTAATAAACAATACATCCAACAATCAACTAATTGCATCAAACTATAAGCATACTGATAAAATAAAAATGTGAATAAAAAAAAAATCTTTCGCTTTAAGGGGTTAGGCTACTGTGAAAGTGACGAAAACTCGTTCGTCGCTTGAGGAAACGCAAATTGAAAAGGAAGCCCCGACATATGGTGCAGGAATCAACTGGATAGAACTGCTATCAAAACTTTGAAGGCGTTTATCTCGAAACTTTGCTTTTCAAAGCGGTGTATACGATTTATCGATATCTAATAAACTGATTGACTCAAAATTTGGTAGTTATTCAGTGTAATAGTACTTCACTCTTGGCGGAATTTTTCTTAACATTTTTTTTCTTTGGTTATTAACAATGCCATTTTACCTCAAAAAATCGAAAAAATGTGCAAATTTATTTTTATCGTGAAACACGATAATAAAAAAGGAACTCGGTCGAGTCTTAGCCAATACTATTTATTTTTAGAAAAAAACTTGTTTTTTTTTAGAAAATTTATATATAAATTTATTTAAAAAAAAAAACTCGTTTTTTTTCGTTTCAAATCAACCGGGTGGCCAAAATCGAGTACACTGTTGAGCCCTTCGCGTGGAAAGGTCCTTCACGAGATTGTTTTTCAACTTCGGTAATTCTTTAGACAAGTGACTTTTCCGAAAAATGAGCCTAAATTTTTGTTGATATTTTGGAATTTATTGGATTATAAATGATGATATTTAGACGGGGGAAGCTGAAATCCCCTCCATGAAAAGTTATGGGGTTTTGAAGTTCGCGGAAACACGTGATAAAATTTTTGCACATTTCGACGCCCATATTGGTTTGTTTAGGTCCCAAACCCGAACAATAATTATTATTTTTTGCTCGTAATAATTATTTGTCGAACAGTGACTTACCTAAAGAACCACCATACATGATTTAATGATAAATATTTTTAATGAAATTTTGTACACAACTTTGTTAATGTACAGAGAAACAAATATCTAAATGATTTTTCAATCATCTTATTCCTTCAAAATAATTTGTTTAAGTAACCTCGATTTTCAACTCGTCACAGTAGTCTAACCCCTTAATAAACAATAGAAATCCGGTGTGTGCCTCTTTTTGCGGATTCTGTTCTCTCGATGGCCACACCTGGCATGAACATCGAGTTCTTTAGTACGTTTTTTTTTTTTTAGAAGAAACATTTGCATATGTCTCATTTGCCACGACTTTCGGTGTTGGCTGCGTTTCTCTGGGAATATATAGAACCTTGGGCCAAACCTCTCAACGGTCCTTTACGCAGTTGCGCGTCGGGGCCTTTGGCGAGGCTGTGACTACCGCATACGAGGGACGCGTCGTTTCTCAGGGCCAGATACTTTGAATACGACTCGGTTGTCCATAAATTCGGGTCTGGTCCTGCCCAAGGTGCGTACTCAGGCCTGAAATTTTTTTTTTCATATACCACATTTTGATATAATACTGTAGAAACATAACGTTCGTTGAAACTTTGGCAAACCGTTGGTAATAGTTTCTATTTTCTTCGGTAAATATTCGGAAGTGGGGCTCCTGCTAGAATCAGGTTAATTTCTGGATGTTTGTTTGGGTTTGTTTAACCCAAAAAAACCCGAACAAACATTAGCCTCATTCTAGAAAGAACCCCGCGTCCGAATATTTACTTTTTTTTCTTTCGATGAGCAAATCTTACGATCTTTGAATAAAATATTTTGCTTTACAAAGGGGTGTCGTAATTTTTACAAACTATTTCAGCAAATATCATCAAAATATAAAAATCTCGTCTTTTATAATATTATATCATTATTATATCTAATAATAATATAACTAATATAAAAATATATCCAAATATATATATATACATCTAATATTTTATAATATTATGTATTATATCTAATAATAATATAAAAAGTAAAGACTTCCGGTTGAGCACGAGTAGCAAACGCACGCGTTGTGAAATCGGACGTGAATAATCAGACAGTTTGGGTGAAAGGAGAAGAGAAAAAAGCCAGGAAAGTAGTGGAGGAGTGAAGGGGGAATCAGTGGAAATTGAGGTGATAATGGGCTCAGTGGAAAATAGTGAAATGGGAGAGTTAGGGGGAAATAAAGTCGTGGATTGTGAAGAAGAGGTTAGGCCAGAGAACGGTGGCGGGGAGAGAGGGAACGACGAGAGCGGAAACGTGGCAGGAGAAAGGGAGCAGAAGCGCCGTGAGAGTGGAAGGAACTACGTAGAGACGGCGGTCGGTAAAGAAGGAATCGCTGCAGCAACGGAGGGGGAGAAAAGAAAGCGTGGACGACCAAAGAAGAAGGAGACGAGCCGCGATGTCAGGGAGTTTTTTACGACGATACGAGTGGCGGGGGCAGGGGGTGATGTGGCGTCACCGCCGCTGAAAAAGCATAAGAACAGCGGCAACGGAGAAGACAGCGGGGAGGAGGCAGAAGAGATCGGTGGAAAAGAGGAAATAGAGGATAACGGAAGAGAGAAGAAAGAAGGCGAAGAAGACGAAGGGGAGGAGGAGGAATGTGACAATGAAATATGGTGCGAGGGTGAAAAGGAGATTGACAACAATGATTGTGTGTACACGTGGATGAAGGGAATAAGGGAGGCCGAGATACGGATGAAACATACGATGAGAAACAGCGTGGCGGAATCGGAGAGAAGGATGAAGCAGTGGTGGAAGGAGGAGTTACAAAGAATAAAGGAAGAGTGTGAGGCAGATGGAGAGGATCAATGTGAGGAATGTGCGGAAAGGCGTCGGGAGATTGATACATATAAAAAAGAGATCGAAATGCTGAAGAGAAAAGCAGAGCAGGACAGCATGCGGTGGGGGGAGGAGCAAAAAATCTTAATGAACGTAATAAATAAGCTCGAAGGAAAGGAAACGGAAGAGCCGGTGAAGAAGGGTTTCGAAAACGAGGCCTATGACGGAGGAAGAGCAAAAGTGGCAGCCAAAAGAGTGAGAGAGGAAATCGTAAGGACGGAAACAATGTCTGGAAATGGAGGACACGGAGGGAGGTGGAGGAGTCAGGAGGAGGATGAATGTGAAAGAGGGGTATCGGAAGAAGGTTGGAGAGTAGTAAGAAATGGGAGGAGAGGAAGAAAAAGGTCGGACGAAAATAATAACGTTACAAAGGAGGATGAGAGAGAAAAGCGGGAGAACATCTTGCGGAGGAAGCCCGTGGCGATTAGTGACCGGGAGTGGAGAGAGGAAAGAATGAAGAGGGAAAACAGAAGAAACAACATAAATGTTTCTTTCTACGCGGAGGCGGGATACGAGAAAGATAAGGTGTTGGCGAAGGTTGACGAAAGATGCAACACGAATATAAGGAGAAAGACAACGACGAAGTTTTCTGGAAATGGATCGGTGGTAGTAAAGTATAAAAACTGGACCGACAAGATAGAAATACTCAGAAAAAGTAAGGAGCTGAGGGGAACTGATATATGGATCAACGACGACCTGACCAAGAGGGAGAAAGAAGTACAGAAATGGATGCGAGATGTAGCGAAACACGAGAGGAAATACGGAAAACAAGCTGAGGTGAAGTACATGAAAATCTGGCTGGAAGGAGCATGGTGGAGGTGGAACGAGCGGAAGGGAGACATCGAAAGGATGGGAGGCGATGATGGTTGGCGGCAGACATTTCGGAACGAGCGGGGAGGACGACATTGAAGGATGCGGACTGGCAGAAAATGGAAGAAAGAAGAGAGAAGACCGGCAAAGAGAGAAAAAAGAAGTAGAGGGAGGGGGCGAGTTTAAGATAATACTATGGAATATAGCGGGGATATTTAAAATTGGAGAAGCGTGGGGATTTTTAGAAAAAGCGGATTTGGTAATTTTACAAGAAACGTGGGTTGAAAAGAAGGATGAGGAGAACGTGAGGTTGAAAATGAGTGACAAATTTAAATGGGCGTTCAAAGCGGCTCACAAGGAAGTAGGGATAAAAAAGGGAAGAGCAAAAGGAGGACAGGCGGTTGGGATAAAAAAGCATTGGGCAGAGGACTGGGAAATAAGGGAATGGGAATTTGGTTTAATAATGAACAATCATACAATGAAGGAAAAAACCTCAATAATCTCGGTATATAATAACATCGGCGTGCAAAAGTTAGAAAAAAAGCTGAGAGAGGCAATAATTGAAGAGGCAAAGGAAAAGGAGCGAGTAATGATTGTGGGCGACATGAACGCAAGGATAGGGGGGATGCAAGCAATAAATGAGGGGGGTGCGGAAGGGGATGGAGTTGAAACAAGGAAATCTCAGGACAAAATACTGAATACGGAGGGAAGAAGAATGTTAAACTTATGCGAGGATTTAAGTTTAAAGGTGATGAATGGAAGAGTGAAAGGTGATAGGGAGGGTAAAGTAACATTCGTAGGGGGGGATAAAGAATGTTGTGGATCGGTTATAGACTACATAATGATATTAGATAGGGGAGAAAGAGATGAATTCAAATGGATGGAAGTAGTGGAAAGAATAGAATCGGATCACTTGCCAATATGTGTGGCATGGGAGGAGAATAAGGGAAAAGATGAAGAGGGGGAAGAGAAGGGGACACAGAATAGCGAAAGACTATGGTGGGCTGAAGAAAAAGCAGAGAGGTTCATGGAAGAAATGCAAAAAGAGACGAAAATGGAAAAAGGGAGGGAGAGTTGGGAGGGGATGAAAGAAAAAATTGTGAGGGCGGCAGAAAAGGCGGGGCTAAGAAGGAAGGGCAAAAAAACAAGGAGAGAAAAAAGGCTCCCGAAGTGGTTCAATAACGAATGTAAGAAGCAAAGGAAGGCAGTGTGGGAAAAATTAAAGGCGTTCACAAAACAACGAAGCGTGGACAAAAAACGAGAGTTGGTGGACGAAAGAAAGAAATTGAAAAAGGTATATAGAGGGGCAAAAGAGGAATGGCGGAGCAAAATTTGGGAGGAGGTTGGAAAGGCAAAGGACCTATCGAAATGGTGGAAAGCGATAAATAAATTCAGGAATAATGGGAGAGGAGCGAATGGGAGCAAAATAACTAAGAAAGAATGGAAGGAGCACTTTGAAAGATTGCTCAATGGAAAAAACGATCAAGAAAAGGAAAATGAGGAGGGGGTATGGGAGAGAGAAGAGACAGAAATATGTGACGAGCAAAGAAAAGAAAAAAAGGAATTTTATGAGCCGATCAGGTTGCAAGAAATGGAAGGGGCACTGAAAAAAATGAAAAACGGTAAGGCGGCGGGGGAGGATGGAATTAGCGTCGAATTTTTAAAGGCTTTACCCAGGGAAGAAAAGGAGGAGTTGAAAGAGGTCTTAAATAAAATGTGGCTAGAAGGAACGATGGAAAAGGGGTGGGAAATCGCGAGGATAGTCCCAATATATAAAGATGGAGAGAGGGATAAGGCAGAAAATTATCGGGGGGTCTCACTATTAGATGTAGGTTACAAATTATTGACAAAAATGATGACAGAGAGGCTGAACAAATGGATAGAGAGAAACAAAAAATTAAAGGAGAGTCAGGCAGGGTTCAGGAGAGGTAGAGGAACGAGGGATCAAATATTCACGTTAAACGCGGTAATAAACAATCAACTAAAAGTGAAGGGCGGTAAACTATATGTGGCGTTTATAGATTTCAAGGCAGCATTTGATCGGGTGAGCAGGGAAAGAATGATTAAAAAATTAAGAGGGAAAGGAATAGAGGGAAGAATGCTAGACATGATAAAGGTAATTTACAAGGATACAAGGGCAGAAGTGCAAGCGAATGGAATAATCACGGAGAGTTTTAGGACAGGGAAGGGAGTAAGGCAGGGGTGTGCACTAAGTGCGGTCTTATTTGATATATACGTTGACGATTTGGAGGATATGTGGGTGAGGAGAAATGAGGGAGGAGCAGTAGTGGGGAAGGAAAAAATTTTTGCCATAAAATATGCTGATGACGTGGCGGCAATAGCGGATACAGGGGAAGGTTTAAGCAGCATACTGAAGGACTTAGAAAAATGGGCGGAAAGTAACAAAATGGAAATAAATGCTAGGAAAACTAAAATAATGATATTTGGGAATGGGGGAAGAGGTAAAAAGAATGAAGAATGGGGGATTAAAGGGGAAAAGATTCAAATAGTGAATGAGTTTAAATATTTAGGATACTGGTTCACGGCGAAAAACTCAAGTTGGACACATGGCAGAAAAACGGCGGGGAAAGCGCAAAAAGCCATGAATAGGGTATGGGGAATATGGAAGAGAGCGGGAAGGGATATCATGGAGGAGCGGATCTACTTGATGGAAACGATCGTAAAAGCAGGAGTGATGTATGGGGTAGAGATTTGGGGAGTAGGGGAAATAGAAGTGATCAAAAAAATACAGAGAAGGTACTGTAAAATGGCGTCGGGGGTAAACAGAGAGACCCCAAATTATATATGGAGGAGGGAGCTGGGTGTGCCCACTATAGAATATGTAATCAGAGAACGCGTACTGAGGTACATCAAGGAGGTGCTAAAGATGGAGGACGAGAGATGGCCAAAAATATGTGTAAGAGAGGAGATGAGGGCGATAGCGAATGGTGCACCGTCGAAGTGGGGAAAGGATTTGAAAAAAGTATTAAGGGAAATGGGCATAGAGGAAATAATAATGATGATAAGGGAGAAGAAAGAAGAGAGAACAATAGAAAAAAAGATTGGAGAAGGATTAGAAAACCTAAAAAAGAAAATATTGGAGGAAGAAGAAGAAAAAATAAAAAAATCATCGTACAATAGCATGTATAAATATTTGGTGGAGAACGAGGAAAGCCCGTGGAAGTATTGGAAGGAGGAAGGGGTGAAGGGTAGGGACAAAGAATTGTGGGCAAGATTAAGGTGTGGAAACGTTTGGAGAGCGGGAAAAAAGGGGGTGAAGGACTGGAGATGCAGGATATGTGAGGAACAAAATGAGACCGTGGAACACCTCATAGTGTGCAGAAAAGCATGGGCTTTAATGCCAAAGGAAACAAGAAAAGAAGCTGAGGAGTGGATGCAGGGAGTGGATGAGATCGCGATAAAAGGAGAAATCATTAATATGTTAGGCGGAAAAATAAATGTTGGAATCTGCCGGTATTTTAGAGAAATAGAGGTATTGTGCGCAAAAAAGAGTAAGGAGGGGGACGGAGGCGTTAGTGATAAGTAGTAGAGGTAAAAAGAAAGAGAAGTGCAGGTGCAGGATAGAATTGTAGGCTTAAGTTAGAAATAAGGAACAATATGTAAGGAAATAGTTTGTAAAAAACTTGTATTCCAAGTTATGCAAATAAAACTCTATATATATATATATATATAAAAAGTAAAAAAAAATACGAATTTACATTAGGAGATTCGGCGTTTGCCTTGTTTTTATGATTTTAATTATTTGCGTTCGAAAGCTATTGTGAAAAAAACTGGCACTGGCAATTTCTATAATCCCAGACTACTATAACTCGCCCGGTGGTTTCATCTTTATTGCAATTATTGTTTAAAAAGCATTTCTAAGGACTTAAACGAAAAAGAAAAATGGACCAACTTTCAAGTGCGTTTTTTTGCTTTTTTTATGTTTTTGCGGGAGAGAGGTTTCATAGATAATTTATTATACTTATAATAGACTGCTATAATATACCGGGGGAGGCAACAATCATTAGCAATAGAAATATTTTTTAACCTGCCAAGCTTAGGTGAAGAATTTTCCTACAAGACTTCTATATTTCGAAGGGGGTCGTTGAGCGGTGGCTACGAGGTTCATCCAGGTGGAGGCGCCGCGGAGATTTCAAGGTCATCTCCAATTTTTATAAAAGGGGCAATGTTTTTCAAAATTTTATCAAGGAACTGAAAATAAGTTCAGACGAAATTTCAAGATGGTCGATCAAGATTTGATAAATCTGCTACGGCGAACGCTGCGCCAATTTTAGCTTCCATGTACAGGGATTTTCCCCCTTTTTACATTCCCCACCATTTTCTCCAATCCACATCCCTAATCGGTCCCCACCTTGCGGCCGCAGCCGACTTCCCCCTCTGTATCGCATTCACCATGACGTTTTTTTTTGTTTTTTTTTTGTTTTTTTGTTTTTTTTGACCGATGTGTTGGTCTAGTGGTTACAGTGCTTGCCTCTGAAATCAACACATCGGGAGGTCGCGGGTTCGAATCACCGTCTCGTAGTTTCGGCGAGAAATAAAAACACAGGCGTGACGTAGCTCCAGTTGTACACAGATGTCGCGCACACGGACCGGTACGTGTGTGTGTCGGATGGGTATGGCTGTTGTAGCCTGTGAGCTATTTCTCGACGAAACTCGACTAGCTCCGAGGCTGGGAAGCGAACTCGTGACCGGCTGTATTGGTATAGGTTTTCCGCAGTTTCCCTATACCCATGACAGAAATGTCATGATGAATATAATACAGAGGGGGAAGTCGGCTGCGGCCGCAATGGGGAGGGGGGATGATGGAGAGAAAGAACAAGTGTAGAGCGGTGGGACATATAAGTGGAGCCTTGTAAAAAAGCCGAAAGGGCTGTGCAAGATCAAGATTTGATATACAAAAACGATTAAACATAATTTTTAATGTTTTTAGCATAGAATTGTTAAAAAAAAAACGGTGTAGACATTTACTCCCATCAAAGATGCTTAAAAGGATGGCCCCAACTTTCATTGCACGCTTGCAATCTGATTCGCGTTGATTGCATTGTCTGAGTTTTTATTGAAGAGAACACTCATTATCATGGAAATCATAAACGTCTCATTGCTTTCCAAACCAAGTTGATAAGATTCTCACAAGGATCACCACTTAATTGTCCGCCTTCGATTTGGCTGATACTCATATAAGAGAGAAAGGATTGAAAACTATTAGACGCGTATTTTTTTTATCGGCGGAAAACGATTTCAAGGGGGAAACGACCACTCAAATTAAGTCAGTCCTTAATTTTATTTTTATTTAAATACTTCTATAGTGGATTTTTCATCGCTTTACATGAGAAGGATTTTGGTTTTTGTTTCATTCAAATCGGTAGACTGCTTGTGGTTGACACTGCAAAATCACCCCTCCACACGCATTTTCTTGAGGGGCGGTTTTCCCGTTAAATAAAAAGAAAATACGTGTCAATAGTTTTCAATACTTTATCACATGAGTTTGAACAAAATCGAAGGCGGACACTCGAGTGATGTTCCTTTTGTCAGTTGCGAACAATGTAAACAAAGTCCCACGACTCACCTGGATTTACCTTAGTATTCAATTATTGAAACCTCAATTAGGTAGTTAGAAACCTCAATTAGTTCTTTAAGGGAGGATACCGCGGTAAAATTTTCTAAAAATTGTTTTTTTTTTTTGGAAACACTTTGAAAAAATCCTTTGAACCTTAAAAAATATTATGCATATTCGTTTATAGCTGAAAGAACAGGGTTGAAGTGGTTTTCGAGTTATTTTTGAAGGGAGAGTCTCCGAGAAAAGCGCTTTCGGCGATGCCACGCCGGTAGATGAAGTTCTCGACTCTTGGGGAGTCGAGTCGAGATCTATTCTATTATCTTTGTCTCTAGTCTATTATCTTTGGGGAACCCGTTACCGACAAAAAATAGTTCTATCTTCTACCAATAGGTGGCATTAGATGACGGAAAAAAAAATCATCACTTGCAGCGCCTATGAAACCGTTGACTTCGAACACGCTTTTCTCAAAACCATGTTTTTGAAATCGGCACGCAGCAGAACTCGAACAATTTTCGTCCAATCGGTTTGAAATTTAAAAAGTAGCTTCTTCCATTGCTTTAACAGTCAAGTAAGAGCGCTTTTTTTTTTCGATTTATTGAAAATTGTAAACAATATATCACTTTTTATATCACAATTATGGTCGAAAAAACAAACTTTTTTTCAAACTCGTCTCTATTTTTTTTATTTTTTATTTTTATTTCTCCCCGTACTTAACTGCTAAAACTAATATAATTAACAAAAATATTTCACTCTTAGTTCCAGGATTAAATTTACGACAGTTCTACTGCGTGCCGCGGAAAGGGTTCGCTGAAAACCACTAGTGCTATAGCGACTCGTGCGTCGCCATTTTGTATTCTTTTGATAAATACGTTTTTTTTACATATTTCAATATATACCTAATGTAGCTTAAAAGTCATTTTGACCGTCTATTTTGTTCCTTTCTTTCAAAATAATTCCGAAGAAAACGGTCGAAAATGGGCAGTTAGAGTGGTGTTCTCCCTTAAGGGGTCTTCTCATTTTAGACGCTAAAAAAGGCTCTTGTCTTGAATTTTTTGATAGGTTTATATTATAGATATTGATATGAAAGTTGTTACACTTAATCAATACACTTTTAAATACATAAACAACATTTTTTTAACGTATTTATGTAACCCAAACAAACTTTAAACGCGTTTTTCTCGAAACAACATTTTTCGACGGCTTGTTAATAAAATCTTCGAAACTACTGAACCGATCCTTATGAAATTTTAACCACAGATTCTTTACAACTAAGGCTACAGCGCATAACAAGCATTCTTTCAACTTTCATATTTACTTTTTTTACCAAAAGCGGTGATAAAACGTTTGTTTTTGTTTTTTCGAAAAATATTCACCATTTTATTAGTGTTGCATATATATATCGAAAATCGTATGATATGCGGTATAGCCATTAACATACTGAATCAAAAACCGTTTGATTTTTTTGTTTCGGATGATCCATCTCCGAGATTTCATCAACAGCGCACATCTACAATTTTTTAGGACATTTTTTAACTACCATTTTCGTCTATAAGTAGTGACTTGAATAAATAAATAATTTTTTAAAAATGTATTTCGAAAGTGTATTTGTTAAGTGTAACAATTTTTATATCAATATCTATAACAGCAAGCTATCAAAAAAATTCATGAAAATAGTATTTTTTAGCGTCTAAAGTGAGAAAATCCCTTAATGCTTATTGATAAGACAATACGATCAATGCGAATGAGATTGAAAATTTCAAAAAATCGAAAGCACTTGAAGAAATTGACGATGATGAGCAATCGAAAGGGATTTTGCACGGTGCAGGAATTGCCGATTGAGTTTACGTAAGAGTTTTCCATATTATGAATTTCAAACACGTTTTTCTCAAAACAACGTTTTTTGAAATCTAGCTCCATCGTATCTCTAAAACTAATGAACCGATTCTCTTGAACTTTGAACCACATATTGTAAACATGATTCGCAACGAGTTGACTCTCGATGGTTTTAAAATTTTGATTTTTACTCTTTTTTTTGCGAAAAACTGTGAAAAAAACGCGTTTTTTTTACTTTTTTCGTTTTTCATTTGCCATTTTTTATTTTTTGATAAAACTTTATATCCGAGGGTAATTTTGTAGCTGGTGTCGCTGAATCTAATGGACTTTGATTTCTTTGTTTCAGACAAGCCGTTGCCGAGTTGTGATGGAGTTACCTAGCCCACCTATTTTTGAGGCGTTACGTTAAATTATAGGTTTTGTACTTAAAAATGAATGAGAATGAATTACATTTTTTTTTAAATGTATTTCGAGCCTTTATTCATCAAGCCCAACAACTTTTATATTCATATCTTTTATAAAATCCTTTTGAAAAAATCGCGAAAATAGCCTTTTTTTCGTGGCTCCAAAGTGGACTGGCCCCTTAAGAACCTTTTATAGGAGTAAGTGTTTGCACCCTTTTTTTAATCGATTCTAGGCTGAAAACATTGAAATTTGTTGTTTTGTCGATTTTTTATGCTAAATCTCGATCGATCATCTTAGAATTTTTGTGTGTGAACTTACTTTTAGTTCCTTGATAATGTTGGAAAAGATAGTGGCCCTATTTAAAAAAATGGAGGGGGATGAACCTCGCAGCCACCACTCGATGACCCTCGTTCGAGCTATGCAACTTTTATAGGAAAATGTTTCTCCCAAGTCTGATAGGTTAGAACATATTTCTACTGCCAGTATCCGGTATAGTTCGCGGTAATATATTACTCACAATAGTAAATCGTTATTTGGCCCTTTTGGCAAATCGGCATTGGCACCAATCGGTTTCGAGAGATGAGGTGACTTGTACTTGTTGTCCTCAGTGGTACTGGTCCCACGCGACACTCTGTTCCGACAAAAATGGATAGAAGAGTTACACGATCGTCAAGAGGTCCGAACCGAGCGGAGTCAGTTGCAAAATAGCATTGAAAAGGCAGTCTCGACTAACTTGGGGGCTTCCTTCTTATTCTTCGATCTCTTCGATTTGTCCGCATCGACGTCCTTGATTACTTTTTTAATGGGCGAAGCCGTGAGTTTAATGGCCTCTGTAACGGGCGGACTGTCTTTGCGGTCGTCACTTCTTCCGCTGCTATTATTCCAAAAGAAACAAGGAATGAAGAAAAGAAAAAAAAGAACATTCTTTTGTGAACGTTTGTTTTTTCTCGCACATACCTTTGACTGCTGCAAGCTCGCGTCGGTTGAATGGCATCTTCAGCGACCATTATATTTAGTATGTGAATCGCTCGTTCCTCGTCATAGTCAACACTGTCCATTGCTAATGTTATCACTCTTTCCGGTACAGTCTTGAATTTTTCTATCAAGCGACTTTTCACTGTAAATTCCAGACAATCGCACACATTTATTAGACTGACGTAAACATATTCAGTAAATGTTTTTTGCAATATGCGGTGTTTCTAGTAAAAGAATTAAGGAGAGATATACATCTAGATGGTCGAGGTAGAGGATTTAGAAGCTATGAACATTCCGTCGACCGTAGATGACCTACACTATGGGCGTGGTATCGATGATTCCATGTAAGTTGACAAATTTCATGATTTATTCATTCCCAAATTTTCGAATGCGTTTTTCTCAAAACCACGTTTTTCAAATCGGTACCCAAAATTTCTCGAGAACCAATGAAAGCCTTGAGGCTTTTTGTGGTTATTCTATACACCATTATCTAGTACTTGTCATAGGATTTTTTTTCCGTTACTTAGTTTTTGTTTTATAGGCAAAATAATAACTAATGTTTGGCCCAAAAATCACTATTTATGTTCAAACGTCCGCCATTTTGTCATAAATCGATATTGTCAAAATCGGCTATGACAAGTACTAGATTATAGTATCTAATTTAATAATCTGTTTGGTTTTTTTTTCAGATGATTTTTGAAGAAACGCCAGTGGGTACCGCATACGCAGATTTTTTACGATGCTCTAAGGATCATACAAAATCCTTGTATATTTTTGATATTTTTAAATAAAGAAAATAAAACATATTTTTTAATGTGTATACTTTTAGATAATTAAAACCCCAATCCGATATTTCAAATAGTTTTCCTTGTAAAAATTCACGAAAATGACCTTTTTCCGGCTCCTAGTTGTATTGGTTTTTTCCTTAGGTACACGCTTTTCGCGTTTGTTACCTATTCTTCCCCACATTATGACCGTTCTTTCCTCTACTGTTTACTCTCCTTTTTTCTCCATCTTTTCCTCTGTTCCCCCCTCTTGCGGCCGCAGCCGACTTCCCCCTCCGTATTATATTCATCATGACATTTTCTGTCATGGGTATAGGGAAACTGCGGAAAACCTATACCAATACAGCCGGTCATCGAATTCGCCCCCCGGTCGTGGAACTAGTCTTATTTCGCCGCGAAATGCCGAAGAAAAACATTTCACGACGAAATGTACGCGACCGGGATTCGAACCCGGGACCTCCCGGTCCGCTGGTTTAGTGGCGAGCACGCTAACCACTAGACCATCGCACCGGTTTGGCTCCTAGTTGTATATCTCCCCTTAATAGATGAAGGGGGTTTCTAATTAGTTTGGCAAAAAAAAAATTAATTTACTATATCGGGAACTTTTTGAAGAGTACTCAATGGTCCTGGCATAGCAGATTAGATATAAGTATGAAACTTTTCATTTTATTCGCACATAAACTTCAGTCCAACTTTAAACGCGTTTTTCTCGAAACCACGTTTTCCAGGTTTGCGGAAGTTTGCGGAAGTTTGCTCCCTACACTCCGTAGGTGAGCAATCGTCATGAAATTTGGCAGGCACGAGTACAACAAACGTCTTCATTGAACTAGAATTATCCAAAAATATTCAAACGTTTTTAGTTTATGAACAAAAGACTACATTTTTTGGTAGAAAACCAAACTTCCCCGGCGATCGCTCACTTTTCTTCAATTTTCAATTTTTCTTCTTGATTCTAGTTCGATTTATACACAATATTGTACAAAGTAAAGATATGTCGATTTTTTTGCTTTACATCAACTGTTCAAGGCTTAGGACTTTCGCAAGCGAAGAATAGCATTGCCGGTGCACCGATATACGTGGCTTTTCCCACTCCCATGCTTTGTCAAACTTTTAAAAACATTATCGTGTTTAATAAAAACTGCTTAGTTAACATACCAAATTTCAACATTCTATGATTCATATTTTTTGCATAAAGAGGTCGTCCATTAATCACGTGAGGTTTTTTAAGCCACTTTTTGAGCCCCCCTCCCCATGGTGATATGTGGTGAGGTTTCTAGCCCCCCCCCCCCCCCCGCTCATCAAATGTATTTTTTTGTTAAGAAACGTCAGACGCAAGCGACAGAGAGTGCGGTATTTTATTATGACGAACGCGTTTTTCCCGAAATGTCGTTTTTCAAAACGATGGACGACGAAAGGAAGAATTTTCAAGCTATCCGTATTAAATTTTGACACAACGTTTTTCACGCCATTCTTTATCTTGCAATGGAAGCTTTTTTCTTTAATCTTTATATTTCTAAAATATAGGCTAAATTCGAGACTTTTCTTCACACCACCGCCATTTTGTCCATTTTTTTTATTCCATAGCAAGATAGCGGCTTTCATACTGATTAATTATCTTTTTACAATTTTTTTTCAGATAACATTTACGGCCACAAACGTGTACACCGTAAGGACTCCTGTTTTTCGAAATCATTTTCGAACCGTTAAAAAAAATGTAAAAAAAATAAAAATAAACGTTTAAAAATGTATTTCCTGTTCTTCGTGAGTGCTTTGATTTGACATAAAAAAAATGAGACTGATTCGCGTATTTTAACCATCGAAAAAAAATGGCGAAAATCAGCTATTTTTCGACCCGTTACACTGCGAAGATCCCTTAATTTTCACTTTGGATTGCAAATTGATATCACACAGGCACGCACAAATTATATACAAAATCTTTACTCTTATTCTTTTCTTCCAAGCTCTTCATGCGAGGTGGCGGTGTTGGTGCAACGTGTGCAGTCTGGGCCTAGAAACGAACGTACAATTTAATCCACGTGAGAAAAATGATTTCTCAATGGCGCGCGTGGGCTACAACGAAAGTGTAAGAATCATTACCATCGCTTCTTCTTTGACACGAGCCACGGACTTGCTAGGCCCGGTAGGATTTCGCTTCTCGTATCCACGCTCAATAAGCTTCTCCGAGGCTTTGTGAACGTTGTTGTCGCTCTGTTCCAAAATATCGAGCAACAGTGTTTCGTCAACTTTGGGAAACACATTCTTCAGGTACCTGTTTTCAAACAAATCCAACAAACGAAAAAAAAAATCCATTAACGCGGCTGGCTTACGGACATTACCCTGAACATCGATAGGGTGCATATGCAATTACGAGTAGACGATTACAAAATTACGAAACAATTACTGTGAAAAGGATCATAACAAAAAATAATAATTCCGATACGATAGTTACGATTCTATACCTAGAACAGAACTGCGGTTTTGGTGGATATTCCGTACACATGTGCGACGACGAAAAACGCTGCTTCCACGTTTTTCATCCTCTTTGAATTGATATTCATGTTTGCTTACTAAAGGGAAAATACAGGGCGCGGGACAATTTTACTTTGTGGTAACGTTCGAAAAGTAACTGGCCGGTTTTCGTGCTATCGTCTTTTAAAAAAATGTTCATCAGCGACCACAAAAAGTTTGTGAAACTCGAAGAATCGACGTGCAGGGCAAAAAGTGGTACTTTTTAAATGTTACCGTGAAATAATTTTTATCGTGCTCCACAAAATAATTCACTCGAATCATACATTTTTCGTTTTATCTTTCGTCTAATTTATCACAATAGAATATGTTCACGATGGCGTGCGGGTCTCCGTTCATAACCATTCGTACTTCGCACTAATGGAGCATTCCTTTAGTCATTCGTTATAATTACAAGAATTGACATCATTGAGAATACATATTTATATATATCGCAGTGTCTGATGCACATGCACATGCTGCCATTAAAAGACGTCTCGCCATTAACTGCAAACCTGTTTCAAAAATGAATATGCAGAAAAAGAAAAATTGAAATTAAAATAACGTCAACGTAAAAACTGACCCATGTATATTGTTCGTGAAATTTATTAATGCCATCAATTAAAGTACGGAATATTGATGAAGAAACTGAAACGAAAAAAAGAAAAACATCGATTGAAAATGATGATGTGTCAACCAAAGAAAAATGAAAAATGCGAATGCAGAAATTAAGATTTCTGAATTGCTTCAATTCATTTTGACAGATTTTGCCGGGAAAAATCTCTAAACCTTTCTTAACGGGCTACATCTACCTAAGTGGGTGAAAAATTGCATTTTCCCAAAATATTTTAATTCGCTGGTATCACGCTTTAAACGCGTTTGTCTCGAAACACTGTTTCCAAAGTCGGTGGACATGATATTTCGAAAACCACTCGATGGATTGGTTCCAAATTTACAGCACATACGATAAAAAACATTTAAGGTCATTGACGATCTCACTTTTTTTTAAATCGATCTTCATTTTTTAATAGTTACGTAAAAATGACGACTTTTTTCATAGATTTTGTATGCTCGAGTTTCAATTCGTCGGTACGATGTTTAAAAAAATATTTAAAAAAACGACGACCGTCAGTGACTCGTATTTATTGTTAACTTGAATAAACCGTTTGGTTTTTAGCTTTCGGATGGACCGTTTAATCTGGAGAGTGTCCACCGCCAATCGTCGCGAAAAAATGTCATCATCTGACGGCGACCATGTTTTTGTTGTTATTCTCTATTTTTTTTAATTGCTCAACATTTCACCTTTGTGGTGAAAAAATGCGTTTCGCTTTCAACAACCGTCTGCCAGAAAAAGATCGAAATTTACCCATTTTTTCCGGACCTGTACGTAGATGTAGCCCCTTAAGATATTTATTCCGAGATTTGTAATATAAAAATGTGCAAAAAAATGTTTGTGTAATGATAAGAGTGAGGAAATGAAAAGATAAAGTGGAACTCTCGTTGCAATCCAACGATTCAAACTTCAACACCATCGTTATTCCCTACATTGGTATGACTGCCGATATTCCAAATAATCTGCAATGGCAAAGTAACTTACATTTGTCAGGAGTTTTTCTAAATGCATTTTGCAACAAGCATTGCGGGAAAAACAGCGACAATTTTGACGCAATCTGTTTTTCTTTGCAATATGTTTTGAAATTGATCTACCCTCTATTGCCTGGGAAATGGGCAAAACGAATAAACGTATCGGTAATTAAGGAATTTCTTCTGCAGGATACAAAAGTTTGAGCGTGAATTTAAAAAAAACATTTAGTTTTTTACGCATTTAAATGCCTTGACAGGAAAATCCTTAATTCTACGGAGATGTCGTTCAAAAATTTTAGGGTAGTTCACAATATTTAACTAGTCGGGCAAAGAATGCTCAACGCATACCACTACAACACAGCTCTGATACCGATTCTAAATATATATATATATATATATATATATATATATATATTGAATGTTACAAGGAGCACGGAAATAAAGGAATAACGTAGAATAATGATACACTGCAATGATATTACTTTAAAATCCATTTTTCGAATCCTTGGATTATCTAAATATTTGATCCTCTTTGTCAATATTACGATAATTTTCGTTTCAACGATAACTCAACTTTCGATAATTATGCAGTTACAGGACTTGTCCAAAAAACGATGGATTTTTTTGCCACAGCTGCTTTAATTGTTCACCACTATTGATATTCCGTCGGTGGATGCTGTCACTTTCTATTCATTCCATGAGTTATGGAGTTTTTAAGTTCCCGGAAACATGTTAAAAAAGGGCATTTTTCAATATTTCGACACCTATATTGGGGGTGGATGGTGGGGAGATTTATAAAAGAAACTTTCCTGAATACAATGCCAAAGAGAAATCGCGGTGATCACTTCCCCCTCTGCCCTTGCAGCCGGGTTTGGTTGGGTTGTTATTAGGGCCTCAAAAATTATCAACGTAGTACAATCGTAGTTCATTTAAATATATTTTAAAACTACTTTTAGTGTGTTTGGGCAGCTCCGCCCCTCCACACCCCCTGCCCCTTGTCCCCGCCGGGGGTTGCACCCCCAGGATGCATGGCCACATCAGACTCCTTCTGCACACAACACATAAAAATAGAAGGGGGGCAGGGGTATTCAGAAAGGGTTCTTTTAAAAATCTGCCCACGTCCAATCAAGGTGTTCCGAAAATGTTCGAAAATACGCTATTTTATACCGTGTTTTCGTGAACGTCAAAACCCTATACCTTTTTGTTTTCGGCATTGCATTTAGAAAGGTTTTTTTTGTAACCCCCCCCCCCCCCCCCCCCCAATATAAACATCGAAATATTAAAAAATGCCCTATTTTATCACGAGTTTCCGCGAGCTTTCAAACCTTATGGAATTAATGGAAAGTGTCAGCCTCCCCCGACGGAATATCGCTCAATGAGAAGGAAAAAAACAAGTTTGCGGTGAAAAAAACAAAATGTTCCCGTCGTTTTTTTCGGAAAAGTCCTCAAACTGCATAATTACCCAACGTTCTGGACCTCGAAACTTCTTCCGACCAATGGATTAGGCTACTGTGAAAATGACCAACACTCGTTCGTCGCTTGAGGCAACACAAATTGAAGAGGAAGGTGCATCCAACGTATGGTGCAGGAATCGCAGATTGAAGGTAAACTTATGATTACACCGATAAACTGCCAGTAAAATTTGAAACGCGTTTTTCGCTAAACTGTTTTTCAAAACGGTGTACATGATTACTCAACATCTAACGAACGGATTGACTTGAAATTTGGTATACTTGTTCGGAATTATAGTACTTTAGTCTTGATCGACGTTGTGTTTAACATTTTTTGTCATTACTTAGTTGTAATAGTGAGTTTTGTGTTATTTTTGCTCTAAAACAAACAAAAAATTGAATTTATTTTGAAGTTTGAAACACGATAAGAAAAAAATGCCCGGTCACGTCTCAGTCAATATTATCGTAACGTTTTTTTTTTTTTTTTTTTTTTTTTCGTAATGTACATATATTTAAGTACACACACAGAAAATTTCTGGTCAATTCGGCGAATATTCTCGAAGTTACACGCACATTTGTAATGACGTGTCAGAGCATTCGAAAGGCCTTTTAAAACTTTGGACGCGTTTTTCTCAAAACTGTTTTTAAGGGGCCAGTCCACTTTGAAAATTTAAAAAAATCGAAAGCGAGCAATACTTGAAGAAATCGACGATGATGAGCAATCAAAAGGGATTTTGTACGGTGCAGGAATTGCCGATTGAGTTTAGGAAAGAGTTTTTCATAGTATAAATTTCAAACGCGTTTTTCTCGAAACAACGTTTTCAAAATCTAGCTCCATCGTATCTCTAAAACTAATAAACCGATATTTGAACCACATATTGTAAACATGATTCGCAACAAGATGACCATCGATGGTTTCAAAATTTTGATTTTTACTCTTTTTTTTGCGTAAAACTGCGAATAAAACGCGTTTTTTTTACTTATTTCGTTTTTCATCTGCCATTTTTTCATTTTTTGATAAAACTTTATATCCGAGGGCCATTTTGTAGCTCGTGTCATACTGAATCTAATGGACTTTGATTTTTTTGTTTCAGACAAGCCGTTGCCGAGTTGTGATGGAGCTACCTAGCCCACCTATTTTTGAGGTGTTACGTTAAACTATAGTTTTTGTACTTAAAATGAATTAAAATGAATTAAATTTAAAAAAATGTATTTCAAGACTTTATTTATCAAGCCCAACAACTTCTATATTCATATCTTTTATAAAGTCCCCAAAAGAAATCGCGAAAATAGCCTTTTTTCGTGGCTCCAAAGTAGGCCCCTTAAAGTCGATGAGCAAGATTTCTCGGAAACGGCTGAACCGATCAGTTTCAAATTTTAACACAATATTTTGAAGTATATTTTTTAGTAATTAATCGAAGGTTTTTTCTCACCGATAAATATTTTCCATTTTATAAACAATTTAAGGCGTAATTTTTGGTAAAAAAAAAAACACTTTTTTGAGAAGCTGCCATTTTGTCAAAAATTATTATTTTGCTTATTCCTTCGATTAATTACAAGATAATCCATTATATAAACGAAATATTTTTGGATTTTTTTTTTCATTTTAGATTATCCAGTCCAGATATCGTGTTCACCGCAAGACGCCTTTTTCTAGAGGTGCTCCCGGAGATCAGCTATAGCAGCTTTCAAAAGAATTATTTTTACAAATAAAAAATGTTAAAATACAGTTAAACGTTACCATAACGTGTGTACAAATGTTTATGTTAATAGGTCTTCCCAAGAAATGTTCTTGAAAAATCGATCCTTTTGGGCCTCCTGACCTCCTAAGAAAAAAAAAACTTTTTTTTTTGTATCCGATCAACCAGGTGGCTAAAATCAAGTACACGGTTAAGCCCCTCGCCTTCAAAGATCCTTCACGAGAACTTCTTCAATTATTAATATTTTTACAACTATAAATATCCAAACGATTTTTCAATCTTCTTACTTATCCCTTCAAAAAGAATATTTTTTTAAGAACCCTGCTTTTCAGCTTCTCAGTTTCCTAACCCCTTAAAAGACACACTAAAAAAAATTCACATGAATGCGTATACCATTCTTCAATACGTACATCACAACTTTACAATCGTACTTCTAACTGTATGAAACATTACGAGATGCAGATATGTCGGCAAGTTAATGATTGTTCAGAATTTTTCACAAATGCCTAATCCATTTTTTCGGAAGTCGAAATCTTTTTCGCGCAAAAATAGTTTGTAAATAAAAAAAAACACTATAATGTACAGCATTTCGTAATGGATGATCAATCTATGAGAATATACGTACTTTTAGCCATTTACATATATTATGCATATTGGCGTATCATAAACAATGTATGGAATGTACTATGCGTATATATACATTTATCCATATGTATACATGTAAAAGCACGCGTGTGTGTGTGTGTGTGTGTGTGGATACATATCAACATCTAGCATCCATGATTTGGTTGTGACTGAATGAAACAATGAAATATGCATAAACCTAAGTTTCATTTTTGGGGAGTTTGGGGTCGGTCTTGACCCCCGTGGCGGACTCAGTGTGAGTGCTGCGTGTATAGCGTGAACCGGAAGTCGCCATCTTGGGACAGCGTAGTTAGAATGCACTCCAACCGGAGTGCACGGACCTGGCTCGCAAAGTGGATTCTTCTCGACCTGAAGAGCACTCACTACCAGAGCTGCACGATTATGGTACCTGAAATACATCGGCTGAGAACTTACAACCTAATCCTGAAAGCTTGGAACGTTGTTTTATTACTTTTCGAGCGTTTGTGGATCATCTTTCGACAGTTTGCGTAAAATAAGTTGAATAATGCGTGACAAATGTTAAACGTTAGATCAACCTGATTTAAAATAAGGGAGGATTGTTATCGTATACGTAGAGAGGAGGCAGGCTGTTCGATCTTTTTTATTCGTCCACTTTATCTTGTTCTATCGAATAATTACTACGAACGTTTGAATGAGTATTGTTTTGGCGGACAATGTAATTTGTAAATGTTTTCTCCAATGTAACGAAATAATTAAGGGAACATCAGTGTACATTTTTCAAAAAATCGACTTTTCGTATTATCCGATAATATAGACGGTTATAAACATGGTGTGTATATACTTACATAAACGTAAGTAGATAATTTATACGAAAATTTGGTACTCGAAACTTCAAACGCGTGTTTCGAAACGGCGTACGCTCTCAAAGGAAGAGTTTTCAAGCTACCTGGCTCAAATTTTCACGCAACATTCTTTATCTTGCTATGGAAGCTTTTTTTAAATCTTTATATTTTTTTGTTAACGAAAATCTGTCGAAAAAATAGGCCAAATTCGATACTTTTTTTTCAAACTGCCGCCATTTTTTCAACTTTGATTTTAAAAAACCTCCATAGCAAGATAGCGGTTTTGGTACTGATTAATAATCTCTTTACCATTTTTTTTTTTCAGATAATATTTACGGCCACAATCGTGTACACCGTGGGGACTCCTTTTTTCGAAGACATTTCGAAATGTCTTCGAAATGTCTTCGAAGACTCTTCGATCTCTCTCTCTCTCTCTCTCTCTCTCTCTCTCTCTCTCTCTCTCAACGGTTAAAAAAATGCAAAAACAAAATAAAATGCACGTTTAAAAATGTATTTTCTGTTCTTCGTGAATGCTGTGATTTGACCAAAAAAAATCATATTAATTTGCGTATTTTAACCATCGAAAAAAAGATCGCGAAAATCAGCTATTTTTCGACCCATTACACTGTGATGATCCCTTAATGATTTTATAACGTAATCGAGTGATTTGATGAGTGGAGAAATCCAAATCTGGCTCTTATTGGATGTTATTTTTTTTTTAAAGAATTTGTACGGTCTTAATGGGGTTACGAGAAGTAGTTTGCTTGGCTTCGTTTAGCTACTGTATAGAAAACAGGATTTTCCGATTGAGGGAGAGCATTATGGAGTCCGCATAAGTTTGGAATTTATAAAATACAATATTGTTAGGACGTTGAATAAGTTCCCGCTGTTTTCCAACAGATGGCGTTGCCAGAACTGCGTGCGTGTAGTTTACGATGGCAACACATCTATAAAGTACCATAAGCAAGCTTGAAATTCAGTGTATGTCATTTCGCCAAAGTGCAAACAACTTTTTTTTTTCTTCATAGTGTTAAACGTGTCAAACTTCGCGAACAAAAAGTATTGGCGGGGAATTTTACTGCACTACTTTATTGAAAAAAAATCTGCAGTCAGACTTTGGTTTAGACGCTTCAAAAATAATTATTTTCGTGAAGACGCTTCATGAAGACGCTAGCCGAACCTGCAGAATCATTAGGAGTTGATCACACAACAGTTTCGAAACGCTTGAAAGCATTAGGAATAATTTTTTTCAATTAAGCATTAATTTTCACGAAAGAACACCGCGTACTTATTCAACATGCCAATAATTTACTGTAACTTTCGTAGCGTAGGGTCTTAACTTCGATTCGCAACAAAAATTTTGTAAAAATTACAAGAGTTTATCTAGTTGTGACAAATTTTGTGAAGAATGAAATGGCCTATCGCGAATTGCCCCGCTACCCATACTAACCTTTTTTATTTACATTTTTCTGAAAACTTCGTTTCGTAAAACGATGTAAGTCGTATCTCAAAATCTATGCGTTCGGTTCGCTTTAAACCCGAACGGGGCATAGTTTATAACATTTTCTATCGTCTGACCGGATGATTTTTAGATGTTTATCCATTTATTAATTTAAAATTGTCCGTGTTGTTTTTTCGTCGTCGAGTATTAATCTTGTTTTCTACGTCTTGGCATTTTTGTGATTTTCAAAGATTTCAAAAAATATCCTTCAATACAAAAACTCAAACTTGATGGAACTATGCATCAATTGTGTGTAAAATATTGACCTCATCATGCCAACACTCTCATCAGGAAAAAAATATAAAAAATCGATGCCTGGCCCCAAGCTTATGCAGACCCGTTGAAGGAAATGTATCGGAGACCGGAAGTTACGTGCTCAGATCAGAAGAAAGGATATCGAAAAAATCTTCGAAAATTTCCTATAAAATACCGTAAAATACTCGCGAACGTCCCTAGTAATATTCGATATTTCTGATCACAATTTTCAGACGTCTTAGGTATATACCGTGTAAACCTTAATGAAGCTCCAGGTGTGAAAACACGACGACGAAGTATCGAGTTTGCAAAATATAGTTTGCTAAGTGTCCCAAAAGAAAGCTGACCAGGTTATTGCACCGACTGCATTAAGGGGGGTGATACCTTTAGGCGAGGAATTTTTTTGCTGATTTTCATGTTTTTTTTTTTTTTCGACGAACGAATTTCTTCATCATTTTTTAGACTCAGGGTATGTTCTACTCGTACTTGGTTATTTTTAAGTTTTTTATTAATCTTTAAAAATGGCGGCACGGTCTTCTGAACTGCATGTTCAAAAGTGGCGTGATCAATAGCTTAAAAACTAATCTGATGAAATTTAGTATAAACCTTTTTAATCTTACTGTCTAAAACATGACCCTAAATGTTTTTGAACATTTTTGGAAAAGTATTTTTTTATTGCAAAATGTAGCCATTTATTCGGAAAATCGTTCTCTTTGTTTCTTTATTTCAAAGCGTATTATTTCATAGATTTTCAACATTTCTCACTTTTTCTTCACTATTTATCAGACTTAGGGTATGTTTTAATACTTCATGGTATTTTTTATTTTTCATCGATCTTTAAAAATCGCGGAGATATTGCACGGTCTTCTAAACTGCATTTTTAAAAGTGGCGTGATGAATAGCTAAACACTAATCGACCGATTCTGATGAAATTTAGTATAAATATTTCTAACCTTACTGTCCAAAACATGGCCCTAAATATTTTTGAAATTTTTTGAAAAAGTATGTTTTCATTGCAATATGTAGCCATTTTTCGCAAAATCGTTCTCTTTGTTTCTTTATTTCAAAGCGTACCATTTCATAGATTTTCAACATTTCTCACTTTTTCATCGCCATTTTTTAGACTTAGGGTATAATTAAATTTTCTAATTCAATTTGACAAATTAATTTTTTTTAATACCACTTAACCGCCAAAAGTTGTAATAAAATATACCCTCTTTCCTTAAAAAAAATCATGAACATCAGCTATTTTTCCTTGCCTAAAAGAACCTTTCCTTGCCTAACGACTGTTTTCATCGTATAGAGATTATAAATAACGATTAATGGCCAGAAAACAACGCATTTATTGAATTTCAACAAATCAATAAAATTCGAGTCAGTTTTATATGCAGTCTCCAACAGAAAAAAAAAACTAGAAACGCAAGTGCTTCGCGGTAAATCGTGACCATTCAACACGACAATTTTGGAAATTTATAGTCATTGATTTTTTTCTCAATTGTGTCGGGATTCTTTACTCAGATCAGCGTCACTAATATCAGATTTCGTTAAAAAAAAACTCGGGCAAACTATTTTTTCAAAACTCGCCAAAAGTAAAAAAATCACCGATTAGTACGTTAGGAGAAAATGTCGCCCCAATTTTCAAATGTTGCAAAATTTGGGGAAAACACGAAGAAAAAAGATTGCCTAATCGAAGAAATAGCTAATTTCAACTTATAACTGTGTCATCTCACTTTTTCAGTAACAGACGAATATGAGTGTCAGAGACGGTCGGAAACATAGCGTTGATTTTCGCTACTTGTATTTCCGTATCGGTGCTCTGCGTCAAGCTGGTTTCCATATTTCTAATCGGCGTAGGCGATCCTATAGTCATCTCGCCGAACCGATTGGTCGTTGCGCTGATGGAACGTGTTGACATCGGAGTTTTTAAATCCTACGCACGTATGGGAAAAATTCTGTGATTTTCTACTATACCTCTCGGTTGTAACTCTGCGATTATCAACGATCACTTATTAATCACTCTAGAATTACGAATTGATTAACGATAAACATGTGGATAAAAGTTTTATGAATCTGCGATAATGTGAATTTCGTTATGAGGTTCTCTTATCCAGGCTTAAGGTCAACCTACCTGAATATTCGGTGGTAAAAAAGCAAGTTGCGGGTTGTTATAAGGCAACGGTGTCGGGTATACTTGCAGGGCTCTGTGCCCGCCCGTATAAACGTAATTACCACCACCGGCACCACTGCCCACCTTTTTCGTGTTTAACGATTTTTTAAAAAATCACCAACGAAAGGAAAGCAGTCCATGTGCAGCGTGCGTAGACAATTTTATGTTTCATTTCGTGTTTTAAGCGTTGGTTAAACAGTGGTGGAAAAACAAGTGCGTCATGTGACAAATGGAAGAAACGTATTTCCATCGAACAATATTACTCTGTGTACACGGATAGGAATAGTACGAGTAACGTTGTTCTCCGTTATTCACAAACTTAGAGAAAGTATCGGCCTCTGGACTGGGTTGCCTCTAGTCATTTTTTTTACCATACGAGTTGGCATCGATAGGAACATTAGATTAAGGCAATCCTATCACTTCACACTAGTCATACGACTGATCATACTTGAGACTTGTACAATTTACATATTTAACATATGCGAAGAAAAATAATTTGTAATAACTAAACATTTTCATGTGTAAACTGTATAATGACTGTTCACATTTAATTATGAAAATGAAAAATTGTTATTCCAACGATTCGCGCTGTATTTCTAGGTTTGATATTTGGCAACATTGGTTCTATTCCCGTCTCTTTTTTACTCAACGAGGCGAGTTCAACCTGCATGCTTTTCAACGTCGATCTGTCAAAACAATGTCAGGTGCGGGAAATATAAAGCATTGTATTCGGGCCACGACTGGTCAAAAGCGTGGAAAATTTGCGTCGGCGAAATATGCCGGTTAAAAATGAAATATGTGTGGAAATTCGAATGAGTGAGATGATGTTAGGACTACAGTCAGCTGTTGCCTTGCTGTCACGTCTATCGTAGCAAGTGGTAATAAATCCAATACCGGGAGTTCAAATTAAACTTGATATTACATAAAAATTAGGTCAATAAGCGTAATTTTTTTCTGAGAGTATTGGACTACTACAAGTGTTAAGTATGTAAATCTGATTATGTTTAAGAATCTGACGGATTCCCACTATTATATACACTTTGGTAGCGACCGGAAATTGGGTTTTTGCATGTCGTCTCGGAATTCCGTCACAAAAATACGAAATTTTAATTTTTTTCTCTGTAATTAGGTCGATAACCGACCTACGACGTACAGAGACGATTATTAATATAATTAGTGAAGCTCGAAAAAAATTATGAAAATCCTACGGATTGAAGCCTGGCGATAGGATTACCTTCAGAGGTTAAGCTACTGTGAAAATTACGAACACTCGTTCGTCGCTTGAGGCAACGCAATTTGAAGAACAAGGTTCAACGTATGGTGCAGGAATCGCAGATTGAAGGTAAACTTATGATTGCAACGATAGAACTGCTAGTAAAATTTTAACGGCGCTTTGCTCGAAACTGTGTTTTTCAAAACGGTGTACGCGATTTCTTGACGTCTAATGAACGGATTGACTTGAAATTTTGGACATTTATTTAGTGCAATAGTGGTTTAGTCTTGAAGGACGTTTTTCTTAATATTTTTTTTCGGTAATCCTTTAGACAAGTGATTTTTCCGAAAAATGAGCCTACATTTATTTGTTGCTATTTTCTCATTTATTGGGTGATTTATTTATGATAATATTCAGTCGAGGGAAGCTGAAATTTTTCATTAACAAATTTTTTTACGAGCGAAAATTCGTTAAAAATAATTTCGAATTTTTCAAAAACCCAAATAAACCCAATATAGGCGTAGAAATGTTCAAAAATGCCCTATTTTATCACGTGTTTCCGCGAACTTCAAAACCCCATGACTTTTATGGGGGGTTAATTTCGCGGAAACACGCCATAAAATAGGGCATTTTTGAACATTTTGACGCCTATATTGGGTTTGTTTGGGTTTATTTTTTATGGGGGTGGGGTAGGGCGAATTTGAGCTTCCCCCGACTGAATATCATCATTTATATCCCAATGAATGGTAAAACAGCAAAAAAATAATTTTAGGCTCTTTTTTTTTTGAAAAGTCACTTATCTAAAGAATTACCTTTCTTTCGTTAGTTTTTAACAATAATAATGTCATTTTTCCTCGAAAAATCGAAACTTTTTTTTCACGATTGAATAATTTCGAATTTTTCAAAAACCCAAATAAACCCAATATAGGCTTAGAAATGTTCAAAAATGCCCTATTTTATCACGTGTTTCCGCGAACTTCAAAACCCCATGACTTTTATGGGGGGTTAATTTCGCGGAAACACGCCATAAAATAGGGCATTTTTGAACATTTTGACGCCTATATTGGGTTTGTTTGGGTTTATTTTTTATGGGGGTGGGGTAGGGCGAATTTGAGCTTCCCCCGACTGAATATCATCATTTATATCCCAATGAATGGTAAAACAGCAAAAAAATAATTTTAGGCTCTTTTTTTGTGGAAAAGTCACTTATCTAAAGAATTACCTTTCTTTCGTTAGTTTCTAACAATAATAATGTCATTTTTCCTCGAAAAATCGAAACTTTTTTTTCATGATTGGAACACGACGGCAAAAAATGTTAGTCTAGTCCTAGCTAATGCTATCTATTTTGAGAAAAATAAAAACTCGGTTTAGTTATTTGAGATCAACCGGGTGGCCGAAATCAAGTACACCGTTGAGCCACTCACATTCAAAGGTCTTTAACGAGATTGTTTATAACTTCTCTAATTATGAACAGGTTTTAATGTATTTTCGGACATAACTTTGTTACCAGGCTAGATCCATCTAGGTGGGTTTAAAAATTGCATTTACCAAAAATATTTTTAATCGATAGTATCAGTTTTTCCCTATATTCCCTGAAAATTTCATTGAAATATACCTAAAGTAGTATATATATTTTAGGAATATATATAGGCATATTTTTAACCCGTCCTTGACACACTGAGTCATATTGACCCGGCCGAATTTGAAATAAAACGCTCACTTTCCGAAAATTGAAAGTTTTCAATAATTTTTTACAATCGAATTTTATATCTTCCGAACTTTAATTATGCAGACATTGAGCAATGTTTAAAGTGTATCGCGAATTTTTTTTTTCTATAAAAACCGATCGACGGGTTTAAGGCCGGAGCCCGAATTAGAAGGTCCGAAAAATCGTTTTTCTTTTTAATTGCTTAAAGGGCCAGTCCACTTTGAAAATTTCAAAAAATCGAAAACAAGGAAGACTTGAAGAAACCGACGAAGATGAGCAATGAGAAGGGATCGTGTACGGTGCAGGAATTGCCGATTGAGTTTATGTAAGAGTTTTTCATAGTTTAAAATTCGTTTTTCTCGAAACAATGTTTTCAAAATCTAGCTTCATCGTATCTCTAAAACTAATAAACCAATTCTCTTGAAATTTGAACCGTATATTGTAAACATGATTCGCAACAAGATGACCCTCGATGGTTTTAAAATATTGATTTTTACTCGCTGCGCCAATTTTAGCTTCCATGTACAGGGATTTTCCCCCTTTTTACATTTCCCACCATTTTCTCCAATCCACATCCCTAATCGATCCCCACCTTGCGGCCGCAGCCGACTTCCCCCTCTGTATCGCATTCACCATGACGTTTTTTTTCTTTTTCTTTTTTTTGTCATGGGTATAGGGAAACTGTGGAAAACCTATACCAATACAGCCGGTCACGAGTTCGCTTCCCAGCCTCGGAGCTAGTCGCGTTTCGTCGAGAAATAGCTCACAGTCTACAGCCATACACATCCGACACACACACGTACCGGTCCGTGTGCGCGGCATCTGTGTAGAACTGGAGCTACGTCACGCCTGTGTTTTTATTTCTCGCCGAAACTACGAGACGGTGATTCGAACCCGCGACCTCCCGATGTGTTGATTTCAGAGGCAGGCACGCTAACCACTAGACCAACACATCGGTTTTGATTTTTACTCTTTTTTTTTGCAAAAAAAACTGCGAAAAAACGTACTTTTTTTACTTTTTTCGTTTTTCATCTGAAATTTTTTTATTTTTTGATAAAACTTTATATCCGAGGGTCATTTTGTAGCTGGTGTCATACTAAATCTAATGAACTTTGATTTTTTTGGTTGAGACAAGCCGTTGCCGAGTTGTGATGAAGCTACCTAGCACACTTATTTTTGAGGCGTTACGTTAAGCTATAGTTTTTGTACTTAAAAATGAATAAAAATGAATTAAATTTTTTTGAAAATGTATTTTAAGACTTCATTTATCAAGCCCAACAACTTTTATATTCATATGTTTTATAAAATCCTCAAAAAAAATCGCGACTATGGCCTTTTTCGTGGCTCCAATGTGGACTGGCCCCTTAAATCGATAGATAAACTATCCAAGAATATATTTACAAAGTTACAGAGGCCAATTGTAAATATTTCCGAAGATACAAGGCCAAAAGCAGAAAAGCGATTGATATTTGATACTGATATTTCCTCCTATTGAAAACTTTGGAGGGCGTTTTCTCCAGTTGTCATTTTCACGATTTTTCCAAATTGGCGGGCGTGATAGCGAAAAAAACTAAACGACCTATTGAATCAAACCAAAGTTTATTTTCTTCAGTATGAAAATCTCTCTTAAGTGAATTTAAAAAATCGTTCAAAAGGTATTTTAAAATAATTTTCATAGCACGCTAGAGTGTTTTTTTTAACACATTTTTTTCAAACCTGAGAAAAGTTATAATTTCACGATTTTTTCAGCTTTCCCTTAATTCACCCAGAAGATAAATATATGATAATTGAATATTTTATTGGCTTTTTTGTTTCAGTCAAGAATTACGAGCTGCATCTCAATGTTTACGGGCTCCCTTGATTTTGTCCCTTCTAATTCAGGCTCCTGTCTGAAGGCTTTAGGCCACAGTAACGGGTATAAAATCATGTGCGAATTTAACCGTTTTTTTTCGTATGAAAAAGTGATTCACTCATAAAATTAATTACACATCTATTCATTATGAATATCAAGCTGTTAGAATATATATATATATATATATATATATATATATATATATATATATATATATATATTTGCGATGTACAAAATGGCCGACTACTCGAAACTTCTCGAAACTTCTTTTTTCCAATTGGCGTGATAAATAACTTCAACAATTTTCACTCAATTTACTTCAAATTTAAAAGTTATGTTCCTAATTGCATTGTGCAGAGAAGTACGTACGGAATTTCTGATTAATCGAAAACTTTTCATTTCACGAGCGGTTTATGAGCACCTATAACGAAATTTTTCACTGAAAATTCACTTCTTAAGTTCAAATACCTACAACTTTTGAATAAAACAATATTTTTTTAATTCCGTACATACTTCTCTAGGTATTCTAATGTAGACTGACGAGAATTTTTGTTTTTTGTTCTAGGTAAAAAATTGTGGATGCTAAATGTCACACCACGGAGCGCCTAAAAAAAAGATAACAAAAGAAAATATTAGTAGTCGGCCATTTTGTACATTAAAAAAAAAGTTATATTTTCTAACAGATATTCATACTAAATAGATGTGTAATTAATTTTATAAGTGAATCACTTTTTCATACGAAAAAAATGGTTAAATTCGCACATGATTTTATACCTGTTACGGTGACCTAAGGCCTTAAAACGAATTCGAGACTTAGCAGCCAAGAAACAGGCAACTACTACGAGACAGCCCAAAATAGATCATTATTTCAAGCAGCAATTGTGATTTAACTGCATAAGTAGTGGCGGTATAAAAATTGAAACTATTCAAAGTTAATTGCTATAAAATAAAGAATTTAGGGTCATTGGATCAATAAAGAGAATTTTGGATACTATGTATACTATATGACTTGATTTTCCCCAAAATCCGAGATATATTTTCGATTATTCGAATTTATGATCATCCGAAAGATGTCCGGTCCCAATTAGTTCGGATAATCGAGGTTCTACTGTCCTTTGAATATAACAGTTTTAGATGCAATTTCTTCAAATTTCATTCATCCTGCTCACAGACGAATAATGAGTGCCATAACCGGACCAAGTAAACATTGCGTATCTCCGGTAATCTTTGTTCAGCAATCGTAAGTCACAGTATGCCGATACTTCTCCAGAAAATACATGTTTTTGTTGCAATCGAAGAAGATGCTGACCTGCAAGGGTATGGACTCCGGATGGTTTGTCCCGGACAAGGAGCTCGTTGAAACGTTCGAATTTTGGGACTGAAGATATTGAGCATACTGCCAATATCTGACCCTCGGATCTTCCCATGAGGTTGTTCTGTTGAAATGGTTGATGAAGTACCTGATGAAAAATGAAAATTCGACCATGTAGAAAATGCCACCAAATTATCGGCGTTTATTATTTACGCACATATGACGCGATTTCCATTTTTTGCTTTTTTTTCCTATATATTTTGATCGCTCCTCCAAAACATTTGTTCGATCAAGGTTAAAATGGAAGAAGCACAGAATTGACAGTACAGCGAGCCAGAGTGAAAATCGCAGGGGCGAGCAGTAGAGAAAGTGCCACGGGAATAATTATTCCGAGCTTCTTTTTGGACAATGTAATAATTGCATTGTTGTCGTTAGTTGTTGTTGTTTTTTTTTACGTACGGGCGACCGCTACGCATGTCGTATCTGCATTCCCAGCCGGGAGGCAACTGCGTTCTCTCGTCCTGTTCCGCCATTTTTTTTCACGTTACTGAGATAATATCCGTTTGCTCGGGGTCGCGAAAATTCAGCGGCCCGTAGCGAGCTCAACGGGAACACGAGAGCGGGGAGAGTTCAGCGCTTTTCTCATGGAGACTAGAGTAAAGGAGCCCGAACGCAATGCTGGCGAAATGGTTGTGAAAGTGATGAATGATCCGCGGATTGTTCCCGCCTGGCGGCGCTACCACTGCTAGCTCCGTCCGCGCGGTGATTTTGAATCGTCGATCCGCAATTTGTCATATATTTGTTTCTTATTAGCGCAGTTTATAATACTGAAGAGTAATATTGATATGCTTTTGTTTAAATTATGAAATGATAATATATCAGTAATTTTTTGCTTGGAGGTGATCTCTACTGTAAATGTTTTATTTGTATACGGTGACACGTACGATTAAACAGCCATAATGTGAATATTACATACTGGATTTTCAAGAAAAATATTTTTTTTCGTCGCTACAAAAAGAAATAATAAAGTATATAATTTACATCAAACCTCAAATCAACCAACAAACCAAACACACACACACATATATATATAATACTCACATATATAGTAACTGACAGCAGTACAGCCAGATCGCGCGTAAAGTTACCCCCTCTTTAGTCTCTTACGCGCCCATCACACAATCATAGTAGCGCGTGTCCGTGAGCGAGCGACGCTCGGACGTCTTCGGAAAGAGCTGAGCACGGTCGAAGTTTCCCGACCGCGTCTTCGGCAGCTACACCAACACATGGACGCCGAGCACGTTCATGTGCGGCCAAGCCGAAACGAAGGCTTCGAGGGAAAAAGCAATCGGAGCACGACTCGCGCGTGACTTCACTCGACGACACGCGGGCGGCTTTTAGATGATTTCAATGCTTATTTAGCTCTCGATTCTCTGCGGTATTAATGTATTAAAAAAATGTATCGCGCACTCTGATCGCTTATTTTTTTAGTTTATACGTTAATTTAAATATAATAATAAATCTAAATTACAACTTATTTATCCTATATAAAATTGTTTACGCTTTACTCACACCCGTCCGTATGTCAAATAAATTATAATTCATAAAAGTAAGCGGAAATATATTTATATTCGTATTATTATATTAATTCTCATACTTTCATCAAGCGATAAAGCATTATCTCCAAAAACAAGCTAATCATCCATCCGGCCGCGAATTCCAAGTACCAGAAAGTGTACATATTCTACAAGCGATGAGATGGTCCCATTGGTAGCGTTCCTGGCTTCGGTCCGCAGGGGCCCCTAGTGCAAATTTTTCTCCAAATTTTTCATAATTTCTCATATTTTAGTCGTATTTGAGATTTTCGGAGAAAAAATGATTTAAAGCAGATTCAAGTTCTGGTCTATTTCCCAAAAACACATTGTTTTTACTGAAAATTCATGATTCCTCATTTTTTTCCCGGAAATTTCTCTTTTTCCTATGACCTGAGTGAACCGCTGCGGACATATTCGGAGAAAAGTTAAAGATGAAGAGAAATGAGATTTTCGTAAAAAAAAACTTATTATTATTATTTTTACGGAAATTTCCTTTTTTCCTATTACCTGAGTGAACGGCTGCGGAGATATTCGGAGAAAAGTTATAGATAAAAAAATGAGATTTTCGCAAAAAAAAACACATTTTTTAAGCCTCATAAGTCTGAGAAATAATGAATTTCCGAAATGTTTGCATACATTATTTTCCTTAAGGGGTAACACCACTGTAACGGCCTGCCACGAAGTGTTTTAGACAAATAATACTTGGGGTAATTATTAAGCATATATTGAAGTATATTGCAAAAAAATTTTATGGGAAAATATTACAAAATGACGACACTGCAGCAATTTCTTCCGAGGCATGTTGAACATAAGGTGCTATGCGGCACATAGTATAACTTGTGCCAATTTTAATGTGGACAAAATATTTTTTTTTAACTTAGATGAGTGTAGCTAGTGAACCCCGTAGGGGATTTTAGAAATATTGATTTTTGAGTAATTGCAGAGTATTTGACTAAAAATGTTCATCTAGACCTAATAAAACAAAATTCCCTTTTTCGACAGAGTTTCGACATGCTTCGGAAGAATTGCTGCAGTGTCGCCATTTTGTAATATTTTCGGATAAAAATTTCTAGCAATATACTTAAATATATGCTCAATAAATACCGCAAGCATTATTTGTTTATCACATTTTCTTCCGCCAAAAAAAAATATCAAAAAATACGCTTCCTGTAAGACCGTTACAGTGATGTGGTCCCTTAAAGCCTTCATATAATTTCCGACATTTTCCCGTGATCGTAATTAAAATGATGAAATATTCGGAAAAATTTGAAAAAATTCGGAGAAATTCGAAGAAACTCGGATCTTTGCGTAAAAATAATTCTCCGGAAAACTCCGAATTCTTCATATTTGTTCTAATTCATAGAAAAATTCGGAAAAATTTGCCGGAAAAAATCGGAATTTTACAGAAAAAAATTTGCACTAGGGGCGCGGGATCGTTCCCAGCGCTCAGTGCTTTCTTTAAATAATTATTATTACTATTAATTCTTATTTGATTAGTTATTTTTATTAGTTATCATTATTATTTTAATTAGTTATCTTTTAGTGTCGAAAAATGTATCGACCACTCTGAGCGATAAAGCATTATGATAATGCTTTATCGCTTGATGAAAGTAAATGAGAATGAATATAATAATACGAATATAGAAATATTTCGGCTTACTTTTATGAATTACAACTTATTTGGCGGGTGTGAGATAAGCGCAAACAATTTTTCAGAAGATAAGTCGTAATTTAGATTTATTATTATATTAGAATTAACGTACAAACTAACAAAATAAGCGGTCAGAGTGCGCGATACATTTTTCCACACTAAAAGATAACTAATTAAAATAATAATGATAACTAATCAAATAAGAATTAATAGTAATAATAATTTTTCAAAAAAGCACTGAGCGCGGGGAACGATCCCGCGCCCCTAGTGCAAATTTTTTTCCGAAAAACTCCGATTTTTTCCGGAAAATTTTTCCGTATTTTTCTATGAATTGGAACAAATATGACGAATTCTGAGTTTCGCGGACAATTATTTTTACGCAAACATCCGAGTTGAGTCGAATTTCTCCGAATTTTTTCAAATTTTTCCGAATTTTTCCGAATATTTCATCATTTTAATTACGATCACGGGAAAATCTCGGAAATTATATGAAGACTTTATGGGGTAACACTACTGTAACGGCCTTACAGGAAGCGTATTTTTTTATATTTTTTTTGGCGGAAGAAAATGTGATAAACAAATAATACTTGCGGTATTTATTGAGCATATATTTAAGTATATTGCTAGAAATTTTTATCCGAAAATATTACAAAATGGCGACACTGCAGCAATTCTTCCGAAGCATGTCGAACCTCTGCGGCACGCAGATAACTGCCAATTTTAATCTAAAAAAAAAGAGTTTTGTTTTATTAAGTCTACATGAGGGTAGCTACTGAACCACGTAGGGGATTTTCGATGAGTTAGTTTAAACAATATTTATTAACAAATAAATGTCTTAACAAACAAATTGAACATATTTAGTCAAATACTCGGCAATTACTCAAAAATCAATATTTCTAAAATCCCCTACGTGGTTCACTAGCTACACTCATCTAGAATTAATTTAAAAAATTATTTTGTCCAGATTAAAATTGGCACAAGTTATACTGCGCGACGCAGAGCACCTTAAGTTCAACATGTCGCGGAGGAATTTGCTGCAGTGTGGCAATTTTGTAATATTTTCCCATAACATTTTTTTGCAATATACTTCAATATATGCTTAATAATTACCCCAAGTATTATTTGTCTAAAACGCTTCGTGGCAGGCCGTTACAGTGGTGTTACCCCTTAAGGAAAATAATGTTTGCAAACATTTCGGAAATTCATTATTTCTCAGAATTATGAGGGATGATAAATGTAATAATTTTTTTTACGAAAATCTAATTTTTTTATTATTGGTTTTTTTTCTTAGGTACACGCTTTTCGCGTTTGTTACCTATTCTTTCCCTTCATTGTGCCCGTTTCTTTCCTCTACTGTTTTGTACTTTTTTCTCCATCTTTCTCTCTGTTCCCCCCTCTTGCGGCCGCAGCCGACTTCCCCCTCTGTATTATATTCATCATGACATTTCTGTCATGGGTATAGGGAAACTGCGGAAAACCTACACCAATACAGCCGGTCATCGAGTTCGCCCCCCAGTCGTGGAACTAGTCTTATTTCGCCGCGAAATGCCAAAGAAAAACATTTCACAACGAAATGTACGCGACTGGGATTCGAACGCTAACCACTAGACCATCGCACCGGTTAATAGGAAAAAGAAAAAGTACAGGAAAAAAAATTATAACAATTTTTTAAGAAAATCTCATTTTTTTCATCTTTAAATTTTCTCCGAATATCTTCGCAGCCGTTCACTCAGGTAATAGGAAAAAGGGAAATTTCCGGAAATAAATAACAATAATAAGTTTTTTTTACGAAAATCTCATTTCTTTTCATCTTTAACTTTTCTCCGAATATGTCCGCAGCCGTTCACTCAGGTCATAGGAAAAAGAGGAATTTCCGGGAAAAAAATGAGAAATCATGAATTTTCAGTAAAAAAAATGTGTTTTTGGGAAATAGACCAGAACTTCAATATGTTTTAAATCATTTTTTCTCCGAAAATCTCAAATACGATTAAAATATGAGAAATTATGAAAAATTTGCACTAGGGACCCCTGCGGACCGAAGCCAGGAACGCTACCAACGGGACCATCTCATCGCTTGTAGAATATGTACACTTTCTGGTGCTTAGGATTCGCGGCCGGATGGATGATTAGCTTGTTTTTGGGGATAACGCTTTATCGCTTGATGAAAGTATGAAAATTAATATAATAATACGAATATAAATATATTTCCGGTTACTTTTATGAATTATAATTTATTTGACATAAGGACGGGTGTGAGTAAAGCGTGAACAATTTTATATAAGAAAAATAAGTTGTAATTTAGATTTATTATTATATTTAAAATAACGTATAAATTAAAAAAATAAGCGATCAGAGTGCGCGATACATTTTTTTTATACATTAATACCGCAGAGAATCAAGAGCTAAATAAGCATTGAAATCATCTAAAAGCCTCCCGCGTGCCATCGGGTGAAGTCACGCGCGAGTCGTGCTCAGATTGCTTTTTCCCTCGAAGCCTTCGTTTCGGCTTGGCCGCACATGAACGTGCTCAGCGTCCATGTGTTGGTGTAGCTGCCGAAGGCGCGGTCGGGAAACTTCGACCGTGCTCAGCTCTTTCCGAAGACGTCCGAGCGTCGCTCGCTCACGGACACGCGCTACTATGATTGTGTGATGGGCGCGTAAGAGACTAGAGAAGGGGCAACTTTCACGCGCGATCTGGCTGCACTCACTGACAGTAAAACGTCATTGTATGTATGTCACAAACACTGCTAAGCCGGTCCTCACAGACCTATCTTATTCGGTCCCTGGCGCTAGTATCGCTTGCGGATATTTTTCGAACTACAAGATCTTTCATCACTTTCGCGATCACTTTTCGACGATTTCGCCATATGCGTTCGGGCTCCTTTACTCTAGTCTCCATGGCTTTTCTGAAAGATCCCGATTACCGGGTCGATACGGCCGGTGGACCAAGTTTTCCGGAGTGGGCCGTAGAGCGCGTCCATCGGGGTGCAGGTTTCTACGGAAAACGCGAACCGTCGGTAGCGGTTATCTGCAATCGAGTGTATCTTCGAAAGTGCACGACTAGAGCCAAAGAACAGATATTACATCCCAGTTAACCAAGCGTACCATTAGTACAGCGTACCGCAAATGTGAAGTACGCCGTACCATACAGTACCGATAATGTACGGCTACGGGATACCAGCGTACTCGTACCTCCAAGCTGTTCCTACCGTGGAGTTACACCGTACTGCAGTCTACGGTGGCTCCACGTTGGCGATACTGTACCAGTACTGTACTAGTACATTGGCGGTACAGCGTACCGTACGGCATACCCGCCATGTACCAGTACCGTACGCACGTACGAGGTGGTAACAGTACCGGTACGGCGCACTCCACATGAGGGATACATTTACGGTACATGGTTAGCTGGGATGGAACAACACGGCTTATGGGACGATTCGGCAAGATTTCTTGGGGGAGTTTCGTAGTTACTCCCCCAACCACCTAAAGCGCTGCCTGTGTCGATGTGCACGCACCATCCGCAGGCGCGCTTGGCTCCACCCAGCTCCACCTCTTCCTACGCTCGAGCCAACTACGGTTGAGATGATTTCGCGCATGGAGCCTAGATACCAGGAGGTTCAGCGAGGCCTTTCAACTCGTCCCCAAAACGAGAACGAGAAAGGATGGCGCTGGGGTGCTCCGCAACCTATATGTATATAGATATACGCTAAACATAGGTGTGATCACGGTCTTACATACAGGTCTTGCAACTGAATCAAATATTGGTGGTGGGGGTGGTCGTCTTACCGTCGGCTCGTTAATTTCCTTGACCGCCGCTCGCATCGCTTCAATCAAATCATAGTCGAAACAGCGGAAGACGCATGTGGCAACACAACCTCACTTAATCCGCTACTATAAAGTTTTACATAACCGTTATTTAAAAAATCACGTGTTTTTTTATGACGGTGATATCGTGTGGATTTTTACATAATAATGACGACTAATTCGTGTGCGGTTCCAACGTGTGATACTGGACGTCAGTTAGTCAAGGAAAAACGTTCGGTGTTTCGGGTTCCGTCGAATGTCGAACGTCGTCAAAAATGGATCACTGCAATTCCAGGAATTTCTCAGCTCATGCCTTCGCAATTCGTGTGTGAGAAACATTTTCTCCAACGATACATTCTAAGAAAGTGGGTAAAACATGACTTAAACGGTCGAGTTATCGCAGAGGTAAGTTGATTTTATCTTTTTTTATTTATGTCTATTTACTTGTCTAGCCGCTATGACAAGTTCGCAGCGCCGCTCTTGTGGCTATAAGCCAAAGCTTATTGCCGACATTAAGCGTACCACCCCCACCACCTTCGTTGCAAGACCTGTATGTAAGACCGTGGGTGTGATCTAAGACAGATCACAGATGATGTGCCTAACCCTCATTAGTGTTAAGGGATAACACCACTCTAGGACTTTGGAAAGACGTTTTCTTTCCTAAAAATACTTTGGCGTCATAAAAACAATATGCAATTGGTCCTGTAGCAAATTTTTTTATTTAAAGGTTCAATTATCGATTTGGCCGCAGCGCCTTGGACCGCGCGCTGAGTTGCTCGTACAACTTTAAACGCGTTTTTCTCGAAACCACTTTTTTCGATCTCGGAAGACGGATCACTCGACCACCTTTGCATGCATCGATTTTGATAGCACTTTTTTCGATCTCGGAAGACGGATTACTCGACCACCTTTGCATGCATCGATTTCGAGGTTGAAATTTTGATGGCAGCTTCACAATTATATTCTTTATGGGAGTGCGTACCCGTTTTTTTAAATTAAATGTAAACTTCTTTTTATAAACAATTTACTGCTTTTTTGGCAAAAAATCGATTTATTTCCTTCAAAATGCGCTGTTTTTGCAAATCTGAAAGCAAATTTCTAGGTAGTCTCATAGCTAGAAATATATAAATTATCATTTTTGTTGGTTTTTATTTCAGGTCTTATATTTTACGAGAAAACCGTTCTCCCGTGAAGCTATATGTAAAAAAACACGTTTTTCTAGATGGGCTGTATCGCCGCCGTTTTGAGTTTGAGATCGTTTCTCGCTTTTGCGTTTTTTTTTTCCGAACCGTCATGAGCAAATTATGAATCGGCGGATATTTCGACGTTTGATGTCACGATCGATCTGTCGTGAGGTTAGAAACTCATCCGATCACTTTCACCTCGTTGACCAATATATTACTATATATGTCGGTCGCGCTGCACCCCAGCGCCATCACTTCGGGACATTTTCGGGGACGCTTTTTTCAGCGCCTTTGCATTGCCGCTGAACCTCCTGGTATCTAGGCTCCATGATTTCGCGTCTCGCTCGCTCTCTTGCAGATTCCAATGTTAACAGCAGCAACGGTCGAGCGGTCTAAAGCACGTGCTCGTTCTGCCGGGGAGCCCCGGCTTTAAATCGATCTGTTTTCGCTCCTACCCAGGTAGCAATTTTCAAAAAGTTGTCCAAAAGTCGACTAAAAGGGTGCCAAATGTCCGCCCGGAAGTTATCTTAAAGTCAACAACCATCCAAAAAGATAACTTTTGGACACATGATAACTTATAGGTAACTTTCAAGCGGACATTTGGAACCCATTTGGACAACT
This sequence comes from Ophion obscuratus, assembly GCA_964007375.1. Classification (NCBI taxonomy): domain Eukaryota; kingdom Metazoa; phylum Arthropoda; class Insecta; order Hymenoptera; family Ichneumonidae; genus Ophion; species Ophion obscuratus. The sequence goes on along the minus strand of OZ023318.1, from coordinate 27,240,264 downwards.
AATAGACAACTATTTTCAAATTGCTACCTGGGTACTCTCTGGCTCCTTTCCATCTCATCCGTTCCATCTCTTTTTAACATGCCCTCAGCGATTTCTTCCAAGGAACGTGCTACGCGGTACAAAAATCTGTTGCTACTTTGCTTACATTTGTCAGAAATTTGACAGGACTCGGACGTATTCGTGATCATTAATATTGAATATCAATCTAACTAGTTAATTAATCATGTATTCGTGTATTTCGCGCTTTTCTGTTAGACTCTTTGCCCACGGAAAATTGGCTGTTTAAAATTGTTTGTGAGTTGCAACATTGTTAACGATGCCATCGTGTAGCAGATGTGCCTATAATGGATGCAAAAATGTTCCCAAGACGAGTCCTAAGCTGAGCTTCCATCGTTTTCCTAACAACGACGACACGTAAATGTTTAGACGAAAATAATTTTTAAGGGGTTACGTGAGTTTTTAAGCCAACAAGCATATGTTCTCTATTAAAGAAAATATAATTGATACATGATTTTATTCCAAATGATGAGCTCATAAAAGAGCAACATTACAATAATTTTTTTTTTAAATGTCATTAAAAAATTTGGGATATTCAGCCGGAGGGACCTGGTTTTCGGTGACCCCTCGGAAAAACGGTGGACACGATTTCTCGAAAACGAATGCACCAATCTTATTGAAATTTTGCACTCTTCTTCAAAATAGCATTGACTAGTGATAGAGCAAAGTTTTTTTTTCGATTACAACTAACTTTACAAGACTATGCGTAGCGTAGATTACAACTAACTTTACAAGACTATGCGTAGCGTAAATTGTACCAAAAATTGAACTATTTTGCATAAAACTCTGTCGAAAATCCATTTTCTTTTAATGCTTCATACAATCACTAGTCAATGCTATTTGGAAGAAGTGTGCAAAATTTCAATGAGATCGATGCGATAGTTTATGAGAAATGGTTCCATCCATTTTTTTCCAGAAATTTTTTGCAGAAATCCACCGTTTTTAGGGGTCTCCGGACACCAGGTCCCACCAGCTCGGTTTGTGTGTTTGGGTTTGGTTGAATTGGTTTAGGCTATATAGATATAGATTATATAGAGGTTATATCGGAGGGGTGGGGTATCGATCGGCCGTGGCGAGCGATATAGATATACTGGTGCGGGCTAAAAAATAAACTTTAAAACTCGATTTCTATTGGAACGCGCCAAAAATCCCTTCAGAGAATGTTTTTATATATTAAATGGAACATCTGTGCAAAATTTCGGACGAATCGGGTGTAATAGCTTTTCGGAAGTTTATCCCGTAACGACAATAAAAAAGGGGGGGACCGACTGCTTAAAGAAAATATTTAAGATAAAATTTCGTAGCCGCAACCTTTCAAGAAAAATGCAAAAACGTCTGACTCTACAAAATTTGCGCAAACTTTTTTATTCCAGTTTATTGTTGGGTATAACAGTTGATTGTGAGTTATTTTTTTACTAAGCGCCACTACAGTAGAACCTCGATTATCCGAACCAATTGGGACCGAGACTAGTTCTGATAATCAAAAGTTCGGATAATCGAAACGTGGGTTTTTTGGGACGAGATCATAAACAATACCTTTTTATATAAAAACAGTACATACATATATATTAAAAATTGACATACATGTTAACGTTGAAGTACACACACACACACACACGCACGCACGCACGCACGCACGCACGCACGCACATGTGTATATTTGATACACCGGAAAAAAGTTGAATGCTTTTATAATATTTTTTTAAACTAAAATCGTCCAGTTTTAATTGACGAACGGCTGTAACGCGTTTTTGAGCGGCTAAGTCTCACAGCCGTTTGAGAAGGAGAAGTTGCGTTGGGTTGCTCATTGTTGCTCACGGTGGTGGTAGCGAGCAACAATGTATCTTTCGCGCCAACGTTCGGATAAATTAAGTCATCGTTCGGATAATTGAGGGTTCGGATGATCGAGGTTCTACTGTATAATTTATCACTGATTCAGAAGGGCCCCCCTTGTGCCCCCCCAAAATACGGCCGTCCGCGACAGAAATATCTCAACGTGATTTTAAGACGGAATGACACCTTATCGCGGTCGGTATGGTAGAACAATTATAGATTCCCAAAAATCTCTGAAACGGCTCTTCAGATCCCGTCGAAACTTTGCCAAACGACGTCAAATAGATAGACGAACAGCGGTCTGCCCCTGAAATTTTCTGAATTTGAGAGAAAAAAATTAGATTGGCTTATGATAAGCCAATCTACATTTTTTTTCTCAAAGTTTCGACGGGATCTGAAGAGCCGTTTCAGAGATTTTTGGGAATCTATAGTTGTTCTACCATACCGACCGCGATGAGGTGTCATTCCGTCTTAAATGATGCGCTGTCTCCTACCAAACCGCCCAACGCTTGGTCGGCCAGTCGACCTTTAAGGCGTTACCCCCACTTGCGATTTTGAAAAAATCGATTTTTTTATTGCATTTTTTTGAAGTATAAGTATCTGAGAATATGTCTTGAAAATTTCGAGTCGATCCGAACAAAATTGACTGAGATATGAGCGTTGAAAGAGAAGAATCCGTTGTGTAAACGACCGGCTAGTCTGCCGTCTGGCGCGCTCGACCCTCCCTCCGACCTTCAATGCATTGTTCGATGAAAAGGGTCGTATACCTGGCATTCACAACGTTCATATAATAGACTGGAATTTATAAAAACGTATTTTCGTTGTCTGTTATGGTCTAAACTCGTCAGTGTAGCTCGAAAGTTCGACTATATAAGACGTATATTCCGCCGTTCATAATATTATAAGCGCAGTTTTTATTCATTTTACATTAAAAAATGGATCGAAAAAAAGGTTCGCGACAAACAAGAAGCAGTGATAATTTACAGAAATCTCGACCAAAAAAAGGAAGGGTGTTTTTAACCCCAACCTGGCCGAAACGGAAACTGAAAGTTTCAGCACGTCTGCGAAGAAACTGAAAATTAATATTGATATGACTGTGAATCAAAGTCCTAATATTGAGTATCGGATTTTGAACTTTTGGGTTGTGTTTACTGCTATTTCAAATTTAGTGAAGTGCAAAACGTGTAATGGAAATATTACATTTGAAACAGCAAGTGCAAGAGGACTAGGCTTCAAAATCGTTGTGAAATGTGACTCATGTGCAGATAATTTGATACCATCTTCTCCTTTTTTGGAACATTCGTATGAAATAAATCGTCGATTTATATTCACCATGCGAGTTCTCGGCATATGATTGGCTGGAGCACAAAAATTTTGCGGACTTATGGACATGCCAAGGTTTCTTACCGAGACTACATATTCAATAATTTTGAAAAGTATTTATGAGTCTGTGAAAACACGTGCAGATGTAATATTTAAAAAAGCCGTACGAAAAGAAATTGAAGATACACCTAATGCAGAAGGCGATGCAACTCCTCAATTAACAGTTTTCGGAGATGGATCCTGGAGGAAGCGAGGATATACGTCGTTGTTCGGAGTCACATCAGTCATAGGCTACTACAGTGGAAAAGTACTTGATCTTGTGGTAAAAAGTGCGTATTGTAAAATGTGTGAATCGTGGAAACATAAGCTAAATAATGCGGAATACGAAGAATGGTACGAAACACACGAAGATAACTGCAGTGCAAATCAAGAAGGCACCTCGGGAAAAATGGAGGTGGACTCCATTATCGAAATCTTCAAGCGTTCAATAGAAAAATATAATGTCCTGTACCGTTAGTATATTGGAGACGGAGATTCGAAAACGTACACTGGGCTAGTAAATTCTCATCCTTATGACGACGTAGAAGTTATAAAAAAAGAATGCATCGGTCACGTCCAAAAGCGTATGGGATCCCGCCTTCGTAATTTAGAAAAAAAAACAAAAAGCTTGGTGGTAAAGGACCAAGCTGACAGGAAAATTTATTGACAAGCTCACTGTGTACTATGGACTTGCTATTCGACGCCATTCTGCTTCTGTTCATGATATGCATGAGGCAATATGGGCGACCTTCGACCATTCAGTTCAACCGATGCAAATCCACACCATGAGAGATGTTCAACCGCTGAAGAATCGTGGTGTTCGTATGAACGAGCTCAGGCGAGAAACGAGGCTTTCCAACACGATTACAAACCACTTCCATCAAATGTATTGGATGCCATCAGAACTATATACAACGATCTGAGTAGGGAAACTTCACTCGAAAGATGCGTCGGTGGCTTCAATCAAAATAACAACGAAAGCTTCAACCAACTTATTTGGAAAATCAGCCCAAAAATCGTCTCGAGTGGAGCAATCGTTGTAAATTTAGCAGCTTGTTTTGCCGTTGGACTATTCAACGAAGGTTCAAAATCATTATTATTTTATTTGAACTCAATCGGAGTGAGCTGTGGACACAACGCGCACGAATACGCTGATAAAATGGACGAAGCACAGATTGCACTGGCAGAGAGACGTGCGGCCGAGAGCACTCGTGAAGGAAGAATGTTACGAAGGCAACACCAAATTTCCGTTTTGCAAGCGGCATCGTCGGCGGAAGAACTTCTGCATGGGCCCGGAATAGATGACTCTATGTAAGTTTACAAAAAAAAATATTTTCTTCGTGTAAACTGAAATTGAAACTTTCAACGCGTTTTTCTCAAAATGGCATTTCTGAAGTCGGGGACCAAGATTACTTGAACACTAATGAACCGATCTTCTTGAAATTTTGCAGGCTTATTTAATACATAAAAATGTAGTCTTCAATCGTTCGATTTTTTTTTCGAAAAAAAATGGCCGTTTTATAGCCAAAAAACGGCCATTTTTCGTTAAAATCGAACCATTAACTTTGACTGTCCGCCATTTTGTGAAAAATGAATATTTTTTTCAATCCTTCGATTAAAGACTAGTTTATACTTATATTTGACTAAATCCATCCGCATTTTTTTTCAGATGATCCACTTCGCCGCAATGTTGGTCAACGCAAACCGTGTATATAAAAACATTATTTCATTGACGGCCATTTGCCACTAAACAATGTAATATTTTTAAATAAAAAAATTACTGAAAGTTCTTCAAGATGTGTTCTTTAAGATGGTATATTGATCGATTAAAAAAGTTTTGTAGTTTTCTTTAAAAAAATTCATGAAAAAGCGCCTTTTTTTACGCTACAAGTGGGGGTAACGCCTTAAGGTTTGTATGGGGTTAGGTCACGGTCTTATATACAGATCTTGAAACGAGGGTAGCGGGGGAAGGTTCGCTTAGCGTCTAGTTTTTGTTTTATTTTTCGGCCGCATGGTGCGTACAGGAAAGAGGTCTCCTGTGCGAAAGAGACGGCTATCTCTTTCTGTCTTGCACACGACAGCACATGCGTTTCAGACTGCAGCTTTTCGGTTTACATGTCCCTAATTCTTTTTCGTAAGAAATATCCAGTACACAAAAAGTAATTTTTATAAAACATAACATAAAAGTGAATTTATATAGTTGACTTATAAATAAAAATGTTATTGGGTTGGTAAGAAAGTCTTGCGACACTTTCCTTTCGATTAAAATATGTTTTCTTCTAACGAAGTTCTACAACATTCGAGAGTAGTATATTCAAGATTAGTCTAGAACCTTCCATGCCGTAGGGTATATAAGCAAGTCAGTTGTTCCGCGCAGACAGTACGAGCGAAGATGGATCATAGTGCACTTCGATCGATTGCATATCACGAATTTTTACAAGGGCGTTCTGCAAGAACCGCAGCCGCTAATATATGTAGTGTGTTCAAGGCCAACGTAGTTCATCATTCAACGATATCCCGTTGGTACCAGCGTTTCCGTTCTGGCGATACATCTTTTGAAGACAAACCTAGGTCCGGCAGGAAATCAACTGTTGACGATGAAGAACTACGAGCACTTACAAAGGCAAAGCCTAATACGTCGTCACGGGGATTAGCTTACAAACTCGGCTGTAGCCATCCCAAGATTCTCCAACATTTACAAAATCTCGGATACAGAAAAGTTGCTTCTTCTTGGATACCACACGATCTCAGCGAATCAAACAAAGCGACACGCATGTCCATCTGTCTTTCACTCCTGCAACGTCCACACAGAAAGGATTTTCTTCAAGAAATAGTCACTGGAGATGAAAGCTGGGTGCTTTATGTTAACTACACACGTAAGCGACAATCGCTACCGAAAGGAGAAAAACCAGATCCGACCCCTAAGCTGCCCCGTGAAGTGAAGAGAGTTTTACTCTGTTGTTGGTGGGATTCTGAGGGCATGCTATATTACGAACTGCTCCCATCCAACACCACGATAAATGCAAATACTTACTCTGCACAACTGCAAAAGCTGGCTGAAATTATCAAACAAAAAAGGCGTAAACGTCTCCAAGTTCGGCTTCTCCGCGACAATGCTCGACCCCACGTAGCTAAGATGACACAACAATCTATTTCGCAGCTGGGATGGGAAGTTCTACCGCATCCACCGTATTCACCAGACCTAGCACCTACGGACTACCATCTGTTTCAAGCTTTAAAAAATTATTTACAGGATAAAAAATTTGATGATGTCGCGGATCTCAAAAATACACTGGTCGACTTTTTCAATTCACGACCCAAAGAATTCTGGAGTGCAGGCGTGCAAAGTCCACCAGAGCGTTGGGCACGAGTTGTAGATACAGAGGGAGCATACATTACTGAATAATTGTTTACTGTTAAAATAAAATGTTTTTATATTTTACTCATGTTGTGTGTCGCAAGACTTTCTTACCAACCCAATATATATGTTAATAAGGAGGTACGGTGATTTGTGTGAGTTCAAGATAAAAGCCCGATTTTTGTATAGCATTGTCGAGACCTTCATCCATGCGTATGCGGAGTTTCCACGAGATTTACCGTACACTTTCCGAGTTATTAATTGTTAAAGTTGGTGAATTAGTCACACGTAGACGACAAAATGTGCCTGTCCTCTCATATATCGATTTTTTTGTGCTACTTGGAGCCAAGAAATACGTAAAAGAACTGATGGTTGCGTTCGTTGAATCTTTATGATCAGGCACCTTGAATTGGAAAGCTCACCGCAGAAATAAGCAATAAATTTAGAAATAAAGTCGTAAAAACCGAAGTTTTCGAAGAGCGAGACTTCTCGTGACGTAACAGCAGCCATCTTGCTCGACGTGTGGCAGCGCCAGATACCCGTGCAAATTTGATTCGTCTATCGGATATTTTCAACGCGAATTAAAAAAATGATTGTGCGAAGCCGTACATTTTTTAATGGATTATAAAGGACCTTTCGTCGATATTTATTTGAAGTTGTTTTACGTACAGCAAAGGCATCTAAATTTTTCTGTCGACATGCACCTAAACAACGCACCTATATATAAATTCAGCATGGGAGAACCGTCATATAAAATAAACGTTCCTCTTTATACCTGCAAATATTGTAAAAATTGAGAAAGGGAAAAATAACACAACAATCGATGAAATATGTTTTGACTTTGGACAGATTGGACATTGGACATTGAGGTTAACGTCAACGCGATGTTTTTCATTTGCATTCGCAATATCATCTTTTCATTCTCTAATTCTCGTCCGACAGAATCTACCTTTGTCTCTAAACTGGACTTCAGGTACAATCCTGTTACTCTCTTGATAAACTTCTGCAGTACTTATTTTCATTTTCCATGTTTACCGGCTTCAAAAAATAATAAGCCGAGCGCGTGGAACCGATGACAGCTATCGAAAATGCGACGATGCTAAACGTCGACGATATGGCGTACTACTGAAGTCGAGTAGTAGATTATTACGTTTGTTCTCATATTATAAAAATAATAGGAACCTCGAAATCCAATAATTAAAAAATATTTCTCGAAAAATAGACCATATACATATATCTAAAACGTGGCGGTATTGCGGCGTGAAATAGACTCTAAGTTTACTAGCATGGTCATCACCGTACCTCCTTAATTCGATGCTTATTGATTGAGTGGAATCGAGGATATTATAAGACTGATCACAACGGCACTTCGTTGAGTACAGCTGTAGAAGCGAACGTACGTCATGCTATGATCGGTTTAGGCTAGTCTCATCATGTCCCCCGATCACAATGACACACGGTGGCGGCGATAAGAAAAGCCTGGACACTAAGCGGCCTACTCGCCGCCTATCAAATACGACCGTCGTTTCAAGATCTGTATATAAGACCGTGGGTTAGGTCAATATGTTACCACCAAGCTCATTTTTTTCAGATCGTTTATAACCTTTTCGCTAAAGAGGTACTAAACCTCTCCTAACCTAACCTTATCCTGTGCAGTTTGGATACGATTCACAGAACCGTTAAAAAAAATCATAGCGAACGTTTTCGTGGGCTAATTACATTACGGTTATGGAAAACGCACCATTATTTTTCACTACATGATTAATATCTGCTAAGTGGAAGCTAACACGGGGCTGAAAAAAAGGGACGGTTCGACCAATTACCGGACTAACTCTGGTACCGTAAAAACTCTGATAGACAATCGTACTGTGAAAATGTACATGCCAGCATTACAGCGGCAAGAGGACAGCATACGGCGGCTCACCGTGACACCAATGTACTATTTTTTGTTTCCGCATTAAGCTGCAAATTTGCGCCACAGTGCGTGGTTTGGCGAAATAAATATGTGATGCCAAGACGGCATGTTTGCAGCAAATATACGCAACACTTACCTGCTGCAACAACAGTACTGATGTGGCAAGCTCTAGATTTGGAGTGATGTCATCTTTATATCGCGTTTCAGTCATAAATGCACCACGCTGTGACGCTCCGTTGCCGGTAAATAGGAGGCAAGTTATCGCGGCATTGCGACGGAAATTTTGAAATACGTTATTCCGGCAAAGTTAGGGCACATTGGCGGCACGCTGTGACGCTCCATTGCCGGCAAAAACGAGGTACATGGTTATAACCATAGACATTTGCTACGACAAATGTCATGATCTTATAATTAGTTATATAAGTTGAGCCAGTTGGCTGGTCGACTGCTTCTGCAACGAAAAAAAAAGCATTGACTTATTTCGTTATTATTCTTTATCTGTACAGCGTATCATAATGTGTAAATATGAGATGTGATAATTTGAAAAACTTTTGTCTGGATTAAAATTTCTTGTGAATTTTCTTGTGTCTATAAATAAATTTTGTTTCTTACGGTTTCTGCGAGGAAAAAAACTGACTTTATTTCTGTTTGTCGTTATTATTCTTTATCTGTACAGCGTGTCACAATGTGTAAATATGGTGATAATCTGTACATTTTTTGTCTGGATGCGAATTTCTTATGTCTTTCCTTGTGTCTATAAATAAATTTTGTTTGTTACTGCTTCCGCAACCAAAAAACTGACTTAATTTCTGTATTTCGGTATTCTCTAAAACAATCTATTTATAAGAATTCTGTCTATCTATATAGAAATTACCTTCACTAACTGGTTGTACAACTAATTTGATGAAATGATCGCTCCATATGAAGTGGCAAAGGGTGCTTTTTGCAAATCGTACGGCACTGCCTTTACAATTCATTTGATCAAATTATCGCTCGATATGAGGGAGCGTATCGTACGGCACTGGTTTGTTGCTGACTTTACTTCGGTGCGGTAGGAGAGCAGCGCCGCCCTTCTCGTCTTCACTTTTGCGGACGTTTCGACGACACGGCGTTCGTACTCCTTACCTCTAGTCTTTAGACATGCGCAAAACAGTGCTTTATAAAGTAATGTGATATGGGATTACATTTCGTACCGAGTGATATTACATTATAACATCACTCGAGATGGCGCCCCATGCAGCAGCTCACTATCACGTCTTGTGTGATATTGTAATGGAATGCTAGGGTGTAATATAAAAAAAAGATAGATTAACACCCGCATTCATAGTCGTTCCTTAAGAAACAAGGATTCCTCATTCCGCGTTTCGTTGTAAACACGAAATGAGGAATCCTTATTTCTTTAGGAACGACTATCATCTCATTATCGACATTTCTATTGGGAACAGATACAAGCTGTCTGTCGCTATTTACTTGAATTGTAGGATGGATGGTTGTCATATGTCGGCTCAGGCTTCCTATTGAGCTGGGAGAAATTGTCAATATAGGCGAGCAGTGGCCACATTTGGCCTTTTTGCTCGGAACAACTTCTTCGAAGTGATTCCAAAGAGGGTTACTTTTTCTCTCAGTCGCCATTAAACACTAACATGTGCAAGTAATGCGATTGATGATGACCGCGCACTGTAACATTACACTAAAGCTGGGTTTAGTGCTCAACTGACATCAGCGCTCATCGTCGTATTCCATATGTATTGCATATAACTCGTTGTATTGCATATAACTCGTCAGCAGCCCCCTGACACTGGCCTACTATTCCTATACGATAAACGAAAACGCGTTTTGTCCCGGCTTTGTAGTTCTTGAAAGCGCCACTACCTAGCGATGGCTGTTAAGTGACAGCCTTCGGCTCTAAATACTCCGATCAGCTGAACGATTCGATACTTTCGTTTCGTGCTGTTTTCGTTATTGCGATAACAGCACGTACTGTTACAGCGATAACAGGATCCATCTTACACGCGAAAAATGGTTTTCTTAAAGTTATCTACACTAGACTTTGATTCATCTAAAATATTCGAAACACCGGTTCAACGTACATATATATATGCATGCCTGTCACATGACTACTAGCGTCACAGTGCGGCAAGGACATTTTGCGAACAGCATTTATCTACCAGTGCCAGCCCCCTGCTCGTCACATATACGCTCGACTGACAACAGCGCTCCCCGTCGGTGAGCACTAAAAACCCAGTGTAATATATTACGCGTTATATGACCCGACACTCGACCGATATCAGCGCTCCCCGTCGGGCGAGCACTAAACCTTGCCTTCGTGTGATGTGTAATGCTTAATTTGGTCGAGTCATGTGTAATGCTACAGTACGCGGTCGGGTGATATTACGCGTAATGCATCAATCGCATTACACACGTCTACTAGTCTTCCTGATGACGCCAATGTACCTTCACCGTGCCGAATAGCGTATTCCAAATTTTCCGTCTCAATGCCGCGTTAACGTGCCTCGTTTGTACCGGCAATGAAGCGTCACAGCGTACCTCCAATGTGCCCTCATCTTGCTGAAAAAACGTATTTCAATTTTTCCGTCGCAATGCTGCAATAACCCAGCAATGAACGTGCTCCAAATGTACCGTTAATATTCTGCATTTTCGTACTGCAATATTAACACCAGCATTCACGCGAGGATGCGCAATGCTGTGCTGCTAGAACACAGCTTAATGCGGTGGTAAAGGATGCCATTTTTGCGTTACAACTTTGTGCTTTGGTATGGTGTTGCCAAATTTCTTACTGGGAATGAGGATTCACAGTACTGTTATAACATTATTGTTTTTGACTTAACTAAGAAAAAGGACCAACATTGAGTTCGGATACGGCGCCGAAGCGTGCGGGTAATCGAGGTTCTACTGTACACGGTAGGAAAGTTTTCACGACCGAGCGGTAATGTGACCGTCCACTGTTACCCACCCGAAACATGGCCGTAAAATCCGTAATTTTAAAAAATAGTTTTATTTTCGTACTGATTTCCTACCATTCACAATGTTTTTCATCATAATATACAGACGCAAAAAAATATAAGTAACGTCTATTCATAGCCGCGGCTTAATTATTCAAACCGCACATTCCCGCCGCATATTCCTGCCTCTTACATCAATATCACAGTACACGATTAACGTTAGATTAATCTGTCCATGAAGAATACATGTGGACCATCGCCATGAGTTTCTTTCCTTTCATCTGTTTTCAACGATTATTTTACAAGCGGATCGTCAAATAATTCAAACACACATACATAAATATAAATATCATACAAGGAACATTCGAAAACAAAGTAAGCAATGCTGTACACTGTGAATGAGAATTTTGGATCGAGTTATCAAGACCAGACTTTCTTGATCGGTCTCGCACGAATGGACGAAGTTATCCATCTAATATCGAATGTGGCCAGAATTGAGATAAATTAGTAAACGGAAAGTAAAGAAAAAAAATGTTATTGCCTATGTTTCAGAATTCGCGTATCGTCTCGTTCAATGTGCAGAGATGGAACTTCGTATATAAAGTAACAGACGTTGTACACCCTCAGAAGCTATACCGATGTTTTCCTTTTCCGTTACTATTTACTTTACTTAGTTACTATACCGATGTTACGTTTAATGTTTGAGCGCCTTTGCCGTCTCTTTCTTGTCTGTGAATACGTAATCTTTGAGCAGGTTGTAAGTCATACCGACGGTGAGGCTGCCTATGATAACGGATTGTGCCGTGACTCGGAGTTGAATGAAAAAGAGTGACATTGGCATCGCCTTGCTTCTCGTTTTGAAATTGTACGCACCGATACCGAGAGTCGTCAAGAATCCGATCACACCTTGAAAACGAAAAATAGCATGGATATATCGAAGTGAAAATGACGGCGGGGGACAATTCTATTTTTTTTGTTGCTATTCACATACCGAATGTGAGGAAAGGATTTCTATTTGCCTTGATCCAGAGCTTGGACCCGATTCCTTTCTCTTCCCATTCGATCTCTTCCAAGTTGGTCGCCATTCTTTCGGTCGATCAGGAATTATGCTTGCTCACCTGGAATTTAAAAAAGAAGCAATTATCGATGCAATTCGAGAAATATTTATTTCAACTAAATATCAGTGTCTGTGTCGATGAGAAAATTAACGCTCAATTAATAGTGAGACGCTTCTGCGGCGAGAAAATGTACGGAAAAAAAGTGACACAATGACTCAGCGGGTGTTCATGTATAGTTAACCTGCGTAACTTATTAATAGCACAAGGACCCAAACGACGATTGTTTCACCTTGCGAGCCGAGTTTTTTTCAAGATCGACTTTTGGCTCGACGCGGAACTCTCGGGAAATCCGATCTTTACAGAAATCGAGGTGTGTGCAGGTGTTACGAAGCAACCATCGTTCGGTCTCCACCATGTGATAACGAATGTGTTTGCATCGTGATCTATGACGAGACGGCGGATAGACTGGATTCTTCCGATGAGTTTTTCGCGTCGTGTTCGTTTAGATTTATGCTCAAAGTTAGTAGTGTTACATTCGAGTAGACTGGGGCGATTATTGAGGCGACGTGAAAGGTCAATGTGAAAGATTGTTAACCTCAAAAAATTAGACGCTACGAAGTGTCAGAAACGATCGACAAGGCACTTTCACCGTTCGTCTCACGTACACTTCCACCCGCTGCCGTCGTCTATCTCTCTCGCACTTCTCGAGCAGACGACGCGTGCATGCTTCGCTCTAATGAGCCTTCGAGAGGCGTCTCCGAAAATCATGGGAGTGAAATTTTCGAACCGAGACTTATCAAAGATTAATGACGTTTAGGACAAAGGAAAATTGTGAAGCTCTGCGTCGGGGAATTCCCCGGAGCCTGATGCTTTGGTTTTTTGCTAAAAAACCTAATTATGTGTAAGAAAAATGGGTTGGATAATTTGTGAGGTTATGGCGACCTTGTACATGCCTTTAAGGAGAGATATACACCTAGATGGTCGAGGTAGAGGATTTAGAAGCTATGAACATTCCGTCGACCGTAGAAGACCTACATTATGGGCTTGGTATCGATGATTCCATGTAAGTTGACAAATTTCATGATTTATTCATTCCCAAATTTTCATACGCGTTTTTCTCAAAACCACGTTTTTCAAATCGGTACCCAAAATTTCTCGAAAACCAATGAACCGATTGCCTTGAGGTTTTTTGTTGTTATTCTATACACCATTATCTAGTACTTGTCATAGGATTTTTTTCCGTTACTTAGTTTTTGTTTTATAGGCAAAATTATAACGAATTTTTGGCCCAAAAATGACTATGTTCAAACGTCCGCCATATTGTCATAAATCGATATTTTCAAAATCGGCTATGACAAACTAGATTCTAGGTATCTAATTTGATAATCTTTTTAGTTTTTTTAGATGATTTTTGAAGAAATGCCAGTGGGTACCGTATACATAGATTTTTTTACGACGCTCCAAGGATCATACAATATCCTTGTATATTTTTGATATTTTAAAATGAAGAAAATAAAACATATTTTTGAATGTATATACTTTTAAATAATTAAAATCCCGAACCGAAATTTTAAATAGGTTTCGTTGGAAAAATTCGCAAAAATGACCGTTTTTCCGGCTCCTAGATGTATATCTCCCCTTAAAGTTCATGCCCGCTGCGAATCCGAGCGGTGAGGCACAGCGTTGACGGGCTGTAACGTTGGAAGTTTTTAGAATTTCGCTTTGAAACGTTGGGAAAATATTCTGCATATATAGTTCTATCGTTTAAAGAAGAAAATAAATTAATCGATTTTTTGATCGTTGTAAATGTATATCCCGCCTTAAACGCATTTTTCTCGAAACGATGTTTTTCAAACTGATGAACGGATTGTCTTGAATTTTGGTACATTTATTCAGTATTATATTAGTTTAGTCTTGACCGACGTTTTTCTACTTAACATTATTTTTCATTAGCTATCAATAGTAGTGTCATTTTTCCTCGAAAAATCGAAGAAAAAATGTATACATTTTTTTTTATTATTGAAACACGATAGCGAAAAAAACTCGGTCGAATCTTAGCAAATATTATCTATTTTAACGGGCTATATAAATAGAGCAAAAATATTCTTATTCCATCAGCTTTTACTTGGCCATACTTCAAACTTTAAACGCGTTTTTCTCGAAACACTGTGTTCAAAGTCGGTGGGCATGACATCTCGAGAACCACTTGATGGATTATTTCCAAATTTACAGGAAACACGACGAAAAACATTGAAAGGTCGTTGACGATCTCACTTTTCAAAAATCGATCTTCATTTTTCAATAGTTACGTCAAAATAACGACTTTTTTCATAGATTTTGGATGTTTGAGTTTCAATTCGTCACCACGATGGTAAAAAAAAATATTTAAAAAATCGACGATCGTCAACGACTCGTATTTATTGTCAACTTGAATAACCCGTTTGGTTTTTAGATTTCGGATGGACTGTTTAAGCTGGAGAGTGTCCACCGCCAAATGTCGCGAAAAAAAGTTATCATCTGTCGGCGACCATGTTTTTGTTATTTAAAAAAAAATGCGTTTCGTTTTTACCAACCGTCTCCCAAAAAAAAAACGGAATTTGGCCATTTTTTCGGGCCTCTAGATGGATGTAGCCCCTTAAAAAATAACTTTATCGCACCCGTACGCTAAACGGTTGCGCTCCCTACGGACCTTTCACTCGTCCTGAACATCGGAAATTGCCGGAAGGGAGGGCAGGGAGGGGGTAATTGTATTTTAACGTCTTTTCAACGCGTCTTAAGGGGAGGGTAGGGGTTTCAGCGTGAAAAAAAACACTTTTTTGCGATTTTTTTATCTATATGGAAAGTAAATTTATTGAAACCTTTTGTACATTGTTAAGTGTCATTTCAAGAACATTCCGTGAAATTGGTACGCGAAAATATCCACAAACAAGCCGGTGCCGCGTTTTTCTCGAAACCACTTTTTCAAAGTCCGTGTTCACTGCCATTTAAAAACTACATAACCAATTTATTTCAAACTTTGTACACACTTTCTACATATAAAATACCTCCCTCCTACGGTTAGTTTGAGATTTTTTTTACATTGAGGGGGTTTTCCACCCCCAAAATGGCGGATTTTTTCGTGAAAAATAGCACTTTTCACTTTACATGACCACCAAAAATTTAGAAATGAAAAAAAAAATTATCAAAGACCGGTGGGGGGAGGATTTGATGATACTTTGACTAAATTTTAATGGTACTTGATTTCAGATAATTTCTAGCTGAGATACAGTGAACACTGCAAATCGTGTTTTTCCAAAGGCGTTTTTGGAAAAGCTTTGTCACCGGCTTGTTTGTGGATATCTTCGTGTACAAATTTCACGGAATGTTCTTGAAATGACACTTAACAATGTACAAAAGGTTTCAATAAATTTACTCTATCCATATACAGTAGAACCTCGATTATCCGAACCTCGATCATCCGAACCCTCAATTATCCGAACGATGACTTAGTTTATCCGAACGCTCAATTATCCGAACGTTGGCGCGAAAGATGCATTGTTGCTCGCTGTTACCGCGCCGTGAGCAACAATAAGCAACCCAACGCAACTTCTCCTTTTCAAACGGCTGCGAGACTTAGCCGCTCAAAAACGCGTTACAGCCGTTCGTCAATTAAAAATAAACGATTTTATAAAAATAAAAAAAATATTAAAAAAAGCATTCGACTGTTTACAGGTGTTTAAAATACACACACATATATATATATATTTTTCAACGTTAATATGTATGTCTAATGTTAATATATATATATATATATATATATATATATATATATATATATATATATATATATATATATATATACTGTTTTTATGTAAAAAGGTTTATGATCTCGTCCCAAAAAACCCACGTTTCGATTATCCGAACTAGTCTCGGTCGCAATTGGTTCGGATAATCGAGGTTCTACTGTAGATAAAAAAAATTCGCAAAAAAGTGTTTTTTTTTCACACCAAAACCCCTACCCTCCCGTTAAGGCCTTAGGCCACAGTAACGGGTATAAAATCATGTGCGAATTTAACAATTTTTTTCGTATGAAAAAGTGATACACTCATAAAATTAATTACACATCTATTTAGTATGAATATCAAGCTATTAGAATTTTTTTTCGATGTACAAAATGGCGGACTACTCGAAATTTCTCGAAACAGCTTTTTTTCAATTGGTGTGACGAATAACCTCAACAATTTTCACTCAATTCACTTCAAATTAAAAAGTTATGTTCGTAATTGCATTTAGCAGAGAAGTACTTACAGAATTTCTGGTTAATCGAAAACTTTTCATTTTAAGAGCAGTTATAACGAAATTTTTCACTGAAGATTCATTTCTTAAGTTCAAATACCTACAAGTTTTGAATAAAACAATGTTTTTTAATTCCTCACGTACTTCTCTAGGTATTCTAATGTAGATTGATGAGAATTTTTGTTTATTGTTGTAGGTAAAAAATTGTGGATGCTAAATGTCACGCCGCGGAGCGCCTAAAAAAAGATAAAAGAAAATATTAGTAGTCGGCCATGTTGTACATCGAAAAAGAAATATATTTTCCAACAGCTTGATATTCATACTAAAAGATGTGTAATTAATTTTACGAGTGAATAACTTTTTCATACAAAAAAAAATTGTCAAATTCGCACATGATTTTATACTCGTTACTGTGTAGGCCTTAAAATAAAAACCACCATAAATTCGAAGTATTGGTTAAATTTTCCGTTTTACGAATACGCTGTTGCGTAATAGAGAGAATAAAAATGTTCGTACCACGTGCTTTCGTGGTGATCGCGCCGATCCAAATGGTCGAAACGTCATTATAACACGATTCTAATCAGAGAGACTAATTCGCGGTCTCGTGGTTATTCGCGTCGGCTATATAGTTCTAGTAGCTCGTCATTGATCGCGGATGCAGCGCGGGCGCGTGCAATTCAAGGTCACGGTCGGGAAGGTTCTTGGCCCATTTGCTCTACTGCCGCATACCGTGCGAATAGCGTAAAATTATGAAACAAAATTGTGCCATTCGACTTATTATTTATTCCGAACGATTATTTTGGAGGTTCGAAGAACCAGGTAAATTTTTCTTTACGTGTAATCGTCAAATCTGCCTTGTGACAGCTGGCGTGTATGCGTAATCAACGCCAACGGTGTATATTATATTTAGCATTAGACGATACATTTCATAATTTCGCTTGTGGGACATTTTCCTCGCGCTGCAGCAACGTCATATGACGACATATTCGGCTAAAATTTCAAATTTACGTATGTACGTGCGATGTATCGGTAATTCGTAAAAACGAGGAAACATCGTTGGAGCAACGATGAAGATTTGTAAGTTTCTTTTCTCTTCGCAATATTCGACCTATTTCGGCTCTTATGTCATTCGGGGGAATATCGAACTACTTATTCTTACGCTAGTTTTACGTATCGATTGGAGTGGAGAAACTTACCACTATTTTTCGAGCAGACAACGAAAGAAAACTTCGTAGGATGAATCGTCGAGGGGATTGAACGATAATAAGAATTTTGAGAGAAATAAATCGATCACGCGCTAAAGACAGGGACACACACACAACTACCGGAGCGAAGCGTCTTCTTCGAACTCACTTCGCGTTCTGTTACGAATTCGGGGACGCAGGGATTGTGATACCGACGAGCGAAAGCGCAGCGATGCTGCCACGGCGGCGTTCACTCGAAACTCCAGAAGCGAGGATTTTTTGTAACGTTAGTCGTATGCGATACGGTATTCGTGATTGGTGGATTTTCTCCCACTATTCCAGTAGTGGATCCATTGGCATGATTAATGCGAGCGATGGGGAAAAAATGATCGTGTAGTATGTCATTACTCGCAACCTCCGGTCTAGTCGTATCTATCGGCGTATGAAGACATAATAACGTCTCGCAACGAATGACGCTCACACGTGTGGTGGACCTTTTTTATTTTGCTTCCATTGACGATCACTGGAATCCCCGTTTTTTGACACTTATCTTATCCGCTATTCGCCAATATTAATTGTTACGTGAGACTAAAGATACGCAGACTTCCGGTTAAGATTGTACTTGGGCTGAGTGGAGCACAGGATGTCAATACATGTATAATATATATTATCGACAATATCAACCGCAATGTTTTCCTCTTCATAACTCGTTATGGTTTTTATTTTATTTAGATCTGAAAAGACTGATTAATGAATCTGAATGTTTCCCAACGTTTTTGAATATACGTGTATGTTGCGCGCCTACCGGGCGAGGCAACAACTATTAACAGTAGAAATATTTTCTAACCTATCAGACTTAGGAGAAAACTTTTCCTACATAAATTGTTTTTGAGGTCTTAGGCCACAATAACGAGTATAAAATCATGTGCGAATTTAACCATTTTTTCGTATGAAAAAGTGATTCACTTATAGAATCAATTACACATCTATTTAGTATGAATATCAAGCTGTTAGAATTTTTTTTCGATAAACAAAATGGCCAACTACTCGAAGCTACGTGAAACAGCTTTTTACCCAATTGGCGTGACAAATAACTTCAACAATTTTCACTCGATTTAAGGTAAATGTCCCAATTATTGAAGAGGTCCTAATTATTGAACACTATGTTGTATTGTTATTATTTCTCATTCACCTGCATGCATTTACTTATTTATAAAAATTTCATTACATATATGGAACTTTTAGCTATCGAAATGTTACCTTACTTGTGCAAAAAAAGCTTTAATTAATAGAGAAAAAAATTATTTAATCAGCAACGGTGACCCGATTTGACGTCTCGTGGTAACTGCTTATCGTTTTTGCTAAGACGCGCCGCTTCATGCGTAAGGACATAAAAAATTTAAAAACTGTCGCATCTCAAAAAGTAAAGGCGTTTCAGGTTCCTCAGAAAATTTCTTATAAATAACAATTAAATTTTTTTTTAAATTAATGATTTGTTAAAAAATACGGTGTTCGATCATTGGGACACAGAAAATGCATTGTGTCTCAATTATTGAACACTTGAATTCTCCAAGATGGCGTCATTAAACCCATCAAAACATCGAGACAGTTAACGTGTGACAGATCGTGTGAATCGGATTTATTCAAACTGAATAAACTTACCTTTATTCTTTTAATAATAACTCTAAGATCGTCATATATATTTTTTATTTGTATTTTCGTGCAATAAACATAAAAAGAAAAGTAAAAAGAGAATATAATGTAAATGTAACCTAAAAATACAAATGTAATAATCAATATTTTTTGCTCTCCGATATTTCAGGGAGCCAAGCTGCGACAAAATCAAACAAAAACAGAACATAGAAACGAGGAAGCTAAAAGAAATATAAAATAAACTTCGAGTTGAAAAGCAAAAATAAACCAAATGCGAATGAACCAAAAACCTGTCAAAAGAGACTAAATATATATTTTTGTATTTTTACATGATTAATAAAAGATTATTTAAGCGTTTGATTTTGCTTTTATTTCTTAATATTGTACCCAAAATAATATTTTCAGAACGGAAAAAGAATTCTCGAGAGTGTTCAATAACTGGGACCTGCCTGTTCAATATTAGGGATATAGGCACTCCCAGTGTTCAATAATTGGGACATTTGCATGCTTCACATTGCTATTCTTTTTTTTTTTCATTTGAAATCATTTAAAAATAATTGAAAGGGTGATTTTTCGAAAGTAAAAGTATCAAAGTATCATTTGAACAGAAAAGCGATGGTTTTTTTCTTGATTGTATATTTTTTTCTCCCCGAATTCAATCCCCCAGATCCTGAGCTGCTCAATAATTGGGACATTTACCTTACTTCAAATTTTAAAATTATGTTCCTAATTGCATTTCGCAGAGAAGTACCTACGGAATTTCTGATTAATCAAAAACTTTTCTTTTTATGAGCAGTTTATGAGCAGTTATAACGAAATTTTTCACTGAAAATTCATTTCTTAAGTTGAAATACCTACACCTTTCGAAAAAATAATATTTTTTAAATTCCATACCTACTTCTCTAGGTATTCTAATGTAGATTGACGAGAATTTTTGTTTTTTGTTCTGGGTAAAAAAATGTGGATGCTAAATGTCACGACGCGGAGCGCCTAAAAAAAGATAACAAAAGAAAATATTAGTAGTCGGCCTTTTTGTACATCGAAAAAAAAAAAAACATTCTAACAGCTTGATATTCATACTAAATAGATATGTAATTAATTTTATGAGTGAATCACTTTTTCATACGAAAAAAATTGTTAAATTCGCACATGATTTTATACCCCTTACTGTGGCCTAAGGCCTTAAATGAAAGGCCTTAAGGTGGTCCCAGGAAATAAGGTGTCTCAAAATCACCAGGAAATAAGGTGTCTCAAAATGACCTGACATTTTAATTTATTAAGAAAACGTATTATTTATTTGAAAAGTACGAATATTTTTATTTTAACATAAGGTACAAACACGGAGGTTATGTGCGGAACAAAATATCCGATAAATGGCCGCCTCGTTCCTGTTTGCAAACGTGCATTATTTGACGAAATTTTCAATAACATTTTGGCATAATTGCGGGCTAATTTCATTAATGGTGCGTCCAATTGCTTCCTCGAACTCCTGAATGGTCGGTGGATCATTGACATACACTTGTCCTTTCAGAAAATCCCAAAGAGAGAAGTCCAATGGCGTCACACCGCACGATCTTGAGATAACACGACCACTGCAATAACTATGCAGTAAAAATGCAACAAATAACAACTTCTATGCGTTGCTTAACCGTGTAATTCTCCATGACTAAACCCCATTACTTCCTGATGCCAGTTGTCACAGATTAGTACTCTATGTTCGCCACAAAAAAATGGCGCGCAATTTAAAATGTTAGGTCATTTTGAGACACCCTTTAAAAATAGGTTCACGCCCCAAATTTCGCGATGATCGATCAAGATTTAGCATAGAAAATCGAGAAAACCGAAATTTGAATGTTTTTAGCCGGAAACTGATTTTAAAAAACGGTGCAAACTCATATGGATGATGCTCAAAGGTAGGTATCGTACACTCCGAATGCACGCTTGCAATCTGATTAGCATTGATTTTATTATTAATCACGTCAGTCTGTATCAACGGCCAGGCTCTAATAAAGTTACAATATTCCAATACTGGGCAGAATCCAGGTACATCGTACAACTTTGTTTACATTGTTCGCAACTAAGAATCTTGTCAACTTGTTTCGGAAAGCAGTGAGAAGTTTAATTGTGGGTTTTAGTCAACCCAAATTGAAGAGAAAGCTCCAACATATGGTGCAGGAATCGCAGATTGAAGGTAAACTTACGATTACAATCGTATAACTGTTAGTAAAATTTTAAGGGGCCATACCAGTGTGAACGCTGAAAATTTGGGTGATTTTCGGGAATTTTTTGGAAGAAAAGTACTCAATTAAATGTTTCGAAAAATTAAGAATATATTTGGCTATATTTGACCTATATTACATAATTTTTTCATAGAAAAGTATTGAGATCCAAGCGACTTATGCGGTGGGTTCGGAGGCGCCAAAAAAAAAGTTCCTCCACTGCTGACATGATTCCGGCCGATTGAGTAGCTGAAACCGAAAAAGGAAAAAATGTTGTTAAACTAGAAGGTATTTCCTGTACGATGACGTAGGATTTTTAAAAAATATCAAAATCTAACAAAATGGCGTAGTTATGAAAAAAAGTATTTTTTCTTGCCTATAAAATGGTCGTTTTTTCAATGCCAAATCGTCAATTTCAAATTTCAAGTCCATGGAATAATTGCTCTTTGAGTTACAATGTCAGCAAATTCAAAAAATGACATTTCGAGAAAAACGCGTTTAAAGATTTAACTAGCGATTTTTGCAAGATAAAATGATATAAACGATAATGATATTCTTGAAAGTATAAACTGTCGAAAAAGGCAAAGAAAATCGATTTTTTTAAAGTGTCAGACTGGTATAGCCCCTTAAAGATTTAACTATCGATTTTTGCAAGATAAAATTATTAGAGATACGGCCTTAAAATGTGTACAGGAAATTCTTGAAAGTATAAACTATCGAAAAAGGCAAAAAAAATCGATTTTTTAAAAGTGTCACACTGGTATAGCCCCATAAACACGTTTTTCTCGAGGTTATGTTTTTCAAAACGGTGTACACGATTTATCGATATCTCATAGATAGAAACGATAGAGACGACCGACGTTTTTCTTATAATTTCTTTTTCATGAGCTATTAACAATAATAATGTAATTTTTCTTCGAAAAATCGAAACGTTTTTTTTTATGATTAAATCATGATAGCAAAAAAAACCCGGTCAAGTCTTAGCCAATATTTTAATTTTGAGAATAAGCTCGTTTTCCTTGGTTCATGTGAGATCAACCGGGTGGCCAAAATCAAGTACACCGTTGAGCCCCTCACGTTCAAAGGTCCTTCACGAGATTGTTTATAAATTCTTTAATTATTAATATTTTTAATGAAATTTGGCACACATCTTGGCTAATGTACATATAAATAAATGTCTAAACGTTTTTTCAATCATCTTACTTGTTCCTTCGAATTCAATTTCTCTAAATAATGTTGATTTTTGGGTCTTTCCAGTAGCCTAACGGGGGGTAAGGTTAATTCGCTATAAAAAAGCATATCTACGCTATTTTTTTACGACACCGTTAATATATATTTATTGATGTAATTAATATATAATAAACGGACATTTGAAGAATATTCTGTAAAATTTTCATTAATAATTATGCAGAAATAAGCCATTCACAGCGAATCTTCGCAGACGCCTCTACAAACAGCTACAATGCGGTGAAGCACATAACCCTTCACTTTATCACCTGAAATAAAAAAACCAACAAGATTTCATTAGCTGATAAGTTTCTTAACGGGTTATACGCAGTTAGAAATTTCGAAAAATCGGTTTTTTGTCAAATTGCTTTTTTCTAAATGTAGAAATATGTGAGTATATTCCCTGAAAATTTCAAATCGATCCAGCAGATATTCTCGGAAATACACACATATTTGTAAGGACGCTCGGAGCTCTGCAAAGAACGAATGTTGAAACTTCAAACGCGTTTTTCTTAAAACGGTGTTTTCAAAGTCGGTGAGCAGGATTTCTCAAAAACGGTTCAACCGATCGGTCTGCAATTTTGACACAACCTTGTCAGATATATTCTTCAGGTATTGATTGAAGGAATAAGATTTCCGATACTTATTTATTTTTTTAAACGATTTAACGAAAAAAATTTGGTCGTAAATTGAAATTGTTTCTCTCCGGAGCCACCATTTTGTCAAAAATTAAAATTTTGACCATTACTTCGATCAATACCTGGATTCATCTATCCCCTAAAAGAATCTTCTTAGTTCTTTCATTTTAGATAATCCAAACCGGAGATACTTCGCTCACCACCGGACACTTTTTTTTCGGGTATCTCCAGGAGACTTCCTACACAAGCAATGTTAATGAATATTTTTGGAAATAGACATGCCAATCTCAAGCTAAAAGATGCCACTACACTGCCTAATACTTTTCGTTTTGCCTAAATGAAATCCTTTTCCAGAAAAAAATCGTGAAAAAACGACCTTTTTTGGCCTTGCAACTGCGTATAACGCCTTAAGCTAACGCGGTCGGGTTTAAAATTTTTTTAATTACACTTAGAAGTCACAATACCGATTTTTCATTTAAAAGATCGGACATTTTTTTATTGCAAAAAAAAATTAAAATTATAGAAAATTTAAAAACTCGACAGCGTTACCTCGTAATTTATGTGTGAAAGAGTGTGTAAATTTTCAAAAGGATCGGTGCAGTAGATTTCTAGCTAGAGAGTTCACCGACTTTGAAAATGCCAAGTGCGAGAAAAACACGTTTAAAATTTTCAAAGATTTCTAACCTAGAAAAAAAAGAATTAAACATCAATAATCGAGTTTTTTTCATATGCTTACACAGAATCATCGATGCCAGGCCCATGGAGCATTCATATGAAAACAACATTTAAAAACACCAAGAAAATACCTTACATTTAAAAAACACCAAAAAATCCCCCCCTAAGAAGACAATACAGTCAATGGGAATGAGATTTCAAGCGTGCATTGACACTTGTGGCCATCACTTTAAGCACCTTTTATAGGAATAAGTGCTTGCACCGTTTTTTAATTCAATTTTAGGCTAAAAAAATTGAAATTCCATTTTTAACGATTTTTTATACCGAATTTTGATCGATCATTTTGAAATTTGACATGTGAACTTATTTTTAGTTCCTCGATAAATTTATGAAAAAAATAGTGGTCCCATTTAAAAAAATGTAGGCGACCTTGCTGATCCCCTTCGAAATATGTAACTTTTGTAGGAAAAGTTTCCTCCCAAGTCTGATAGGGTAGAAAATATTTCTACTGCTGACAGTTGTTGCCTCATTAGCTATATATATACGGGTACTTCCTCTTTCGATTCGGGAGTTTCAGGGCCGCGGTCGAGAATATAAAGTAGGGCTTTGTTTTGTCCTCGATATTTTTCATCTACGCCACGTACGTATTTTTATTCAAAGACGCATTATATTTAGTAATATCTCACGTTCAGGTTTTTGGGATTATTTTCCGCACGAATCAACACGATTTTTTCCCCTGAGGCCCACTGCTTCCACGTATAAAGTGAATAAAATAATCGTTATTCTTTATAAAGAATAACGATTGAAATAAAACGATCGAAAGAAGAAAAAAACGTTGCTTATATGCCTGTAGAAGTGATATGTCGCAACGTAAGATGGCGTCGAACACGTTCAATCGGTAACAAAAATGTAACAAACTATTTCCGTAGGATTTTTGGGTTCGGCTAGGACCTCTTTTTTTTCCGAAATATCCGCCGTCTCGGAGAATAATGGGAATCTTCAACTCAGCGATCTCACTTCGCCTTAAGGAGTTTCGGTACAAAAGTCAAAATGTTAAGAAATTGATCAAATTTGGTGATAATGTCTGGCTGGAGTCTGGAAGGAGGGGCTGGCAGGAGATTTATTCGACTTTTCAAAGCTGCCCTCTAATTCCCGCTGCGACAATTGGTTGCTGAGATATCGATAATCAAAGACAAAAGGATCTTTTTCATTCGAAGTCGGATATCTCAGCAAAAAAATTGACGTAGAGAGATAAAAACCAAATTAAAGCTGTATAAATATGCTAACTGACCTATACATTGAGTTAACTGAAACAAAATTCCTTAGTCCGATGACCCCTGAAGAAAAACAAATTTAGAATTTCTTCTCCTGGTATTTCTTATGATTGCGCGATAGCCGTAGATCACAATTTCTTTTGCCAAAAGAACTCGAAACTATGATCTTGAAGCTTCAAAAGGCTTTTTTTCGTCTCGATGCGGCAATTTTTCACATAGACACAGCGCTTAAAACAAACCAAACAAACCCTAAAAAATGAAGAAATTTTGTTCCTGTAATTTTTGGAGTTGTATATAAAAAATATGGTTCAAAACACGAACTTTTTTTAAACTCGTCTCAATTCTTTAATTATTTAGAAGTTTCCCCTCATTTGACTGCTAAAACTAACGTAATAAACGAAAATATTTTACTCCTAGTTCTACGATTAAATTGATGATAGTTCTACTGCGTTCCACGGAGAGGGTATGAGGTTGAAGTTTGAACGTTGGAACGCAATAAAAATTAAAATTTGTTAAGTCCTATTTTATATTTCGGCAACCTTTGCGTACAATAATCCTGCAACCATTTTTCAAGATTGTTGAAAAAAATCGTCACCGTGTACTTCAATATTAAGTGCGAAAACGCACATTTTTTCAAAATTTTCTTCTACTTAGTTATCGAGTAACGAAGCATTGAAGCAGATTTCTTATGCCCACAATGTATACCTATATATATGGAAACGCTATGCTTATACACGTGATCTTTAGTGTTAACTTACTCGATAACTGTGCAGGAGAAAAAGCTGAAAAAATTTGTATTGTCAAATTTGGCACTAAAGAATATATTGACCAAATTTGATAAAATTCTGAACTTTTTGAAATTTTTTATGTTTTTAACATGGTTTAGTATGGCAACATTGTATCGCCCGTACCGAACATCCTTAAGGCGGGATATACATTTAGACAGGAAAAAAATAAGCAATATTAAGGGATTTTTTAAACTAAGAAATAATTATTTCACAATTATCAAACTTCAGGTATACTTCAATAGTACATTTAAGTATACGAAACAAATTTTTTAAATTAATTCATCATCAAAATGGCGAAGCTGTGGCAGAGTATTACAGCATGGTCGCCGCGGGAGTTGCAAATCGGCGTGCAGTGTAGCCTCTCGTAGACTTTGATTTGCAAAAAAGTTCAAACATTTTTTCAGTTTCTATAATTAAAATGAAGTTTCTAACATTTCACTGTTTCTAACATTTAATTTCAAACAGTTTCGATAATTAAAATGAAGAAAATGCAAATTTAAGAAAACGGCACGCATTTCCAAAAAAGTCAACATTTCTCGCAACATTTCTGTGAAATGTGGATTAAAAAAGTAGTTTTTTTTTTCAATTTTTCGAAAACAATTTTCGTCAAGTAGAAGATACCAAATACTATCACTATTTCTATCAAGTTTCAACTAAATTGGCTTCATAGTTTTTGAGAAATCCTGCACGCCAATTTCGATAATGCAGTTTTGAGAAAAATGCGGTTGAAGTTCACGCCCGCTCCGAATCCGAGCGGTGACACAGCGTTGACGGGCTGAAAAATTTGGAGTTTTTCGAATTTCGCTTCGAAAATTTAGGAAAATATTCTACATATATAGTGTTATCGTTCAAAGAAAAAAAAAGAAATTAATTTTTTGATCGTTGTAAATGTATATTCCGCCGTGAGCTGATAACGGAAGATAATGTATACATTTGTTTGCAATCATCCAGATCACAGTAGGCGGAACTTTGTGATTATGAAAGATGCATTCTAGCAAGCTTTCGCACTTTTGGAGTTCGCTACGTTTTGGAGTGCGGTGTTTCAAAACCGCGCCATTTTTAAGGGGCTACATCTACCTAAAGGCCCGAAAAAAATGGCCAGATTCCGACGTTTTTTTTTCTGGGAAACGGTTGGTGAAAAAGAAACGCATTTTTGAAACACAATGTTACGTATATTGAGCGCATTTGAAAATAATCAGCAAAACATACAGAAAAACATGGCTGCCGGCAGATAATGACATTTTTTCTCGCCGTTTGGCGGTGGACACTCTCCAGCTTAAAGGGTCTATCTGAAATCTAAAAACCAAACATATTATTCAAGTTAACAATAAATACGAGTCGTTGACGATCGTCGATTTTTATAATCATCATTTTCAACAATGTGGCGACGAATTGAAACTAGAGTATACAAAATCTATGAAAAACGTCGTCTTTTTTACGTAACTATTAAAAAATGAAAATCGATTTTACGAAAGAGAGATCGTCAACGACCTCTAAATATTTTGCGTCGGATCCCTTATAAATTTGGAAACAATCCATCTAGTGGTTCTCGAAATATAATGTCCACCGACTTTGATTCCAGAAAAACGTGTTTAAAGTTGAAAACGTATGGTGCTGCTATCGCTCGCCCGGCCGACTGTTGGAAGCTCCAGCTCATACAATTTGAGGAATATTTCAATGAATTTTTCAGGGAATACAGCTAAAAAATAATACTATCGAATGAAAATATTTTTGTAAAATGCAATATTTAAACCTACCGAGGTCGATGTAGCCCGTTAATGTATTCCTTTGTGGAATCCCGTGACTCAGATTGCATACGATCATAAAAAACAGAAGTTAAGGTAGTACAGGCGAAAAATGGTGTGAGACAGAAAGTGTTGTAATTTGATACCAATGTTATCCAGCGTATTCTGCATACATTTGTCAAATTTGAAAGACATTGAACATCCCGTTATCGAAATATTCGTTCTTGAAATTGACATTTCTAATACGCGCTTCACAGGACACACGTCGCGGAGACCACCATATTTCTGTTGATA
Source organism: Ophion obscuratus (assembly GCA_964007375.1). Lineage (NCBI taxonomy): Eukaryota > Metazoa > Arthropoda > Insecta > Hymenoptera > Ichneumonidae > Ophion > Ophion obscuratus. The sequence goes on along the minus strand of OZ023318.1, from coordinate 27,211,746 downwards.
ATGAAAAACGATGAGACATAAGGTTATAAAAAACGGTGTTATGATAGATGGATGTTTAACGGTTATTATGAGAAAAAAATGACCACTTACAACCACAAACTTTTCAATTTATGAGTGCCCAAAGAATAAAATGCGTGATAAAACGTGATTGGCCGAATGAGTTGATGTGGACGACTTGGCAACGTTGCGAACGATGCGCGTTCCATGGACTGGTTTTTTTTGTTAACTCTAGTCTTTACCAATCGTCCTTTATAGAGCAGTCGACGTTTCATTTGATTGAATCTTTGATGTCTACTCTGCACGTGGTGCAAGAACCGCACCGTCAACAACGGTAAAAAGTGTGGTTAGGTTAAGGGATTGATTGTGCTCGCCAGCGACGTTGCCACATGTACGGACCGTATGTTCGTATATGAACATGCGTATACACAAAATTTCGAAGTATTGTCATATGCCCCGAGTAATCCCTGCCGAAAATCTGCTATCACAGACAAGAAGACCACTCTGAAATTTATTGTCGATTGATTCACTGTCATTTTTCAACTTTTTAATAGTAAGTTATCAATAAGATAAGAAAATTATTGCTCGTTAAAAAACTTCAACGGATATTTGCTTTCGAACGGGACTATCTCGCATGTACTATCTTAAGGGGGAGATACCTTTAGGCGAGGATAAAAATTAGCTGATTTTCAGTTTTTTTTTAAAGAGTGAAGATTTCTTCGCCATTTTTGAGACTTAGAGTACGTTTTATTACTACTTTTGGCTGTTAAATGACATTTTTTTTATTAGTATTAGTAAGAGAGGAAAATTATTGCTCATAAAAAAAAACTTCGACGTATATTTGCTTCCAAACGGGACTATGTCGCATGTACTATCTTAAGGGGGCACCTTTACTACCTTGTACTACCTTTAAGCGACGAAAAAATTATCTGATTTTTAGTTTTTTTTTTAAGTAAAGATTTCTTCGTTATTTTTTAGATTTAAGGTATGTTTTGTTACTACCTTAAGCTGTTAAATGGTATTTTTATTATAAATCTATAAACATGTCGGAGGTATGGCACGGTCTTATAAACTACATTTTCAAAACTGGCGTGACGAGTAGCTAAAAAAACTAATCGACCAATTCTAATGAAATTTGGTATAAATCTTTCTAGCCTTATTGTCTAAAATACAACCCTAAATGTTTTTGAAGATAAAAAAAAGTCTTCTCTTTTATTGCAAAATGAAGCCGCTTTTTTTTCGGAAAATTCAATGTTTTTGATTAAAAGCGTACCATTTCATCGATTTTCACCGATTCTCACTTCTTATTGGTTCATATTCTGCGCATGAGTGTTGATGAAAGAAGAACCTTCGTTGATTTTTTCAGATTAATCCCTCCGACGCTACATGTCTTGTCGTCTGGCAACATCCACCGCAATCGGTTTGGAAGACCGTTCCATACCTCCGCCATTTTTGAAAAATTAATAACAACGACCATGTAACAGCTGAAAGTAGTAATAAAACGTACCCTCAGTCTATAAAATAATGAAAAGAACTTTTCTTAAAAAAATCATTCAAATCAGCCATTTTTTCCTCGCCTAAAGGCATCTCCCCCTTAAGGCCTCAGGCCACAGTAACGGGTATAAAATCATGTGCGAATTTAACAATTTGTTTTCCTATGAAAAAGTGATTCACTCATAATATTAATTACACATTAATTTCGTATCAATATCAAGCTGTTAAAAAATGTATATTTTTTTTTGATGTACAAAATGGCCAACTGCTCGAAACTTCTCGAAACAGCTTTTTTCCCAATTGGCGTGACAAATAACTTCAACAATTTTCACTCGATTTACTTCAAATTTAAAAGTTATGTTCCTAATTGAATTTCGCAGAGAAGTACGTACGGATTTTCTGATTAATCGAAAACGTTTCATTTTATGAGCAGTTTATGAGTAGTTATAACGAAATTTTTCACTGAAAATTCATTTCTTAAGTTCAAATACCTACAACTTTTGAATAAAACAATATTGGTTTAAATTCCTTACGTACTTCTCTAGGTATTCTAATGTAGACTGACGAGAATTTTTGGTTTTTGATCTAGGTAAAAAAATGTGGATGCTAAATGTCACGCCGCGAGCCTCCACAACAAAAAAGATAAAAGAAAATATTAGTAGTCGGCCATGTTGTACATCGAAAAAGAAATATATTTTCCAACAGCTTGATATTCATACTAAATAGATGTGTAATTAATTTCATGAGTAAATTACAATTTCATACGAAAAAAAAAATTGTTAAATTCGCACATGATTTTATACCCATTACTGTGGCCTAAGGCCTTAAGCAAAATATTTCCACTTTCCTTTCTTTCTAGATACAGATAAGACAGTGCCACTCTCAACTGGGAGACAAAGGTTCAAATTTGTCGACTCGTTGGATTCAATATTTTCGTCCTGCGTGGGATATTTACGCGAACGACGTCCTACATTCGAGCCGTGTGTGGTACGTGAGTAAAAATGTATGGAGAGCTGCAACAGATGCACACGTTTACGTGCGTACGTGTCCTGCGTACGTGCTGTTCTCCGCGTAGTTCAAGCATTGAAGAAAGTAAGTTTTTTTTTGTTACATGAGTTTGAACGACGTCGTGCTGCATACAGCGTAGTCAGGAACACATCGTTTAGTTGATGTGTTCCTGACGAGAGATCTCTCGTGATAGGTCTGTCCTGTGTCGAACCCATGTGTCAAGTACATGGACCTCCGGCATGAGGGGAGAGAGTGTAGGCCAGTGTAGACAAAGAAATTGGGCACTCGCGGACGTGCGGGAGAGAGCGTATGGGGGGGGGGGGGGGGAGCGGGAGAAGAGTGAGAGGGAAGCAGGAAAAGAACTGTCGGAGAGGAACTATTACATGTTTTGTATTTAGGTACGCTTTGGCGGTGACCGGTGCCCTCTGCACGTGGCATAACAAATACATATATATAGCAGCGTTGATAACCTTCAATAGAAAATCATGGCTTACGATGCTCTGGGACTACGCGCTTATATCTAGTACGATGACCTCAAATGACAGAGCTGCTGTTCCGTTAAGGGGTCGGCATGAGTGTAAAATTACAGAAATAAGATTTCTTTGATGCGTAGTTTTGTAGCCTCGGGTCTTTGCTTAAGGGTTAGGGGTCTTGCTATCGGGTATAAAATCATGTGCGGATTTAACAATTTTTTTTCGTATAGAAAATTAATTACACATCTATTTAGTATGAACATCAAGCTGTTATTTTTTTTCTTTGTACAAAATGGCCGACTACTAATATTTTATTTTATCTTGTTTTTAAGCGCTCCGCGGCGTGACATTAAGCATCCACAATTTTTGACCTAGAACAAAAAACAAAAATTCTCGTCAATCTACATTAGAACACCTGGAGAAGTACGTACGGAATTTAACACTTCGTCTGCAAACGTTTTTTTCGCACCTCTCGTCTGCAAACGTGGGTATTTCGCGTCTGGCCATTATTTCATCCCCTTAATGTACTCAGAAAATTTTGAAAAAATTCAGGCTACTTCTTAAAACATTCATTTTAAAGTTCCATTTGTAAAATTTCTGAAAAATAAATTTTTTCATACATTTTTTGTTAAATAAAAAAATTCGGAAAAAAAATTTGATTTACAAAAAAAATTGTAACTCAGCGAAAAAAAAGGTACCGTAATTTTTCAAACTGGAAATTAAAGGTAAAGATTGTATCTTTAAGAAAAAAAAATATTTTGTTTCATTAATTTAAAGTTAAGTGCTTAAGTTTTGGACATGAAAATGGGCAATAAATTACGTACAATGTATATTGCTTTTTACACATTTTATTAGCAACAACATTTTTTTTCTTTTTTTCACCGTAAAAAGTTATTACAATAACATATTATTACGATTCTCAATCTAACAGAGTATTTTAATTGATAATTATAATCATTCTATACATTGAACACAGCAAACGACGTGATGTTCTTCGCATACGGCTTTTTTACATTTGACGCAGCAGTACTGCGTCTTTCGATCTTTTTCTGTTTTACAATAATAGCACCGCTTCCGTTTATCCATTTTATCCGACCTAAGCGTTGGTCCTGCCTTGATTTCGGTCGCCGATAAGATTTCGCGGATGTTATTTGCTAGAGACCGGTGCAATCCGGGCCGCGTCACACGCTCTTGTAAATGTGGCTTTATAAGCGATAGAGCCAGCCTGCGGCCACGATTTTCTGGAGGGTTACGGCACCATTTGTATTTATCCCTACCATAAATGAATGTATGGCGTCGAATTGGCTCGGTATCGTCCTGCTCTTCCTCGACTTCACTCTCGCTCTCTGTCGATTCCACATTAGATACACTCATTTCACTGGCCTCACTATCAACTTCTTCAATTGCATCGATTTCATCTTCACTATTTTTACCGCCAAAATAATTTATTGCTTCTCGTTGACGCAGTACGCGCGTAATTTGTTCGGCCGATCGCTGCTCCATTTTTGAAAATTCTGCATAAAAAAATTCCAAAACTTTTTTTAGGCATACTGACTATTTTTGGCATAATTACTGATGCCAAAATCACCGTAAAACACGAAAAAAAATTTCACGAACTTACCTATTTTGTGCACGTCGTCTGCAAACCTGGGTCGTTTGTGTCCTCTGCAAAGTTTGAGTGCTCGGTACAACTACCTGGAAGGTACTAAAATTTTGAAACTTGGGCGTAGGTTCCCCTTCCTATATAACTTTTTTTTTCAGGTAAAGAGGAGTGTCCGCCCTTCCCCTATTTTCGCGGTACAAACCAAAACGGTTTTCGCTCGGACACGAACGACCCACGTTTGCAGACGAAGGGTTAAGGGGCCAGTCCACTTTGGAGCCACGAAAAGAAGGCTATTTTCGCGGTTTTTTTGAGGATTTTATTAGAGATATGAATATAAAAGTTGTTGGGCTTGATAAATAAAATCTTGAAATACATTTAAAAAAAATAATTCATTTTTATTCATTTTTAAGTACAAACACTATAGTTTAACGTAACGCCTAAAAAATAGGTGGGGTAAGTAGCTCCATCACAACTCGGCAACGGCTTGTCTGAAACAAGAAAATCAAAGTCCATTAGATTCAGTATGACACCAGGTACAAAATGACCCTCGGATATAAAGTTTCATCAAAAAATAAAAAAAGGCAGATGAAAAATGAAAAAAGTAAAAAAAAAACGCGTTTTTTCGCTAAAAGAGTAAGAATCACAAATTTTGAACCATCGAGGGTCATCTTGTTGCGAATCATGTTTACAATATGTGGTTCAAATTTCAAGAGAATTGGTTTATTAGTTTTAGAGATGGAGCTAGATTTTGAAAACGTTGTTTCGAGAAAAACGTGTTTGAAGTTCATACTATGAAAAACTCTTACATAAGCTCTGGCTTGTATTCGACTTTTTTGAAATTTTCGAAGTTGACTGCCCCCTTAAAAAATATTGTTTTATTCAAAAGTTGTAGGTATTTGAACTTGAGAAATGAATTTTCAGTGAAAAATGTCGTTATAACTGCTCATAAACGGCTCATAAAATGAAAAGTTTTCGATTAATCAGAAATTCTGCACGTACTTCTCTACGAAATGCAATTGGGAACATAACTTTTAAATTTGAAGTAAATCGAGTGAAAATTGTTGAAGTTATTTGTTACGCCAATTGGAAAATAGCTGTTTCGAGAAGTTTTGAGTAGTCGGCCATTTTGTACATCGAAAAAAATTCTAACAGCTTGATATTCATACTAAATAAATGCGTGTAATTAATTTTATGAGTGAATCACTTTTTCATACGAAAAAAAATTGTTCAATTCGTACATCATTTAAAACCCGTTACTGTGGCCTAAGGCCTTAAGGGATCATCACAGTGTAACGGGTCGGAAAACAGCTGATTTTCGTGATTTTTTTTTTTCGATTGTTAAGATACGCTAATGAGTCTGATTTTTTATGTCCAATTAAAGCGCTCATGAAGAACAGAAAATACATTTTTAAACCCTTATTCTCTTACATTTTTACGTTTGAAAATTGTTAAAAAAAAAATTTGTAAAAAGATTATTAATCGGAATGAAAGCAGCTATCTTGCTATGAAGGTTTAAAAAAATCAAAATTGACAAGAAGGCGGCGATTTGAAAAAAAAAAGTATCGAATTTCGACTATTTTTTCTTCGTGCTTCTCTACTGAAATTAGTTCCGCATTAACTAAGCTAGAAGGTGTCGCAAAAATAATTATCGACTTGAAAATGTATAATTTGAAATCACAAACCCGTGAAATAACTTGCAGGAAAAATGACCCAAAATGACGCCATTTTGCGCAAAAAACCATATTTTTTAATAATCATGTGTCTTTCGCGAGAAAAAATAATGTGACTAATATATTTTTTTAATTTCGTTGTAGATGCTAATTTATAAAAGTTCTGCATCCTTCCGCAGAGCGCCTAAAAACGCTCTCACTGTAGCTACGACTGACAATGAGCCGTCCCTTTGTTTTTTTTTCGTACATTTTGTTATTTTTTATGCTTCAACACATCTGGAATAAACCCCTCAAAGCTCATTTTGAGAGGTTTTTTAAAACATTTTCAACAAAAAAAATGTTCAGACGAATCTCATTTTTCGGTGAGCCACATAGATGTAACGTCTTAGGTATGAAGTAATAAAAGAACGAAAAAATGGGAATATAAAGGCTCCGGGATTGGAGACTACAATAGCCTAACGGGTTCGGATAATTGAAGAAACGGAACATTCCAATAACATTTTGGCATAATTGCGAACTAATTTCATTAATGGTGCGTCCAATTGCTTCCTTGAGCTCCGGAATGGTCCGTGAATCATTGGTAATTCATGATCATTGGCAATTCATGATCATTGAAGGAAAAGTGTACTTTTCCTTCCAGAAAGCTCCAAAGAAAGAAGCCCAATGGCGTCAAATCGCACGATCTTGGTGGCCAATTCACAACACCATGGCGCGAAATAAGACGACCATGGAACTTCGTCTGCAATAACAATGCAGAAAATAACAATTTTCATGCGTTGCTCGATCGTGTAATTCTCCATGACTCAACCTCAATGCTTCCTGACGCCAGTTCTCAAAGATTTGTATTCTATGTTCGTTACAACAAAATGGCGCGCAATTTAAAATGTCAGGTTATTTTGAGATATCTTTTATAAGGCATTTGTATCGTCGCTTAAGGGAAGGTTCTGCCTTGTTGGGCTAAAAAATGTTCGATTTTTCACCAATTTTTTATGCGAAAAGTATTAAATATAGAATGTTGATATTTGGTATGGGGCCGTACATATATTACGTAATCGATTTTTGCTGATTTTGGACACCCCCCCCCCTGAAATCATCCTATCCTTCGTATCATCATAATCCAATTATCGTTACCGTCATCCAACAACCGGACCCCCGTTCCCTATTTCAAAATGACGTAATTTATGGACGGCCCCTATGTTGACTAGTAAGTAGTAAGTAAGTATTTTTATTCAGTGTTCTTTTGTTTACTTTTGGTTACAGCTTGCCTTTGGCGTTTTTTTGATCAAACATGTGTGCTGAGATCCGCGGTAAGTAACAATTATTTGTCTTACGACTATTTGGTGTTGTTTAAATTTTTATATTTGTGTTTTCGGTTACGCGATTATTTGAGGCGATAAGGACGATGTGATGTGATGGGGGGTTATTTACAAATGAGTGATAGTATGATTGAGCTCTCTAACGTCTCTGCTCTAAGACCGAGTTTTGAGATCTTGGGATCTCGTTATTAATTCCGGTTAGGTCAGTTACTTTTTGCAAGTATTAGTGAAGTTAGTCGTGGCTCTTTCTCTAAAGTGGTATGTTGACTAAGCGGTCTTTATTGAACATCAAAATATTTTTCAAAGTTTGACAAAACACGGTGGTGGGCGTGGGAAGAGCCACGTATGTCGGTGCGCGGGCGATGACATTCTTGGCTTGCGGAAGCCCTAAGTCCCGGACAGGTGTTCCGAAGCAAAAAAATCAAACCTATTTTTACTTTGTACAATATTGTGTATAAGTTGACCTAGAATCAAGAAGAACAATTGAAAAATAAAAAAAATAGTGAGCAAAATACGGCGAAATTTTTTGGGAAACAAACAAACTTCCTGCCCATCGTTTACTATTTTTGTCAAACTTTAAAAGATATTTTGATATTCAATAAAGCCCGCTTAGTCAACATACCAAATATCAACATTCTATATTTAATACTTTTCGCATAAAAAATTGGTGAAAAATCGAATTAAGGCGGGATATACATTTAAACAGCAAAAAAAGCAATATTGAGGGATTTTTTGAACTAAGAAATAATTATTCTACAATTATCAAACTTTAGGTATACTTTAATAGTATATTTATTTATGTATACAAAACAATTTTTTAATTTTAATCCATCATCAAAATGACGGAGCTGTGGCAGAGTATTACAGCAAGGTCGCCGCGGGAGTTGCGAATCGGCGTGCAGTCTAGCTTCCCGTAGACTTTGATTTGCAAAAAAGTTCAAACCTTTTTATAGTTAGAACATGTATAGTTTCTATGTGACGGTAATTAAAAAGAAGAAAATGCAAATTTAAGAAAATGGCACGCATTTACAATAAAATCAACATTTCACGCAAAATTTCTGTAAAATGTGGATTAAAAAAAGTCGTTTTTTTTTCCAATTTTTCAAAAAAAAATCTCGTCAAGTACAAGGTACCAATGTTATCAATATTTATATCAAGTTTTAACTCAGTCAAGCGGGTTAATAGTTTTTGAGTAATCCTGCACGCCTATTTCGATGCAGTTTTGAGAAAAACGCGTTTGAAGTTAACGCCCGCTCCGAATCCGAGCGGTGAGGCGTTGATGGGCTGTAACGTTTGAATTTTTTCAAATTTCGCTTTGAAATTTTAGGAAAATATTCTATATACATAGTTCTATCGTTTAAAGCGGAAAAAAAGGAATCGATTTTTTTATCATTGTAAATGTATAACCCGCCTTAATGACTTCGACGCGTAACGATACATCGTAGATAGAAGATATGCCGTTCGATCATGCGTTCTCGTCAACTGTCCAGCATGGACTGCTCACAAAAACGCCGAAACCACGGTCTTATATACAGGTCTGGAAACTCCGTTAGTGCACATGGTTCCTTTGCTGAAGTTCGCCGCCAGAGGCGCTGTAATCGAGGAGTCAGTGTGCGAGAGAGACAACAATACTCACTCTCCCTCACCAATGCTTGCAAGCAGTACTTATCGGAGTTACTACTTGCAAATATTTCTACGTATACGTGTTCATCATCGGTTGTTTTTCCTAACACTATATATGGGGATAGCATTTTATATTACAGCGCAAATATAATTTCGCATTTATCAATCATATAGTAACAATTATTTATCCCTTAGAATTTAAATAATGGCGTCTTATAATGGCAATAAGGAAGATTTTTAGTCATTATCGTTCTGCAGGGAGGGGGGGGGGTGGAATGTACAAAATAACGAGAAAACCAAACCTTTATATACTTTTTGTCGATCGTTCGTTCATTGGTTTGCCAATTTAGACATCTTTTTTACGTCAATTTTTTTTTATTTCATATTTTCTTGAAAGGCGTTTTGCCTCATGCGCCACCTAATGTAATAAATTATCGCGTATAGTAAGATATCCGAACCATGCTTTTCACATGGAAAGGAAAACTTTATCCCGTTAATCCATCTTCGAGTGTTAAATCAAACACGTTAACCTTTGAGGAATGCTTTGCAAAACACGTTCCAACGTAGTGTATTAGATTCAAGAATTTTTACTTGGCATGGATTAACCCGCCACGAGATTTCATATCCACCAATTTAGAAAGAGCAGGTGAGCTATTAGAACTCAAGCAGACCCCTTCGCGACAGATGCCACACGCATCATATTATCTCTTCAGAACTTGCTTGCATAAGTACTCTGAAAGTATGCACGTTCTGATTTTATTAATTTATTGACAAACACAGAACATAAACACTGCGAAGTGCAAAAAATTGCATTCAAATCTAAGATTCTATTTAAATTTAGCTTACGTCCCAGTAAAAAAGGAAAGCATCAAACGTGATAGACATAAAACCGAAAATGTTAGATAAATATATATTATTTAAATTATTACCTGTAATGAATAGTAGCGAAAGAATTAAAAACAATTATTTGTACTGAGATGATGATTTCGACGATTCCACCATCGTGCTATGAGTTGTTAGTTTATTCTACGGCTACCTACGTTGAGTTAATTAGAAGCCTGCTTCATGAGTAACTAGTTAAAATAAAAAAAAAACCTATCGCGTATTAAACTATACAGTCTATAGCCAGAGGAAGGGTATAATCGTGATCGACAGGGTACTCGATGACATCTCGGTCTCCCATTCTCCTTTATCTGAAACGGCGTCTAATTTTCGTCGAACTTCGTCACGATACTTGACTATTTTGGGTTCCGATTTTTCGCCACTCAAAGCTTTCAGATCGCTCAGCAATATCAAAATCTGCGGCTCAGGTCGTTCTGTAATGGTACAATTACCATATTTTGAAGGCTTAATCACGCTATATACTGACTGCAATGTATATATAGCTGCAAAACATTGATCCTTATTGCACTCCGGTACTACGTAGGACTTCGGCATTACTTCGCGGTTACTCGACGACCATATTCAGATAATGTGTTCGCTCTCAAAACTGACTCCTCGATACTAGCGACACCACGATTTCTGTTTCAATAGTGGAACCACCCCCACTACCCGAATTTCATCGAGTTTCCAGACCTGTATGTAAGACCGTGGTCGAAACCCTCGCAGAGGCTTCAGCTCGTTCTTTGTTGTTCAGAAAAGCCCTCGTCCAGTAATGACGCGTCTTTCGTGTGTTTACAGGCTCGTCCTGACATGAGTAATTTCGTCTACGATGACCACCTTCTGGGACAAAGCCGGAAAATGTTTACTTCACTACGCTCTACGTTGAAAATTTTGATTACGCGGGTACGTGACTGTATTATTCAATAATGTCATGTTTTGGTTGGTCGACGAATACTCCGATGAGAAATAAGCGGAGAGAACTGACCCATGTGTGAACTGAAAAATAAATAAGACGGAGCCGCGGAAGCGAAGAAAAAAAACATTATGGGCTCTCTCCACAATTTTCCTCGTTCCAAAATCTGTCAACTGAAGAGGGCGTTCGGAATCTATATATAGATGTCGCCGTCGTCGCCCAGTCGACGGTTAAGGGGTTAGGCTACTGTGACGACCCGACAATCAGAGTTATTTGAAAAAATGAATTCTGAAGTAATATAAGTAAGATGATGATTTAACAAAGTCATGTACCTAATTTGATAAAAAATATTGAGAATTAGAGAAGCTATAAACAATGTCGTGAACGACCTTTGAACGTGAGGTACTTAAAGTCTACTTGATTTTGGCCACCCTGTTGATCTGAAATAAAAAAACGATGCTTTTTCTTAAAATAGATGATATTGGCTAAGACTTGACCAAGCTCTTTTTTGTTATCGTGTTTCAGTCATTAAAAAAAAATGTTTGAATGTTTTTTTTACGATTTTTTTTAGGAAAAACGACATCATTATTGTTAATAACTAATGGAAATAAATGTTAAGGCCTTAGGCCAGAGTAACGGGTATAAAATCATGTTTAACAATATTTGTTTGTATGAAAAAGTGATTTACTCATAAAATTAATTACACATCTATTTAGTATGAATATCAAGCTGTTAGAAAAAAAATTTATATTTTTTTCGATGTACAAAATGGCCGACTACTCGAAACTTTTCGAAACAGCGTTCTTACAATTAGCGTGACAAATAACTTCAACAATTTTCACTCGATGTAATTCAAATTTAAAAGTTATGTTCCTAATTGCATTTTGCAGTGAAGTACCTACGGAATTTCTGATTAATCGAAAACTTTTCATTTTGTGAGCAGTTTATGAGCAGTTATAATGAAATTTTTCACTGAAAATTCATTCCTTAAGTTCAAATACCTACAGCTTTTGAATAAAACAATATTTTTAATATTTCGTACGTACTTCTCTAGGTACTCTAATGTAGATTAACGAGAATTTTTGTTTTTTGTTCGAGGTAAAAAATTGTGGATGCTAAATGTCACGCCGCGGAGCGCCTAAAAAAAAGATAACAAAAGAAAATATTATTAGTCGGCCATTTTGTGCATCGAAAAACAAATTCTAATAGGTTGATATTCATACTAAATAGATGTGTTTTAATTTGATAAGGGAATCACTTTTTCGTACGAAACAAATTGTTAAATTCGCACATGATTTTATACCCGTTAATGTGGCCTAAGGCCTTAAGGCAGGATTCTACTTTGAAACTTTGAAAAAAAAATTTTTTTTTTTTTTACATTTTTCGAAAGTAAATATGTTCAAGAATGTTCGGTCAAAATTTTATAAAGTTCCAAGCAGTCTAACTATCCTTTTTCGCCTTTCGAACGCACCTACCTGAGCGCGCTATTGTGACCCGCCCGGCGCGCGGCCCGGACTCACCAAAACTTTAAACGCGTTTTTCTCGAAACGACATTTTCAAGTACCGTGGTCGTGATAACTCAAAAAGTACTGAACCGATCCTTATGAAATTTGGAACACATATTCTATATGTGTGTACCAACCGACCTAACTACAATCAACTTAAAATTTTGATTAGAACTATTTTTTTATTGCAAAAAAGACCCAAAAAAACGCATTTTTTTCCGTATTTTAGCCGCCATTTTGTTAATTTTGCACGTATATAAAATATTCTAGTTAGGTCGGTTCCTGAAGACATACTGAACATGAAACTATTTGATTTTTTTGTTTCCGACCATCCGTCGGGAAGATTTCACGACCACGGCAACGGTACCTGCTCTTCGAGGCGTTGGCTTTAAACATATATTACGTGTACAAAATTGAATAAAATATATTTAAAATTTTTTTTTTATGTACTTAAAGAGTGTATTTATTGAACAGTTTAAACCCCATATCGATATCTTTAATAGTATTCTCAGAAAAAATTCACGAAAATAGCGTTTTTTTCATGATTTCAAAGTAGAATCCTGCCTTAAGAAGAAAAACGTCGGTCAAGACTAAACTACTATTTTCCCAACGAAAATACAGCGTTTTTTTTAGCGAACATCGCTACCTTCACTTTGGACTTCCGTCATTTTTTTTTTTTTTTGAAAATCCATATTTTGTTAAGGGGCTATACCAGTGTGAACGCTTAAAATTTGGGTGATTTTCGGGAATTTTTTGGAAAAAAAGTACTGAATTAAATGTTCCGGAAAGTTAAGAATATATTTGGCTATATTTGACCTATATTACATAATTTTTTCATAGAAAAATATTGAGATTCAAGCGACTTATGCGCTGCCTTCGGAGGCGCAAAAAAAAGTTCCACTGCTGACATGATTCCGGCCGATTGAGTAGCTGAAACCGAAAAAGGAAAAAATGTCGTTAAACTGGAAGGTATTTCCTGTACAATGACGTAGGATTTTCGAAAAATATCAAAATCTAACAAAATGGCGTAGTTATGAAAAAAGTCTGTTTTCTTGCCTATAAAATAGTCGTTTTTTTGAATGCCAAATCGTCAATTTTCATCCAATAAAAAATATCCTACGTCATTGTAGAGTAAATATATTCAAGAGTACTCAATTCAAATTTCAAGTCAATCGGATAATTGCTCTTTGAGTTACAATGTCAGCAAGTTTGAAAAATCTCATTTCGAGAAAAACGCGTTTAAAGGTTTAACTATCGATTTTTGCAAGATAAAATGATATTGATATAAATTATATAAATGATAATGATATTCTTGAAAGTATAAACTGTCGAAAAAGGCAAAAAAATCGATTTTTTGAAAGTGTCACACTGGTATGGCCCCTTAAACGCTTCGTCCAAGCACTAGATAATTTCGTGCAGAAACTAACTGCGTTTGAATTTTTTATTCCGCATTATTTGTTTCCGAGCAGCAGGCGTCACCGCGAAGGACGTTTTTGAAACAGCGGTCCGCACAAACCGTTGTACGTACCACATTTATGAATATTTTTCGATACAAAAATTGTAAAAGATACTTAATACCATACCCTTTAATGGAGAAAAATACATTTGAAAGCCTGTAGACGTTCTCCCAGAAAAAAAACACGAAAACTTTCCTTTTTCGCCCACGAGCTAGGCGTAAGCCGTTACATATTATTTTCTTTACGAGAAATGACGAAGTAAAAAACCCAAACAATTCCATCGGCTAGACGATCAGTTGGGAGGGACATTCATAATCCTACTCAACGCGACTCTTTTTTCTGTTGCCTAGCGGCGCGCTGTGAACCGCCGAGTCGTAGCGCATTACTTTAGCTCCAAACGTTCGGTTCTCCCCCCCCCCCCCCCTCCGAGTAAAAAAAATCTGCGACAATTATTGAAAAATAGGATCTACGCAAGTAAAATTATTAGTTGCTGACAATTATCTATTATGGAAAAAATTGCACAAAACGATTTATATTCAACAGTTTTACTCAAGAACGTTCTTCATAGAGATCAGTAACGATACGTAGAGCGTGGACATGAGAACAAAGAGCCGTTACTATTCCCTAATTACATACATCACCGATTGTCAAAGCCCATCAAGCAAGGTCAAAATGTTTGCTTATTTGACCACGTACTACCTGTAGTTGCAAAACTTTCAAAAATTACATTCTAAACGAGCAATCAAGTTTCAGTTGACATTACAATTATGAAAATACCGTCAAGCTACGAAATTCTTCCACGCGTGGTGCGATACGTAATCTTTTTTCTTTCGAACACAGCGTCACGAGCCTATGCGAAAGAATCAAAAGGTCAATGTTATTGTCATTATTATTGACCGAATCGATCTATCGATGCTCTAGATCGATATCTCGAGGTGTCCGCGAAGACGCGGGAAAGGAATAATATCAGCGGCTTACGAGCGTTTTGAAGGAAGGAAAGTTTGAGTATGAGCACAATCCCACCTCTGTAAGAATGGCTCACCGAAATTAACATCCAACATTTTTTCTACGACAAATCGTTTGTTGGTCATTGTTGGATCAATTGCAATCTTTGTTGGATGTTTTTTAGAGCACAAGATGAAAAATTAAATGTAACGTGAAGTTGGCCGATTTTTTGAAACTTCAACTGCTTTGAGGCTCAATAGAAGCGCAATCGTTTGTTGGTTATGGATATCATAATTAAAAGCTTTGTTGGTCGCCGTATTATTTAAATCAATAGATGAAATGTACATCCCCTTGTTACATGACGTCGTGAATTAAGGGGTTAGGCCACAGTAACGGGTATTAAAACATGTGCGCATTTAACAATGTTTTTTCGTATGCAAGAGTGGGTCACTCATAAAATTAATTACGCATCTATTTAGTATGAATATGAAGCTGTTAGAAAAAATATATATATATTTTTTCGATGTACAAATGGCCGTAACTTATTCGTATGAGATAAGGTAAGGTTTTAGCGAGAAAAAAATCGACTTTTTGAAAATTCTACTGTGGCCTTACCCCTTAACGAATCAGCGAGCAGCTCCAGCAGTTGAGGAAACATGCTACAAGGGATCCGCATTCTCCTAATTTTCATTATGACGATTCGTTGATGGGTCGTTTGCGGGTAATACTGGATTAGTTGCAATAATCGGTGAAAATTTCGAAAAGATAAGCAGCCGGCTACTCTCGCGGTAGTCGTTGAATCGTTCATCGGCCACTGAACGTAGAGTGCGACAGCGCTTATGCGATTGACGAGAAGAATGTGCAAGTCACAAATTAGTTCTAGTTCGTACAAGTTACTACTATTCCAAAATCGAGCCCGCGAACGATTTCGAGAGTACCCCTCACGACATCTAGCGGCTACTCCGAGGGTCCCGCGAACGACATCTAGCGGCTAATCCGAGGATCCCGCTTAGCGGGCTAAGGCCCGGTTCCACAACTCTCGGTTAACCGAGTTAACCGGAGTTTAACCAGCTCAGCGTGGTTCTGATTGGTCCAGTCGCCCTTAAACTTCGGTTAACTCGGTTAACCGAGAGTTGTGGAGCCGGGCCTGAACTCGAGTTAACCCGGTTAACCGAGAGTTGTGGAACCGGGCCTAAGAGTCCCGCAATCAGTAATAATAAAGAAAACAATTGCTTGAAATGAATTGTATGTCAGTTTCCGGTGCGTCTCGCTCTCGCAGCCCTGACAACATTGAGGTGTTTTACAAAAATTGAAAACAAAGAGAAAGCAACAATAAAAAATAAATATGTCAAGAAGCGATAGAGAAACTTATTTGAACAACTATTTATCATTTTCATTCGGGACAGATAAAATGTCGAATACAAAACTGGCTTCAAAAGGACTGCGAAGTATGGCTACGTCATGAAATAAATATGACTTATAGTAGTTAGGATAATTAAATACAAATAAAAAAGTATATAACAAAAAAATGAAACAATTAATAATCCATAATGATAGAGAAAATATTTTCTTTTTGAATAAATTATACCCATCAGTCTTTTTAGATAACCTCACTGATGCTATGCCGATTGTGCTGAGGCATTACATAAAAATAATTTACTACAATTATTACTTCTTACCTTGTCATGAACCGCAATAGGCATAGCATTTACAATGAGGGCATGCTTGTTACAAGGAACTACCTTAGTTTTTGTTACTTTTAAATCCTTTAAACGTATGATACACAATTCACACAATCCTAGATATTCGCACAGTTTGACACTGTTGATCAGCATTGCGCATGCGCTGATTTTCCATCCCTAGATCACAGCGCCAACCTGGTGGTCACAAGGTGAGATAGTTTACCGCCCGTGAAATGAGCCATCCCCACGGTCTTCGTTTCAAGACCGGTATGTAAGACCACGGTCGTATATACAGGTCTGGATACAGCACTCCGTTCAAAAATGCGTGACTAAGCGCAAAAATGCCTCTAGCGCATTCCACCGCGGCGTTAGTGAAGGGGAGGCACTTTTGTTTATACCGTGTTTACGGAGCATGGCATGCACGTTGTGTGGTGACGGTCGTATGGACGTGTGGCCTAACCTCGTTTTGGCGGGGTGATTTCGAGTGTATCGTCGCCACCGTTTTTATTCAATACGGAATAACAAAAGATGAAGTGTCTATGTATTGCGATGCCGAAGCGGTGCATGATTCCGGGATGCGGAAGTGGATACATAAATAACCCGGAGCACGTCTCATTATTTAAAATTCCCAATAATGACTATTGATATTTTCTACTACTTTTCTACTACTACTAATGAAAAGAATGCGTGCTACACGTAAATTTCGAATGTTCTTTTTTTCCGTAAACGAAAAAAAATGTAATTGGATTGAGCGATAGTTATATAAATCGGCATATCCATGTCAAAAACGATGAGTATCATTAACTAATGGCTCATCGCTCATATTTGCGGTTTATGCTTTTAGTTTTTGTGTTCGATTAATTATTTAGGATGTATTAATTTTTTATCACAGCCACGTCAAGGGAAAGACAATTCGCATACGCGCATACATCGCGCTCTGTCGAGAGGCGTCAGATAGAGGCACGCTTTGGGGTATACGGAATCTACGGGAGTGCCCAGACCTGTATATACGACCGTGTGTAAGACCGTGGTCCCGCCAACGATTTTGCGAGGCCCGCGAATGACTTCGAGGCCAATAAACTTACCCGCCGACTATGAAAATTTCGAATCTTTTTTCATGCCATTCGATTGTTAGTCGTTCGTGAGTGTTTGTTAGGCAAAATCCAGCGTTTGTTAGACGTTATTTATTTAATTATAAGAAAAACAAATTTCATGTCAAAGTTAGCTGCGAGAAAATGGTTTTCTAATGATTTCGATCTTTTCTTCGTGACCAATCATTTGTTAGTCGTTTGTGAGTAATTGTTAGTCAATTTTAATCTTTGTTAGAGCTTAATTTTTTTTATCATTAAAAAACTTTTCCTTTCCATATAGCACGCTGCAAGCCACGTGAAGTTGACAGCATTGCCACGACGGCTGAGCATGACTTTGCCTATGTGACTCCTCAATTTCAGAAAAATGCTGATTATTTCAATCCTACTCGATTGTTAGTCGTCTGTTAGTGTTTGTTAGACAATATCCAGCGTTTGTTAGACTTTATTTATTTAATAATCCGAAAAACAAATTTCATGTCAAACTTATAAGTTTGACATGAAATTCAAAGACAGCACAATGCTGATTATTTCAATCCTACTCGATCGTTAGTCGTCTGTTAGTGTTTGTTAGACAATATCCAGCGTTTGTTAGACTTTATTTATCCAATAATCCGAAAAACAAATTTCATGTCAAACTTATAACGACTAACAATCGATTAGGATTGAAAAATCAGCATTTTGCTGAAATTGAGGAGTCACATAGGCAAAGCCATGCTTAGCCGTCGTGGCAATGCTGCCAACTTCATGTGGCTTGCAGCGTGCTATGGGAATGAAAAGTCTTTTAACGATAAAATAAAAATTAAGCTCTAACAAATGATAAAAATTGACTAACAATCACTCACAAACGACTAACAAACGATTGGTTACGAAGAAAAATTCGCAATCATTAGAAATCCATTTTCCCGCGGCTAACTTTGACATGAAATTTGTTTTTCGTATAATTAAATAAATAAAGTCTAACAAACGCTGGATTTTATCTAACGAATACTAACAATCGAATAGGATTGAAATAATCAGCATTTTGCTAAAATTGAGGAGTCACATGGGCAAAGCCGTGCTCAACCGTCGTGGCAATGCAGTCAACTTCACGTGGCTTACAGCGTGCTATGGGAATGAAAAGTTTTTTAACGATAAAATAAAAATGGAGCTATCACAAACGATAAAAATCGACTAACAATCACTCACAAACAACTAACAAATGATTGGTTACCAAGAAAAGTTCGAAATCATTAGAAAACCATTTTCCCGCGGCTAATTTAGACATGAAACTTGTTTTTCGTATAATTAAATAAATAAAGTCTAACAAACGCTGGATTTTGTCTAACAAACACTCACAAACGACTAACAATCGAAAGGCATGAAAAAAGATTCGATATATTCATAGTTGGCGGCTAAGTTTATTGAGCTGGAGTTTGGGCTCCATCTAGTCTCCATGGACTCCATCTACATTGACAATACGAAGCTACGTTCACAGCGTCGTCTGCTCTTTGCTCTTTTTAAATGGCTCACCCGGATTGTTAACCTCGAATCGCGGTGCCGAAAATTTTGCGAATTTTCGTACGACTAATATATAATGTTGCTCGTTCGCGTGAAATCGGGTATTTTAGCGAAAGTACGAAGTTCCGTTGTGAGAATTAAAAAACGGGAATGCAGCGTTGCCTCGGTAACACAGAATGAGGAAGCCGTGCCGCAATATCCACCTATACTGGATCACTCATTCGAAGGCCGTTTCCGAAGAAATCGTCAGGACGTAGCAAAGGGAATCGAAGATGCGAGAACGGTCGAGGAAAAAATGATCAAATTGAATATGCCGCGTTACTACGGATTCAGAGCGCTCGTACTGAACGAATCGTCAATAGAGTACAACGCGACTGACCAGATGCAATACTTGACGAGAACTCATGTACCGAACGAACCCGGTCTACCGTCCTATTACGACAAAGTCATTACACAGGAAAAGCTCAAGGAAAAGGTCGAGCAACTGCGAGGATCCATCGAGGATTGTCTCGTTTTTGAGTATACCAGCCGAAAGTAATTTTACATATTTTTAGATAATAGTATGATCTTACTTTGCAGGGAATTCAATACGTATGATCTGTTTAAAAGATCGCTATACTATGGGGTCGAAATTTACATCTTTCGATAATGAAAGTCATTTTTCTTTTTTATTTTCATCCAAAATCATATTTTGCAAATTTGTTGTAGATAGCTAATTACAATTTGTTGAATATAAGAATTTTTATGGAATCATTCCATTGCTTCACAACAATGCAAACTCCAACACCGAGCGATATTTCTGTCCATACCAGTATCTAATTGGTACACCGACTTTTACTCGTTAATTGTAGTTTTCTAATTATATCTACCTGTGAGTACGTGTGAAAGTCAAGGATATTTTGTAAATTTGGAACAGAACTGAAGAAATCGAATAAAAAAAGATAACGTTCTGAAGATTAAACTGAAGAAGAATGGAATGGAGAATAGTAGACTATAAAAGAACAAAATAAATAAAAGTAGAATGAAGAATATTAAAGCATAAAAGAATAAAATAACAAAGAGTAGAATGAAAAATATTAAGGGGCTATACCAGTGGAAATGCTGAAAATTTGGGTGATTTGCGTGAATTTTTCGGAAGGAAAGTACCCGATCAAATGTTTCGGAAAATTAAAAATATATTTGGCTATATTTGACCTATATTACATAATTTTTTCATAGAAAAGTATTGAGATCCAAGAGACTTATGCGCTGCCTCAGGAGGTGCAAAAAAAAGTTCCTTGACTGCTGATATGATTCCGGCCGAATGAGTAGCTGAAACCGAAAAAGGAAAAAATGTCGTTAAACTGGAAGGTATTTCCTGTAGAATGACGTAGGATTTTCGAAAAATATCAAAATCTAACAAAATGGCGTAGTTATGAAAAAAAGTCTGTTTTCTTGCCTACAGAATGGTCGTTTTTTTCCAATGCCAAATCGACATTTTTCATCCAATCAGAAATATCCTACGGCATTGTGGAGTAAATATATTCAAGAGTACTGAGTTCAACTTTCAAGTCAATCGGATAATTGAGTGATGATGTCAGCAAATTTGAAAAATCTCATTTCGCGAAAAACGTGTTAAAACTTTTAACGATCGATTTTTGCAAGATAAAATTATATTGATATAAATGATATAAATGATAATGATATTTTTGAAAGTATAAACTGTCGAAAAAGGCATAAAAATCGATTTTTTGAAATTGTCAGTGGTATAGCCCCTTAAAGTATAAAAGAATAAAACAATGAAGAGTAGACTGAAGACTAGTAAATAAGCACTAAAGAGTAGTAAAGTATTTAAGGGTGGGTTATGAAGAAGCATAAAATGAAGAATAGTAAATAAAGTGTAATAAAGTACCTGAGATCAAAATGAAGAATTATAGGCTGAAGAATAGTAAAGTTCAAAAGAATAAAATAACGAAGAGTAGAATGAAGAATATTAAATGATAAAGAGTATTAAAGTATCTAAGGGTAAAATAAAAAATAGTAAAGTACAAAAGAATCGATATTAGTCGACAGGTGGTCAGGGTTCGCCTCTGGCGGTACATCGAGTTAAGGGAGGACACCACTCTAGCGGCAGAAAATAAAGCCTAATTTTGACAATTTATTTTGGGAGTATGAAAAAAGGAATGGGATTTCTTTTGAGAAAGTTTATTTAACACATATGAAAGTATTAAAAAAAAATTTATCAACATTTTCATAAAAAATGTCGGCTACAGAGCCCATCTTGAAAAACGTGTTTTTTACATATAGCTTCACGGGAGAACGGTTTTCTCGTAAAGTATGAGACCTGGAACAAAAACTAAAAAAAAAATTATAATCTATATATTATTAGCTATGCGACGACATAGGGATGTTTTAAATCAAATTTTGAAAAAATGGCGCACTTTTAAATAAATAAATCGATATTTGCCCAAACAATAAGCAGTAAATTGTTTATAAAAAAAGATTACACTTAATTTAAAAAAAACGGCTGCGTACTGCCATAGACATTGTAATTGTGAAGCTACTATCAAAAGTTCAAATCAATCCATGCAAAGGTGTTTGAGTAATTCGTCCTCCCAGTTTGAAAAAAGTGGTTTCAAGAAAAACGCGTTTAAAGTTGTACGAGGCGCGTGAAAGAAGTCTAAGGTGTTGCGCCAAAATCGATAATTAACCCTTTGAAAAAAAAATTCGCTACAAGGCCAATTGCATATTGTTTTTGTGACCCCAAAATATTTTTTAAGCTATAAAAAACGATTTTTCCAAAATCCTAAAGTGGTATTATCGCTTAAAGTCTGTGCACTGGAGAATCGGAAGAATATGGGGCGGTCTATACCGGTACAGGTTTTCCACAGATTCCCTTTACCTTAAGACGGCTGTGGACGCAAAGAAAGTCAGATTATATTAGCGAAGTGTGAGTAGGGAGCTATAAGAATGGTAATACGTAAAAGTCTGCGAGGGTTTACCTTGGAACTCAGAAAAACTAAAAAACTATTAAAGCACAAAATAAACAATAGTAAATAAAGAATAAAGAATGGGAATGTAACTCAGAATAGAATGAAGAAGTATAGAATGGATATTAGTGAAGGAATCGTCACAATGTAACGGGGCGAAAAATATCACGTTTACGCGTTTTCTTTTTCAATGGTTAAAAAATGCGCCAATCAGTCGGATTTTTTCATGTCAAATCAAAACACTTGTGGAGAATGGAAAATAAATGTTGAAACGTTTATTGCTAGTTTCTTTTTACATTTTTTTTTATGGTTAAAAACGTCTTCGAGAAACAGGAGTCATACTCACTGCGTATACGGTTGTGACTGTAAATGTTATCTGAAACAAAATTTGTGAAAAGATTATCAATCAGTGTGGAAGCCGCTATCCTGCTATGGAGGTTTTTAAAAAATCAAAATTGACAAAATGGCGGCGGTTTCAAAAAAAGTATCGAATTTAGCCTATTTTTTGACAGTTTTTTTAAAAAACCCTCATAGCAAGATAAAAAATGGCGTGAAGAATGTTGTGTCAACATTCGAGACGAATAGTTTGAAAATTCTTCCTTTGGGAGTGTACACCGTTTTGAAAACCGAAATTTCGAGAAAAACGGGACCGTCCGTGCTAGGTCTCACACAGCTGGTCTAATCCCTTTTGCTGAGAAAGGCTGTAGCAACCGGAATAATTCGAGGTTCGCCCCAAAAATTGAACAGCATGTTTATAACTGTCTATACAATCGGATAATGAAGAAAAAACCCGATTTCATGAAAATTTTACACTGGATGATCCCTCAATGAGTGTTAGAGTAGTAAAGTATCTAAGATCAAAATGAAGAAGTCTAGAATGGAGAACAGTAAAGTATAAAAGAATAATTTAAAGAATAGTCAATAAATGATAAGGAGTAGTAAAGTAACTCCGAGTAAAATAAAGAAGTATAGAATGAAGAATAGTGGAGCATAAAATGATAAAATGCATAATAGTAAATAAATAACAAAGATTAGTAGAGTGTCTAAGAATAAACTGAAGAAGTATAGAATGAAGAATAGTTAAGTATCAAAGTATAAAATAGAAAAGAGCAGAATAATAAATTGATGAATCAAAATTCGTTCACAACAAGGCTTTTTGCAGGTCGCTTTAATCGATGGCGTTGAAGATTGCACCATTGGTATGCAATTAAGTTCTTTTTTATTTTTTCATCTTCTTCGTTTTTATGAAAACAAAAAAAAATGCATTCAGTGCAATCATAGATCTCTACTAAAGATACGAAAGATCATTTGCGTCACAAGCTAGCGAAAGAAAATGTGTGCAGTTAAAGAAGAGTTAACTTTCGTCAATATCATTTTAATTATCAAAGGAATCCCCAGATCCAATTGGTGAATTAATTGTCATTATCTATCTTAAATAATGAGAAATCAGTATCGAAGAATAGAGCAAAGAATGATAAAGCCAAACTTATCATCCTGCTGTAGCTCTTGGGTGATTTTCTTTCAGGAAAATCGATACAGCAAGATACGTGGATACAAACAAGTCCATGTTCTTGGTAATTTTGGATAACCAACGAAGGAATAACCAACCAATGGAGTTGAAGTTTGCATAGTTGGAATACAACGAAAATTCTTTTCCATTTTTTTTTTCATCAATATCCAAAATCATATGTTGCGAATTTGTTGTAATCGGTAAATAAGATTCCGAAAAAATGTTTGCGTGATTTTCGTAACTTAAGGCGTTAGGCCGCAGTAACGGGTATAAAATCATTGGCGAATTCCACAACTTTTTTTCGTATGAAAAAGTGATTCACTCATAAAATTAATTACACATCTATTTAGTATGAATATCGAGCTGTTAGAAAATATATATATCTTTTTTTTCGATGTACAAAATGGCCGTCAACTAATATTTTCTTTTGTTATATTTTCTTAAGGAGTTATAGCTTATATTTTTCTTTCTTTCTTAAGGAGTTATAGCTTATATTAAGGCAGCGTTATATTTGGCATCCACAATTTTTTACCTAGAACAAAAAACAAAAATTCTCGTGTATCTACATTATGATACCTAGGGAAGTACGTACAGAATTTCAAAAAAATATTGTTTTATTCAAAAGTGGTAGGTACTTGAACTCAAGAAATGAATTTTCAGTGAAAAATTTCGTTATAACTGCTCATAAACTGCACATAATATGAAAAGTTTTCGATTAATCAGAAATTCCGTACGTACTGCTCTTCGAAATGCAATTAGGAACATAACTTTTAAATTTGAAGTAAATCGAGTGAAAATTGCTGAAGTTATTTGTCACGCCAATTGAAAAAAAGCTGTTTCGAGAAGTTTCGAGTAGTCGGCCGTTTTGTACACCGAAAAAAAAAATTCTAACAGCTTGATATTCATACTAAATAGATGTGTAATTAATTTTATGAGTGAATCACTCTTGCATACGAAATCAAATTGTTAAATTCGTACATGATTTCATACCCGTTACTGTGGCCTAAGGCCTTAAATCTATCAGAGGAAATTTGGAAAGTTGAAGAAAAATCACTTTCGTTGAATTCCAACGTTGCAAACTTCATCGTCATCCAAACAATCATTGTTGTACAGCTAAACTGCTCGTGTTTGTTGTACCAGGCGCATGGACAACATGGACAAAGCTGCGTCGGAAGAGCCGGACGTGGTGGACGATAGAATGAGCCGTGCAATAAGCAAGCATGTGCACAGACTGCTCGTGTCGAGTCTCGCATCCGAATATCCTCATCTGATGGAATCCGAGGTAGACTACGATCCGCGTATCGAAGCGTTTTGGTTCGCTGGCGGAATACCGCCTCCCACGTGCGTCAAAATTTGGCGCCGTCGTGCCGCGATGAGAAGACAAAAAGCCGTGACAAAAATGCCCGAGGATTTCGAGGATTATCCGGTCGACAGGGAGATTCAATATATCGGCGCGCCAAATTTTCAAATCAGAAACACTGTACCCTTGCCCGAGATAATTCCATTCTCCGAGGCGGAAAATCCTGACTTTACCGTTCCGGTCTTCAAATACGATCCAAGAGTATTGGGCTACAGAACTGAGAGAAGACACGGGACGAATATCCCGGGCTTTTGGCCTGGCGACAAGAGCGAGTTCGGTCTCATTTCTTATCACAAATGCGGACATTTGGCGGTTAGAAAATACGATGATTTGCCCGATGCTCTCAGAGTACAGGCTGTATTGGGCTCGTGGGGTTGGCTTCTGGCGCAAGCGTGTAATTTAGGTAAACGAGTAGAAACAAATATTTATGACTTTAAATCATCCAGAAAGGATATACATTTTTTGTCAAATTGTCAATTTCTTAAATTTTTACAGTAGCCTACCCCCTTTAGGTACCGTACGAAAGCCCGCAAAATTCGTGAGTCGGATATTCGAGTTTTCGAACCCAAAATGTCGAATGAGTTATTCGTACTCAGTTCCATTAATTCACATCGCATAATCTCGTTGCAATTAAAAAGCTGCACAGCGAAATTTGTGCTGAAATGTTTATTATACATACATACGTGTCATCCCAGAATTGCATACCAAGTTAGAAAAATGACAAATTGTTTGTTTACTCAGGTTTCTCGACTTTAAACGAGATCACTTATCCTTTGACGAATCAGATGGTAATCACGAACGGCAAGTGGTGGACGTTCTCCGCTTATCAGCTCAATACAACGATCATGCATTCTTTCCATCACGACGAGAACCCTCGGCGAAATTTATGTTGGATGAGCAAGCCAATGAAGTTGTTCGAGAAAATCGAGAACGACCAAGTTTACGGTTTGAACGACGAGGTTCTCGAGCATCTCGTCAAGTTTTACGCCAATGAGCCACGCAGGAGGGTCGGATTGGAGATGAAACCTTTACTAAAGGCCGGCGATGGACTCGTAGCCAACGTGGTCGGGGATATGAAAAGAGTTTGGCTCGAAGAGCGTTTCAAGGTGATGCAGTCGAACAGACCGCGACACAGGTTCGTACGATTTTTGTCGATTCGATTAATTTGCCTCTCTGCTCTTCTACAAACCCGGAGGGAACGAAGAAACGTTTTTAGCCTTGAAAATGCTTTTAAAAATGTATATGCTGCGGTTGGCTGGGTAGAGGGGTCTGAGTTATCTGGATGTCACACGAAACTAGGGGGCTAGCATCTTTCCGAATTTTTGCCACGCAAAATATCCTCTGTTTGTAGTGTCCTACTCTGCCATTCGTAGCGCTAGTTGTTCTCGAACCATCCTGATGCGCGCGCAGGAGTTATGTATATATACACGCACGCACACATGTAATTCGAAGACAAGGATACTAGAGAGAAGGAGCCGACACTTCCGCCTCAAACAGTTCTTTCAATCGGTCGCAGAGGTGTAATGCTCAGTTCCGCCGCAGGCGTCGCTAGTGTTCTTGGGGGTCCATAATATATAGTAATACAAAACTGCATAAGGTGAAACTGACCGTGTTATGGCGGCAAAATTGTTTGCGCCTGTCAAACACAAATATATCTGTCGTGTACACCAGCACAGCAGCTATCGAACTATGTGTATAATAATGGAGATGACTCCGCGCGAGTCAATGAGATAAATGGAAAAGTAAACACTCTAGGTAGGAATTATAAAACAAATTTCAACTATTGATGGCAGTAAATTAAAAAATATATTCTTCCATGTTATTTTTGTTCGAGTTCTTTTGGGATTGGACGAGTTCTTTGATTGGTTGAAACTGCTTTAATTCGCTCGTACAACCAGATACCTATACGAATGCAAAAGAAAAAAATTTTAACTACCGAGGCTCAAACTCAGGACCTTCAATACAGTAATCTAGTGTTCTACAAACTTTGCCACACAATCATTTGCAAATAAATATAATCTTCTCATATTTAAGTGATTGCCGCGCTTGGGGTTCAATTAGGCTTGACGGCTTTTTCGGTTGGTTCATCGCTTAATTTAATTCATATTTAGCTTCATTTTTAAACGTAACTAGCAAATCACGAGTTTGTTTGGGTATACATATAGTAAGCACGTGTTGAAAAGACAACCCCAGCATGTAGAGCCAACATTCCCGCATTCGCCCGGTTTCTTGCAAGTACATGTTATTATTATTATTATTATTGTACAGGAAACAGAGTAACGCGCATCTGAATAATAAATACATTACGAGATATATTACGGTTGGTTTATCGCTGTATTCGCGTTTCATTATAATTAGCTATATTTTCAAACATAACAGGCAAATCATAAGGAAGGATGGATGGATGGATCCAAAATACAGAAAAACAACAAAAACATAGCCGCCGGCAAATGATGAATTTTTTTTTGCAACGTTTGGCGGTGGACACTCTAGCTTAAACGGTCCATCTGAGATCTAAAAACCAAACGGGTTATTCAAGTTAACAATAAATACGAGTCGTTGACCAATGTCGATTTTTCAAATAATTTTTTAGAACAACGTAGTGACGAATTGCAACGAGCATACAAAATATATGGAAAAGGTCGTAATTTTTACGTAACTATTAAAAAATGAAAATCGATTTTGGAAAAGGGAGATCGTCAACGACCTTTGAATGTTGATCATTGTATCTCCTGTAAATGTGGGAACAATCCATTAAGTGGTTCTCAAGATTTCATGTCCACGGACTCAAAACAGTGTTTCGCGAAAAACGCGTTTAAAATTTGAAGTGCTGCCATGGCATCAATTTTACGAATATTCTAATGAAATTTTCAGGAAATATAGATAAAAGGTGACACTGTCGAATAAAAATGTTTTTGGAAAATACGTTTTTTCGACTTACCTAGGTTGATGTAGCCCGTTAATATTCTCATGTAGAAAAATGTCGATTTTTGTAACTTTTCGAGCGAGTACAATCGTTCGGCAGTGGATTTTTTTCTTTTTCAGGGTTTCGCCTATTTTGAAGCTGATCCATGTTTTTTTTTCCAAATCCACAGGCTTCTACCGGAAGTGTACAACTGGCAGGACATTTACATAAGAAAAGTCAAAACGAGACCGATGGACAAGAGACGCGAGCCATGGGAATACGGAATCAATATGTGGCGCCGACGACTCGACGATCACTGTCCGGAGTATATTCCGAGAGCTGTGCGGGGATCGAAGCATAATCCAAAGTGGGAGAAAATGTATTATCCGTGATGAACATCGGCACATCGAAATGTAGCTATCGAAAACTTGATAAATCATTTTATGAACAAAAGACTGCCGAATTTTTTGTACGAGGCATTGAATCTACTTTTTGCCCTGTGTAGTTGATGGAACGAAAACGCGCGGTGTACCACGAACGATTCCATATTACGGATTATTGTCTGTATTCAACAGGACGGTATAAAAATATTTCGGAAGATTTTAACGAAGTATTTTCTCCTTCTACATCCGCCATTGTTATTGAATATTTTTTCCGGGACTGAAAGTGAAATAACTGTGCGAGAAAGTCATTTTTCTAAATTAGCCTTCCTGTCCATTGCAGTGGAAATTGTACTGGCAAAATTCGTAAGAAATGATGGTTTTTTTATGCGCGAAAATAACTCGTCCCCAATATCGCAGAACACAGAAAGAATTGTTTTTCTGGCGGCGGGAAAAAATACTCATCACCGGGGAAACATGGATGTTAAGGCGGGATATACATTTACAACGATAAAAAATTCGATATTTTTTTAACGATATAACTGTAAATGTAGAATATTTTTCCAAAGTGTCAAAGCGAAATTCGAAAAACTTCAAACGTTCGCGTGCAGGATTACGCAAAAACTATTAAGCCGATTGAGTTAAAACTTGATAGAAATATGGTTAATATTGCTACCTCCAACTTGACGAAAAATGTTGAAAAACTACTTTTTAAATACTAATTTTACAGAAATGTTGCGTGAAGGTTTGATTATTTTTGTAAATGCGTGCCGTTTCTTTAAATTTGCATTTTGTTCATTTTAATTACTGTCAAGTAGAAACTACGCATTTTCTAACTGAAAAAAAAAGTTTGATTTTTTTTGCATATCAAAGTCTACGGAAAGCTTGACTGCACGTCGATTCGCAACTCCCGCGGCGACCTTGCTGTGACACTGTCACAGCTCCGCCATTTTGATGATAAATGAATTTAAAAAAATCGTTTAGTACACTCAAATATACTATTAAAGTATTCCTATAATTTGATAAATGTAGAATAATTATTCCTTAGTTTCAAAAATCCGTCAAAATTTCTTAATTTTGTCCCTTCTAAATGCATATCCCGCCTTAAGGAAGCGTACCAGGTCAACATAACCTCAGAAATGATCGAACAGAGTTTTTCGTCACAGAGGGATAGATTTTTTTCAGGAAAAACAAAACATCAAGCTTTGTAGAATTTACCGATGTAGAGCTTGAAGATTTTCTTTTGCCTTAAGGGGTCTTCTTACTTTAGACGCTAAAGAAGGCTATTTTCATGAATTTTTTTTTATTGGTTTGTATTATAGATATTGATATAAAAGTTATTACACTTAATGAATAGACTTTCGAAATACCTAAAATAAAATTGTTACGCATTTATGTAACCCAAACAAGCTTTAAACGCGTTTTTCTCGAAACAACGTGTTTCCACGGCTTGTTTATAAAATCTTCGAAACTACTAGACAGATCGTAAGGAAATTTTAAGCACATATTCTTTACAACTATAAATATAGCGCATATCAGCGATTTTTTTAAATTTTGATATTTACTTTTTTTTGCCAACAACGGTGAAAAAAAAAGTTTTTTCGTTTTTTTTATTTCGAAAAATGTCCGCCATTTTATTTTTGTATATATAAAAAATCGTATGATATGCGCTATAGCCATTAACATAATGAGTTTAAAACCGTTTGATTTTTTCTTTCGGATGATCCATCTCCGATATTTCATCAACATTTTGTCTATAAATAGTGACTTAACTAAATCGATAAGTTTTTTTGGATGTATTTTGAAAGTGTATTTATTGATTGGGGTAGTCATAAGTCGAATATCCATAAGTACGAATATCCATGAGTGAGTATAGAGTAGAAATGAGTGCCAGAAATGGCGGGAGGAAGAGGAAAAGTGAGTATAGAGGGAACCCAAACAAACCCAAATCAACTCACTTATCTCTACCTCCCGCCATTTCTGGCACTCATTTCTACTCTATACTCATTTATGGATATTCGAGTTATGGATATTCGTACTTATGGATATTCGACTTATAGATATTCGACTTATGGATATTCGACTTATGGATATTCGACTTATGGATAGTCATGTTTATGGATATTCGTACTTATGGATATCCGTATTTATGGATATTCGTACTTATGGATATTTGACGACAGTGGTATTTATTAAGTGCAACGACCTTTACATCAATATCTATGATATAAACCTGTCAAAAAATTCATGAAAATAGCCATTTTTTAGCGTCTAAAACGAGAAGACCCCTCAAATTTGATTTATCTCTGAGAAACGTCCGTTCGAAAATTGCACCCCTCGTCCTCGTGTCACGTGGTGCCGCTTCTAGCTCCGCTTCAAAAGGACGCTACGGAGTTTCTGAAATTTGCTTTATTTGAATATCATATCTTCTGGAATTTGCCATGACGGAATATAAATATCAGGATCATCATTTTTTCAAGTCCTTCCACTGATCGCCGGGATTTTTGTATTTTCGGCAGGTCCGATTTGATCAAGGTTATCCAATTGATGCGGTAAGTCGAAAACAAGTAAAACTGTGGATGACAGGCGCGAGAAAAATGGACTCTCATCGTTTGTAAATAATCGTTTGTATGGAATGCGGCGATAGTTTCGTCCAGATATTTCCTTGTTGAGGATCCGTAACTATGACAGTTTTTGGCTCTTGGTCGCTGTAAAGTAAACAAGATTGCGTATTATGAACAAGCGGGACATTGAGTATTTGTATCAAAGTTGGGCTTTTTTTGCTCTCGAGTAAATAATCGATTCCAACTGACCTGTTGTACAGGACAATGACGATTTCGTTGGCGGGAGTGACGAAAGCCAAGTTGTCGACGCAACAACTTCGCGTTGTGCCGATCCTGGTTGATCCTCGGGGGATGAATTTACTGAAGTGGCCGATGGCGTAGTAGGTCGGCTGTTTGAAAAATTCGTCAGTCTCGGGGTTAACGATTATCGGCGCATCGACGTTATTTCCCGACCAATTGGGCCCGCCGGCTTTGTCCAGAACCATATTCCAGTCTATGAATCCCGTTATCCAGTGACCTAGATTATCCATCAGCTTCTCTACGTATGTTTCAGCTCGAGTCCAGTCGCCGAGAATTACTGGCGCAGTGCCCCGCGGAGTGGTACCTGCCCGAATGCTGAACGCCTTTGAATTTATTCGAGAA
This sequence comes from Ophion obscuratus, assembly GCA_964007375.1. NCBI lineage: Eukaryota > Metazoa > Arthropoda > Insecta > Hymenoptera > Ichneumonidae > Ophion > Ophion obscuratus. The sequence goes on along the minus strand of OZ023318.1, from coordinate 27,180,260 downwards.
ACTTGGACGAACAATTCGAATTTTTCACGATTTTTCGCGACGAAAAAAAAAGTGCCACGATAGTTCGTGGAAAAATAATACAATAATATCGACAAATGGCGCTGTTAATTCTCTCAAAAATTTCAGGTGAATGAGGCTTTCGTTGGACTTGTTCGCCATCGTAGGAGTCGTAGAATGCGTAGGGCGAGAGGGGAAAAAAGAGTTCTCGCAATACTCACCCACGCAGCCTTCCGTCATGAGCATAAATTTGTCCGGGAGCAAATCGTGAGTTATGTCGATGACCCGTGAGGTGACATACGAGTCGGCGTACCAGTGAATAGCGATGCCGGCGCTGTAATGTTTAGCGACGGGATTGTTGAATATGTCGGTGGCGCCCCATGGAAGACTGTACCGCTCATCGTCGATGACGAGAATTATGGTGTCGTTTGATTCCGAGGCAGCTACGGTGGGACCCAAATTCTCGCCTATCCATCCGGCCATTTGTATGATTGACCAACCCATCGAATTTATATTTGTCATCGATGCTAGAGTGACCGTTGGCTCGTTTCCGGTGGAAATTGCCCACATTTCCAAGCCTTGATTCTTGTATTCGACGAGGAATTTCGCCAGGTATTCCGCATAGGGCTGGTAATATTCTTTCTTCAGAGAACCTGTCACCGTTGAGAATTAAGATTCATAGCTTCGGCGCTTGAATTCTTGGACTGTATTGTACTTTTCGTAAGAAAAAAAGAGCAAAAGACGGCGACATAAATTCTGAGGCAACTGAGCGTAGCGCTCTTGCTGCTAAGCAAAATTATACTTTTGAGCAGTGTTGGGCGTTAATCGAATGAATCTTCAATCCGTTTATTAATTGACTAAAAATGTAATTGCAATTAATTTATTTGGATTAATCTACACTAGTCCAAAAAATTAAAGGAACAGAAAGCTTCTTCCATTTTTAAAAGTGTTGTTTTGAAGCGCTGTATCGATGTGAAAAATAGTTGTATCGAGATGAAAAAAAGGATTTTGAAGCTTCAAGTTTCTAGTTTTGAGATCTGTCGCCAATATTTTTTTGTGAGCTACGGTTATCGCGCAATCATGAGAAATAGCGCAAGATAAAAAATGTCCACATTTTTTTGTTTCTTTTCAAGGTTCCACGAGCGCAGGAATTTTTTTTCCGTTAAATCAATGGTTAGGTCAGTTAGCTTGTTTATTCTGCTTCAATTTCGTTTATTAGGCTTTCTACATCCATTTTTTGCGGAGATATCCGACCTTGAATGAAAAAGGATCCTTTGGTCTTTGATTATCGATATCTCAGCAACCAATGATCGCACAAGGATTTAAAGGGCAGCTTCGAAAACTTGACTACATTTCCTATAAAATTCTTTCATTGATTTTTGAGAATTTTTTTTTCACCCTTGAAATTGATATGAAAAAAGTACAAAAAATTGGCTTTTTTCGGCTATTCAGTGAATCTATCACTACACTGCAAGCGTTGATGGAAAAACTAGGGTTGCTAGGTTTTTTTCAGCTTGATGTATCCCCAATGGCCCTGTAAATTTGCGAATTGATCTGTCGCACTGTTTTTCCGGACCGATTGATCAAAGTTTACAAAACAATTGAAAGAACTAAGTCTATTGTTCCTAAACATCGTGTAATCGTCATCAAAATGAAAAGACCAACTTTTTTCAAAACTTTGCACTAGTTGCTTGTTAAATTTGAGAAAAAAATCGAAAAATTTACATTGTTTTTAAATTTGTAAAACGTTTCGGGAAACAACCCTGACTCATTTTATTCGTCGTTATGTTCATTAATTAAAAGTTGATACCTCCAAGCTGTATTCACTACACTACATGAGAACATTTATGCGAGTAATTCTCGATATTTTCTGAGAAGGTTATCAGGGTTACAAAAGAAAGTTCTCTTCAGACCTCATTTTTTCGGAAGGAAAAATTCATTAACAGTTTTTTTCAAAACTTACCTTTTTTCTTTTTGGTAAAATTCCTCGAAGTTTTGGCAAAAAAATTCATCGAAAGTTTTTTTAAACTTTAACTTTTTTTTGAGTACTGCCTAGGTGACATTGAATTTTGAGAGTTTTGGTATTTCAAAAATGCCTGGGCGGCATTTATCTGAGGTAGAAGTCGGTCGGCTAGTGACTCTTATCGGAGAGGGGTAAAGTTATCGGGATGTCGGTGAAGGATTGGGCGTTAGCGCATCGGTCGTGTCTCGTGCGTATACGCGTTATCAAGAAATCGGTGGATACGGTCGACGGGCGGGACAGGGTCGAACTCGTATAACAATTCTTCGAGATGATCGGGCAATCGCTCGACATGTTCGTCAAGAACCTTTCGTACATGCGAACATCGTTGCTTAGCATTTCCCAAACCGCCGATAGCAACAACAACAATAACAGCGACGACGTCGACAACGACAACGACAACGGCCGCGAAACATTTCGTACCAAACGGTTATCAACCGTCACCGTGAGTCTGGGTTGCGAGCCAGACATCCCGTCCGTGTGCCAATGTTGGCAACATCTCCAGTGGAATATGAGGCAATAGGGTAATGTTTTATTCACTGATGAGTCTCGGTTTTGTTTGTACGGCGATGACAGAAGGCCCCAAGTTTGGCGTCGTCAGGGAGAGCGTTTTTTTACAAAACTTTACTCGCCCTGTTGCTGCCTTTAATGGAGGATCAGTGATGGTTTGGGCCGAGATTTCGTGGTCATCGCGAACTTCGCTGGTGATTGTCCGCCAAACCCTCAATGCTAGGCGCTACATTGACCAAATTTTAAGGCCAATTGTGCTGCCCGACGACAAAATGTGAGGAGGTTCATTTTAATGCAAGACAATGATCGTCCTCACACAGCTAACGTGACCAGACGGGTTTTTCAGACAGGCACGACGTAACGTTGTTTAGGCATCCAGTGTTGAGCCGCGATCTCAACCCCATCGAGCACGTATGGGACATCATGGGGCGTCGATTGCGACGGGAATACCCTGGTTTACCGAATTTAGCTATGTTAGAACGCGCACTGGTGCGAATTTGGCAGACGATTTCACAATCGACGATTCGACGCTGCATTAATATGCCTGAAAGATCAAGTACAGTGATTCGATACAGTGATTCCACGTGGTACGCTTTGGGTAACGCAAATGCTGGCGGTTCACAATTGACAATCAAAATCGTGTCTAAAATGAGTCAGTATTGTTTGTTTGGGTTTGTTTTACAAAAAGAAATGGACATTTTTCGATTTTTTTTCTCAAATTTAACAAGCAACTAGGGCAAAATTGTGGAAAAAGTCGAAAAAACTTAGTCTTTTCAGTTTGATGATGATTACATGATGTTTAGGAACAATAGACTTGTTCCTTCAATTGTTTTGTAAACTTTGATCAATCGGTCCGGAAAAACAGTGCGACAGATTAATTTGCAAATTTACAGGGCTATTGGGGATACATCAAGCTGAAACAAACCTGGCAACCCTAGTCTTTCCATCAACGCTTGTAGTGTAGTGGTAGATTTACTGAAAAGCCGTAAAACGTCAATTTTTTGTACTTTTTTCATATCAATGTTAGGGGAAAAAAAATTCTCAAAAATCAATGCAAGAATTTTGTAGGAAATGTATTTGAATTTTCTAGTGTGCCAAAAGGGCCGTATTCTAGTGTGAACACTCATTTTCAAGGTGATTTTTTTCGGAATTACATTTAGAGAAACGGTTAAATCTAGACGTGTAGTATTTCACAGGTATATTAATACACGTTTGGAAGTAACATCTTAAATTTTTTCAAAACATTTCATTCGAAATTATACATGATATTTGATGTTGCGCAGGTCATTTCGCGGAAATTTTTTTTTTCGTCGGGCGTTGTGATTGCGGTAGTCCTTCTCATCTAAAACAAACGATTTAGAAAAATTCTATTCTTCACGAATGTGGTTATCGTTCGGCCTGCCATCTTTTTGATTGCTTTATTATAACTATTTTTTCTGGCCGCGAGAAGTGAAAATTTTATCGTAAAAACCAAAGTACTCTTTTTCAAACGCCGCCATTTCGTACATTTTCCTAATATTTTTTTTCATTAGAAACCCGAATGATAACCATATTTGTAAAGAATAGATTAAAAAGAAAATCGTTTGTTTCAGATGATAAGAACGGCCGCAGTCACAACGCCCGACGATACAAAAAATTCGCGACATGATCTGTGCAACATCAAATATCATGTTCCATTTCGAATTAAATGCTTTGAAAAAAATTGAGTGAAGCAAAATTTTTTATTATGACATCATGTAATTGCATTTGAACGAACAAAATGTTATTAATAATGATTGCAAAGTGTGACATTACCGGCAGCAATGATTTCGGCCAACAAGTTATTTCTTCTGGCATACTAAACGCTATTGAAAGTATGAGGTGAGAGAATTTGTTAAACAAGGTGACCCCCCAGATTATGTTATTTGAGGCCAACGCGTACATGGCTTGCCCGCGCGAAAGGATTTAACTCATTGACTGTGAACACACACATGGGCAGAAAGAAGTCGTGCCGCTTCTGCGTTATGATACATATGTGGGCATTTGAAAAAATACCATATTTTTACTACACCGATTTGACTGTTATTTGGAAAACCATGGTTTTCTGGGTGGCTGAATCCCAATTTCAAATCAGATCTTTAAAATTCGGAATGGCGGATGAGATTTTGAAAAATAAGTTCCATTTGATGAAAATTAGTAAGGATGTGCGGGTACTCGATTCACTTGGGTACCCGATGTTCGGGTCGGGTCGGGTACCCAACGGGTTACGTTTATGCATTACCCGCCACTATCGGGTGCCCGAATTCGGTCATCGGGTACTCTCAAATTTTGGATACTCGTAAACGTCGAATACTCTTAAACTTCGGATATTCATAAACTTCGAATATTCGTAAACGATTTATCTATTATTTATTATTATTATTATTTATTATTATTATTATTTATTATTATTTATATTTATATTTTTTTCAGGTGTATCTATTAAATAATGGGAGAAAACAAAAACTCGAAGAAGGCGATAAAAGTAATGAATGATAATAATGTAAAAATCTTTTTTCGTCTCACTTTTCTATTCTATGTGTGTGTGTGTGTGTCTGTTAGGGCGGAATGAAAAACGGTCAATTTTGGCCGATCGTATCGTAATAGCGCGGGAAAGTTGCGTTTTGGTATCACAAAAAAGTGTGCGAAAGGAAAAAAATTACAATAAATATCTTCTGTTCCGACAAACGCCTTAAAGTTCTGAATTTTTTAACATGGGTTTTAAATGGAGAAAAAACCAAAAAGACCAAGATCCAACGTCCTGCGTTTAATTGAAGCAAGAAGAATGTAGCTTCCATTTGACGTTTTAACATTGAAAATATCTCGATTAGTTTCCGAGATATAAGCGTTTGAAGAACAAGTTTTTTCTGGGAAAAAATTGAAAAATGACAAAAAATTAAATTATGAAGAACGAATCGCCGAAATTACTAGTTAGCACTAGACAGAATTAATGAAAATTCGACGAAGAATTTTTCTTTTATTCAGTTTTTCGACATTCAAATATCTCGATATTTCCTGAAAGGCGAGTGCCTTAAAAGAAGTTTGCCGGAAAAAATTGTAAATATACACATAAGAAAAATACTAAAATTATTAAATCAATTATTTGTATTTCTTATGAATTCCAAGCTATCGGCGAAGGGTAGAGAACATCAAGCTGGATTCTATTTCGTCCGTTTTGGTACGTTTCGTGGCGCTATCTACTATGAAACGAAATTTGAAATTTTGTTTCGGCAACACGGCTTATCGAGTACCCGATGTGAGACAAGTACTCGAAAAAACTCGGGTACTCGATAAAGTTCGAGTATACCCGTCCGATCACGGGTACTCGAAAAATTCGAGTACTCGATGGGAATCATAGTGTAATTACCCCACTCGACTCCACCCGACCCGACCAATTCTGCTACCCGCACGCGAATTTCGAATTTGAGTCATGACTCTAATGATCTTAAGCCCGGATACATTATGACGGATCAAAATTTAGTAAACCGTTTATGGCAATTTGTTATCCATAATAAAACATAGAAAATAATATTTTTCGGGATTTTATATTCCGCTTTCTGCCAAATCCAGATTCACGAATCGAGGACATGGCGGTTGTTGACTTCGATTTTATATATTTTTTGTACTTTTTGTATTACATTTTTTTTGTTTGTACTTTTCGTATTTTTATATTTTTTTTTGTACTTTTCGTATTTTTGTCTATTTTGTTTTCTTCATCTTGTTTTTTTTTTTCGTTTCATTTTTTGTCTCTAGGTTTTTTGTATGTTTCAATCTGTTATTTTCAGCTTTGAGCTTGGATAACAAATAAAGAAGAATTTCGGCATCTTACTTGACAAAACACCAAACCCCAACCATCAAACACCAAAAGATACAAACATCCGTTGACATTCAACTGTTTTTCAAATTTCCATCTATCATTATGCAACCGTCATTTTCAATTTCGAAAATCTCATTTCACATCAGATTCGAATTCGGCGACCTTAAAAACCGTAGACTACTTATTTTCGTCGAAACCAAACTACTTTTCGAGTTTGTATCCTCCATTTTGAAGTTTGAAAATCTGATATCAGATTCGGCTTCAGTGACATCAAGAATCGTAATACTGACATTATAGGATAAATCTATGAAATTTCTTTTCTGACCCAAAAGTGGCATGAAAATCTCATTTTCGCCACCCTGCTAAGGAGTTGAGGATGCATCGGAAACACATTTTAGCCAAAAGTTCCATTGGATTGAGAATTTCAGTACTTTGCGATTCGAATAAAGTCGGAAAATAGGCATACTCATTCAAGATGTTATGAATATTGATTTCGAATTATAATAATAACAAATGTTATTCATAAATTGTTTAAAAAAATAATCACTTGACGAATAGTGAATAAAAAATTATGCATGTCAAATCATACAGTGCATTTTTTCAAAAACTATTGATTTTTCTCAGAATGTTGTCTGTAAAAAATTTTCGAATCTTTTTAAACATTGAATTTATTAAACGGTTCGTTCAAGGAGGCTAAAACTTTATCCGGATAATGTGGAACCTTTTTTAAAAGAAAAAATTCCAACTATTGAGTATGCATTCTTCAGGACTTTAAAAAATGGTTTTTCTATTTTCAAAAGTCCTGAAAAATGGATACTACACAGTTAGAATTTGTTTCTTTTGAAAAAAGGTTCCAACTATTAGGATCCATTCATCAGGAGGTTTAAAAGAAGATTCTGCTGTTTTTAAAATTCCTGAAGAATGGATACTAAACAGTTGGAATTTTATTGCATATATATATATATTTTATATATGTATCCTTCAGAGGTACGGGATCCTTCCCCTTTTACCATCCCCTCCTTTATTCCTTCCGACATTCACAATCCTTCCAAGTTCCCTACATTTCTTTCAGAATTCCCGCCCCCCCCCCCCCCCCCCAGAGTGTTGACCGCAGCCACTCTTTCCTAATGCACTACTGTAGCGCATTTGCACGAGGACCCAGGGAAACTGCGGAAAACCTGGGCCAATACAGGCGGCTTATATTTGACTGAGTTTCAGTTGTATTACCATCAGAAACTGAGACAAACTGCCTCCCACTCAGAGGTTGACGCGGAAACCAGAGCACGGGCTAGCGGTCACCGCTCCAAGTATTGGCAGCCTCCAATGCAGCTTAACTTCAGTGACCGCCGAGCCCGCACACCGACCGCGCGCTTATCTCTCTCGGTTGGAATTTTATTGCATATGAAGGCACTTTCCATGTACTGACTAATTCTTGAACAATAATTTTTAGAACCATTTGTTAATAGCTTTTTGGCATCGTTATTTGGAATTAAGGGGTTAGGCCACAGTAACGGGTATAAAGTCATGTGCGAATTTAACAATTTTTTTCGTATGAAAAAGTCAATTCACTCATAAAATTAATTACACATCTATTTAGTATGAACATCAACCTGTTAGAAAATATATATATATTTTTTTCGATGTACAAAATGGCCGACTACTAATATTATCTTTTGTTATTTTTTTGAGAAACAAAAATTCTCGTCAATCTACATTAAAATACCTAGAGAAGTACGTACGGAATTTTAAAAATATTGTTTTATTCAAAAGTTGTAGGTATTTGAACTTAAGAAATGAATTTTCAGTGAAAAATTTCGTTATAACTGCTCATAAAATGAAAAGTTTACGATTAATCAGAAATTCCGTACGTACTTCTCTGCGAACTGCAATTAGGAACATAACTTTTAAATTTGAAGTAAATCGAGTGAAAATTGTTGAAGTTACTTGTCACGCCAATTGAAAAAAAAAACTGTTTCGAGAAGTTTCGAGTAGTTAGCCATTTTGTACATCGAAAAAAAAAAAAAAATTCTAACAGCTTGATATTCATACTAAATAAATGTGTAATTAATTTTATGAGTGAATCACTTTTTCATACGAAAAAAATTGTTAAATTCGCACATGATTTTATACCCGTTTCTGTGCCCTAACCCCTCAATATTCAGATCCAGTCAACACATTGAGACATCCATAATGTACATCCTCAATATTTTAAATCTGCGACGGATATCTGCCTATTCGTGGAGCGGAAAATCGAAGAAGCAAAAATATGAAATTCGTAGGTGTCCAAAGATTATAAACATATGAATAATGGGTAATTATGCATAATCGGGGCACCACCCTTATTTCAATGGCAACATTTTTTTTGCCTAACCTGCTGTAATTGGTCACCGTTAATGATATTTTGGCGGGGGAGGCTGACATTTTTCATTAATTACATAAGATGTGGGAATTTTTAAGTTTCCGGAAACACGTGGTGTCCGGATTTCCATTACGTGCCGGAGGGTATGAACACGAATAGAGCACACGCACACACACAAACAGCAGTTTTTGGGTTTGTTTGGATTCTGTGTGCTGTGTGTGTGAGTGTGTGTTTGGGTTTGGGGGTTGGGTTTGGGTTTTGGGGATTCATAGAAAAAGCCGTCCCGAATACTCAAACACACACACAGCACACATAACCCAAACACACAAACACACACACACACTCAGCAGTTTTTGGGTTCCTTTGGATTCTGTGTGCTGTGTGTGTGTGTGTTTGGGTATTCGGGAAGGCTTCTTCTATGAATCCCCAACGCCCATGCCTTATCTTATCACGTTTTCCCGGAAACTTCAAAACTTCATAATTTATGGAATTCATAGAAAATGTCAGCCTCCCCCAACGTAATATCACTTACTATAATGGAATCAACAACTTCATGGCGAAAAAAGAAAGTTGCCATCGAAATTAGGGTGGTACCCCGATTATGCATAATTACCGAATAATGTTTTGCTGAAAAAATCCAATCGAAGTTTGAGTCCAAGAAAAAAGAATGAGCATTCGAAGCTTTACGTGACAAAGGCAAATTTCGTTTCGTCATTATTCACCAAATCCGGAGTAATTGTTGTTCGTTTTCATCCAGGGGGGCGCAGTCCAAGAGGCAGAAACGAATCTCAAGTCTGGATTCAGGTTTCGCGCGGCTTTCATATAGGGTATTTTGTACATGAAATCTTCGTCAGCTAGTTGCCACTCCGTCAAAGAAACATCACCCGCGGTGTCGTCGTACGTGTAGAGTCTCGTTGAGAAATCCGTGCCTGCTATAGGTACACGGCCAAGCGTGTATCGATTGCCATTTGCACCAAAATACGACCTGTCGTTAAATCGTGAAAATTCATTCTTCGCTAACTGCCGAAAATTAAGATTTTAACATTTCGTCCTCACTATTCACTTCGTCAAAACTAATTCGATGTTTTAACATTTCGTCGTGCTGCCAATGTTTTCACCGAAACAGCACAAACGACGTTGCAGTCAGAATCGCAAATGTTATTGGAAGTACAAATAAGTCTGCGCCGTTTTTTAAATAAAAAATTTGGCATTTATTGTGAAAAAGCGGTACTGTATGTTTTATTCAAAGTATTGTCCATCGCTAGCCACTACATTTCCCCATCTTTCTAGCAGCATATGGATACCGCGTCTGGAGATCGCTGCATCTTTTGAGGCTATCCACAAATCCACCCAATTTTGGTATCTTTATATGATGTGAAGTGCTGCTCAGATCGGCCGTGCGTCATCGACCGAAATAAATGATAGTCAGAGGGAGCAATGTCTGGTGAATACGGCGGGTGGGGTAAAACTTCCCAATTGAGTGTTATGAGTGACCATTTCGCTTATGCCTGGCGAGCAGCATTTCACATGTGCAAAATTGGCGTTCAAGGTTTCTTGGCTTCAGTTCACATGGAACCCAATTTCCTTGCTTTTGAATCATTCACAACGATTTTAAACGATGTGAAATCGCTTGTTGAGTCACTACTAATGTAAGTGCAAGTCCTTCTTGCGTTTGGCACGAATCGTCCTCTAATAATGCTTCCAATTCCGCGTCTTCGTACACTTTCGGCCTTCCGCTACATTCTTTGTCTTCGACGGCAAACTCACCGTTCTTAAACTTTGGAAACCACTCACGACAACTTCTCTCACTTAAGACGGAATGACACCTCATCGCGGTCGGTATGGTAGAACAATTATAGATTCTCAAAAATCTCTGAAACGGCCCTTCAGATCCCGTCGAAACTTTGCGAAACGACGTCAAATAGATAGACGAACAGCGGTCTGCCCCTCAATTTTTCTGAATTTGAGAGAAAAAAACTAGATTGGCTTATGATAAGCCAACCTACATTTTTTTTCTCAAATTCAGAAAATTTGAGGGGCAGACCGCTGTTCGTCTATCTATTTGACGTCGTTTGGCAAAGTTTCGACGAGATCTGAAGAGCCGTTTCAGAGATTTTTGGGAATCTATAATTGTTCTACCATACCGACCGCGATGAGGTGTCATTCCGTCTTAAAGCAGCCTCACCATGTCCTTCTACAAGCAATCGATCCGCCTCAGCTGCAGATTTTTTCAAATGAAGGGAGTAAATAAAAAATTTCCGCAAATGACGCTTATTCGGCTCAAAACTCGACATTTCCGCACGAAAAAAAAATTATGTGATGCTGATACAAAATCGCTAATGTTTCAAGGTTATGGCCTTGCCAGATGTCCAACCTTACGATATAACGTTTTACATCTGGCAATTTCAACCATAACCTCCTGGTAGGACCATCTTTTGTCAAATGGCGGCTATTTGTACTCCCTATATAATACTTTTGTTTTTTTTTGTTGTTGTATTTGCACCAAAATAAAATTTTCACATACTGTTTAGGACTTCTGTTAGTTTTATCTTTTTGAAAACAATATACAGATGACAGAAGCCTGATCTTCGCACATTATGCGAATCAAATGAAATTTAAAACAAGTCGGGCCTAAATGAAATTTAAAACAAGTGCGGGTCTGGCCTCGCTCTATTAGGGATCCGTGCATTTGACCAATTAACTTTTTTTTTAACTAGATATTTGATTAGGGAATGCTTTTTTTCTGTCTTAGTTCTTAGATAGTGCTAAACTGGAACTATATGGGGTGATGATAGCTAAAGAAAGCTTTGTGCACTCCTGCTGTAAGCTAATAATGAAAATATATAAAAAGATTGTTATTTAAATATTTACAATACCACATGACTTATTTTTGGAGTCGGTACCAGCCAATCGCCAATATCGTCACATTTTTCGCCGAAAAAGCGGACGCGAAGAAAAATAAATGAAATATATCATCTATAGTCTTTTTTAATTTGCAATCTCGTTTCTTCCATGACAACAATCTCTCGTTCTTGGCTGGCACCGACTCCAAAATAAGTCATTTGGTATTGTAAATATTTAAATAACAATAATTTTATATATTTTCCTTATAAATTGATTGTATTATGTGTACAATAAATTATTATATATACTACATTATGAATCGGCGTTTTCAGTATTTGTTGTTTAAATACAGTGCATAGTACATAATATACAGAAATTCCAATTTCCTAACTAGTTTAGTTTTTGAGATAGACCCCGCAACGAAAATGGTCTAAAAGTGACAACTTTGACGGCCCGCCATTTCCTCATTATTGAAGATAAAAAAGAAAAAAAATATTTCCGTACTCTACTCAATGAGCTTTAGAAAATGACACGTCATATGCCAGGGTAAGACTTTTGTGCTCTTTTTTCATGTATGGGACCCTCATGAAAAATAGTTCAATTGAATTTCTAATTTAATATTCGGTTTTGGGTCAACATTCTACACAAAATATCCAAATTTCAGGTCTGAAAATCATTCCGTGACATACACCGTACATCAGACCCGTGACATACGGACGGACGGACCGCAGTGCCCGCCGGAGTGTCATTAATTGGGTTCTGTTTTGGCCTTTGGGTACGGAACCGTTTACCTTAAAAAAAAAGTAATAAATAAAAGTGGTCAAAGGGATCCAGTTCTACTTACTCTAGTATAAGATTTTGTGATGCCTCGCTCAATTTTCTCATGTTTATGCCTGAGGAATCTGTAAAAGCTCCGCCGAATCCGTGGGTCTTTTGAAATTGCTCGTCGGGATCGAGCGTTATCGTGATCGTCTTAGTTTTATTTTTGACGTTCATCATAGTTTTGAAGTGACCAGTTTTTGGACTCATCCGATTTCCTTTCGGGCCAGAGTCGTAGATTCGATATTGGCCTCTTTTCGGCACGATTCTCGCTTCCGAATCGCAGTAAGTTGAGTTGCACACGCACACAGTGCTTCCGTGCCCGAAGTTACGTGGCACGCACTTTAGGGCGGTTCCTAATTACATATAAGCACGCGGAAAATGGACTTGAAAGTTTAGGTAATCGAACGAAGTGACGGACACTTGTCATTCACTCATCTAATTTTTTAACACATTCTAGATAAGTTAGTTCGAAAAAGTGCATTAGTACATTCTTACCGATAAAATAGTAAGTTATGTCGACCAATTTATCAATATAAAAAAAATTGGTAACACGCGTTTTGACCCGACGACAAAATATCCTCGACAAAATATCCGCGACAAAATATCCGACGACACAATATCCGCAGGATAAAATATCCTCATGACAAAATATCCGCAAGACAAAATATCTGCCGATATTATATCCGCTGTCGGTAATTAAATCTATGATTAACGTTATTACTCTTAAACTAGGACAACTTGCTTCATAAGACAGTCAATGTTTTTCTCTCTGCTGTGTATGTAGTGCTACAGTTTAAAGTGTACAGTCATGCCGTTGAAATTTATTCTGTCAGTTTGCAGTGTCAGTAGTGCTGTCAGTTTGTAGTGTCAGTAGTGCTACAGTTTAAAGTGTACAAAAACTTTACAATAAAGAAATAAGTGCAATGAAGAAGCTCGAATTATGCCCCCACCCCACTATCTCACACACCCCACAAAGGTGTACACTTTAAACTGTACAGACATTACAGTGTAAACTGTACAGACATTACATTACTGTACAACAAATTACACAGTACAAACTATCTCACACACCCCACACTGTAACACTGTACAGTTTAAAGTGTACAGTCATGCCGTTGAAATTTATTCTGTCAGTTTGTAGTGCTGTCAGTTCGTAGTGTCAGTAGTGCTGTCAGTTTGTAGTGTCAGTAGTGCTACAGTTTAAAGTGTACAAAAACTTTACAATAAAGAAATAAGTGCAATGAAGAAGCTCGTATTATGCCCCCACCCCACTATCTCACACACCCCACAAAGGTGTTTTGCGCGTGACCCCGTTGATGTGGTGGACGAGATTTAGGATTTTGTCTCGCGGATGTTTTGTCATGAGAATATTTTGTCTTTCGGATATTTTATCTTTCGGATATTTTGTCTTTCCGATATTTTGTCCTCGGATATTTTGTCGCGGATATTTTGTCGCGGATATTTTGTCGCGGATATTTTGTCGTCGGGTCAGATGTGACGTAGCCAAAAAATTAAGGGACCATCACAGTGTAAAAGTTGCAACAAATCGATTTTTGTTGCATTATCCGATAGTATAGACAGTTATAAACATGCTGTTCATATACTTACATAAACGTAAGTAGACAATTTATATAAAAATTCCGCACTCGAAACTTTAATCGCGTTTTTCTCGAAATGTCTTTTTTCAAAACGGTGTACACTCTCAACGGAAGACTTTTCAAGCTATCCGTCTCAAATTTTGATGCAACATTTTTCACGCCATTCTTTATTTTGTTATGGAAGCTTTTTTTTAATGTTCATATTTTTTTAAACGAAAAACTGTCAAAAAAATAGCCCAGATTCGATACTTTTTTTTCAAACCGCCGTCATTTTGTCAATTTTGATTTAAAAAAACATGCTGGATAGCGGCTTTCATACTGATTAATAAGCTTTTCACAAATTTTGTTTCAGATAATGTACACGGTGTACACGGCGACAACCGTGTACACCGTGAGAACTCCTTTTTTTCAAAGACAGTTTCAAGCGTTAAAAAATGTTAAAAAATAAAAAATAAACGGTTAGAAATGTATTTTCTGTTCTTCACGAGTGTTTTGATTCGACATTAAAAAATCAGACTGATTAGCGTATTTTAACGATCGAAAAAAAATCACCGAAATCAGCTATTTTTCGACTTCTTACACTGTGATGATCCCTTAATAAGACAAGTAAAAAAAGGTCTTGATGCCGGCAACATTCGTACGATTTTTTGTCAAGGGCCTCGACAAAACATCGTACGAATTTTGCCGGCATCAAGACCTTCTTTTCCAGGTCCAAGATTCCATTATAGTAAGATTCCATTATGACGAAAAAAAGGCTGCCTTTCTTGAGTGAGACTTGTCGAGGTCCTTGACAAAAAATCGTACGAATTTTGCCGGCATCAAGACCTTTTTTTTACTTGTCTTATTAAGGGATCATCACAGTGTAAGAAGTCTAAAAATAGCTGATTTCGGTGATTTTTTTTTGATCGTTAAAATACGCTAATTAGTCTGATTTTTTAATGTCAAATCAAAACACTCGTGAAGAACAGAAAATACATTTCTAAACGTTTATTTTTTATTTTTTAACATTTTTTAACGCTTGAAACTGTCTTTGAAAAAAAGGAGTTCTCACGGTGTACACGGTTTCGTTCATGTAAAAATATTTAATAATACTTAAATTTATCAATAAAATTAGATTTTATGAAAAAAATTGTGTATTTTCGTGTTCTTACATAGAATATCCTTATCAATATCAATATCAATATTAAGTGTTAAAAAAGGATCAATATACAGAATAAAATTTAGAAAAAATATAGAGTTTTACAGTACAGTAGAACCTCGATTATCCGAACTAGTCTCGGTCCCAATTAGTTCGGATAATCAAAAGTTCGGATAATCGAAACGTTGATTTTTTGGGACGAGATCATACACAACAATGTTGTTTATGATCGCGTCCCAAAAAACCCACGTTTTGATTATCTGAACTTTTGATTATCCGAACTAATTGGGACCGAGACTAGTTCGGATAATCGAGGTTCTACTGTATATACATATACAGCACGACATCAGCTGTTGAGCTGTGTAATAATCGGCGAATATTCAATTGAATACAAACAATCGATCATTGATAACTTTATTAGTGTCCATTGACTAATAGCGAATTATTGATTGTGTAAGTAATCGGATAATATGTCATCTGTAGAACAGTTTTCGATTATATCTTAAGGGGTCTTCTCACTTTAGACGCTAAAAAGGCTATTTTCATGTATTTTTCGATAGGTTTATATTATAGATATTGAAATAAAAGTTGTTACACTTAATAAATACACTTTCGAAATACATTAATTTTTTAAAATATATTTACCTAAGTCACTATTAATAGTACAAAATGGTAGTTAAAAAAATGTCCTAAAAAAGTTGTAGGTCTGCGCTGTTGATGAAATTTCGGAGATGGATCATGTGAAACAAAAAAAAATCAAACGGTTTTAGATTCACTATGTTAATGGCTATAGCGCATATCATACGATTATTGATATATGCAAGAATAAAAAATGGCGGACATTTTTGGAAAAAACAAAAAAAAACGTTATTTTTCATCGTTTTTAGCAAAAAAATTAGTAAATAACAAAATTTAAAAAAATCCTTGATATGCGCCATAGCTATGTTATAAAGAATAGGTGGTTAAAATTTCATAAGGATCGGTTCAGTAGTTTCGAAGATTTTATCAACAAGCCGTCGAAAAAAGTTGTTTCGAGAAAAACGCGTTTAAAGTTTGTTTGGGTTACATAAATACATAAAAACAATTTTTTAACGTATTTCGAAAGTGTATTTATTAAGTGTAACAACTTTAAATCAATATCTATAATCAAAAAATTGTCAAACCTATCAAAAAAATCATGAAAATAGCCTTTTTTAGCGTCTAAAGTGAGACGATGCTTTAAACTGTCATGTTCATTTTACCTACCTAAAAAGACCGAACTGGCGATCATAATGACGATGACCCTCGATCTCATCGGCGACCACATTTTCTCTCCTTTCTATTCACCTAAGGAAAAATATCGTACAAAGTGTGTTTTGAAACAAGGTTTTATAATATGCACTTATAATAATATTGCAATATAGTTGTTCTGTTTCCACCAAGATATCTACCATACATCGAATGGTATTTTTCATCTACCGGGGACGTCGTTTGTTCTCACATAGTCGAACGAGCAATTAGTCGATGCGCCCGTTCAAGCAGAAATGTCAATCCTAATTAAATTGGTGATGCAATCGATATCACCGATAAATTTAATTGATCGGATTACGAATTTTAATTCAATTGGAAACGTTACTTTTATGGCTCATTTCAAACGCAACTACGCGAAAATATGTTCGTATATACATACACATACATCGAGATACATTAACGTGTTACACCCAGCTCGTGGACGGAAAAGGGAGGAATGGACGTGCTTTTTTGCTGGGAAAACGTGTGCAGGTTAACATTTTTTTTACATTAAGGACAGGTTAGTCTCATGAAAAATTCGATTTTTTTCTCCATAATTTGCATTTTTTAAGTGTTTAGAGCACGTATGTTTGTTTGGGTTGTCAAAAACGAACATTCATTGCGATTTTTTATAACGTTAAACTTCAAATGCGTTTTTCTGGAAGCAACATTTTTCATTTGCGGGGTCATCAGGAAGCGATTTTTGTCAAAAATTGATTTAAAAATATTTTTTTCATTCGTTAAAGCAAAAAAAAAACCGAGCAAAAAAATTGGATTTTTTTTTCAAACGGCTACCATTTTGTTATCCAGGGGTTTTTCAGAAAAAAAAAGGATTAGGCCCCCAAATTTAGTCTAGTTTAGTCAAGTTCTACCCGATTTTGTTTTACGATTGTTGCTGAATGATTTTCGAAGGGCGAAACGAAGGGGAGAAACGAAGTCCCTATGCTGATCCATTGTGTGACGTCGCCAGTGCCAATTTATTGCAGCAAAATATTTATGACGTGTACGGATGAATAACGCGAAAATCTTCAAATGTACGGTAGATAATCGTAATTATCATTTACGAGTACGTTGATTTGAAGGAGTTAGGATTTTAGCAAATCATCAAGAGTGTCATCAATAGGGTTCCGTTTTAGCCTTTGGATACGGAACCCTAACAACTAGGTCTAAGGCCTTATGGGATAAAACCACCCTAGGATTTTGGAAAAATCGTTTTTTATTTTCTTAACAAATACTTTGGGATCATAAAAACAATATGCAATTGGTCCTGTAGCGATTTTTTTCAAAGGTTCAATTATCGATTTACACTTTTTTGAAACTGGGAGGACGGATCACTCGAGCACCTTTGCATGGATTGATTTGAAATTTTGATAGTAGCTTCACGATTACATTCTCTATGGGAGTACGCAGCCGTTTTTTTAAAATTAAGTGTAATCTTTTTTTATAAACAATTTACTGCTTATTGTTTGGGCAAATATCGATTTATTTCGTTCAGAGTGCGCCATTTTTTCAAAATTTGATTAAAAAAATATCCCTACGTAGTCCCATCGCTAATAATATATAGATTATATTTTTT
The DNA here is from genome assembly GCA_964007375.1 of Ophion obscuratus. Taxonomy (NCBI): domain Eukaryota; kingdom Metazoa; phylum Arthropoda; class Insecta; order Hymenoptera; family Ichneumonidae; genus Ophion; species Ophion obscuratus. The sequence goes on along the minus strand of OZ023318.1, from coordinate 27,162,292 downwards.
TTCGTTTTTGTTCCAGGTCTTATACTTTACGAGAAAACCGTCCTCCCGCGAAGCTATTTGTAAAAAAACACGTTTTTCAATATGGACTCTGTCGCCGCCATTTTGTATAATTATAATAATTTTTTTTATACTTTAATATGTATTGAATAAACCCTCTCAAAATAAATCCTATTCCTTTTTTCATACTCGCAAAATAGTGAATATTAGGCTTTATTTTCTGCCGCTAGAATGATGTTATTCCTTAATGGGGGAGTCTGGTCCAGCCGATTCAGAAAATCGACTTTTTTGTTTGCCTAAAAATCTGCCTACCCATTTGGAGAATACATTCTCAAAGTTATAGCATCAATTTCGACCTTGAAATATAATTAGAAGCGGTGCGCGCCAAGCAGGTAGAAGGAAGAAAGTACCAAGGAGAGAGTTGAAGGAGTTGATTGATCTGCATGAAAAATGCGGAAATTTCAAAAGCAGCAGTACTTGGAGGAGTCTGAAGGCCTACTATATGCTCCAGAAATCGCAGATTTGCTTTAAACAGCCGTAAGCATTGAAAAACTTATGCTTTCTACAAGCGAAAACTTTAAACGCGTTTTTCTCAAAACCACGTTTTTCGCGTTGGTTGGAATCGTAGCTCATCGAATTTTCACCCGATTCACTTCATTCGAAGTTTAAATTAAAGAAAATTAAATTTATATGCAGATGAACCTCGACTTATGAAAAATTATTATTATAGGACAAAGTTATTGCAAAATTAAAGCCGATTTTTATCGTCAACTTTCATTTTATGTCGCCATTTTTGCAAACATTTTTTTTTGCAAACTGTGGTTCATGCGCGCATTCTTTATTCATACTATAATGAAATTATTGTGAATTTCATGTTTGAGACAATTTCCAAAGGCTCCAGAGTTTCAGCCGATTGTTTCGGACCCTCCGCTTGCGGCCGCTATATCTATATATATATTAGGGTGGTTCTTAATTTGGTGATGTTAGATATTCTTTGGTATTGTTCTTTAAAAGTAATCAACACATAAAGAAAAAAAATTGGCCGCAAGCGGAAATTTGTCCAATAATTTTAACCCACCCCACCAAGCTGTCGAATTTATATATGAGAAAATGCATGCATTTAAAATTTTGGTAAGAAAATTGTTTATTATTTCAAAACTATACATGATAAAAAAATTGCATATGATATTTTTGTAGGAAATTTAATGCTCTACAAAAAAGGTGATTTGTAAAATTTTCGTGGATTTAATATTTATCACGTAATTAGCAAAAAACTGTCAACATTTATTCCAAAAATCGATCATTATGGTCAAAACAGGAGTGTGACGTAGAAAAACTGCAATTTATTTTTTGTATGCAATTAGAAATATGAAGAGATACGTAGCGCACTTAATAACAATATGTAAATAATATTTAAATTTTCAATTTTATCATGAATTATGATAAATTAAAGCCATCCTGCCTTACCGATAAGTATCTTTTCTTCGGATGAGTTGCTTCCCATGCTTGCCGAAATCCTCGCTAACCTCGAAATAAATGTATGTCTACTAGTTTTCACGTGAGGCACATGCCTCGATTCAGCGCTGGACACATGTGCTCGACGACTTAAGTTTAGAAAATCACGATGACGTTCCGTAACCGTAATTTATGTAAAAATATATTTTTAATTGGTGACGCTGCAATCTATTGTAAAAGCGTGCTGGAAAAAAGATCATTTTTTCATATAAAAATTCGATAGCTCGGTGGGGTGGGTTAGAATTATTGGACAAACTTCCGCTTGCGGCCAATTTTTTTTCTATATATGTTGATTACTTTTGAGGAACAATAACAAAGAATTTACAACATCACCAAATTAAGAACCACCCTAATATATATAAATATTAAAATGAAATTTTCAAGTGTTTTTTGTTGTTCAAATGTACCTTTACATGTAACAAAACTTTCGGGATCGAACATAAATTTAATTTTTGAAAAAAAAAAAAACCTCGGCTAGACCATACTCCCCCCTTAAGCGATATGACACGAAGAGCAATTTTCGTAAAATATTACTGATGTCACAATATGAAGGGAAGCGTATCGGAAGTATAAAAGTTCAACGCGCGCACTTTGAGAATTGAATGGTGAAGGAAAATGTAAGACACCGCGCACTTGTACGCGACTTACTGTGGAGTGTCGAAAAGAACAGCGAGACAGGATTTTGTTGGCGGTTCACTTGACGTTGAAACATTGAGGAACGATCGTTTACTTTGGCCGCTCGACACGCTTTATCAAAGTGACGGTACTAAACTTGCAGTATTCTCCGCTAGGCGCAGGGGGGTGCATTATCTTTTAATTGTATGCGAATTTCGAGCGATTTATTATGCGAATGTACAATTACTCCAATGCGTCGGGCAAGTCCTTCAATTCAGTCCCGCTGTGTCTTAAATTATTAAAACTATAGCTGCTTGTTGTCGCGCTTTAAGTGACAGTTAATAATATTGAGGTCAGGGACGGAAATACGGATAAACCGGGCGTTTCGACGGTTTTAAGGGGTCTTCTCACTTTATACGCTAAAAAAGGCTATTTCCATGAATTTTTTGATAGCTTTATATTATAGATATTGATATTAAAGTTGTTACACTTAATAAATACACTTTCGAAATACATTAAATTTTTTTTAAATTTATTTAAGTCACTATTAAGGTAGTTCCTCTGCGAAAATCTCAATCAAAAGATTACATACCATGTTCATGTTTAAAAGATTGATAATTGGTTTAATTAGTAATAAATAAAATTCAAAACTACGCAATATTGACTCGGTACTAGTAGATAATACGATGGATATCATTTATTGCCGTAAAATATATTTTATATTGTTTTTTTTCTACTATTGCCAGTGAACTTTTTGCCGGGACTGTCCATGCTTTTCCCCAATTGTTTTTTTTCCAGGCTTTGCCAAGCTTTGCCAGGCTATGCACCAAAATTGTGAGGGCTTCTCATGGTTATATCTTGGAAACTAGATGGTGAATGATTCTCATTTTTTTTCACATTATTCGTGATATCTTACTCTAGCTTATCCTCGTTTTTTTTTATCAATGTCTTAATTTTAGTTTTGGCGGTAGAATTAATGATGCTCTGTTTGCCCATCATAACGCATTTATTACGTGTAAACCAAGCCAACTTTAAGTGTAAATATGTCAGGTTTGGGGTGGTCAAACTTATTCAAATTGTACAGATGTTTGGATAATGTATTAAATAACATGTATGTCAAATTTTAACCATTTCTTCATTCAACTCTCCTGTGGAGGTACTACCTTAATAGACGAAAATGGTAGTTGAAAAAATGTCCTAAAAAAATTGTAGGTCTGTCCTGTTGATGAAATCTCGAAGATGGAGCATCCGAAACAAAAAAATCAAACGGTTTTAGATTCAGTATGTTAATGGCTATAGCGCATATCATTCGATTTTTGATATATATGCAAAAGTAACAAAATGGCGGACATTTTTCGAAAAAAAAAACAAAAAAACGTTTTTTTTTCACCGATTTTGGCAACAAAATTTAGTAAATATCAAAATTTAATAAAAAAAACCTTGATATGGGCTATAGCTATAGTTGTAAAAAATAGGTGGTTAAAATTTCATAAGGATCGGTTTAGTAGTTTCGAATATTTGATCAACAAGCCGTCGAAAAACGTGTTTAAAGTTTGTTTGGGTTACATAAATACATCAACATTTTTTTATTGTATGTCGAAAGTGTATTTATTAAGTGTAAGAACTTTTATATCAATATCTATAATATAAGCCTATAAAAAAATGCATTGAAACAGCCTTTTTTAGCGTCTAAAGTGAGAAGACCCCTTAAGACTAAAAAGTATTTCTTTTGTCAACGACATTTTTTTTCTAGGATAAATGTCCATTAGCTTATATTGAATATTGGTTTTATCGTTGGTTAATTGCTGTTACTATTTATTGCTTCCTCGTAAAGTATGCTTTCGGGTGAATTTTTTCGTTAAATTTTTTATGGCAAAACTTAGGAACTGCTCCACAACGCTTGAATTTTCTTCAATTTTGAGATATTCCCATTATATTTCTCAATTTCGGACTATTTCTACAATTTCAAGATTTCAAATTGAAGAAATTCAGTCAAGGCCTCAATTCGCGTAAATTTTGAGATATAGAATTTGGTTTGAATAACGATTATTATGTGCCAGAAGTTTGGATTTTGGAAAATGTTGAATTTCTCGAAGGCGGAAACGCTGTACGTTATCAAAATTTCGAGACATCGATCAGTGTTTTTTGTGCACGAATAAGCATCATGAAGGGATGGGTGAGAAGATAATTTAAAAAAACTAGGAACTTGTAAATTGCTTTCTTATTATTTCGTTTCGCTCGTAAAGATTGCTTTATGAGGAAGCCGGTTTGAAATATGTGACCTGGTCACGAGCAAAATTTCTTGAGCTAGATAATATATTGAGGAAGCAATGTGTAACTTTCTATTTTGCATTATATATTTGATCAACGAATATAATCGAAAACGCGAAAAATATCGGTCACCAATGACGCATTTTCCTGAATATGTAAACTTCTATGACGTTGTCAAATATTATTTCTTGAATTTGATTGAAACTTGCAATGCAGACATCGCCATCAACATTTTGCCAAGTGCCAAGATGCGAATACTCAAGAATTTTCTTAAATATTCGAATCTCTGCAGTTGCAATAAGTAAAGAGAATTGGAAACAGTAATGGGGAGAAGAAAATCATCGTGAAAGATATTATGAATATGATAGAACGACAATTTAGCTTAATTACCGTGACGAAGCGTTATCAGAAATTGTATAATTGTTTCGAGCAACAATTCGTATGCAAACAATTTTTATGATAAAGAAATCGTACGATATCAAATGCCCAGACAGACGGATGTACCTCGTATTAGCATCATATATGTACATCATCACTGCGGCATAGAAAGTCTCACAGCTGTGTATCCCTTATGAGTGCTCCCGTTGAAGTCATATTTGCATCACATGATGATTCACAATAATACATCCAAATGAAGCAAAGTTGTTCTCACGCGAATATGCATGCAGTGAATTCATCAGACTAGCAAATTCGGCTCACGAATATTTAACAATAAGTGAGTGCATATGGGGCTCATATGGGTGTTACGGCGTGAAGAAATTGTAGTGCTCATACGGAGCTTATATTACCGGCATGGCGTGACGTAATTATGCTGTGCTCATACAGAGCTCATATTAGCGGCATGGCGTGACGTAACTATGCTGTGCTCATATGGAGCTCATATGAGCGTCATAGCGTAAAAAATAAAAAAATCCACAAATGTTGGTTAAAAAAATCTGGTAGGATTTTTATATCCATATGTTTTATTTATGTTCCTGCCTATATGATAAATGGATTAAAACGCATCTTGCCTAGTTAATTTTTGTACCTACCTACGGTTTGAACCTACGTCTTCTAATTCGAGAGCTAAGCGCGACCTAACTAGCCATTCTAACACTTGTGCAAACTTTCTTTGTGTCTGCCTATTTGTATTATTCTGAATTTGTATGCATATCGCCGTCATATTGCGCTCATGGGATGTATCACTGACAAATATACATATCGCCGTCATATTGAGCTCATCGAATGTATCACTTAGAAATATGCATATCGCCGTCATAGGATGTATCACTGAGAAACACGCATATCGCCGTCATATTGCGCTCATGGGATTTATCACTGACAAATATACATATCGCCGTCATATTGAGCTCATCGAATGTATCACTTAGAAATATGCGTATCGCCGTCATAGGATGTATCACTGAGAAACACGCATATCGCCGTCATATTGCGCTTATGGGATGTATCACTTAGAAATATGCATATCGCCGTCATATTGCGCTCATCAAATGTATCACTGAAAACATGCATATTGCCGTCATGGAATGTATTACCGAGAAACATGCATACCGCCATCATATTGTGCTCGTGGGATGTATCACTGACAAAACATACATATCGCCGTCATATTGCGCTCAACGAATGTATCACTCAGAAACATGCATTTCGCCGTCATAGGATGTATCACTGAGAAACACGCATATCGCCGTCATGTTGCGCCCATCGAATGTATCACTGACAAACATGCATATCGCCGTCATATTGCTTGCATGGCATGTCTACTACCAGTGCTAATCCAGTGAATTCATCAACACAAGTCATTGGATGACTTCCATATGACGTAAAATTTGCAGATATTAATTGTGGACACTTGAGCACAGCGATATGAGCTCAACGTGCTCCAAACGTACGATGCATTTGTAAACGACATATTGAGATCAAAATACTTTGTACATTCACTATACTAAATGAGTTCACGGCTTTGCATCATGACACGTAGTCAATATGCTGTAAAATTTGCTTCATCAATTGTATGCACGGCGCGATGATCATGACTGTCTATCTGGGTGGATACTTGATGATCTTTGAAAAATAATAAATCTATTAGAGACTAAAAAAAACTGCATTTTAGTTATGGTTGATGAAATGATTGTCTGTATGGTCTGAAATTGTTCAGACGACTGCCTCGAATCAGATGTGAGAAGAAAATGGCAACGATTATAGTTATTCTCCATGGAACTTAAAAAGCGAAATATCAAATGAATTTTGTTCTGCTCGTTACTGAAAGATATCCATTACTTTCTGCATACATTTTGTCATATATGAAGGGTGTCTCAAAATTACCTGACATTTTATTGGGAGTACAAATAAGTCTTCGCCGTTCAACAGAAGATGGCCCCACCAGGAGGTTATGGTTGAAATTGTCAGATGTAAAACCTCATATCGTAAGGATGGACATCTAGCAAGACCATAATCTTGAAATATTAGCGATTTTGTATCAGCATCACATAATATTTTTCGTGCGAAAATGTCGAGTTTTCAGCCGAATAAGCGCTATTTGCGGGAAGTTTTGATTTCCTTTCGCTACGTTCTTTGTCTTCGACGTCAAACGAAATCGCTAATATTTCGAGGTTATGGTCTTGCCAGATATCCAACCTTACGATATGACGTTTTACATCTGACAATTTCAATCATAACCTCCTGGTGGGGCCATCTTTTGTCAAACGGCGAAGACTTATTTGTACTCCCAATAAATTTATTAATAAAACGTATTATTTATTTGAAGAGAGCGAATATTTTTCTTTTTATATAAGGTACAAACCCGGAGGTTGTGCGTGGAATGCAATATCCGATAAATGGCATATACGGCATGGACTTGGACGACATATTCTTTAAACAAGATGGCGCAACCTGCCACACTGCGGGCGAAACAATGCAGTTATTGCATACGAAGTTTCATGGTCATGATTAGACGGTATTGGACTTCTTTCTTTGGGGTTTTTCGAGAGGAAAGTATATGCCAATGGTCCACAGACCATTCCGAAGCTCAAGGAAGCAATTGGACGCACCATCAATGAAATTAGTCCGCAATTATGTCGAAATGTTATTCAAAATATCGTCAGAAGCGTAAACGTTTGCAAACAGGGACGTGGCGGCCATTTATCGGATATTCCACACATAACCTCTATGTTGGTACCTTATATTAAAATTACAATATTCGTACTTTCCAAACAAATAATACGTTTTCTTGATAAATAAAAATGTCACATCTCTTTGAGACACCCTAGAAAACAAAAAGTGATTTTTATTGAATAATAGAAGCGCGGTATTTTTCATCCGCACTCGAAGTATTCTAAAATGATTAATTCTTAAACCCGACAAACAATTATATTTTTTTATCGATTTATCGACCACATTGATTATTACGATAGTCCATTCGAGTCTGCTCCGAGTTGATTTTCCGAATCGCCCCAATTGACCTGAAAGGTTTTCGGTTTATCCGAAATAATCTATATTGTTGCATCAATTCTTAACGATCGGCAGTAACGGAACATTGGAAAAAAAATCTGAATTCCATTGCATATGCAATTGTAACAATTATACTTTCAACCAAATGCAGTCCATTGTCAGATATAAGTGAACGGTTCCAGTCGATAACTTAAAAGTCGCGTTGAATTTCAACTTATCGCAAGAGTATTCGTCATTTCGAGTCACTCAAAGCGACAAAGACGTTGGCTCTCGTAAAAATCTACATGTGATAGCAGTTTTTTTTTCACTTTTTTGCTATTATCATGGAACTTAATCGAATATGGAAAAAAAATCAATAACTCGGTTCATCATAAATGTTTATATTTGGTTTTGAGTTTTCATGAGTGGAAGGGATGAAAACATTTGAGCCCATAATCCAGTGCGAACTCCAATTTTCAAGAAGATTTTTGGAAATCAAATTTAGAGAAACAGTTGAATCGAAAGTCCTGGTATTTCACATTTATATTTATACATGTTCGAAGTAACATCTTAGATTTTTTTCAAAGTATTATATTGGAAATTGTACATGATATTCGATGTTGCGCAGGTAAATATGGCGAAATATTTGTATCGTCGAACGTTGTGATTGCGGCCGTCCTTGTCATCTGAAACAAACGATTTAAAAAAATTCTATTCTTTACGGATATGCCTATCCGTCGGTCCTTTAATAAAAAAAAAAGTAGGAAAACTGTACAAAATGGCGATGTTCGGAGAAGAGTACTCTGATTTTTACAATAAAGTGTTTACATTTCGCAGCCTGGAAAAACAGTAATTATAAAGCAATGAAAAAATATGGAGGGCCGAACGATAACCCCATCCGTAAAGAATAGAATTTTCAAAAATCGTTTGTTTCAGATAACACGGACGGCCGCAATCATCAAAATGCTTTGAAAAAAATGTAAGATGTTACTTCGAACATGTATGAATATAAGTGTGAAAATCTAACGCTGTAGAGTTAATCGTTTCCCGAAATTTAATTCCTAAAAAATCACTAAAATGTAAAATGGGTGTTTACACTAGAGAGATACGGCCTTAACGTTCCTCGATAAATGTCACCGTAGATGTGTTTTGCCCACAAATTGAAAGAGGCTCGGGACTTCCATTGATTATTTGGAAACCTCTTACTAGAACATAAGCTCGTATGGGGATATTTAATGTGAGGTTCGAATTATTACTTCGTCGTTAAGAGGAACACTGATAGATATGCGCTCAACCGGTTCTTGTCTGGTGTAGATTATGGTTTGTATTGAATGCGGCACAACATCCGTCGAGATGTTTCCGCGTTCAGGATCTGTCACTACGATGCTCATCGTCTCAGCGGTCCTGAAAAATGAATAGAATGTCATCAATTTCGTGATTAGGATTGCCAGTTATTTGAGTCTACATTGAGGGATAACATCACTCTAGGATTTTGGAAAAATCGTTTTTTTTTGCTTAAAAAATACTTTAGGCTCATAAAAACAATATGCAATTGGTCCTGTAGCGGAATAAGAAAAAAATGTTCGATTATCGATTTTGCCGCAGCGCCTCGGACGTCTTTCAGGCGCCTTGTACAACTTTAAGGGGAGGTACCTGAGTAAACCGCAAGAAAAACAGGCAAACTTTGGGAATTTTTATCGCCAAAACTAATGTTTCGATTGGATCCGGGGTTTTTTTATTGGAAAAATTATACATTGAGATATTTTAGGATTAAAAAAAAAATTAATTCGTTAACCGGAAGCGTTTCAAACGCGATCTTCGAAACATAGTTTTCAAACTCGGTGCCAGATGTATCTAGAAAACGGCTATTCCGATTTTGTCCAAATTTGGATACAATATTCTTCGATAGTTTTTCTCGTTCGCCACGTAGGGGTTTTTCATTTGATTGAACCATTGCTTTTTTGTGCAATGTGTATACAATCGAAAATCGTCGGAAATTGCGAACGAAAAACGAATGTTAAATTAAAACGGTCGCAACGCCGTCAAAAATGAAAATTTTCAAAAAAATCCTACGTGGCGAACGAGAAAAACTATCGAAGAATATTGTATCCAAATTTGGACAAAATCGAACGAGCCGTTTTCGAGATGCATCTGGTATCGATTTTGAAAACTATGTTTCGAAGATCGCGTTTGAATCGCTTCCAGTTAACGAATTTATTTAAAAAAATCCTAAACCTACCTCAATGTACAATTTTCCCAATAAAAAAAAACCCGGATCCAATCGAAACATTGGTTTTTGCGATAAAAATTTCCAAAGTTTGCCTGTTTTTCTCGCCGTTTACTCAGGTACCTCCCCTTAAACGCGTTTTTCTGGAAACCACTGTTTTACAACTGGGAGGTCGGGTTACGCGAACATCTTTTGCATGGATCGATTTGAAATTTTGATAGTAGCTTCACAATTACATTCTCTATGGGAGTGTGTAGTCGTTTTTTGATTAAATGTAAAGTTTTTTTTATAAACGATTTGCTGCTTATTTTTTGGGCAAACAATTGATTTATTTCTTTTAAAGTGCGCCCTGTTTTTAATTTGATTAAAAAAAATCCCTACGTAGTCCCATAGCTAATAATCTATAGATTATATTTTTTTTGGTTTTTGTTCCAAGTCGTATACATTACGAGAAAATCGTCTTCTCGTGAAGCTATTTGTAAAAAACACGTTTTTCAAAATGGGCTCTGTCGCCGCTATGTTGTATGAAAATGATAATAAACATTTTTTTAAAATACTTTAATGTGTTAAATGAACCCTTCCAAAAGAAATCCTATTCCTTTTTTCATACTCCCAAAATATATTGTGAAAGGTAGGCCTTATTTTCTGCCGCTAGAGTGGTATTATCCATAAACTGCGTGGAAAGTATATTAGAACTCACGGATTAAACAGAACGACGACTATTTCGTTGCCAGGAGTCAAGAAAGCCACGTTCCGTACATTCGACCTTGTCGTTACGCCGATCCTCTGTGATCTTCTCGGAATAAATTTGCTAAAGTGAGCGATCGCGTAGTAAGTCGGTTGTTTGAAGAATTCATCGGTTTCGGGATTAACGATTATCGGTGAATCGACATAGTTTGCTATCCAATTCGGTCCTCCTGTCTTGTCAAGAGCCAAATTCCAATCGACCCACCCAACCATCCAATGATTAAGAGTTTCAATTATGTCCGACATGTAATGTTCTCCTCGCATCCAATCGCCGAGGCGAACTGACGGGTACTCCCAGAATGCGCTGCCTATCGAATCGGTGAATGACAATGCAATTCGTCAACAGTTTAAAACTATTCAACAATTTGTCGAAATCACGGTCTTATATACAGGTTTTGAAACGACGGTCGTATTTGATAGGCGGCGAGTAAGCCGCTTAGTGTCCAAGCTTTTCTTTCCTATCGCCGCCACCGTGTGTCGTTGTGATCGGGGGGACATGATGAGACTAACCTAAACCGATCATAACATGACGTACATTCGCTTCTACAGCTGTACTCAACGAAGTGCCGTTCTGATCAGTCTTATAAAATCCTCGATTCAACGCAATCAATAAAAATTGAATTAATAACATAAATAACATTTTTATTTATAAGTCAACCACATAAATTCACTTACAAACATCCATGAAAATAATCAAATAAAAAATTAGAAGACGTATTCAATTATAAATCTGCCATACCGAAGTTTTTATTCAAAATGCTATATTGATAACGAGAAAGGAAAATAAAAGTATCTTGTGATTCGATCCACAACTTTCCATTTCTGAGTGCAAGCGGAACCATTCAGCTCGACTATACTACCGTAATAAGAGCAATAAAACACGAATCACTTTTATCATGGTCACTTGACTTCTGTACACGGTTAATAAAGGTTTGGTTATATTTTCGAGCATGTATGGATTTGTTTGTTCATTTTTGCATGAAAATACATGTTTTGTTTAATACAAATTACTTTTCGTGTACTGGATATTTCTTACTAATAAGAATCCGGAACATGTAAACCGAAAACCTGCAGTCTGAAGCGCATGTGCTGTGTGGAAGACAGAAAGAGATAGCTGTCTCTTTCGCACAGGAGACCCCCTTTCATACACGCACCATGCGGCCAAAAAATGAAGCAAAAACTAGACGCTAAGTGAACTTTCCCCCACTACCGTCGCTTCAAGACCTGTATATAAGACCGTGGTCAAAATATTAGGACGTTGAATAAGTTCTCGCTGTTTTCCAACAGATGGCGTCACCAGAAGTGCGTGCGTGTAGTAGACGGTAACGCATGTGTAAAGCAGTACTATAAGCAAGCTTGAAATTCAGTGTATGTCATTTCGTCGAAGTGTAAACAACTTTTTTTTTTCTTCATGGTTTCAAACGTGTCAAATTTCAGGCCGAAAAAGCGCATTTGCGGGAAATTTTACCGCACTACTTTATTAAGGGATTATCGCAGTGTAAAATTTAAAAAAATCGATTTTTCCCCCATTATTCGGTAGTATAGACGGTTATAAACATGCTGTTTAATTTTTGGGCCCAAATTCGAATTATTTCAGTTGCTGCAGCCTTTTTCAGAAAAGGGGATTCGAGCAGCTGCGTGTCGTTTTTCAAAACGATGTACACTCTCAAAGAAAGAGTTTTCAAGGTATCCGTATCAAATTTTGACATACCATTCTTCACGCCATTCCTTGTCTTGCTACGAAAGCTTTTTTTTTTATCTATATATCAATTTTGATTTAAAAAAACGTCCATAGCAAGATAGCGGCTTTCATACCGATTAATAATCTTTGTACAAATTTTGTTTCAGATAATATTTTCGGCCACAACCGTTAAAAAAATGTAAAAAATAAAAATTAAATAGAAAAATGTATTTTCTGTTCTTCGTGAGTGCTATGCTAGACGTAAAAAATCAGACTTATCAGCGAATGTTAAGCATCGAAAAAAAGCGAAAATCAGCTATTTTTCGACCCGTTACACTGGAATGATAACTTACAACAAAATCTGTAGCCAAAGCACACGGAATCATTATTGAGACTCGCGGCGACCATGCTCCGTCGGAAATAATATGCAGAGATTGGTTTTGACGCTTCAAAAATAATAATTTTGATGTGTTGAATTGGAGGCATTACTTCACGAAGACTCATGCCAGACGCTAGCGGAACTTGCAGAATGATTAGGAGTTGATCACACAACAGTTCCGAAATGTTTGAAAGCATTAGGAATGATTTTTCAAAATAAAGCATTCATTTGCACGAAGAAACAGCGAGAACTTATTCAACGTCCCAATACGTATTTGCAAAAGGGTGAAGAGAAACATCACTTGTCTGTGATTTCATACGTTATTTTGCGGATTAATCAGGAAACATAGTAAAAAGCATTTTTTCGAAGTACTCACCTACGCAAGCTTCCGTCTGTAAGAGGAATTTTGTGGGATTATGATTGTGGGTTTCATCGAGTGTTTCTGGCGGTACGAAGTCGTCCAAGTACCAGTGCAAGGCGATACCTGTTGTGTAATTCTTAGCTAGTTCATTCTGGAATATAGCGTCGGCGTACCAAGGCACATTGATTCTCTGATCATCGATTATGAGAATATAAGTGTAGTTCGATTCCGACGCGGCGATGGTTGGGCCCAAATTATTGGCGATCCAATTTGCCACGGTCTCCGGTGTCCAGCCCATCGTATTTAGCGATGACAACGGGATCCAAGCATCCAGAGGCTCATTTCCGGTTGATATAGCCCACATGTTCAATCCGTGCTGCCTGTATTCGATGAGAAATCTCAACAAGTAATCCGCGTAGACTTGATAATATTCCGGCCTCAAGAAACCTGGCATGGACACACTCGACGATTAGGCGATGAGTGAGGGACGAGCGGGACTCGATAAATGCTGGAAAAAGTTACCGAAACCCGAAATGCGGTTGTTCGTCTTCATCCATGGTGGTGCGGACCAAGCGGCCGAAAAAAAATTCAAGCTAGGATTTAGCTCAAGTGCTCTTTGCATCAGGGGAATTTTGTACATATAATCTTCTGGAGCCAGGGAAAATTGTGCTAAAGTCGGGTCGGGAACGTCTTCGTAGGTGTAGGCTCTGATGGAGAAATCTGTGCCTCCTGCTGGTACACGGCAGAGAGAATATTGACTACCGTCCGGGCCGAAATATGTTCTGCGAAAATTATCTCGACGATTAATCGATTATGAATAAATCGCATAAATGAGAAGTTTCGTAAATTGCTCTCTCGTAGTTTTCATGTTCATTTCTTAAGGTAAGGTACCTGGGTAAACGGCGAGAAAAACAGGTAAACTTCGGGAATTTTTATCTCAAAAACTAATGGTTCGATTGGATCCGGGTTTTTTAATTGGAAAATATGTACATTGAGGTATGTTTAGGAATTTTTGAAAAATAAATTCGTTGACTGGACGCGATTCAAACACGATTATCTCGAAACATAGTTTTTCGAAGTCGGTGTCGGATGTTTCTCGAAAACGGCTTGTCTGATTTTGTCCAAATTTGGATACAATATTCCTCGATGGTTTTTCTCGTTCGCTACGTAGGAATTTTTATAAATTTTCATTTTTGACGGAATTGCGACCGTTTAAATTTAACATTCGTTTTTCGTTCGCAATTTCCGACGATTTCGTATTGCATACACATTGCATAAGAAAGCAATGGTTCCATCAAATGAAAAACCCCTACATGGCGAACGAGAAAAACTATCGAAGAATATCGTATCCAAATTTGGACGAAATCGGACAAGCTGTTTTCGAGATACATCTGACACCGACTTTGAAATCTATGTTTCGAGATAATCGCGTTTGAATCGTTTTCAGTCAACGAATTTATTTAAAAAAATTCCTAAACATACCTCAATGTAAATATTTTGCAATAAAAAAAACCCGGATCTAATCGAAACATTAGTTTGTGAGATAAAAATTCTCGACGTTTACCTGTTTTCTCGCCGTTTCCTCAGGTACCTCCCCTTAAGGTTGTTATGGGGTTTAACCGTCCGGGGTGAAGTACGAGGGGAGCGCCCTATGCACGGAGCCGATTGACTGTTACGAACTGTTAGCTTTCAAATAATCGTCATATTAAACGTGAGTTTTCCAACTATTTTTCTACATCTATTTGTAAAAACTATGCATTTCTGAACATACGGTGATTACATTAAGGGTTTTCATTACTTTGTATAATTATTTTCTATAACTTTTTCTGGCTCAATTAACGCGAAACGAATTGGCAACGTCTGAAATCGTGGTATATCATAATGTTCAGGTTGGCAGAAGGCTCGCGAATTTAGAGACATATGTGCCCCGTTCGAAACCTCAATATGGGCCCAAGGAGCTTTCAAAAATGAATATCGGTCCGAGTAAAAAAAATTCCGCTGCAAAGAAAAAGTGTGTACTAAAGCTGTCTATAATCTCGAAGAAATCAAAAACTTTAATAGTTTTCCGATATTGGAATTTAAAAAATGTATGTATGAAAAAACTCCGCATTATTTTGTCTTTGCCTAGAAATGTCTAGAAATGTATAATTTCTGAATATAATTGTCAAATTAATATCAAGTAATTATTACTAATTTAGAGAATAAGTACCAATAATATTCGTTGTTAATTATCCTGACCGAGTAGTTTGAGGTTCCCGGGCATAATTACCAATATACCGGTAAGATAGGTTGCATTTGTGCCATCTACGACGTTGTCATGGTTGCAGAGTCTAATATGTGTGCTCGATTTTCGCACAAATTCCCTATCAAAAACAGTAATCATTTTATAAAGGTATTGTGAATCCTCATTTTCACGGTACCGAGGGTTAGTCCGATAATTTTTCGAACCGTACCTATTTTTCAGCTCCGCGGTAACATTCACTTTGCAGATATTAATAATGTACTGAAAAATGATCGGGAGTTTTCCATAAGTGTAATGTAATTAACCCAAAAAATACGTCGAGTTGCCGATTTTTTTTCTCTAAAAAACGGTACTGTGGGTCGTATTAAAACTGCACGGGATGATCAACAAAGAGGTTATAAAGGTCCAGAAAAAATTCAGCTCGGTGGTAACATGTCGACTTAGCCCCACAACAACCTTAACCTGGCTAACTTTTGTTGCTGCGATGAAACACGATAAAACACTATAAGAACGGGATTAATTAGCTCCGTGCGAGAAATGAAAAGATGCAATTGAAATCTTATACTGCAAAAAGACTTGGGCTGACTGAATTCAGTCAGCCCAAGTTCAAAAATTATTTAGTTTGTTGAACTGACGAATACTCGGAATAACCAAATATCTTAGTGTTCCATCGTAAGGGGTTTGCATAAGCTTGTCATTTTTTTTAAATATGTTTTTCCTTATTGCTCTTTTTCGTACCCTAGGGCCTTAAGGTATTCCTTTCACGAACCCGAATATTCAACAATTACCTGACTTTCGTCCGTAATCAAGTAAAAATAAATCCCAGTGTACTGGTGAAATTTCAAGCCAAGTCACCAAACTTTTAACGAAAAATTACGACTCTAAAAATCGTCTCATATATACGGCACTTTATAGAGATGACACGTTGGCCACATTTCTATCTGATACTTTATATACTTAATAACTCTAGATGCCTGACATAATTTGCTCAACGCGTCTAAAACATTCTGCAAAGACAATAAAAATAGGGGGTCACCGAATATTTGAAGGAAATATTAATGATAAAACTTCGCAAAATGTGACTAGCCGAAGAATTTTCGTAGCCGCAACTTTTCAGAGATAATGTAAAAATGTCTGAATTCACTCAATTTGTGCCAATTTTTTCATTCCAGTTTATCATTAGGTATAATAATTGATTGTGACTCATTTTAACCAAGCGCCACTGTAATTTACCAATAATTCAGGAAGGGTCCTGCTCATGCCCTCACAAAATACGGCCCTCCGCAAAAGGGATACCTCAACTTTAATTTGAAAAAAAGATATTGTAAAAATTTCAATTATCGGCCGAGTTATGACGATTTTTGTGAAGGGCCCGATAGCCACTAGGCTACGGCGAATGGCCCCGATGCAATTTACCCTTATTTCTTTTTGCGTTTTTCAAGTTTGGACAGTTTATAACAGAAATGTTTATAACATTTTCTATCGTATGACCGAATAGTCTGTTGGCACGTTTGTTTTTTTCATACCAGTTTCCAAAGTCATAAAAAAGTTTTATTATACTGGAAGTACATTTTTTTATTCCCTATTTCAAATCACCCTAGCTGCCAAAATCACCTACATCGACCGGCCATGCAGCAACCATGCGGCACTTCGTTTAAATAATAATGACATTACTTTTTTTTATCAATATTTTAAAATAAACAATTAAAACTTGGCAACACTACGTATTAACTGTGCATAAAACCCCGACTTTGTTATTTCAATACGCTCACCAGAAAAAAAAATATTTAAAAGGTCCCTCTGTTTAGGCCCGATGCTTTTGCAGACCCGTTAATATTTCGTTTGCTATCTGCAAAAGAACACTTCCGTTGTTCCGAGTGATTTTTTTTCTCTGTGTACCGGTTTGCCGGTAATTCTCACTTGCATCAATTTCGATAGGAAATCATGATTTCCAGGATGAACCGATTGTTTTATTAGGATAGATGAAACAGTAAACTTTTCTGTATTGCTTACTCCAAGATTCGTTCTTGACATCCCCGGCTCAACCTCATTATATTTATACCAGCTGAATCCGTGAAAGCTCCGCCGAATCCGTGAATCATTTGAAATCTCTCTTCTACATTGAGCGTTACGATGGTCGCATTTTCGTTATGTCTGACATCTTCGAAGTGACCAATCCTCTCGCTCATTCGCGTACCGCTCTGGCTAGATTCGTAGATACTATACTGGCCGAACTCTGGTACATGTCTCGCCGTTGAATCGCAGTAAGTCGAGTTGCATACGCACACTATGCTCCCGTACCCGAAGTCACGTGGCACGCAATCATCAGCTTTTCCCGATTACAAACCCAAACAAAAATAATTATAAATACCTGCGTGTTTAAACTTTTTTTTACTTAAAGGGAGGTACCTGAGTAAATGGCATGAAAAACAAGTAAACTTCGGGAATTTTTATCCCAAAAACTAATGTTTCAATTGGCTCCGGGTTTTTTTAAATTGGAAAATATGTACATTGAGGTATGTCTAGGAATTTTTTTTAAAATAAATTCGTTGACTGGAAGCGATTCAAACGCGATTATCTCGAAACATAGTTTTCAAACACGGTGCCACATGTATCTCGAAAACGGCTCGTCCGATTTTGTCCAAATTTGGATACAATATTCTTCGATAATTTTTCTCGTTTGCCACGTAGGATTTAAAAAAATCATTTTTGACGGAATTGCAACCGTTTAATTTTAACATTCGTTTTTCGTTCGTAATTTCTGACGATTTTGGATTGCATACACATTGCGAAAGAAAGCAATGGTTCAATCAAATGAAAAACCCCTACGAGGCGAACAAGAAAAACTATCGAAGAATATTATATCCAAATTTGGACAAAATCGGACAAGCCGTTGACGAGGTACATCTGGCATCGACTTTGAAAACTATGTTTCGAGATAATCGCGTTTGAATCGCTTCCAGTCAACGAATTTATTTTTAAAAAATCCTAAACATACCTCATTGTACATATTTTCCAATACAAAAAATCCGGATCCAATCGAAACATGAGATTTTGAGATAAAAATTCCCGAAGTTTACCTGTTTTTCTCACCGTTTACTCAGGTACCTCCCCTTAAAGCGTCCAGACATTTTGTCGCTTTTTCTGTCACCTACCTGTTGTAAGACTCACAGCGACAATACTGAGGATTAGACTGGCAACAATACTTCGTGTTGAAGAGTTCATTGTGGATTATTTGAGTCCACTAGGATACCTGCAAATAAAGTTTCACTATCACACTAAATTGCCTTTTTTGCCCTTTTTGAAGTACTTTTGTCAAGCTGTTGGGTTTTTGCTGAATAGTTCCGGGTATCCTAGATATATTCTAATAGATGAATTCACAAAATAGAGGAATTCTTTTAATTCTGGTTTTCGTCTCCTTATTCTGTTAAAAACTGAATTATCTAGAATAGATTTTAGATATAAAAAATGGCCATGATAGTCAACATGATCATGCAAAAATAAGCTTCGCTTAGTAAATTGCGACTTGTTTGCTAAATTTGATGAATTCAGATTTTTTTTTATACAACCAACTTCCTGATACATTTTGTGACTTTTGGTCAATAATATTTGAAATCTTTCGAACTCGTCTTCAGGTCTTCGATTAGCGCAATTTCGAATGGATGTGAAAAAAAGGTAGCAAAATACAATTTATAGCCGATAACGCCTATTGTTGGACAAAAGAAGAGATCCTCAGCCAAAGCGCCCGGTCGATACAATATCACGTTGATCGACCATTTTTTACACTTTTTGCTCGTGTTCTTTTTGTAAAACTGCGAACTGAGTTTTCAACGCGACTTGTGACGAGCATCGCCCATAATTACCAGGGCATGTAATATAGACCTCAAAAAGATGATAAATGATCGGAGCTGGTAAAACTTACGAAGATATCAATTGCAGTACAAGATTATTGAACAACAAGTATCAACGACAGTTCAAAGTCTGTGAACCGCACGTTTTTTTGGTAACTGCTCAATCATTGGTGGTAACATGTTTGACAAGGAAATTGTAAAATTGCTGCGATCGCACGTATGTTCTCGAAAGAAAAGTGTACGCCATCCAAGCCCGTACGAACAATTCGAGGATATTTATCGTTGATTGTTTTCACCGTTACGCAAGCACCCGTTTATTTTGCACAAACCGAAACGTGTCTTTGTCGTAATTATCTTACCGAATGATCGGAAATCTATCGTTTGCGCATAGGCGATGTTGAAATAAACTGTTTATATACTGAAATACCAGAGCTCTACTCTAAAAAGGTCGCGCACAATCGCGCGCACCACTGTACGGAATGCAAAGGTACTGAGGGTACAAGTTCAGTATAACCCGGTGATCAGGCGAAAACCGAGCTTGATAGAGATAATTGAGACGTATGTCAGCGCACTTATGCGTTGGTATACTTATACACGGCCATTCATCATCGAAGGTCTCGGGTGGCTCAGAAAAATAACAGTCCGGAGAGCAAAAACCGTCTTGACGTCAAATTATTTATGATAAAGATAAATTTGGAGAACGCGGCCTGTCACATTCACCTATGCAGTTATTCGGAAGAATAATCACGGTATTTGAACTTCCGATATATCTCCGGCAAGAAGGCATACTGATAAAAAATTTCATGATAATACTGCAGTACAATGCTTTTTCGAATGCATTGCGATTGAGGTATTGTAATGTGATTTTATTTTCGTTTTGCATGTCTGTCAAAGTGCTTCGTGCCACGTGTTCTCTTGAAAAAGGTTGAGCAATATAGTCTTTTCGTTTTGGATATAAGCATATATTATACGCAAGCGTGTTTGACATTTATTTCCATATACGTATATGTATGGCCATATCACCCATACGTGGCAGTCTAGCTATGTCAATCACTATTATCACTGAATTGAAAAACCCGAGTCCCGAGGCAAGAGGTCTGCACGGAAAGTTTCCGAACTCGTCCCGTAACTGTAGTAGTAGGAGAAACAGTCGCGTGGGAAATATTTCGAAACGACAGAATTAAGAACTCTCAAAATAACGAAGGTTAAATTATTCGAAATTTTATCCTTTGACCGATGACGAAATCGAATAACTATTACACCAAAGGATTTTTTCTTTGAGAGCTTATTTATTCGAAAACATATATTCAGATAGTCTGCAGTTTGAGTCATACAAATACAGATTCAAATAATCTGCAACATTCATATCTTCGAAATAGAAAAAAGTGAGTATTTAATACTCGTAATACCGTCTATAGCAAATAGTCATATATCGAGACTAAAAAATCGAATATGTAGATCTTAGAAACACAAATGATCGATGGTCCGAAATGGCAAACATGAGATGGCTGCCTGACCCGACTGACCACTAACGCCATCTCCCATCTTCATTCTGAAGCGCAAGTAGTATTGCTCGATCTCAGCCCCCTGACACTGGTAGATAAATGCTGTTCGCAAAATATCCTTGCCTCACTGTGGCGCTAGTAGTCCTGTGACAGTCATGCATATATATGTATGTTGCGCCGGTGTTTCGAATATTTTACATGAATAAAAGTCTATTTATATATTTGGAATTATTTTCCGTTCCAATGATTTCCTATTCGAACACAATAAATAACGTCTCCATAACGATAACAGGCGAAAGCCACGAAATTATCGAATCGTTCAGCTGATCGGAGTATTTAGAGCCGAAGGCTGTCACACAACAGCCAACGCTAGGTAGTGGCAATTTCAAGAACTAAAAAGCCGGGACAAAACGCGTTTTCGTTTATCGTATAGGAATAGTAGGCCAGTGTCAGGGGGCTGCTCGATCCCAAGTTTCCGCCATCCGGACCGTTCGCCATTTTAGCCCATCGCTATTTTAACTGATCGACTTTTTGGTCCTTCGCTTTAATGAATTCAAAATTGTCAACTGTCGTAATCTTTACAATTCGATGATTTGACGTCTTGAATTGTTTGGTGTATATATACAGATGAATCGATATTATATCTCCCATTGTTTTGTTAAATCTGATATTTGTTTTCGCTATAAATCAACTCGGAGATTTTTGTAATCACAATTTCGATCAACTATTTTACAGATTATCATAAGATTGAGTTATCTATATTGGAACGTTCGTCATTACTGAATTCGAAATTTCGGTCCTTCTGAATATTGATCGTTCGAATTTCCAATCCCCACTCAAACAGTCAGTCTTCTTTTTCTTTCAATATGGAGTAGCCTGAAAGTCAGGGACGCAACGGCCTGGTCTCTGGGTATCCGTGTCGGTCAACATACCAAAGAGGAACAGTTGATTCTGGCAAATGGCGATAATCAGCTTTTAAGGTACTTCACTTCGGAAGCTATACACTTCTTCCAGCAATCCGTCCGCTCTTGGAAATACTCCATGTCAGCTTTTGTAATAGCTAACGGCTCCTTCATTGCGTTCCTTTTTATTTCCTCCACGTGTCAAATCTTATGTCTTCAAGAGCATGTCTCAATTTGGGGAACAGCCAGAAGTCGCAAGAAAGCAGGTCAGGACTATACAGGGGCTGACGAGATTGAGCAGTGCAGGGTTAAAAAAATGTCTGGATAAGTTGTGATGAAACCAGTCGCCATTAATTCACAAATCTGCCCGTTTCCATTTTAGTCGGTGTCTTAACCGTTTCAACACGTCTTGGTAGTACTTTCGTTCTCTGATTGACATTGGGGAGCGTATTTATGGTGAGCAACTCCTTCCTCGGCGGAAGAAAACAGTGAGCATTCTATTGATGTTATTCCGACTGCTTTTAAATTACCTCTACTTACTCTTCAATCTGCGGGTCGACCAATCATGAAGTCCGTCATACACTCTACCGGCATATGGGTGATTTTCAAACACGAATGGCCAAGTTTTTGCAAAACTTAATGCACACTTTTGCACTGCGATCAGTCATCATGACATGCCACGCGCTATAATTTTGGTGTTCACTCGAAAGCGTATTGCTGTCAACTTAAGAGTTGCAGGTTCTCGCTACCTGGTATGGGCACTCATAATGGCCGCCCCCTGAATGGTGGATACGTGTTTTTGACAATAGCAAACCTAGGTACAACGTTGGAGTAGAAAGTTTGTAGATTTGTTTGTCCGGATGTTTGACGTTTGTTACTCAATCACGCCAAAACAGTTGAACGGATTTTGATGAAATTTGGCACACATGTCGAGTAAACCCTGTCAAAAAATAGGTCAGGTTTTACCACAGTAAAAAGTTCCGTACGGCTTACAACGTTGGTTTGTTAGGCTCAATAACGCCGAAACAGTTGAACGTATATGAATTAAATTCGCCACACAGGGAATGTATGCCATGGAATAATGTCAAACAAATGGCGGTGACACTACGTTCGTGTGACGTACAAATATCTGTTAAAGAACTCGACAAAAAATGTGGAAGTCGAAGATTTGTGCCCATTGGAGTGATCGCGCGGGGGTCTCTTTTTTGTTTATAATAAAATACATTGCGACAAATCACTCGGAAGGCTCATTTTTTAATCGATCTGATCTGATGGAGATTCCCGATCTCCCGATCTGATGGAGATCTCCCGATCTGATGGAGTCATGAAAGAGCAAGAGCGACGAACAAGGAGAATGCGCGTGGAGGCGGACTCGGCTTATTTTTTCTTACCCTACATCTCTTGTGGCCATTTCACTACTTCGGTCCAGACTCTCAGCGGGCATCGCAGGTACTTCAAAAATAGAAATTGGCGGAGACGAACAAGTGACAATTCGCGTGTCGAGGTAGGCTCGGCGCATTTTCTCTTTCCTCACATCTCTTTTGCTCATTTCACCACTTCTACCCAGAGTCTCGGTGGTCATCTCAGATACTTTTAAAAATAAATCTGGCAGCGGTCATCTCAGGTACTTTTTAGGAGTGTCGCATTTTTTCAGTCTACACTTACCCTTCATTTCTTCTAGCTATTTTACCACTTCTACCCAGAGTCTCGGCGGCCATCGCAGGTATTTTTAACAAAATCTTTGTCGGCGGTCATCGTAGGTACTTTTTGAGAGTTCGCGCGTGGAGGTAGACTCAGCGAATAGTTTTTGACCTACTCTTACGCTCCATCTATTCTGGCCATTTCTACCAAGGGTCTCGGCGGTAATCTCAGGTAAATTAAAAAAAATTGGACGCAGTCATCTCAGGTTCTTTTTTTTTAAGTTTTGTGAGCCTTTCATCTCAGGGACTTTAAAAAAACATTTGGAGACGTTCATTACTGGTACTTTGTTAGAATTTTTCGCGACTGTCACACCAGGTACTTAAAAAAAAGTTTCCGTCAAATGGGCGCCAAAATAATAATATTGATTACACGTGTGGACGGCATAGTGTTAACAAACAGCGAGGAAACGAAAGTCTAATTTGTCAATAGGTTCTAATAAGACTCGATCTATGAAGGTTAGAGATGTCACCTTAAGGAGAGCTTAGCAAGAATGAGCATGCCCGGCGCCAATCGGCTTGGAGAGTTGCAAAGCGTGCTTGAGAAATATGACACTTAATCTCGTTTCTTTCTTTCTCACTTTTTTCTGTATTTTCTCCTCTCTTAATAAAATGACAAGATTCACGCCGACGAAGTCTCGGGCATAAGCTATTGTTACAATAAAAGTAATCAATCTTACGTTTTTCGTTAGAAGGAACCGGAGGACCTCTAGGTGGAGGGCCGGAAGGACAATATTGTACATCAATCCCAATGTCGGGCATCAGTTTGGATTGTGAACAAAAATCATGCATACACTCAAATATGAGTGTAACACACGGTAAACCTTTGAAAAGGTTTTATTGCAGAGTTTGTGATATACATTGCCAAAATGACTGATTTTATCAACGTTCTACATGAGGAAATCCGCTTGAGACAGTCCTCCTGCCCCACGCCGCTTAGCCAGCACGTAGTAACCTCTACCTGTCTTAATTAGTCCTTGAGCCTCGTCTACGTGAACACGTCGTGTTTGATAGTTAGCTGGTCAAGTGCTATGTTTTCTCTCGTCTGGTCATTTCAGCCAGTCAACCGCCAAGTCGCATTAGTTAGCAAAGCGCGCAGCTTTCTCACCCAGTTCTTGCATGGCAGTCAAGTAATGTCGTTTTTTTCTCCAGAACAACCCGCACCCCAAGCGCACTTTCTCTGTCTATCCTGTCAGTCTGGCCACGTGCTTGGTCTCTGCTTCATTCCCTCTCTCCTTCGCCCAGCTGCTGTGTATAAGCTCCGCGGGAGAATAAATCAACGTGGGTATCAAATCTTTCCAATACCCAGCAATTTCGCTCGAGCTTAATCGGCTCTAGACCTTAGACTGCTAAAAAACGTACAACGCTTAACCGCATCGCAGAAAACAGTCATTAGATGGTTTGATCAGCCCCCTGACACTGGCCTACTATTCCTATACGACAAAAGAAGACGCGTTTTGTACCGGCTTTTTAGTTCTTGAAATCGCCACTGCCTAGCGTTGGCTGTTGTGTAAAGCCTTCTAAAGCCTTTGGCTTTAAATAATCCGATCAGCTGATCGATTCGATACTTTCGTGGCTTTCGCCTGTTATCGTTATGGCGACGTTATTTATTGTGTTCAAATGGAAAATCATTCCAAATATATCAATAGACTTATATTCATGTAAGATATTCGAAACACCGGCGCAACATACATATATATGCATGCCTGTCACACGACTACTAGCGCCACAGTGCGGCAAGGACATTTTGTGAACAGCATTTATCTACCAGTGTCAGGGGGCTGGGTTTGATTGAGGCCATGTATCACACGACCGAAAATTTCGACACGGCGTCCCGTCATGGCGGTATTGCACAGATTGCAGTTTTTAACTACCAGCCGCCACTTATTACCGCCAGATGGCGCAGGGCTCGTTTTCTATAGGGCCTCGATGCCTCGCGCTACGTCGTAGAGTCGGGTCCCGTTAGGCGATCATTGCTACGGGCGTGTGTGTGTGTGTATTCGCTACGCCGGCTGCGTACATGAAGACGTTAGCCGAGTCACTATGTCCAAATGATCCCCCTGAAGTAACAAAAAATCCGTTGTCGCTCTATCTTGTTTTAATCGTTGGGGGAGGGAGAGGTTCACTGGTCGTCTAAATTGAAAATGGCAACCAATTCCTCCATGGGCCATTTTGAATTTTATAAAATTTGTTTTTCTTGAATAACTCGGCCATTCTCAATTTTTGGGTAAAAATGGTAGGGACTAAACTTGTAGGAAATTCAATTTCCTATAACTTTAGTTATTCCTACAGGTTCAGTTTTTTCTCTAAGATATTGTTCGAATTAAACCTGAAAAAAGTGGCGAAGTGAAACTATTGTATTATCTCGTTCATTTTTAACATCAGGCCATAAATGAACATAGAGAAACTTGTACGGACCATTACAAACTTGTAATGGCTTGAATCGATTTCTTGTTTGGATGAGTTATCGGTAGAAACCTGAGTACGGTCGAAGTTTCTAACAAACAGGATTGCTAAACAAGGATGGTGACACTTCCCCATCCTTTTTTAGATAATCCAAACAAATAAGCTCCAGCACGATTTATATTCTCCATGCAATTCATCGTCGATGAATTCGATTTCGGCCAAATTCTCGAGGTGACGAGATCGTCCGAGACTCACTCTGCAGAAGGGTGGTCAAATTTTACAAGCAAAGCCTATTGCTTAAACAAATACGTTCGACATTCTTTCTCGCTGTCGGGGTTTATCTTCGCCAAGTTTTCCGAGGCTAGAATTGTCTAGCAATGGAGATCGCCAGACTCTGTGTGCAAAACGGCCGTGAAATTTTACAACTAATGCTTACGGTTTAGACAAATACGTTCAACACTTTTTCTCTCTGCTGGGATTTATCTTCGGCAGGTTCTCCGGGGATCAAATTCTCTACGATGGACATCGCTAGAGTCTCGCTCTACAGCATGGGTGACCAACCTGCGGCCCGCCGGGGGTCGTGTTGTGGCCTGCGGAGCTAGGTCAAATGAACATCAATGTTAACTTTGATTGTGCATATCACCAAAAGCAAACGTGCTTGCTTGCTTGAATTAGCAAAAAAAGGAAATTAGGTTGGAAAAAAGATTGGCTACCCATGCCCTACAAAATAACGGTGGAATTACCCAATCGACGGCTAGGGAACAAAAAGTGGATAGATAACTCGATACTTAAAAGGCAAACAGTTGGGTAGATAATCCGATCGACGTATACAGAGCAAAAAATAACGTGGACAGATCACCCGATATGTTAAAGACAGGTGGTAAGTAAGATAACTCGATTGATGGCTGAGGAACATAAAATAGCGTGGACAGATAAACCAATATTTTAAAGGCAGGCGGCAGGTCTGACGATCCGATTCATGTATAGGGAACAAAAAATAACTTGGACAGATAATCCAATATTTTAAAGGCTGGCGGTAGGTCAGATAACCCGGTCGATTTATAGGGGTCGAAACATAACGTGGACAGATAACCCGATCTGTCCACGTAATTTTGAGTAATTTTGACGTAAAGGCTGAGAAATTTTTATTTCTCAGCCTTTAATCGGGTTATCTGACCTACAGCCTGCCTTTAGAATAGGCAGGCTGTAGGTCAGATAACCCGATTAAAGGCTGAGAAATAAAAATTAACGTGGATGGATAACCCGATATTTGAGCACAAAGAGTAGACCACACGATCACAAATCTAAACGTTTTGTATGATTACTGCTTAAGCCAGGAAAGTATTTCAAAGCTTATTCGAAGGTTACTGATCAGTTTTTTCAACAATCACAGTCAGTGCTGCAGACACTGTCTCGAAGTTTTCCACCGACAAGAAATATTCGCACCGTCGCGGTATTAAACATTTAAAATACCTTTTCGCAGGTTATTGGTTTGATTTCGTCATCGATGAAAGTCAACACTGAATTTAAGTCCCTGAATTCCTTCACCGATAATTAACATTCACACGGCTGGTATGTTAAGAGCGGTTGTACAGGAAATACTCATACACGACACTATGCATAAAATCTTTGAACAGAAAGAATAGAGCCCACGACCAGGAATGCATTTTTTTGTATTATTACTGCTCCGGCATGAAAAACATTTAATGTATTCCTTTCACGGACCCGAAAATTTATCAATAAACTGATTTTCGTCAATAATTAAATAAAAATACATCCCAGTATACTGGTAAAATTTCAAGCCAAGTTACCGAACTGTTAACGAAAAATTACGACTCTAAAAATGGTCTCATTTGTACGGCGCTTTATGGAGATGACGTGTGGCTGGCCACATTTCTATCTAATAATTTATACACTAAATAACTCTAGATGCCTGATATAAACTATGCAGGCGTGTAAAAAATCTGAAAAATTTTTTAAACAGATGAATCTTAGAAAAATGTGGCTAGCAGAAGAATTTTCGTAGCCGCGACATTTCAGAGGAAATATAAAATTGTCCAAATCTACTAAATCGGCGCGTAACTTTTTTTTTCCAATTTATCATTGGATATAATAGTTGATTGCCACTTACTTTTATTAAGCGCCCCTGTAATTTACCAATGATTCAGAAGGGCCCTCCTTATGACCCCACAAAATACAGCGCTCCACGAAAGGGATTCCTTAAAAACGCATTCGCAGGTTTTTTTTTAAACAACAATGATAATCAACATCAAGTCGTTATAAACCATTGTCAATTATTATCAATCATTATCAATCAACAATGATTATCAACATCAAGTAATTTTTGTACCTACAATGAAAGTCAGGGCTGCGGATACTTCCTCGAATTCTTTCACGGAAAAAAAAATTTGCACTACCCCTGTGTTGAACATTTAAAAAACTTCAGTCAGAAAAAAACAGTTTTTCTCAGTGATCAGAGTTAGCACTGCAAATACTGCCTCAAATTCTTTTGACAACAAGAAATAGACACACTATCACTGTGTTGAACATTTGCAAAACTTATTCGCAAGATATTCTTTCCATTTCCTCAGCGATGACAGTCAACGCCGGATTTAATTCCACAAATTCCTTCCTCGACAAGTACCATTCACACCACTACTGTGTTGAAGAACTGTCGTACAAGAAAGCCTCGTACCCGACACTACGTATGAGATATTTGCACAGAAATAGGAGATCACCAGATCACTAATGTAAATTTTAGATATTATTACTACTACGACATCCAAATATGTTAAACCCATTCGCAGGTTACGGATAATTGTTTACTCAACAGTCAGAGTCAGCGCTGTGGATAATTCCTTGAATTCTTTCACCGAAAAAGAAAATTCGCACTATCCCTGTGTTGGACATTCAGAAAACCCATATGCAAGTTATTCATTTCATTCCATCAGCGATGACAGTCAACACTAGATTTAATTCCCTGGAATCTTTCTCCAACAAATCACATTTACAACGCTACCATGTTGAAGATCTGTTGTACAGAAAATTCTCATCTGCGACACTGTGCAAGAATTCTTGGCACCAAAAGAGTCTAGCAATTATGAACCTAAATTATTTGTATTATTACTACTCCAGCATGCAAAACATTTGAAAACTTATTGAGGTTACTGATCTTACAGGTACTTACAGTAACTTACAGGTTACTGATCATTTAACCTCAGCGATCAGAGTTAGCGCTGCAAATATTTCCTCAAATTCTTTCGCTGACAAGAAATATTCACACCATCACTGTGTTGAACATTACCAAAACTTATAGGTAGGTTACTTTTTCCCATTTTCTCAGCCATGACAGTCAACGCTGGATTTAATTGCACGAATACCTTCCCCGACAAGCCAAATTCACCTCACTACTGCATTGAAGAACTATCGTGCACGATACCACGTATGAAATCTTGGCAGAGAAATAGTAGAGCACTAGATCACGAATCTAAATATTATCTATTACTAATACCCTGGGCTGCAAAACATTTGAAAATTTATTTGCAGGTTACTTATCTGTTTCCCTCAGTGATCAGAGTTAGCACCGCAAATACCTCCTAAAATTCTTCCACCGACAAGAAATATTCACACTATCACCGTGTTGAACATTTTCAAAATCGATCCGCAGGTTATTTTTATGTGTCAGTGTGCATTCGCTACGTCGAGCGCACGGGGTTGAATATTGTTTTTTTCCCGCATGCTGTCCCTCCGCAGCGAATACACACTTCGTGTGGATATATGCACGTATATACGCATACGCTGACGCCACGGTCGTATATACAGGTCTGGGCACTCCCGTATATTCCGTATACCCCAAAGCGTGCCTCTATCTGACGCCACTCTTTGCGGAACTGGCCGCAAAAGCGTGGAGCGCTGCTATGTCGGAGGCATGTGCGACAGAGCGCGACGATGCGCGTATGCGAATTGTCTTTCCCTTCACGTGGCTGCGATGAAAAATTAATACATCCTAAATAATTAGTCGAACACAAAAACTTAAAGCATAAACCGAAAATATGGGCGATGAGCCATTAGTTAATAATACTCATCGTCTTTGACATGGATATGCCGATTTAACTATCGTTCAATCCAATTACATTTTTTTTCATTTACGGAAAAGGAGAACATTCGAAATTTACGTGTAGCACGCATTCCTTTCATTTGTGGTAGTAGTAGAAAAGTAGTAGAAAATATCAGTAGTCATCATTGGGAATTTTAAATAATGAGACGTGCTCCGGGTTATTTATGTATCCACTTCTGCATCCCGGAATCATGCACCGCTTCGGCATCGCAATATATAGACACTTCATCTTTTGTTATTCCGTATTGAATAAAAACCGTGGCTACGATAGACTCGAAATCACCCCGCCAAAACGAGGTTAGGCCACACGTACATACGACCGTCACCGCACAACGTGCATGCGCCATGCCCCGTAATATAAACGCGGTATAAACAAAAGTGCCTCCCCTTCACTAGCGCCGCGGTGGAATGCGCAAATAGAGGCGTCACTTAGAGTCACGCATTTTTGATCGGAGTGCCCAGACCTGTATATACGACCGTGGCTGACGCACGGTCAGCGCCGACGAAGAATTTGGTTTCCTTTGTCAACGCCGACTTCGCACGAAGTTCGAGATTTCAGAGAATCTCAATTGCGCAGCGAGGATTCTTGCTGTCGGCTCGCATTTTTGTGCAGCGAGATTATTGTTAAAAATTAATTGTTTCAACAAATGAGAATATTTTTAAAAATGGTTATTGTCTGGCGATTCGAGCAAAATCGAATGCCGCAGGAAGGACAATGCCGGTGACGCGCATTTATTAATTTAATAAATGCGCAAAATTAATTTTAAAAAAATTTGTTTAATAATTTTTTGTTATCAGACGAATTTTTATTTTCATATTTAAAAGTGCAATATTATTCGTTTGTCAATTTCGCATTGGAAAATAACCAATACACCCTCTGCAAGTAAAAGAATTCCATTGTTTAACACGATTTTTTGTTAGAAAAATGAACTGATTTTTAAAGGTTAATACCTCCCTGTATTTCCAATTATTCTGTAATACGACGTTTTTTGTGCTAAAATGCTATATTGGTATATTCAAGCGTGTTAAATTAAAACATTAATTTTCAGTATTCTACCTTGTTGTGTAAAGAAATTTATACACCTAATTTTTTTGTCTACAAATTTATAGACATGAAATACAGAGGCTACAACTTTCAACATCCAGATAATTTTTCGAATATACAAAAATCAAATGGACTTTTTTAAAACTTTTAGCGGGTTTATTTGTAATTTTTTAATGAGAACTTGACAAATGAATAAAAGTAAACTTTCAAAAATAAAGATAAATTTTTGTTTATTGAAAAAAAAGTTCACATTTTTTCTTTCTATAAATTCTCACTTTTCGTCAGTGAAAATACTATTTTAGTAAATGTCGAAAAGCAAATTTTTGTGCAGCTAATAAACGAAATAATCGCTGTCAAAAACAATATTGCCATTTTTTAAGTTTTTTTTACCCAATTCAAAACTTTCATAATTCATGCCACACGAATAAATAGGAGCAACTTCATGCTCAGCATACTTTTTGCGGAAAAAACTTGG
The DNA here is from genome assembly GCA_964007375.1 of Ophion obscuratus. Classification (NCBI taxonomy): domain Eukaryota; kingdom Metazoa; phylum Arthropoda; class Insecta; order Hymenoptera; family Ichneumonidae; genus Ophion; species Ophion obscuratus. The sequence goes on along the minus strand of OZ023318.1, from coordinate 27,130,830 downwards.
AAAAAATGCCTAACCATAATAGTCGCGATAGTTATCCGCAAAGATATTATAACTTTTATAATTTAAGTAACAAAAGCTCAAAATAAAGAGGGTGATCCAAGGAAAATGGGTCTAATAGGGTCATTAATCATAGAAATGTTTCCTTGTCCGTAGACTTTATTGAAAAAAGACCTCGTACATGTTTCCTTCGCGATGTTTCTTTTGATTCATTAATAACAAAGGGACAAATAAGTTTTTTTACAGGTGGAGCTTGAAAACTAGGGATTCTAAGCTTTAAAATGATCTTTTGAATTTTCTCCTCTGATGATTTTTCGCGAAGATAGAACAATTTGAAAATCACTGAAAAATGTCAATAATTCTTTTGTTCTCTTCATTTTTGCGATTCGATGACATTACAACTCGATGACGTTCCAGTTTGAATTGTTGGAATACAACGAAAATGAATTCTTCTGGAATGCTCAAAGTTTTTCTTGTTGTTTCGGGCTGTGAAAATCTTTGAAACGTTGTTACACAGTCTCATCAGTGCTTTACCACCTCAATTTGCAAAAAGAAGGCTCTCCATAATAACACAAATAAATAAATGGACAATATAAATACACATAATTCCATTGTACATGAAATATTTTTGTAGTCAAGTTTCGTTCTTCTCCTCTTGCAGTCTCACGATCCAATTTTATTTCAAAACATTTCAACCGCTCGATAATTTCTCAACTTATAGGTCTAAACATTGCGGATGCATTATAAAAAAATGTGAACAAGTTTGGCATCAGTTGTTCTATAAATAGTCATAATTGTTAAACGAAATTACATTTAGCATCATAAAGATAAATTAATTGCCTTGCGCCAGTGCTTATAACTCTGTGTACAGTGAGTGCGAAAACTCCAGATCGCAGTGGGCTCTCTGGGCTTTGCAAAAGGCACAAGCTTTTCGCAGATACTTCTGTGCAGCAAACAAATTTTTACACTGCATGGACCATAGAAACTTTGTTCGTATATAAAAATTGGGAAAACTCACCTATTGCTGTACTCGCAATAGGGTCCATGCGAAGAACAACAAGTGATGGAAGCAATGATTCGTTAGACTTTCTCCACAGTATTGTTTCTGTGAAAAACTCTGAGTAACATTTAAAAACTTTCTTCACAGGGATTTAGTGAATCATCAGAACATTTCTCTCGTGGCTGAACAAGATGACAAGTTTGATAAGCAGCTGGACAAGTTCTTCGCTTTGCCACTGTTTCTTAAACTTGTCATCTTGTTCAGTGGCAAGAAAAATCTTCTGACGATTCACTGAATCCCTCTAAAGAAAGTTATGAAATGTTAGTCAGACTTTTTCACAGGGACAGTAGAGCAGAGAAAGTCTAACGAAACATTGATTCCATCACTCGTAGTTCTTTGCATGGACAGTATTGGGAGTACAGCAAAAAGTGAGATTTTCCCAACTTTTATATCCTTTTATATCCGAATTCTTTGGTTCATACGGTGTAGACATTTGTTCACGACCCAAAAATAGCTGCAAAGAGTTTGCATCTCGCGCAAAGCACTCTCGCAAAGCACACTGCGCAGTACAGCTTTTGCATTTGCCATACACACATTTATAATCACTGACGCAATTCATGTTCATGACACTATACATAATTCTTTTAAACAATTTTGAGCTTTTATAGATCAAATGATGTCACGCGTGTTCACATTGTTCTGTGATGCGTTCACAATGTTTGAATGTAGAAGGTTGATTAATTAAGGTGTGTCTAAAATGCTTCGTACAAAAATTAGACTGTGAGATTGTAAGAGGACGAGACCGTAAGTTGCTCTCAAAAGTATGTGTATATATTTGAGCATGAGCGATGCGAATACGTAAATAAAAAGGAGTAACCTCAACGTTGCTCGACGAATATGTCACTCACGCAGCTCGCACGGTGAAACTATCCGCAAGTCCGTCGGACTTGACATAATAACACGAACACTCCGCATTTAATTTTGTTTTTCGTCGAATGACATAAGAAAAACAATTGCTGAACACACCCGTACAATTTTCGACATTTTATTTTTATTATTTCACATCCGGTTGAATCCGAGCTGTCAGTTTTTCGTCTCATCGACTTCGATGTACGTCGCGTCGTCTGCAGAATGCGTCATGAGCGCCTCGCCGGAAATCGTCAACAATTACCTATTAATTGTAGACAACCACGGATTTCCGAAGATATGCGAAGGGAAGAAATGATTGTTGTGTCAAAATGTGTGTTTTTAATTTGGCTACGCGGCTCTGTTCCTCTATAAGTCGTGACATCAGCCAAACTTTTTATTATTCATTATTTTAATCACGAGTCCAGCAGAGTTTTTGACGAGCTGACTATCGTCCGTTCGTTCATCGATGTGACGTCTGCTGGTTAATTTTCATGCAGCCTCGGATCTACGATTTTTCCGAGCCGGGGCAAAAACTTGACATTGGCGCCCTCCCCTTCAGCATTTGAGTTTGAGGGGGGAGATCTCTTTAGACGCCCGAAAATGTCATTTTTCAAGATTAAAAAAAAATGTGATAAGATAATGGTAGCATTTAAAAATGTTGACATTATCTTATTACAACTTTCAAGTGGTAAAACTTTTTTTTTTCAAGCAAAACAAAATAGCGGCGTTACAAAGTATTCCTTTAGGGGTATTTTGAAAAACTGCTCATGGTATAGCTCAAAAAGTTAGTGATCGATCTGGCTGAAATTTTGGGCGGTTTCTCACTATAACATTATTGGAAGGATATACCTATAAAAATATTTAAAGGTATAAAATTGCAAATTAAGTAGGCTTTGTAATCAAATGTTCATATTTTTTACCATGGGTTTAAAATATGATGATAAATAGGTTAAAAGATTATTTTGGAAATATTTGTAATGTATAAAATGAAAATAATAATGGTGGCGAACGGTTTGAGCTAGGACGTACCTATGTATACGTATGTATGTGCGTAAATGTATATAAATGACAGAATAAAGTACGCATCTCACTATTTACTTCGCGTGATTCTTACAATTAACATTTATTTCGTCCAGTACCGTACATGCATGTGCGTGTATGTTTGTACGGCGAATACTTACGTATTCACAGAATTAGACACCAAAAGCACGTAACGTCGTATGTACGTGCCGACCAAAATTTGTTACGTATATGAACAAGACCCACCGGAATGGTAAAACCATTCGTTTCCCTAGGAAATAGCAGTTGTAGAGTTACCGTTGCATTGTGGCATGAGCGTGCCACAGGGTTTACTTGACCCCAATGCAGTCTCAGATACATTTTGCGTGTGTGTCGTCGACGCGAAGTGGCAATGATCGTATATGAGGATGATCACATATCAGCGAAATTATAAAAAGCATTTCAGGAAAAAAATGATGTGCGATGAGCGATGAAAAAAAAATAAAAATAAAAAAAAATATTTTTATCATTATAAAAAACTTTTATAATTATAAAAGTGTCCATACTAAAATATAAAAATAAAAGATATAATTTTTACTTTTATAATTACATTTTTTTTATAAAAAAAAAATAATAATCATACTAAATTGATCTTCGCTTCATTGTAGGAATCCATACATGAAAGAATGGGTTCTTTGCAATTGATGTGAAAATAAGTCCATGCATTATGACGCTCAACCTCTTACATACCCTCTATTTTTATCCTAAACTAAGATTGCCGATAAATTAATATCAACTCTCGAACGGAACACATGGGTCGTTCGCGTCCTCGGCATTTCAACAATGGGGTATCCCGTGAAGGTTCGTATACCTGAGGCGTTCCTATTGCTCTGTACAGAAGTTTGGGGTAGAAGTGTTTCACTGCCACAGTCCGGCCGGAATAGGTTAAATTTACCTCCAGCTGCCAAGTCTTAAAACTCTGTCGAGGACGCAAACGACCCATGTGTTCGGGGAACGTATGTAAAATCCGACTTCACGAAAACATTTTTTTTCTCTATAGTTCTGTTTTGTACTCAAAATATAATTTGTCATGACGGTGTTGAGTAAATAAAAGCGAAAATGGATGTGAGAACCAGCGAAGAGGTTAGGGCGTCACTTTGCCTCGTGAACAAGTGGAATATTTCGGCGGTGAAAATTCCGAGGATGAAGATTGTATCGAAGAAGAAGATCATTAGGAAGAGGGAGAGGCATGCGATGAGTCTTCCGATTCGAAAGTTTTTCAATTTATCCATCCATATTTTACATTTATTATCAATTTTATCTTCTATGAGTGTCAATACTGAATAGGGATATTCAACCCTTAAAACAAATACCCTTTTTTAATTCCTGAAGCTTGCCACATTTTTTCTGGAGGCACATCATCTCAAGTATAAATAACTCAGGGGATTCTTTAAAAGAAGTTACTTGACAAGTAATGATGAATTTCTCAAAATTACGGTGCACTTCCTGCATTTTTTTCAACAATTAAATTAGCCATCCATAATTAATGTTATGATATTATTATTGATTAAACTTATAGTTAAAACTACATAGAACATCTATGCATTTTTTTCCGAATTTTTTTTGCCTTTTTCGCGAGTCTATGCTTTCAAGAATATCGTTATCATTTATATCAATGTCATTTTATCTTGCAAACATCGATAGTTAAATCTTTAAACGCGTTTTTCTCAAAATGAGATTTTTCTAAGTTGTTGACATTGTAACTCAAAGAGCAATTATCCGATTGACTTGAAATTTGAACTGAGTACTCTTGAATATATTTACTCTACAATGACGTAAGATATCCGATTAAAACTGACGATTTGGCATTGAAAAGAACGACCATTTTATAGGCAAGAAAACAGACGTTTTCTTCATAACTACGCCATTTTGTTAGATTTTGATATTTTTCGAAAATCCTACGCCATTGTACAGGAAATACCTTCCAGTTCAACGACATTTTTTCCTTTTTCGGTTTCAGCTACTGAATCGGCCGGAATCATGTCAGCAGTGGAGGAACTTTTTTTTGGCGCCTCCGAAGGCGGCGCATAAGTCGCTTGGATCTCAATATTTTTCTATGAAAAAATTATGTATAACAATATAGGTAAAATATAGCCAAATATATTATTAATTTTCCGAAACATTTTTTTGAGTACTTTTCTTCCATAAAATTCCCGAAAATCACCCAAATTTTCAGTGTTCACACTGGTTATGGTTCACTCCTTAAAGTAGTTAAATATGTCACGGACGCCAATGATGGCCCGTGTATTCCGTTAAAAGGTGCCGAAAAATAGCGTTCGGTTCGAGGGTTAAAAAGGAATAAGTGTAAATAAATAATAACGTATAACAATGAAACGTCGTGCACTTGATCTTTTAAGCTCTAATTAAATCACAAGATTGAACTAGTTCACACAGTCCATTTTAGTCAATCACGAACAACTTCGAACCGGTTTCTCATGCATCGTTCTCACCAATGATAGAATTCGAAGATAAGTCTTCCTATTTCTTTTTTAATACTTTTTTTTTGATGAGAGTATCGACACGACGAGTTTAGGATTTTACACACAATTTATAGATATGCTAAATTTGAGTTTCTTTTTTATTTGAAGATATATTGACAAACAATGAAGTTATTACTATTTTAAGAAAGTGTCGCCAAACCAACTTTTATTTCCACATTGCTGCAACTTATTGTGTAACTTAACGAGTGTTTTTAACACACAGTGCTGCGGTTTTTACGAAAATACGTTGCGAAATAAAATACTAAAAAGAAAACAATACGTTGATTTTCAAACTAGACACAAGTAGCAATTGGCACCGGATCTGATCCGTGGAATTAAGGGACCAAAAGAACCAATATTCATTCCGGGATGACGTTTTCACATCTTTCTCACTTTGGGCAACAGGAATGCGAATAGATATAAATAGGGAAATATCCATTTCGTTCTTTCTGCGAGAGCTTGAAAATTGCGGAACTTTTAGCTAGGCGCTAATCAAACTTTTCAAACGAAAGCATCATTCGACTGAAACGGCGGAGAACACAAAAGCATGGCAAATTCGTGTAAACGGTCGAGAACGATTATCGCTTGCTGAAATGTTAAAAAACCGGTAAATAAGCTGGAACAAGTGGTCCAAAGGACGAAAGGGATGAGAGTGTGAAAAAATTCCCTATTACGTGCCTATTCCTTATGGTATATCTGTTCGCCCTCTCTTCTCGCCTCTCTTCCCCACTACTCTTTCTCACAATCCAGCAAATATGAATGGCTTTAATATTCCGGAAGCACGAACTCGCCACTTTTTAAAGTTCATGTACATCCCAGACGTGACCAGAAAATATTACAAAAGCCTTGTAAAGCGAGAGTCCCGAAGTCGGCTGGCTCGCAAACCGGAAACGTAACGAGGGACCGCCAGAGACGGAGTGAAGTTGATTGCGAATATTAGACCGGCGAGAAAATAAAATGGAATTTAGAGGGGAACAGTGCGATGAAAAGAACAAAAGGCGAAACAAATTAAAAAGATACCGTCTCGCCTCATTTCATCCATCTCTAGTTTGCGTACGCCAAAATAATCCACGGCATGCTAACTAGTAAAGTCGTGCTGTATATTGAAATCGAAAAAAAAATAGAAGAAGGCTAGTTTTGATTGTAGCTGGTGATTTTGCAGGTGCCGCGGGTGCTAAATCCAAGTTTGCCTAAAAGTCGGGGTGTAGGGTTTTTTTCAGGGATGAAACGGGATGGGGTGGATTAATGCCAAAGTACAACTCCTACGAGGTCGGCGTCAGCAGACAAAATGTTCAGAAAAATCAGGGTTTTATTTTTGTCCACAGCGTCGAAGTTCATTTTGGGGGTAAAAAAGTGGGGTGAAATTTTGTAAATCAGTTTTAATTCGATAACTCTTTAGGAAAAAATCATAAAATTTTTGCTCCAATGGGAAAGTCGTAGCCTTTGAAAAGACGCATCGATCCAGCATTTGATCATCTCTCTCTGATAATATCTTCACACCCAAAAAAAATTGTTGAAATATCAAAAAAATTGTTTATTGAATAACTCAAAAACAATCTATTTTTTGGGAATGGTTCAAATGTACGAAATGTAGAGAATAATTTTCTCTATAGTTTCGTTCCTATGGACCACCCTTGAATTTTGCTTTTTCCAACCCTTTTCGGGGGTCGAAAATTCAGAATGAAATTCTGGGAAAATTATCGACCGAAAATAAAGAGATACGAGTTTGGCGCTGTGGACAGAAATGTAGCTGAGGGTTCAAGCTACAAATTGTTCCACCGCGGCGAATTCGTGCGGTCAATAGTTTTCCCAGAATTTCATGTTTTATTTTCAACTCCCCAGAGGGGTTGTAAAAAGCACAATTCAAGGGTGGTCCATAGAAAAGCAAATATAGAGAAAATTGTTCTCCACATTTCGTACATTTAAACCGTACCCGACCAATAGATTGTTGTTGAGTTACTGAATAAACATTTTTTTGTTGGTATTTCAACAATTTTTTTGGAGGTGAACATATTATTGGAAAGTGAAGAGCAAATACTCGATTGACGCGTCTTTTCAAGGGCTACAACCTTCCCATTTAAACCAAAAGTGTACGAATTTATCCTAAAGAGTTATTGAATTAAAACTAATTTTTAATATTTCACCCCACTTTTTCACCCCCAAAATGAACTGCCACGACTTCGGCGCTGTGGACAAAAATTAAGCCTGCATTTTTCTGCACATTTTGTCTCACGGTGTCGACCTCGTAGAGGTTGTAGTTTGGCAGCAATCCACCTCCATCCCCTCAAAAAACCGTGCACTCCGATTTTTAGGCAAACTTGAATTTAGCACCCGCGGCACCTAAAGAACACCTGCCAAAAACTGGCCTTCTTATAATTTTTTTCGACAACGCGGTTTTTCAGCGACACCACGACTGTATTAAACGACAATTCGAACAGGCAAAGAAAACTCGTTTTTTTACGCATCGTTATCTGATACCTAATTGCAGCATGATTCATAATCAATAAGCTAATATACAAAGCTTGCCGAGAATATGCGTTTACCTAACATTAAAATAGAAATCTCGAACACGAAGAGGAGCGTCGAGTCGTCATCTATTCAACTTCTTTTTCAAACAAAGTGTTTATTGATTGAGGTTGACAACATTAAGGGGTTAGGCCATTCTAGAATTTTGGAAAAATCATTTTTTTTTTCATCAAACAGCAAAGAAATGCAAGAGCAGGACGATAATCTGGAGGGCCAATTATATGGTGCAGGCATCGCAGATTGAAGGTATTGCAAAATTATGCATGATTTTCTTCTACTCAAAACTTCAAACGCGTTTATCTCAAAACTGCATTATTTAAGTTGGCCGGAAACATAATTCAGATAATTTTCAACCGATTTACTTGAAATGTTGAATATATCTTGAGAAAAACATTGTCTATGGAAGTACGTAGGATTTTTTTTATATTTCATAGTTGATTTGTTATTAACGATTATCTGACGATTTTTTAGGCAAATTTTTCACTTTCCACTTTAGAAGTGCGCCATTTGGCCAAAAATCAATATATCGAACAAATCCTACGTACTTCTATAGCAGTTATTATATATAATCGAAAAAACAATTCATTGGCTCATTATAATTAAAAAATTACAGGATCTGTTTGCCCGGCCGTGGACCCTGCAAAAACGGAGACGTCATCGCAGAAACTCTGCACAGCCGCGATTTTGAAATTTATCGCTCCAAAAAAATTATTGTACACAGCCACTGATATGTATGATAAACACCCTTTTTGTAATCTCAATTTATTTTGTAGTTTTTCTGAAAAAAAAAAAAAAAAAAAAAAAAAAAAAATCACTAAATGCCTATTTTTCGGCCTCTAGAGTGGCCTAAGTTCTTAAGGGAGGCAGTACCTCTGAACGCTTTTGAAATGTTTTTTTTTTCGCAAAATGTTTGTATAACGTTTTGAGAATATGATAAGAACGTTTTGAAAAAAATTGTATGAGCTATTGTATGGCCGTGGAATCAGAGACTAGTCGGTAAGTTACCGAAATGATTGGTCTTTAAACTTTATTGTTTATCTTATTTTTAAAAACTTTTATTGCAAATTCCGCTATACAGGGTCTTCCGCTTATTATATTTCCCACCATATTCCACTACCCATCGCCACTTCATTGTTTATCTTGAGACTGTACTTTCGAAATCGACGTAATCAATAACTCGATTTTTTTTATCTATCCACATAAAATTTTACACACATTTCAATAAGAATATTTATTACTTTATATTTGAACCGATAGGCTCTGAAAACTCATTTACAAAAGTATTTTGTTTATTGCCCAATTACTGGAAAATTGTATGCAAAATTCAACCTGTTTTCTAAAAGCGTGCCATTTCCTTAAGTTTATTTTTCTTCACTTTTCGTTCATGCACACCGCATAAATGTCAACAAAAACTACAAATTTTCCTGTCGTGTTTCGCATACAACAGAAGCTAGAGCTTACGCCGTTTTACATGTCACGTCACAGCCTTCCCGGAAAATAGTGCCATAACTCCGGCATTTTCAATTATTTTGCGAAAAAATACGCTGTAATCGTGTAAAGTAATAATGAGTAACATCCGATGTTTAAAAATTGGAAAACAAATTGGTTTTTTTTAATCATAAAAAACGATGTATCCCGTTGCCCAAAGTTATTTCCTCCCTCGACAAATAAACGACATCGCTCACATAAATTCTAAAAAATCGATACCATGAATATATAAAAAATAGCATGATAAAAATGTATACCGAAACTTGACAACAAATATATGCCAGGTTCCCTTATTTTGAACGGAACGGTCAAATATCTCTGGCATAGACCCGGCGATGAAAATAAATTCCAAGGATAAATGAGATGATCCGATTATTAAATTTGAAGTGGATCTTTCGTTTATTGAGGTAAAATACATATTAGTTACGACTGAAGCCGGATTCGAGTCCAACGAAAAACGAATTTACATCCAGCTTGAAAAACATTTGAGCGATGGCATTTTAGATCTGTCGTAACTGCTGCTGTTCGCCGTCTGTAATCAGCGTTAGCCGCGTCATACCACATGGAAATGCTGCTTAGGATTGAGATCCGAATGCACATGCTTTGTAATAACCTGCCATTCCAAATATCCTCCAGTACAGAAAAGAGTTTTTTCTAGCTAACCTCGCACGGACATTGACGATGTGGTTTGCATTCAGCAATTCTCGTACACGCAAGAAATACGCCTGTAATAAATAATCGATACAAGCTCTGTTTTCGCTTCAAAGATCTTTGTAGATAAATGCATACAACGAGTCCCGTCTGTTTTGCCGTAAATAAGTTACACTGTAAGTAAGTCATCATTATTGTTGATCGAATCTTACTCCAACTATGGAAAAAAAATTATTTGGATAAGCGGTCAATATTATAAGACTTTCATAAATTGATTAATTGACTTTCATAAATTATTTTATAATTTATTGTTTCATTGTTTTCATGAATGTTCGTAATTCATTGATTCATTGATTTTCATAAATTATTCATGAACTCAATATTGAACGAAGAGAACCGAGCTATAAAGACGAAGAAAAGTGATCATGCAGAAATGCCATAAAATATTCGGAAAATCATGCTCGCAGTTTTTTCCAGATCTAATTACAAGCCTTAAGGCCTTAGGCCACTCCAGAGGCCAAAAACGGCATGTTTTGTGATTTTTTTTTCAGCGAAAGGGGCCGTCCATATATTACGTCATCGATTTCTGCTCACTTTCGACCCCCCCCCCCCCCCTACAATCATCCTATCGTCATTTCCTAATGACCCCCCCCCCTCTCGCAAAATTGACTTTATTACCAGTTTGGCAAAATTAAAACATTTGCGGATTTGAGAAAAATTGGGTAACATTAAAACATTTTGTTATAGAATCATCTTTTATTATTTTGTACTTTGGCAATGTTTATTAATATAATAATATTCTTCTTCCCTATTCTTTAGTTTTCTTTGGATAGCTCCCACGGAGTTTTCACCCATTCTTGCAAATCCTGGATCACGGGTAATATCTCCGTATCCTCCCCATATTCATCTTGGCTCGATCGAACTATTTTCATAGGTACGCTGTTATTTGAAGTTCTCGAATATAATGTAGACAAACCTTATGTAATAAATAAATAAATAATGAGTTCAATAATTAATACCATTAGGTACTTGCAAAATATTTTTCATCACTCATGCGGGGAAACCCCTCTAGTTGTACAATATACTATTGTACATTTTGAAGTAACTGGTATCACAAGAATGACGTCAATTTCGAAACGCCCCCCTCCCCCCCCCCCCTCATCCATCATTTACCGTCATCCGCAGACGAACCTCCCCCCCCCCAAATTTAGAATGACGTAATATGTGGACGGCCCCAAACCATAAAATAAATAGAAAACACAAAATAGGGGTTTTATTATACACGTAATTGACTATACAAAATTATTTTTTCACAGCGATACATGTCAAGATGGCGACTGTGCAGCATTTTTCCGATGACGACTTCATTCCTGGAAGGTCAACAGGACCAACAACTCCTATAATTTTTCAGTTATGATGAGACACTAAAGTTTTTTCGATTATATATAAGAATAGCTATAGAAATACGTAGGATTTTTTTTTGTTAAAATGGCGCATTTCTAAAACAAAAAGTATAAAATGCCATGAGAAAACCGTCAGAAAATTGTTTATAAATAAGGAACTATGCAATATAATTGAAAAATCCTACGTAGTACCTTAGAAGATGTAATTCTAAATATACAGTTAAAATTTCAAGCGAATCGGTTGAAATTTGTTTGAGTTATGAGTCCGGTCGAATTGAAAAATGTAGTTTTGAGATAAACGCGTTGGTAGAAAGTCACGAAATGAATAATTTTTCAATACCTTTAATCGTCAACAATCTTCGAAGCTCGAGTCCTCAGAAATTTTTCACACGCATAATCTTATGCAATATCATTTTATAGGTACTAAGGTACCTTTTTAACCAGAAAAATCGATTTTTGGAAGATTCTAGAGTAGCCTAAGGCCTTGATCATGGCCAAGCATTAATCTACTTGCAATATTTTCGTACAAAATGAAGCGTATACACGAAAGTATACTTATACATATCAAATAGGTATTTTCCAACGAATCTCCCTGTCTTCGGGACCTGGGCCTAACCGTTTTCGAGCTTTAATTCAAACTCATTTACATTTCACATGTTCCCACCCGGTTGGCTTAGCACCTCGACCATTTATCTGGGTTGAATTTAATTTCACTGTGCCCGGAGTAAAGTGGCACTTATTCTTACGTACGCCGGGCTGGGGCACTTTCAAAAAGCACTATATAACATTCCCTGACATTTGCCACTCGCTAGCGTCTTCTTCCCTTACGCTCATGGTCGGTGTACTTATTTTGATCGATTGGGCGTACGCAAATAATTTAGATTTCTCTATGTCGTCCACTGGTCATTAATCGCGATGTCACCGCGAATGGAGAGATTCTACGGATAGAAAACCTAGAGAGTTTTCAAGAAAGCAGCCAACTTCCGGTAGCATGCGTCGAATTTGCAATGAGACACGTTTACCAGACTTTACCCAATATTTTTCGGTATAACCTTGTCTCGGAAAGGAAGACGAGGTAATAAAAGTCACATGCTCGGGTAGGGACAGGCCGATTAATGAACAATGATTTCCTTTTTCACGGCCCGTAACCAACGGGGGCCATTTAATTTCATTAGCCATGCGTCAAGTCCATCCATCACAGCTTTATAACCTTTACAGTTCACCACTTAGGTATTGCGCTGGAAGGTGACAGATGGACGCTTCATGGGAGGAAGACTATTTGCAAATGTGAAAAAAATGATTTTTTTCTGCGCATTAATCGATAGTTTAATGTATTAAGGGGTGAGGTGCAGTAAGAATTTCCAAATAATCGATTTTTTAAAAACATTTTCTTGAAGTATGATGTTTCAAGAAAATTCCCGGAAAATTTCAAGTCAATCCGATGAATCGTTTTCGGGATATCCCACAATTAGTGAAGGGGCGTCGGGTCCCCATGGCAGGTAGCGGCTGACAAACGCGCAAACGATAGTACCCGGGAAGGCGGAATGCTTCGAAGACAACAATAAATTGATATTTTGGAAGCTTCCACATCGGCAGAAGCCCTATTGTATGGGCCAGGAATTGATGATTCGATGTAAGTAATTTTTTAATTAGTATTTCTATACATAAATCAAGTGTAAAATTGGAAAACTCTTTCAGAAATTTTCAAAAATGTATTACTGAAGAACTATGACCTTTAGCAACATTTTATAAATAATACTTTCGTTTTAAAATTGCCCAAAATGTAAAAAAAAAATCATCTCGAAAAACTTTAGTTTGTTGAAAAATTGTTTTAACAATTGGCTATGAACAATTGAATGCCCGACTTTTCGGCAAAAACATTGTGATATTCGGATTCAGCGGATCAAAATACATAAAAAAAGTTTAGCTTCATCCATCGTGCTCAAAATTTTACGAACACATAATACCGTATCCACATCGAAAAACTTTAAGCGCGTTTTTCTCGAAACTATGTTTTTCAAGTCGGTGACGACTATAATTCAAAAACCACTCGATGGATTTTGATGAAATTTGGTGTGCTACTTGATAGCATTAAAAAGTAGTCCTTAATCGAAGGATTTTTATTTTTGTTGAAAATTTATATTTTTTTTAACACTAAAGAGCAATTTTTTGGTCGAAAATCGAAAGTTATCTGTCAGAAGCCGTCATTTTGTTAATTTTTGAAAAAAAAACTTCGATTAAGGACGAGATTTATTATTAAGCTAATGATTTTTTGTTTTTTGTTTTATTTCAGATGATCCAGTAAAATTTTATGATGGTCACCGCAAAGCACTACATGCCGAAGGGGGTCCGACAAAGATGGCGATATTTTTATAAATAATCAATATCTTTTTTTTGAAAATTTGTACAAGTCAAGTTGAAATATAACATAAAAAGTCTGTGTAACCACTTTTGTAAAACAAACTTAATTACTGTAAAAAAAATTATTGTAAATGCTCGTTTTTTACGCCTCCGACTGCACTTCACCCCTTAAAAATATTGTGTCCAATTTTTAAAGCCAAATTCCATGAATTGGGTCACCGGCGCATGCGCCCTTCTATATTTTCTATTGCTCCGATCTTTTATGTTTCGTAGTCATACGCGGTGAGGCCCATCATTGTCGATGCGGAGCGTTACAGGTACTTTAAAATCCACCTTGGGCCAGTTGTGAACTTACAAGGAACATCACTTTGGTGTCCTCTTCGAATTTTGTTGAAGCTTTTTGATGTGGAAGAGCAACTAAGCGACTCGTATTTTGTTTATCGGCAGAAAAACGGTTTTAAGGGGTGAAACGCACTCTCAAAAATGGGGATGTTTTTCGTTTTTCGCCAATAACGTTTTAACAGTACGACATATAAAAAATTTCGAACTCCAACAATGTTTATTTTTTTGTGTACTATACATTGGAGACGAGAACGATAACGTTATCGACGAAAAACGAAAAACACCCGTATTTTCGAGGGTGCGTTTTACCCCTTAAAACTGTTTTTCTGTCGATAAAAAAATACGTGTCTCTTGGTTTTTGATACTCTTCCACATCAAAAAGTTTCAACAAAATCAGAGAAGGACACCAAAGTGATGTTCCTTGTTAGTGCTTCTCAAAATGTCCACGCACCGAAAAAGTTTTCATGCAACACCCAAGGGACCTTCACGGAACAGAATTTTTTTTGGAAACCAACATATTAATCGTAATACGGAAAATAAGGGGGGGGGGGGGGCGCTGGTAGTACCAGCGCCAAAAAACTTTTTAGTGCGAGCTCTGATGAAGTGAGTTGGAATTCCCTGTTGACCTATCGGTTTATTGAATTTCGGGTCGGAAAGCCCATAGAGAGCAGCAGCAGCAGCAGCAGCAGGAAAATCATTTTTACAAGGAAGCCGAAGGAATCCTATATGGCGCTGGAATCGCGGATTAGCCGGTAAGACATGAAAATCACTAAGTTTTCCTTTGTTGATACTTTGAGCGAGTTTTTCTCAAAACTATATTTTTCCAACTGCTGGAGAGATTACCGAAAAACAATTCAACCGATTTTGATTAAATTTGTCACGCATCTTCCTTATACCATCAGTTTGCCGGTGAACCCAAATAATATTTTAATTCCAAAAATAAAACGTTCTTTTGCCCTTGAATATAGCGAAAATTTCATGAAGAATCACAAAATTGACCTTATTAAGCTGTTATTTCGTAAATTTTGCATATATTTGCAAAATCATGCTTCACCGACAGCGTATGGGTGTTACCTATAAGAATCATTTTCATTTTTTTTTGTTTCAGTCAATTACAGCGCGAGGAACAATTCCAGCAGTGCGGAAACTTTTTGAGTGACTTCCTCTGAACCTC
This sequence comes from Ophion obscuratus, assembly GCA_964007375.1. Taxonomy (NCBI): domain Eukaryota; kingdom Metazoa; phylum Arthropoda; class Insecta; order Hymenoptera; family Ichneumonidae; genus Ophion; species Ophion obscuratus. Next base: position 27,115,440 of record OZ023318.1, on the reverse strand, counting down.
GATGTACACGACTGACAATATGCATTTTAAAAAAATTATAAAATATTTTTTGCATAATTAGAATATCAAATAAAATAAAACGCACAAAGTTACGAATTTCCATGAGTATTCTATACATGAAAAAAAAAAAATCACGAAGAAACTCTGATTGTTGTACCTTCTAAATGGACTTCACCCCTTGTATCGGCGCGATGCCACGTCGCGTCGGACGATACATTTGGAATTAATTTGGGATTAATTTTAAAAGGTGTTTGGAAAAATTAATTTGGAATTAATTTTAAAAGGTGTTCTTCACATTCATAGATAATGTCGACGAAAGTAATGAGTCGAGAACTTCATGGCAAAGAGTATCGTGAGACAGGGTATTCAAAATACTATATGGGGTTCTTTTTCCGTCTCAGCTGTGTTCATAGCTCATAGATGCATACCATGAGGGTGCGAAGCAATTAATAGTGCCGCCCTTCCGTAATTCTGCGGTCAGTGATCTGTCCACGTCTTTCCCAAGCAGACCATTGACCTAGCTATTCCGGGCTCTATGTAGGTAGAGGCTGCTCTTATCAATGTCGGTGTAATTGCGTGTAAACGATTATAACCGCAACTCTGGCCGCGTGAAATTAAGGTCGGAAACCACTGAGACAGGTCAAAGCATCGATTTTTTGCATTTTCTCAAAGTACACATATTCAAGAATATGTGAACATTTTCCCAGTTAAAATATTGAAAGTCCACCAAGTTACAGATGATTCAGTGAGGGCAAGTACGGCAACGATTTACCTATAATAAAATTCTTAACCGTGTTTTTTCTCGAAACGACTTTTCTCGACCTAGCCGGAATCATAACTCTAGCAATAATTGCCCGATATTCAATTTAAAAAAAAAATAATTGGAGTAGTTGTAGTTGTAAGTAGCCGTTGTTTTTTTTAAATTAGTGTTTTTCATGTCCCCGAATAAAAGTTAAAGTTTCGACAAACTTTCACTTCTTTTTGAACAACTGCGGTTATGTGCATTTTGTTCGAAAAACGGCTACCTATAAAGAGAACTACATTTATATAGATTGTAAAATTTTCTTTATTTTTATTTTTCACACCAACCATTGTCAAGTTATCGATCCGCCCGTTGGACCACATTTTTTATACAGAGGCCCTGTTATAGGGGAGTTTTGCTTAAGATGACATACTTTTTCTTTTGCGATAAATATTTAAATAAATGCCGTCGTATGAATACAGAGAGAAGCGTATATCCAACACGGTTTATTATTATAATGAAATAGAATCAGTTTCAGGACATGAGTTACTTAAATGAAAAAATGAAAGAAAAAAACATATGTTAGTCGACGTGTGTAAGATGACATATGTATGTCTCCTTACCCACGTCGATCAAATTATGCTTAGTTTTATCATTTCTGGATTGAAGGTTAGTTTATGGCAACTAATATTTACTGGAAAATTATTATGGTGACGACGAAGTGTTGCCCGCGATACGTTAACCCTTTAACGGCCACGTCTATTTCTGGATGGCTCGAAATCATTTCCTCTGGAGGTATAGCTAAAAAGGGTTAAATATGAATATCCAACCATAATTTTGTCGATAGGGGCCTGGGAAGTAGTATTTTCGGACTGTAGCAAATTTGCTACTAACATTTTCACCCATTCGGTTCGAAATATTATTCTAATTCAATAAAAAATCTTCAAAGCCTAGTTAGTCCAGTCAAGCTTCCTTTACGCAATTCTATCCAAAAATATTTCAAGAATGTCCATTTACTTACTTTTTTGCACAAAAAACGGGCAGCAGATCAAATGGTGGGGTAAGCGTCGTAAATTTTCACGACAACATCGTTGCCATATTAACATAATTCATATGTTTTCGTTTGAATTTCAAGCTATCCCGGCATTTGTAGCTGCATCTAGCATAGATTGATGGAACTGTGAAGTAGCTTATCCGCTATAGCGTCCTTACACTTTTACCGACGGGGCCAAAGAGAACGTAGCAAATTTGCTACAATGGCAGTTAAAGGGTTAAAATGTTTAGATGCTAAAAGCCAACCAATTCTATTCTACATGAAAATCACTAAGTTTTCCCTTGTTCATACTTTGAGCGCGTTTTTCTCAAAACTGTATTTTTCCAACTGCTGGAATGATTACCGAAAAACGATTCAACCGATTTTTATTAAATTTGTCACACATCTTCCTTGTACCATCAGTACATTTATTATTCTATTACCTTTAAGGTAATAGAAACTGTAAAAAAAGAAAAAAAAATATTACATCTTCATTGAATTGCATCTTCATTGAAGCTGTAAAGGAGAATAGAGTGGATTAGTTTTTATTCTTCTTCACATGACTACATGAGCAAGCATATGACTAAGACCTTCTATTCTACTTTACAGCTTCATTGAAGCTGTAAAGAAGAATGGAAGGTCTTGGTCGTGTGTTCTTGTGACCAGCTCTACGTGTCGAGGTTCGTTGATAATAGCCAGGCATCCTATAGCGATGAGCCAAAAATTCGATTTTATATCCGGTTTTATACCCAGCAGGGCATAGTGATGACTGGTATGTCAACTCACCCATAAGTGAACGCAGATTTTGTTTATTTGTTGTGACAAAAACTTTGGAGCTAGAATATCCGTTGTGCAGCATTTGTAAAGTACGATGACCTTGGATAATCAATAAGTTAATTCAAGTAGAAAAAATCTTACCCGACGGGTATTTTTAGCACCAGATTGGATAACATGGTGAATTTTTTATTTATTTCAAAATCATGAAAATATTTACTACGTAAAAGCTCGCGTTCACTGATGACTATATTAGATTTCGCTACTAGAAAGACTTGTCGGCCGACCATAGAACGTCATTGATACTCTTATACCGCGAATATTTGAAAATATATTAAGGGTGTGTTGTCTTATCTGACTATGACATCTTGAGCACAACTCTCCTACCTCAATAACGTTGTTAGTTTTTATTTTTTTAAATAATAATTGACATGAAATAATGCCAATGTATGCTCAGTAACGTAACTTTTTCCAAAACGCAAATAAATAATCTAAAATACAAAAAATCTGAAAAACGACTGTTTTTGGCCCGTCACAGTGGTGTCCTTCCTGAAGGTTGTTATGGGGTTTATCCATCGGGGGCGAAGTACGCGGGGAGCGCACTATGCTTATGCATGGAGCCGATTGACTGTTACCAATTGTTAGCTATCAAATAAACCCTATATTGAACGTACGTTTTCGAACCGACTTTGTACATCCACTTGTAAAAATACGAATTTTTAAACATTCGGTGATTACATAAAATGTTCCCAATACTTTGTATAGTTATTTTCTATGACTTTTTCTCGCTCAATCAACACGAGACGAATTGGCAACGTCGTAAGTCGTAAATAAATAGCGGTCCGAGTAAAAGAAAATTTCGCTGGAAAGAAAAAGTGTGAACGAAAGCTGTCTATAACTAGGAAGAATTTAAAAAAACTTTAAACATTTTCTGATATTCAAAAAAAAAATGTTACGGATGAAAAAATTTCGCTTTATTTCGTCGTTGCCTAAAAATTTCTCGAAAGTTATAGTTTCTGAATATAGTTATCGAAACAATATTGAGTAATTATTACTAATTACAAGAATAAGTGCAAATAATATTCGTTGTTGATTATTCGGACCGAGTAGTTTGATGTTCCTGGGCATAATCACCGAATACGGATAAGATAGGTAGCATTTGTGCCGTCTACGACGTTGCCATGACTGCACATCCTAATATTTTGTTTGCTTGATTTTTTTGCACAAATTCGCCATTGAAAACATGAATAATTTTATAACGGTACTGTGATAATTACTCGAATTTTCTCCTTTGTTCAACTCCGTGGTAACATTTTCTTAGCAGATATTAATAATGTATTGAAAAATGATCGGGAGTTTTCCATAAGCGTAATGTAATTAGCCCACAAAGTACGTCGAGTTTCCGAATCATTTCCTAAATAACGGTAATCCAAACTGCACAGGATGATCAGCAAAAGAATTATAAACTTCTAGAACAACATTTCAGCTCGGTCGTAGCATTTTACCCTAACCCCATAACAACCTTAAGCGTATTACTTTATTTCTCCTGGTTTTTACTTTACATCGATGCTGTTACGCTTCAATTTTATTACATATTTTCTTTTGCTCGACACTGGTGGATGGGCGGTAGCGCTTCGGCTCTGCCGGTACTTCGAGTTAAGCAGCATTGTGCGTGGGCACTACTTCTGATACCTTGGTGTGGAAACTTGAGTTAAAGTGTGTGCACCAAAGAATCAAAAGAATATAGGGCCGTCTATACCGGTACGGGTTTTCCACAGTTTCCCCATACCCTTGGCAAATGCGGTATAGTGTAGCTTAAGGTAATCGTATCGCTTCTCAGTAGTCATACTGCTGATCATACTTGAGACTTATACAAGTTATATTTTTAACGTATGCAAAAAAAATAATTTGTAATAACTAAAACTTTCTATGTGGGGAACTGCTGAATGAATGTTCACATTTAATTAGAAAAATGAAAAAATAGTTATTCCAACGATTCGCGCAGTATTTCTAGGTTTGATTTTCGGCAACATTGGTTTCTATCTCCGTGTCTTTTTACTCAACCAGGCGAGTTTAACCACCATGGATTTCAACGTCGATCTGTCAAAACAATGTCAGGTGCGGGAAATATAAAGCATTGTAATCGGGCCACGACTGGTAAAAAGCGTGGTAAATTTGTGTCGGCGAAATATGTCGGTTAAAAATGAAATATGTGTGGAAATTCGAATGAGTGAGATGAGGTTAGGACTACAGTCAGCTGTTGCCTTGCTGTCACGTCTCGTTATCGTAGCAAGTGACAATAAATCCATTACCGGTAGTTCAAATTAAACTTGATATTACATAAAAGTTAGGTCAATAATCGTGATTTTTTCTAAGAGCATTTGTAGGTATGTGAATCTGATTATTTTTAAGAATCTGAAGGATTCCCACTATTATATACACTTTTGTAGCGATCGGAAATTTGGTTTTTGCATGTCGTCTCGGAATTCCTTCACAAAAATATGCAATTTTAATATTTTTTTCTCTGTAATTAGGTCGGTATTCGACCCTGGAATTTTACAGAGACGATTATTAATATATTTAGTGAAGCTCAAAAAAATGAAAATCCTATGGATTGAAGTCTGGCGATAGGATTACCTCAAGACGGGGTTGGACGCAATGGAAGTTAGGTTAGATTAGTGAAGTGCGGATAGGGCGTGATCGGAAAGGGGTCAATTGGGAAGGCTTATACGTAAAAATCCGCAAGGGTATACGTTGGAACTCAGGAACTAATTGAGACCTCAATAAATAATTTTTTTCTTTTTCTATTGTTTTGTATCCACTTATTTTTTCTTTGCTTCAGATCAAATTGCTTTTCATGACTGTCTTCCGTATTCGTTTTCTTATTCATTTTCGTAAATTATTGGTTGAGTGCACGGGAACTTGCAGTCCTAGTGCAGTAATAAACAACCTATCCTATAAACCTAGTTTTAAAAAGCTTTTGGGTTATCGATTGCAAATTATCTATCAGTATTTGACGAATGCTATGGAGGAAGATTATAGCGGCCACTGAAAAAAAATTAGGTACGGATAAAATAAAACGCAATGCTGTACCTATAAGTGGGTGAGGCTGTACAATCACATGAATAGTGACAGCTGCACGAAATCCAGATTGAACACGAGAACCGATGATTAAAAGGGAGTATAGACGACGCTCGGAGTGATGCATCCACAGACGGAAACTCATTTACGGTGGTACCAAGAGGAAGACCTCTCAAAAGGAGAACCAAATGCAAAGGAATTGACAATACATCACTGCATAGTCAAATAGAAGTTCGGGCTCCTTCAGTAGCTCAAAGAACTACATATAGGAGCACCCATTCTCCTATGTCTAGTAGGCTCTATGTCACTAAATAGTCAAATCGAGGTTTGGGCTTGCTTCGAAATTCAAAGATCTAAATACATGAGAACGGGAGATCGCTTGGGATATTAGTAGAGTTCAAGTTTCGCGGAGTCAGTGAAGAAAACTGTAGTGTGCGGAGGCTTCTGAATTTTAATGAGCTGCCTAGACATTCAAACGAAGAGAAGAGGCTCGAGCGATTTAAGGTTGTTATGCGGTTGAGCCGTCGGGGGTGAAGTACGGGGGGAGCGCCTTAGGCTTATGCACGGAGCCGGTTGACTGTTACCAACTGTTAGCTTACAAATAATCATCATATCAAACTTACGTTTTCGAACTATTTTTCTATATCTATTTGTAAAAAAGATGCCTTTTTGAACATTTTGTGATTACATTGAGTGTTTTCATGACTTTGTACAATTATTTTCTATAACTTTTTCTCGCTCAATTAACGCGAAACAAATGTTCAACGTCGTAAATAGTGGTATATCATAATGCCCAGGTTGGCAGAAGTGTCGCGAAGTTAGAGTGGATCGTATTCAAACTGCACAGGGTGATCAGCAAAGAGGTTATAAAGGTCCAGAAAAAAATTCCGCCCAGTGGGAACATGTTGACTTCACCCCATAACAACCTTAAAAGCGGTCTTCATGAGTCTTTGCGAACGTGTAAATGCCAGTCGATGACAAATCATTTATGCATGTAGATGAAATAGAAGATGGCGTCAGAATAAGAGAAAATGGAGGAATGGAAAGTATTATAGATGTAAACGAGAAAGGGAAACACGTCGGGGAAAATGGAAATGCAACCTCAAAGTAAGTAGCTTTGGCTGAATGTACTTCATTCAGTCATTCATTTTCTCTCACTATCTCTTTGCTCCTGTCGCTCTCTTGCTCTGTCCTCCACTCCAAACCCAGGGTTACACATTTTCGTTGAGAACTTACAAAATTCCAATTTGCATATCTTTTCGTCTGTTGTCCGAAACATTGCTTCAGGCAACCCTACCAAACAGCCCGTCAAACACCCCCCCCCCCCCATTTCTCGCGGCGCTCTCTTTACTTTCTTGGATTTCAACCAGCAAAATCTTATTCGCCTGACTAGGAAAGATACTTCTATAACTTCGTACACTGGCTTTGTTTGTTCACATAGATATGTATGTATATATGTATACCAGAATACTTTTCGAAAACCCACGTAAAACACCAAAACGGTTTTTTCAGATGCTGAGTTCTAGCTAATTGAAAATTCTTCATTCCGCAGATTCGCCCTATCGGACCTTTATAAATAAACCCACTCACTCTCCGATTTTTCCCGTCCCGCGCCTTCGACTTGCAGAATTCAGCCTCTGCTCATTTTGTTCATTAGTTATCAATGTGATCCAACACAATTAATCTGGAGTTTCATTGACAACCTCACTGGACCACAAAGAACGCTAAAAATACTAGCATTCAACACACTTGAGTTGTGTTTTTCATTAATATTCATCAATATCAAATATTTATCGAATCTCTCAATCGATTGAAAATAAAGGTTCCGAATCACTCCTCCGATTCACCTCCATAAGACAGTATTGCACCAGCATCAATACCGTCTATTTTAATTATCTTCCATGCACAACCATAAAACTGGAAATATCAACAACATTCTGAACAAATAAAATTCTGAAGAGGATCCAAATCAAGGATGGAAACGAAAAACATAAAAACGTTTATTTCCATCGCGACCTTGGAAACCTTCATTGGTCGAATCAAAGCCGATTCCATAATATCAAGAATATTTATCAATACATCATCGTCTGGACTGAGATCATCATTGTTGCATTACTTACACTCGAATATATGTTGCGTGCATGGACGTCTTCCATTTTTAAATCCATACATTTCCGCAAATAGCCGGCTGAATAAGAAACGAGCAAATGCATAATAAAAGACCTGACAAAACATCGATGGTTACCGACAAAGCTACAGTTAGTACATACGGTTTAATTGTTTTTTCAATTTAATTTTTACGTTAATTGTGACCACAGCCTAGGAATAACTGTACTTACTCCCACAACGCAAGAGCAAAATTGACAAACAGACTCAAACTTAATGTTAAATTATTATAATACAATATAATTGGCAGGAAATTATACTTAGGGATAGATTCACTTGGTATGGAATACCTCATATCCGCAAAAGTGAGTGACACCAGAGTTCTCAAGCTGTTGTGTATGACTACAGCAACGTACTTGGGGAGGGTGAACCTGCAGCCATCGATATATCGCTACTGGGTGGATATTCCTTCTGCATTTCTTCTCAAAAGCTAAAAAAGCGGCGGTTCAAGGAAGTGCATACGGATATGGCGGTGTAAAGGCAGAACGAAGTAAAGCACCTCTATACCGTCACCTCGGTACGTTTCTCTCAAGCAGGATGAATGTTCGGTATTTACATTTTAAGGCAAAGCTGCATATACGCATCTCCCAACTATTCGGCATGAACGCGAACATTGAATATGCAGACCTCACCAGCACACAGCTCTGCGTGATGGTACATCACGTACTGGAATATAGAAGAATAAATAGAAAGAGAACGCGCACGAGAGAGAGAGAACCTAAAACGCGAACATGCGGATACCCGAGTGGAAAACGTAACTCATCACCGCCTAACCACAAGCTAGTAAAGTGATGTTTCGAATCGCCATTAGTTAGCCGTCTTAGCGATTGACTACCCAGCCTTGTAACGCTTTGGTCCTCTAGTAATTGAATACAAAAAATTAGGTGGTGACTAGATAGAAAGAAATATTCCAGGGCTGTATTATATTTCTGACCTAGCCATGACATAGTTTTTCAGCTAGCGACTGGGAACAAAAAATTAGGTGGCGATTTGGTAAAAAAAAATTTGTGGCTATATATATATTTTCGTGATTTTTTTCACATTATTTATATCATTGACCCCTTTTACGATATTCTTCGTCGTTCATTAATTAGGATTACGATATTTGCGCTATAAATATATTAATGGTTTAATTTTAAATGATCTCAGACAAACGCTTACGCCGTAACGTGGTTTCGATATTGGGACCTCTGGGTGATGAGTTGTGACGTTGTCCACTGAGCTAGTTCTACTTGTTTAATTTCTGAATTTTCTTATCGCCTACATATGTTACACTACACAATATCAGATTATTGAAAAATGGGTGGATAAACAAATGTAAATAAACATTATTAAATCAATGACTCAATTGCGGTCGCATTGAGAGCGATAATCGCATAGAATTACATAACCTTAAATTGTATTTGTCCGATCATTTATTCTGGCCAGTGCGGCCGCAGTTGGGAAGTGTTGGCTAGGTCATCGCCAGATACCGACTTGAGGATTTTATTTATTCACAACGTCATCTGTAACTCAAGTTGCTTAACCAACCATGAGCCAGTCGATCGATGGAACTACACGTATTCACATAACCACACTTTGTCATTTGTGACCAAGCTCGGTTGGGCAGTGACTAGCCAAGGGGTGCACAGTAGCACTTAGCTGGCTAGGTCATGGCGAGATACCTACTTAAGAATTTTTGCATTTGCAACGCCATCTGTAACTGAAGTCGCTTAGTCAGCCATGAGCCAATTGCTCAATAGAACTACATATAGTCACATTACCACACTTTATCATTCCCGACCAAGCTCTGCTGGGCAGTGACTAGCCAAGGGATGCACAGCCGCATAGCCTACTTAAAAGTAGGTATCTCGCCATGAGAATGCTTGCATTCGCAACACTATCTGTAACTCAAGTTGCTTTGCCAGCCATGGGCCAATCGCTCGACGGAACTGCATATAGTCACATAACCACACTTTGTAAATTGTGACCAAGACCGTCTGGGCAGTGACTAGCCAAGGGGCGCATAGCCGCAGTTAGCTAGTGTTGGCTAGGTCATGGCGTCATGCCCACTTGAGAATTTTTGTCTTTTGCAAAGCCATCTAAAACTCAAGCTAGCTAGCCAGCCATGAGGCATCCGCTCGATAGAACTACACGTAGTCACATAACCTTACTTTGTCATTTGTGACCAAGATCAGCTGGGCAGTGACTAGACAAAGGCTGGATAACAAAACATTCACAATATTACTAGATCATAGCGAGCCAACCATTGGTCAGTTCGTATGAGCTCAATTGGGCGAGCCAGTTACTAGGTCGTAACTCAGGCAGGCTAGAACAATTTCTACTCGGGTAGTACGCCAGACTAACAAAAATTGGCCATTGCGGAGAAACCAAGCCTGCTGCTTCTTATCTTTAGCTCGTGAAACAATACAACCAACAAGCAATAGATTTTCCGGAATTGTCATGTCACCACGTGTAGTCGATCGTCGAAATTGTGGTTTCCACTTTTGATTAGCTTCTGCTATTTCATCCACGCGGACTTCGAGGCAGTTACTTTAATTGGTAACTACTGTATCAAAAATATACTCTAACAGTAGCGAAAGCATCGGAATCGATCGTGTAGTTTGGACGACGGTTTTAAATGACATTAAACGTCTATCGAAAACGGCTCTCTTAACTTTTTCACTCGTTGATTTGCTCTTCAACACACCGATAGCCCTATGATTTCATAAAACTACATCAATAACCCCATGACTTCATTAAAGCATATTACCGTCGGTGAGAAACGTACTGTGCAACGATACAAACATCATTCTAATCGGTTGTGCTTTTTGCAGTCCACACACATGTTCAAATGTACAAACAAAATGACCCGTCAGGATACACTACAAATATAAAAATAAAGACGTTTCCGATCATCTTCCTCTGGTCTCTTCCGGCTTTACAGCTCCCTCCGGCTGTTCATCATTAGTGCAAAAATAATTGTGGTCCGGGCTGAACCAATGGCACCCACGCAGTGGCATCTCAGATGCCAATCAGCACGATTATGTAGATCAACGTTTTGGTGGTATCGATGGGTGATAATCTCCACACATTGCAAATGGATAGTTGATTAAGCTTCCGGATTAAGCCGGAGCTAATGACACGTATTCTGGGTCTAGTTTCACTCGTCAGATGAACCAATCAGCTAGTACCACTTGAAAACAGGCTTATGCTCGCTTTTACTCTACTTTGAACTGCTCCCAGGGTTACATATCAGATTAGGTGATCAATGTGCGCAGGAGTCTGTATTCAAAGACGGCAACGAGATACGATGCCGAAGCAACTTTGAAGAGTCTGGGAAATGGGTATGAGCGTGTCGTCAGTAACATCTCGATATAGTGAGAGTAAGAGAAACAGGAGGGTGTGTGTGTGTGTGTGTGTGTGTGTGTGTGTGTGTGTGTGTGTGTGTGTGTGTGTGTGTGTGTGTGTGTGTGTGTGAGAGAGAGAGAGAGCAAGTTGCACCAGAGTCCATTAATCAACCCTGCTACCCGACGGGCACACCGTACATCATGCATATGTATAGATTTCCGTGGCTACACCTGGGTTACACCTGTGTACGTGATGAATACATATACGAAGCACTTGTGCAAAGCTGTGTGTCACACGGGCGCTTCTGTATCCGTAGCAGGATGCAGAGACCCGCCATAAGCCAAACATCATCCGCGTTACG